>OY282449.1:43186116-43931841 GCA_958295655.1 Palloptera scutellata | reverse complement strand
GGCAATAATCCCGCCACTTCGGAATCCACTCCGGAAACCCCAATCACTGACGGCGTTGAAGTACCGCCGCCTGACTATGAGGAGGTCTTAACAGCCATTGCTCGGCTGAAAAACAATAAGGCTGCAGGTGCAGATGGCCTGCCTGCTGAGTTGTTTAAGACCGGAGGCGAAGAGCTCAAAAAACGCATGCATGAGCTTCTATGCAGAATATGGTCAGATGAAAGCATGCCAAGTGATTGGAATCTCAGCGTACTCTGCCCATAAGAAAGGTGATTCCACGATCTGCGCCAACTACCGTGGGATAAGCCTTCTTAATATTGCATATACAAACTGATTGGACCTTATCAGTGTGGCTTCAGGCCTGGTCCACCATCGACCAGATATTCACACTACGCCAAATCTTGGAAAAGATCCGAGAAAAACAGATCGACACCCATCATCTATTTGTCGATTATAAATTGGCAAAAACGCTCGAGCAGACAGTGCAGCATTCTCCAACCTGGAAAGCTGGAAAGGGAGTCTCGTCGAGTGGGTCTAGTGGTGAACGAGGACAAAACGAAATACCTTGTGTCAACAAACAAAGAGTCACGGCGTCTTGGACAAAATGTCACTGTTGACAACTATACTTTTGAAGTCTTCAAGGATTTCTTATATCTAGGATCCAGCATAAACACCAACAATAATGTCAGCCTTGAGATCAAGCGGAGATTAACTCTTGCCAACAGGTGTTACTACGGGCTCAGTAGGAAATTGAGAAGTAGAGCCTCTCTCGACCGACGAAAATAACGCTCTATAAGTCCCTCATCCTTCCCATCCTTGTATGGCGCAGAGACGTGGAGGACCGTTCGAGAGGAAGATACTCCGTAAGATCTACGGTCCAGTATGCGTGGATGACGTGTATCGAAAAAGATGGAACGATGAGCTGTATGAGCTGTACGCCGACACTGACATAGTCAATCGTATAAAACTCCAGCGGCTTCGCGAATGGGAGTAAGCGCTCCGGCTAGAAGGGTGTTTTATTCGAACCACGTTGTAGGAACACGCAGAAAAGGACATCCTAATCTCCGTTGGAAAGACCAGGTGCAGGGCATCCTGACTGCACTTGGCCTTATCAACTGGCGCCAGCGCGCGCATAGCAGAGGCGACTGGCAAAGCTTTGTAGAGGCGGCCAATACCGATCATCGGTTGTAGTGCCAGTTAAGTAAGTAAAGTATTACTTAACTGATAAGATAAAGTCTAGACTAAGCATTGCTCATTGGCAAAAACGCTCGAGCAGTCAGTGCAGCATTCTCCAACCTGGAAAGGGAGTCTCGTCGTGTGGGTCTAGTGGTGAACGAGGACAAAACGAAATACCTTGTGTCAACAAACAAAGAGTCACGGCGTCTTGGACAAAATGTCACTGTTGACAACTACACTTTTGAAGTCGTCAAGGATTTCGTTTATTTAGGATCCAGCATAAACACCAACAATAATGTCAGCCTTGAGATCAAGCGGAGACTAACTCTTGCCAACAGGTGTTACTACGGGCTCAGTAGGCAATTGAGAAGTAGAGCCCTCTCTCGACCGACGAAAATAACGCTCTATAAGTCCCTCATCCTTCCCGTCCTAATGTATGGCGCAGAGACGTGGACATTGACCATCAATGATGAGAGACTGTTAGGAGCGTTCGAGAGGAAGATACTCCGTAAGATCTACGGTCCAGTATGCGTGGATGACGTGTTTCGAATAAGATGGAACAATGAGCTGTATGAGCTGTACGCCGACACTGACATAGTCAAGCGTATAAAACTCCAGCGGCTTCGCTGGCTGGGTCATGTTGAGCGAATGGAAGAAAGCGCTCCGGCTAGAAAGGTGTTTTATTCGAACCACGGTGGAGGATCACGCAGAAGGGGACGTCCTAATCTCCGTTGGAAAGACCAGGTGCAGGGCAACCTGACTGCACTTGGCCTTATCAACTGGCGCCAGCGCGCGCATAGCAGAAGTGACTGGCGAAGCTTTGTGGAGGCGGCCAAGACCGATCATCGGTTGTAGCGCCAGCTAAGTAAGTAAGTAAGACTAAGCATTGCAAGGGAAAGCACAGCGGGTTTAGGGATGGTTTATAACGTTATAAATAACTACAACGCGGGAATCTCCATCTGCAAAACTAAAGAGTCAGGCAGAAAAAAGCGTCCAAATAACCAAAAAGTGCTGAAAAAGGTTGTTATTACATATCGGGCTAATCCCACGAGGTCGATTCGAGATGTTGAAGCTACAGCTGGTACATTGCAATTAACAGTAATGCGATATAAGCGAAGTCAAGAATTAAGGACCTACAAAAAGCAGAAAATACTTGACATGTCGGAAGCAAAGGAAAAATTAGCGATTGCGTTATTCTCGCTGATCAGACCTACTGTCAGGCGGACTCCAAACGGTTGCCTGGGAATGCCTATTGCACAACAAAGAATAGGGATGCAACACCGTGAAAATGCTCTGAAGTAAAATATACCAAATTTCCAAAACGCTTCATGGTTTGGCAAGCTATTTGCACCTGCGGTCTACGGAGTGTTCATTACGACAGGAACAATTCACAGGAATTTATATAAAAGAATGCATGCAAAAACGCCTTCCACCATTTATTGGACAGCACAAAGGAACCTAACAAGTCATTACTCCAGGTCAACTATGGAATGGTATAAGGAAAATAATGTCACAAAGGGGCAAATCCTTCCACCTGCCCGGAATTTCGCCTATTGAAAGATATTGGACTATAATGAAGCAAACCCTAAGAAAAACAAAGAAATTTTGAAAAAATTATGTAGAATTCCGAAATCGATGGAATCAAGTCTCAGCAGTAGTCACCGAAAGTACTGTCCAGTCTTTAACTACCATAAGAACGTTAAGAAAAATGTAAACAATTTTGTAATCGCTAAAAATATTTGAATACTTAAATTTGTTTGTGAATTATAGTTTAAAAAATGACTAATAAACTGAACTTTATTTGAGTGAAATCCGACTATTGGTTGGTTTGTTTTTAATGTATCCATAAAAATTCTGGTTCAGCCCCTATTACATTTAAATCTGGCTTAAGTAAGCTGTTATTTGATGGATAAAATCGCTTTGACAATTTATTTGATAATCAATGTTTACACGTTTGTTTTTCATTTGTATGACTTCTTCTTCTTTTATGACTCTATTTAAATCTGCAGAAGCTTTAGATAAAGATCATGTGTTGGTCCTTAATACAGGCGCCATATAGGATGGATCGTGAGGATGGATTTAGGCTCAAACGATAATGTCCACATTGGCCCCAGGTAGGAATTCAGCACTAGCAACTGGCCCTACCTTGCAAAGTGTAACATTCCATTTTTGAGCAAATGAACGACTTCTGGCCACATGCCCGAAATCATATTCAAACATTAACGTAAGAAAACTATCTCTAAAATAAAGCCAATGTCATGGATATTAAAAACATTTTTCTGTGTTTTATTTCAATTTAAAGTTCTCTGCCTCTAAAAAAAACCCGATATTAGAAAAAATAAAATACTTACCATCCCAAAAACGATGTCGGTAGGATCTATTAAACAAATAGATCTTTGTTTCCAAAGGACCACTCGTCAGGTATCCTTTTATTAGCTTCTGAAAATATCTTAAGCATTCCTATGGGCTTTTAATAAAACAATTACTAAGTATCTTCTCTTTTGCAATTTAACGGTTATATTTCTCTGATCTCTAAACGGAAAGTACCAGAAATTTGAAGATGAGAGCGCCAAGAGCTTGTCAAATTTAAAAGAAATCCATGTGGGAAAGAATTAAGGTAGAATATAGAGATTTTATGGATTGTTCTAGGTTCAAACCGAGCCCATCAATTGACACCAGACTGTGTAAAAAATTTATTATTTCTATTATGAATTTTTATTGAGCCGGGTTTTTAACCCAACCAATATTGAGCAGAGTTTTAGAAGGTTTATAGAAGTTTATAAAATCTAATGATGTTATACAAGATCTGATATAGCGCATTTGAAATTGGATTACAAAATTAAATTTATTACTAATCATTGTTTTATTTTCCATTTTATTAAAATAATCCTAATTACAGCCATAACTTCCACTATCTTTTCCTGCCATAGACATTTTCCCACACACATATTCACTACCGCATATAATAAGAAGTGCTCATGAAAAACATTAGCTACCAGTGAAAACTTGCAGAACCCTTTTTTTCGTAATATGTACATACTTCAACATAATCTAAGGTGAGTTAGCTAACACTTTTTCATTACCGCCAGCCAACACCAGACACACAGACACATATGCATATGTACATATACACACTAACCTTATGGTAAAGTTTGGTGGGCTTCCAATGTGCTGTGCATTTAGAGCATCGCACAGTGAAACGACGCAATAGGAAACTCTGGGAGAAAGGTATTCAATCTTACTGTAATAACTTTCAAAATAGTTTCCAATTCCAATATATAGTATGTCCTATTTTATAATAATGTGGTGTTACATATATTCAATATAAATAAGCCTTTGAACTATATACGAAGTTCGGAACTTTTGGCACAGTCGTATTTGAAAATTCAATTGATATCTTTTCTATGCCTTAGGAGCTGTGTTAATATTCTCAACTGGTAATTTACAAAGAAACTGTTCTCCATTAATGTTTACGTATCTATTCTATGTTCAAATTATGTATTGTGTGCAAATCAAATATTCAGAATGTATAAATTAATTAGGTTTTTCGAACGTATATTCAAAAATTTAAAAATTCGATCATAGACGAAAAAAATCAGACATTACTTGGGCGACGGATACTAGGACACCTATCTAATTGCTACCGGATATCTTTCGGCTGGTCCAACTGCTACTGCAACTGCATTAATTTGTCCTATTTTTAAGATATGGTTACACTCTTTCCAAAATAAAATCGAAGTTGAGTAAAGTTTGCTCAAAAAGCAAAATGAGTGCTTTTGAAAAATTTTGTCTCCATTTTACAGATTTTGAAAGCCTCGATGCAAAAACAAATTTTGCATAACCTTGGCGAAATACTGAATGAGGATGTTGCGTTGAAGATTTTTTCTGAAGAAAGTTATATGCCAGCACGTCTGGGTGTTTTTTTAACTGCATCTTAAGATGAGAGTTACCATGTTAGCATAATAAATAAATTGAGATTTATTATCGGAGACATAGTTGTTCCTGGTGATAAAATAAACATTTTTTAATTTAACATCAATCCTTTTACATCTTACTTTACTTTACTTACTTTTAATGGCACAACAGCCCATGGAGGGCCTAGGCCGAGCTTTTCGCATCCACTCATGTTGTGCGTATTATATTTGTACATGAATGGAAGGGACTTACAGTTTAATGCCGAATCCGAACGGCGAAGTGAAAAGTTTTTTTTTATTCTTGTAGGTTTGCCATTGCCTGCCAAGAGGAAAAATTATTTCTTCTACTTTTTGATTTCGCCTATGCCGAGATTCGAACCCCGGACACTCTGCGTAGCAATCCAACGCACTAATACTACGCCACAGCGACCATCTTACACCCATTATTAATTGAATTTTTTTTGTAAATTTTATGAAAAATTTATAAAAATTTCTATATTAGAAATATTGAATTATTTTTGTGAGTAAAAGTATTTATTATTTTATTAGAAACATCTTTCCCAGCCATTGAATGTCATATGTTCACTATTGGTGGCAAGGGAACAGGAGCAGCAACGTCTTTCTCAAATATAGGCGATAGAACTGTTCCCTATTCAAACGACCATATTTTTTTTGTGTGAAACTATTTTTTATTGATTCAAATCACAAAAATGTGTGGAAATAACACAAATTTTAGAATCCATTGACTTTAGCACGTTGTGGCCACCTTTTGCCTTGACTATGGCCTTCAAACGGTTAAAAAGTGACTTGCATGCTGCACGAATATGATCTTGCGGTATTTTGGACCCATTCTCGTACAAAGACTTTCTTCAGCGCATCCATACTGGCATATTTTTTAGTCCTCACCTTGCTCTCCAAAATGGGCCAGATGGAATAGTCCATCGGATTTGCATCTGTCGAATTCGAAAGCCATTGTGTGGTCGAAATGAAGTGTGGAACATGGTTTTTTGAGTTTTATGAGCTTTATGAGAAGGTGCCGGTGCCGAGTCTTGTTGGAACGTCCATGGTGTATGACCGAAATGTTCGCGTGTCCATTACTTGAGATGGAAAATTACTTCGGGTGGCCGTTCGTAGGCTCAAATTTTCGTAAGTGCGTTCAGTTAAGTAAACACGATAATTTTGAGAGTTTTTAAACTGCTCAATCAGAGAACACAATGTTTGGAAATTCGCCAAATTCATGCAAGCGTCACAACTCCTTTGCTCTTTCGAGTCTAACTTTTTTTTTCTTTGGTGTAAGATCATGTGACTTTTGGAACTTATAAGGCTTTACCTTGAGCTCATTTTGGAATATGCGTCGGATACTTCGCTGGGATATATTCAGTTCTTTGGCCACTACGACATGGATTTCGTTCAAGTCGAGTCTTAACTTTCCGAACCATTTCAGGTGATGTTGCTGTTTTTCTTCCACCACCACTATAGCGTTTGGCAATGCTGCCTGTATCATTATAACGACTTATGAGATGCCTGAGCTCACGAACAAAGCAGGTTGTGATTTTCCACTCAAATATAACGCAATCACACTATTGCGTTTGAATTCCAACTATAATTCTATAAAACTTAGACGCAAATGCTTCTGGTATCTGGTATCTTATAAACAATATAAACAGCTGTCATTGGTATGAATTTGACATATTTGGCAGATATACCGGTGTGAAGTTGGTAACTCTTCAATCGCCTAACCCAGATGTGCTAAGTTTCAAAACTATATTTGTATTTATAGATTTTAAACCATCGTGTTCGGCTTCATAAATAGAATCTATCGGATAAATTTAGACATTCTTGCATAACTAAAAAAAACGTGGACTTCCAATTTTACGTTAATTTTCGAGGACATGACATTTAAATAAAAAAAAGGAGTAGCATCCAAGTCATTGATTGATAAAATGGTGCACTTTAGCTCTTCCACAAACGCTCATAGGAAGCACTTTGATACGTATTTCCTTACCATACATTTGGGCACATCCCTTTGCACACACATACTCTGTACTTATATTACAAAGACATACAAATGCACATGCACTCATACATTTGTAAAAAAGCAATGAACTGCAACTCTGCCATGGCATGCCAAGGACTTGTGCACGGTAGCGCATTGTCACCTGTCTTTGTTACCCGAACATAATCTTTCAAGCCAATATTATCAACTGCCACAATCATTTGCTGGCATCCGCAGTATCTCTGATAGATGGCAATGACGACGGCAATGACGTAAACGCAGACGCAAACGTAGACGTACACGTTAGCGTTAAACTTAATGCACATAAATAATTGGAGATGCTTTGCTGTGGCGGGCGGCATTATCATCAACATAATCAACACATCACCATCATCAACCTCATATTCATTCTAAAGCGCAATGGTTAAGGCCACCTATATACGAATATGTATTGTATATTTATATATATAGTATACATATATGTGGAATTTCTTTGTCTATATGCGGGTATGGGACATTGAGGGTGGGTACAATATTTTACATATGTTCTTACACTATCTATGCATGTATTCAAATGCTTGCCAGTGTAGGTGTTTGCGACTTTTTTTTTGCCGTCATTTGTGCTGTAATGTTAATTGCACTTTTTGTGTGATGTTAATTAAAGTGGTAATGTGGCAGCTAAATTACGAGTATATTAGATTTATAAAGAAATGTCTGAGTATTATAACATATTTTTAGTTCGGTTACCAACAGTCGCTGTGGTGTAGTGGTAGTGCATTGGACTGCTACGCAGAGTGTCCGGGGTTCGAATCTCGGCACAGGCAAAACCAAAAAGTAGGTAATGACAAACCTATAAGAGTAAAACTTGCCTATGAAGAGCTTTTCACTTCGCCGTTCGGATTCGGCATTAAACTGTAGGTCCCTTCTATTCATGTACAAATATAACACGCACAACATAAGTGGATGCGAAAAGCTCAATGGGCTATTGTGCCATTAAAAGTAAAAGTAACCAACAGCAATCTACACCTAACGACTATTTCATTTGCTTGCATTAAAATTGTAAATTTTTATATAATGTTTGCATTTTAGATCCTATCTTTTTTTGCTACCTGCCAGTAAGAATCAGAAAACGCCAATTGTAGATTTTTCTTTTCTCACTGACGATTTTTATTTGTTGTTTTGGGACCCCTAATCTAGGTGATAATCGGCTTCAACTTCTTTGTGAAATTCCTAACGCAAAAATGATATTTCTATAAAATAGACAATGATTTTCCTATTACCTGAACTACTTACCTACGTTTTCCATCAGCAATATCCAACATTTACTTAAATCTAAACGTTTCTACTGCTAGAACACTCGGTATTAAGCAACGAACGAAAGTGTGGCTTATGTCGAAAATCAATGCTTTGACTATTTTGTGTAAAATGATTTCTGTTTTGCTTTGTTTAAAGCAAAGAAAGTAAGCCTCTATTTTGATCGTTTTCCACTTATGATTTCTACAGAAATTAATTTTAAGTATAATAGTCTTAAATGTCTTAAGTAAACTTAAGCGATCTTGAAGCGAAACCTTGGTTTGATAAAATTTTTGTTTGTTAAAATTTAAATGAAGGAAACACCGTAAATTAGTAGCATATTTGCACATAAGTTGTTTTGATTTATTTTATCTTTTTATTGAGACATTCAACACACATGGTGTACCCCTATGAATGCAAAGCATTGTGTTGAAGGGAAGAAAGGTGGGAGGAAGAAGGAGGAGAATGAGAAAGGAATGCAATCACACAGGACATCGATAAAGAGATAGACAGCCATTTTGGCAAGTGTTATGGCAAGATATTTTGATGAACATTATAAACATTATAATCTATTCAACATTTCCTATTCTCTGGGACACATCAAAACAAACTACAACTTATCATATTAAATTGATAAAAATCTGATGATATTATATCTCTAGTTGTAAAAAATGACTATTTGGATGCCGCGTGCATTATTACATATTTTCGTGTAAAGCAGTACCGTCGGTCACCGATCCGTGCGCCCCTCAGTCGTGTTGGGCGGGACGAGGGTCCTTTGAGATTCGTTAATTTAGTCGGTTTCAGTTTTTTAGTTTGTTTTATTTATTTTTTTTTATTGTTACATTCAACACTCCGGCTATACCCCTATGGATGCAGAACATTGTGTTGAATGGATTGAAGATTGATATGTGGAAGAAAGAAGGAGGGAATGCAATCACAGAGGACACCGATAAAGAGATAGACAGCCTTTGTGGCAAGTGTTATTTATGACTTTACCACAATGAACTTCAGTTTATCAGTGTCGCCTATGACCACATGTAGCGCCAAAGGCAAAACTTTTCGCATCCACTCATGTTGTGCGTGTTATATTTATACTTGAATGGAAGTGACCTACAGTTTTGTGCCGAATCCGAATGGCGAATTGAAAAGTTTTTCATAGGCACTTTTTACTCTTGTAGGTTTGCCATTGCCTGCCAAGAGGTGGTGTCGTGTAGAAATTTTGTTGTTGTTGCCTTTTTTTATTTTGCCTGTGCCGAGATTCGAACCCTTGACACTCTGCGTAACATTCTAACGCACTACCGCTACGCTACAGCGAAATCAAATGATATATCAAACAATGAGCTTATAACCAAAAAATATCTTCAATTAAGATATTTTGGCAAATTCGTTGTTGTTTAACAAAACTTAAGTTTTAAAGTAAAGTAAGATAACTTAGCTGGAATGCGCTATTTTTAGAGAAAGGTCGATTAAAAATAAACATTTTGAAAAGTTTATTATCAATAAGATAAAAACTCAATTCTCGCTTATGTCGACTTAAGCCACTCTCTTTTCTTGCAACAAAACTTCAATAATAAATTTGAGAGATAAAAAATCTTATGTTACTAGTGAATTTCCAAACAGTTGGAAAATAATATTTATTAAGTAAAAGATCGTTTTGGAATTTACCTTGTGAATTGAAAACTACACGAAAGTCTTAAAATACGTCCCTAATCAAAAGTCTATTCGCAGAAGCTGGCCGTACTTGCATCAAGGAACAGCTTCAAAGATTACCAACTTTGCCAATTACTAAATACTGCACCCAGAAATTAACCAAAGGTCTAGGCTAACACTTAAGTATTTCTTATTGAAAATATCAACTTTGAGCAAAATTGCATTATTTAATTTTCTATTTTTTTTTTTTTTGTTACATTGCATATTTATTGTGGTCGCTGTGGCGTAGTGGTAGTGTGTTGGGCTGCTACGCAGAATGTCCGGGGTTCGAATCTCGGCACAGGCAAAATCAAAAAAAAAAAAAGTAGAAAAAATAATTTTTCTACACGGCACCACCTCTTGGCAGGCAATGGCAAACCTACAAGAGTATAAATTGCTATGAAAAGCTTTTCACTTCGCCGTTCGGATTCGGCCTTAAACTGTAGGTCCCTTCCATTCATGTACAAATATAACACGCACAACATGAGTGGATGCGAAAAAGCTCGGCCTAGGCCCTCCATGGGCTGTTGTGCCATTAAAAGTAAAGTAAGTAAGCATATTTATTTAAATTGAAATTACTCACTTTAAAATTAATTATTCTTCAACACATACTTACATTTACACATATCTCAAGCGAAAAGTAATTTAATATTCTAATTGCTTGTAAAATGTTTTCGAACTACAAAAATTACTCCTAAAGGAATATGCCAGCAATGCAAATAAGCAAATAATTGAAAAAGTTTTTCCAGTATTTGCAATTAAATGATATTTTGCTCAAAAGTTCAGGAATTTTGAAAGAAAGTATGTACATACGTATAAGAATTTTGACACCAAGTGAAGTTGCAATATTAATAAATGTTACTCATACGTAATGTTGTACCGCAACAAAAACGTTTATACCATAAAATAAACTTATTGCATAGAATCTATTCTTTGATGAATATTAATTTAAAGCACTCGGAAATTTATAAATTCATTATCGTCTTTAACTTCTAAGCTCCCGAGTAGATTTCATGTCGAGAACTGTACTTGTTTTCGGTTATGTGGCTGCGCAATCTCAACAAATATTTATACATCGTGCACTTGGGTAAAAATCAAGGATTGAAACCGAAACAGTAACTTTAAATTTCATCTGAAAAATAACGAAACCGAAACCGAAACCGATTCAAACAGTGGAACCGGCTCAATCGATCATTGTTATAAAGTGGTCTGTTTCTCTTATATATCAATATTTCTTCAATTTGAATTTGACGCAAGTCTGTATGGTGGCGATTGTAGTCGATTTCAGCGTCGCCCATCGGCGATGTTTTATCCAGAACGTGTTTGGCAACACTGATTGTTCATAATTGTAAAAGTGAAAAATACATTGTCTTCAAACGTCAAATTTCAGATACATTAATTGTTCTTAATCTGCAACACAACATGCCGAGATTAAGATACAATCAATGTCCGTATTTATTTGAATATTGTGCTCGAGAAAAAAATATTATATGTACAATCAAAAAAGACAGTGAAGAGCACAGCCACCCAAAGTTACAAGTTTGCAAACCATAGAAGATTACTACTATTTGTTTAGTAATTAATCTCATGTGTAATTGTCAAGCTTATATCTGATCTCTTTCCTTAAAACCATAACTGGAACGAAAGCGAAACCCGACTGAATGTTGAGGAACGAAACCGTAACCGAAATCGAAACCGCAACGTTATATTCCGTTTCATTTCTTGACAAAATTGTTGGCGAACTAGCGATATTTTTGATTTTGTGAGTTATTAAAATATACGCACTATACATAATCCCTGTGTATTAAATTCCTTCATATCACTCATACGCAATGTTGAACACAAATATGAGATAGATAGAAATATGCAAAAAATTTAATACATTTTTGGGATTGCTTGAGACAAACTACAACTGTCTCTTTGAAATTGCACCCAAATAGTTCGGTTCAGAAAATTTAACGTTTATTCACTTTTCAATTGCAATTGCATTGAAATTCATACACAATATACTCGCATGCATGATACAGATGAATCCAATTATGTTATGGTCGAATGTATAATGGGAATCAGTTTTGTTGAGCATAACATAATAATAATCATAATACATACATACATACATACATAGAGACAAATTTACATCTACTCATACTAGCACAATTCAACAATTGAGTGCGTTCTTACCACACAACTTAATGATTTTGCTTAAGAAGCTTAAAATTCACAAGCAACAGTGAAGAAGGTCAATGTAATTACTCACATTGTGAGGTTTTATAACAATTAAGAAGTGGTTGCTGTTTCCATTGATGTGCCCATAGATGGTAGATATGTTGAGACTATTGTTGAATAAGAAGCTTATAAATCATTGAAGTAAATTGTGAATAGTTGCATATTAATTTAATTTTTTTAATATTTATTAATTAGCTAATTGGTGTATAACTGGAAAATGATAGATACACAATTGATGGCGTAACTTGTGCTAAATCGCATCTGGCAATACTGTAACTACTTTCATGTTTTAGCTACGTCATGTAACTTTTGTTTTGATTATGCATCAATTTGCCAAAGTGTAAACAACATAACCGTTTTGCGCTACAAAAATGTTAACATACGTGCCAAATGAACAGGAAGCATTTCCGGGAAGTTTTGTTTTTCTTCTTTAATTGATATTGGAAGTTTATGGTGAATAACTCCATCGATTAAAACATGTGAATTCTGGTTTCGACGCTTTAAAAGAAAGATTTTGACACGGAAGACAAAACACTCGAGCCAAACGCAAGAGCAACTTGCAATAAAATTGAGAATTACTCAAGCACAATTTCCATGTGCCATACGACTTGAAGCCGAGAGATGTCAAAAGGCAAAATCGTTTATGCATCGAATTATTATTGGCGACGAAAAATGTATTTAATATGGCTACGCGGAGCGAAATAAGGTGTATGCTCGGCCAACCAGGAACGTCAACGTCAGAACGTCAGAATATTCATGGCGCCAAGTGTTCTGTATTTGGTGGGATCAGAAGGGTGTCACCTATTATGAGCTGCTAAAACCTGGTGAAACTATTACGTGTGAGCTGTATTGCAAACAATTGATTGGTTTGAAGAGAGCATTGAAGGTAACATGACTAGAATATGCGACCAAGCTAGACAGTAATTTTCAATATGACAACGCGCGGCTTCATGTCGCTAGACCGGTTAAAAATTATTTGGAAAATATTTAATGGGAAATGTTGGCTCATCCGGCATATTCACTACACCTTGCTCCGTCTGACTGTCGCTTACGATTTCGATCGGTGCGGAATGTCCTCACTGGAATAAGCTTTACTTCAGTTAAAAGTATCAAAAATTGGATTAACTAGTTCATTATTGGAAAAGAAGTAATGAAAGAATCCATAAACTGTCTAAAAGATAGCAAAATGTCATATCTTCAACTACTTTCAATAATGGTTTCCTTCGATTTGTTATTGAAATAATGCAATTTTTGTGTAAAAGAGGTGATACACTAATAAGGAAAAAAAACCCAAACTTTGTTTTTATGAGGAAAAGATTTAGAAAAAAACAAGTTTTCAATTGATACAACTTTTAGAAATTTTATTTTCGCTACTTTTCTTGTTGATTTCTTTAAACTGTATACTGTGTGGAACGTCAAAATGTTCACTAACTAAATAACACAAGACATGGATGGCATGTGTTAAAGCTTCGCTAGTAAGTCAAGTTCAATCAAATAAAACTCATAAGAATGTACAGCCTTATATGTAAATCTCTGATCTTTTCTCACTGAGAGGATACTTTTGCAAATCAAAAGTGAAAGCCGGAATATCTATTTTTCGACCTAACCAGATTTTATGAACATGTAAACATAAACAACTCAAGCTCCTTGCAGGAAGTTCATTGTGATTGAGTATAATCCTATTTTAATATTGCATTGTGCTCTGTATTGTGCGAAACATTTCAACACAAACTTTAAATAGAAATAATTTTCTCATGAAAATTCAATTATGCACTCGCATCTCCAAATTCAAGTTTCGACAAAGTTCGGTATCAAGACACATAAATACAGCACATACGAGCGTAACTACATATTTACTCCTAACCTCTCACTTACACACACATTCATACATACTCATACACATGCACCAATCCACAACAAAACGAAAATGTGCCGATTAAATTAAATTCCCCTTTCTACACTTTCAACGTTTTCTTTCAACGCAACCGTTTTCTGTTTCCCATTTTCCGCATTTTCGCGGATTTGCACATTCAATGAAGCTTGAAGACAATCAGCTAACAACGAGCGAATACGAATATACTTGCTGCAGCCTAAACAGGGCATGTCATCGTGCGAGTATGTAGATAGGTGACAAAGTTAGGCGGCAAGTTTACCTGCAACCAACAAATAAGAAGAAACGAGCAAAATGGAAGAAGGAGAAATGCCATTTTAAAGTCCATTTTCACTAAGCCACCCCTGACGTTCGTATTACCACGGGGAGGCTGTTGCTGACATTTGCTTTATCCTTTATCCTTTTTACTATAAACCATATATTTTGGAGCTAAAGTTCATGCCGCCATCAATGTGCAATGTTGCAATGTGTTGTTAAAGTATTTTCAATTGAAAATGGGAAAGTTGGGGTTTCCTTGTGTATGTGTGTGTGTGAAAAAATAATGATAAATTTTCTGTTATGTAACGATGATTGCATTTATTCACCCCTCTATCCGGATAGAATTGTTGAAACCAACCAAGCTGTTTGGTCCTGCAGTACTCAGTTCGAAGCATGGTGTCTAGTGACACGATCAGGGAATGTTTTCCGAACTGTGCCGTATCTGACTCCAAATTTAGCTTAACATTGAAACTTGACTAGCGACTGAGAAAATAAAATTTCCTTATAACTTCGTTCGTTTATTAGATATTTATTCTTTATTTACATATGTTGTTTAAAGAACATCGTTCAACAATATACGACATAAGGTCACACTTAAATTACTATAAAAAAAAAACATAGATAAATATATAAAAAGCAAATCTTCAACTAACAAAATGATTTAAGTACTAATGTAAATGATGCCAAACATTCGCTTTGGTTAGAGTCACCAATTATTGACATAGCTGATAATCAATGGTTCATCCAAATGTGTTGGTACAATTTCAATCGATTCAACAATCGGTTGCAAGTGTTCATCGCTGCCGACGTGCGTGAATGTGCCAAATTGTTCGGCATCAGCATCGACGAGTACGTAATCGGGTTCGGTTTCGATGAGTACGTCTGAAGCGATATTATCATTGTGTTGTTGTTGTGACATCTCATCGGCAACAGCAGCAAGGGGTGTTGAACTAGTCTTATCTACATTAACTTCCCCTTCTGGCTTCACTTCTCTGGAGTTTTTGGCATCGTTTTCTTCACTTTTAGTGGATGCTTCAGTGGCACTTTTACTTTTTTCTTCTTCTTCGCCAGTGGAAGGTTTGTTTGTATTAAAAAGATTTGTTATAAAATGTACTACGCCACTGTTCTCATTATCACTAGAATTTCCCTTTTTGCTATCATTTTGGAGGTCTTCTTTCAAAGTAGTTGTTTCGAAGGATTCATCGGCGTTGGTTGTGCTGCCTTCTTCTTCTTCTACGCTCTCCTTCAAATCACTTTCCACAGGTTCTTCAATATTTTCCTCATCTATTTTGGCTTTCTCCGATAACTTGGGCGTACTTAAGAGCAATAGTTTTGAAGACTTTTCCAGAGGTTTGATGTTGTCGTCAGTTTTCTCTTCATCGGCATCATCGGCATCATTGGCAACGTCATCAGTTGCAATTACCAAATCAACGTTATCCAACTTTACAGCGGAGATCGGTGTTAAAGTTACACCCTCAATGTGAACGGTTGCTCCTTCATCTCGGCTGAGCGCAACCGCTGTTGTCTCGTCGTCCACTAAAACCTTTTCAGTTGATGTTACTTTTGTATCTTCGTTAGCATTGACGGTGACTAATGTTACTTCGATGTCATCGAAAGCAGTACCAGGTGCAGGATCCAATGAAGCTGGTGCATTTTTAACGCTACCCTCTTCATCTTTACTCAAAGTTGTCTCAGGTGTTTCTGCTGCCTTATCATCTGCGATGGCCACGACAGTTGTCGCCTCCTCAACATTTGAGTCATCAGCAACATTCCGGACTACGCGTGCATGCGTGAGGGCCGCCGCAAATAACAGTACAACTGCGATTTGTTTTAACAACAACATTTCTTACTGACAATTGCTAATCACTACGAACTCAGAACAGAAAATTTTCAGTTGCGCCGTTTGTTTTCCTCGTGCTTTATCCGTAGCACTTATCTCGTTAGTAATTAATTTTAAACTAATTTTCATTGCTCAAATCTCAAGTATTTATATTGAGCTACATATCGTATCTAGATACTCGTACATGCATATGAACATGTATCTACATACACACATTGTTAGCTCATCATATTTTTATTTTTCCAGCACCATAATCAATTGACCCTGATTGATTGTACTTAGTACGTTCTTTTTTAAATATTTTCCGCATTGTTCGCGCACGAAACGTAAAGCGGAAATGTAATTGAAAAATTATGATTAAGAAATGTCGAAGTAAGTACACATTGTACCTATGTAAAATTTGTTGCCAAAACTAATCTCAAATAAAACTTAGAAAATAAGAGTCAACGTAATAGTTTAAGTTGATGACAAATTGTACGTTATTGTATGCATACAAAAGCAACTGATGGTCACCTTAATACATACTCGTACACACAATGTACAAATTTGTACACTGTCCACTGCGGTCATTTACACTTCTCACATGCTGTGGTTGTTGTTGTCGTTGTATATATACTGAATTGCTATGCTGGATTTTATGTTTTTAGGTATTTATTAATTCGATCACGTTTTCAAGCAATTTTACTTTTTGTTCTTGTTGTTTTGATTTACGTAAAATGGAATTTTTGGGTTTACATCAAAAACTAACAATAAATGCCAAGAAATTCATTATTTTGTTCTTTATATTTTCGTAAATCTGTTACGCAATCTCGTTTGGGAAATTTCCAAAGCAGTAAAAACTGGGACAGACCTCTCCGCGCCATTTTATACCAAAAGAGGTTTCAGACAAGGTGACTCCCTATCGTGCGACTTCTTTAACCTTATGCTGGAGGAAATAATTCGAGCTGCGAACATCGACATCTCTGGTCCTTTCTCCTACAAGAGTGTCATGCTGCTAGCATACGTTGACGCGCAACAACGAGCGAGCAGTCAGTGCAGCATTCTCCAACCTGGGAAGGGAGGACAGAACGAAATACCTTGTGTCAACAAACAAAGAGTTACGACGTCTTGGACAAAATCTCACTTTTGACAATTATACTTTTGAAGTCGTCGAGGATTTCGTTTACCTAGGTTCCAGCATTAACATTAACAATAACGTCAACCGTTCAGATCAAACGGAGATTAACTCTTGCTAATAGGTGTTACTACGGGCTCAATAAGCAATTGAGAAGCATAACCCTCTTCGACCGACAAAAAAAACGCTCTATAAGTCCCTCATCTTTTCCGCCCTAATGTGTAGCGCTGATGCGTGGACGTTGGCCACCAATGATGAGATCCAATTATTAGGAACGTTCGAGAATAAGAAACTTCGTAAGATCTATGGTCCAACAATGAGCTGTACGCCGTCATTGCCGTTATAATTTTTTTATGAAAATTCAATTCCAAATGAAAAAAAAGAGAAAACAGCAGTATGCAAAAATCGTTTACTTTTTAATTTTTTTGGTCCATATCATTTTTTCTATTACGAAAAGCCAACTTTTGTTTTATTTTACCGAAAATTCGAACTTTACTAAGATAATTTTGGTCTTACTAGGTTTTTTCTTATCATTTCCATGGCAGGAACCCTAGCCGAACCATTAAATAAATCGAAAGATACATACCTAAAATATTTCAATTTGTTACTAAGTATTAGGTAATCAATATTTCTCTTCAAAATCGAAGAGAATGCCCAAAAAAAATAGAATTTCTATGCTCTTTAACATAATTTCTGCTTCTTCTTTCATGGCACAACAGCCCACGAAGGCCCTAGGCCGTGCTATTCGCATCCATTATATTTTCATCATGAATAGAGGGGAAAGGTTTTTCATAGGCAACTTTTAATCTTGGGGCTTGCCATTGCTTACCAAGATGTGGCGCTCTTAAACATTTTTTTGTCTACTTTTTGATTTTTGACTTTGCCGAGATTTGAACCTGGACACTTTGCATAGTAGTCCAACATTCTACCAACTACGAAACGGTGACCACATCATTTTCACCATATCTTTCCATTTATTTTGTGAATAACTCAAAATTTCTGATAAAATACAAGTTCAAAGGTAACACAGTGCCTTATCCAAAATGCATAAAGTATCTCTAAAACCTTACAAGTTACAGGATGATAGAAATAGCAAGTTATCGTCGCATTGTTTTTAATTTACAACAGAGCAAAAAAATCCAAAAATTATTGTGTATTATAAGTAGAAACTTATTTGGTGATGATTTGTTATAGGGAATCCGAATCGCGTGTGGTCGCTGCTATGCAAAGTGTCCGGGGTTCAAATCCCAGCCCGGCAAAATCTCAAAAGTAGAAAAATAATCTTTCAACACGGCACCACCATCTTAGCAGGCAATGGCAAAACTACAAGAGTGAAAATTCGCTGTCCGGATTCGGTAGAAAACTGTAGGTGCCTTCCATTCATGTATGCGCAACTAGAGTGGAAGTTCGGCCTAGGCTCTCCATTGGCTGCTGTACCATTGAAAGAACAAAATAATAAGAAGAATAATCCGAATCTGATGCTCTTTTTTTTAAGTTGTGATTAAAAAATCACAGTTTTTTAGAAAACAATTGTGACATTAAATTTTTAGTGACATTTTTTCCTTAGCCATGCTGCATCCAAAACATTTTCATTTCAATATATTTCTTCGTTTTAAACTAAATTTTAAGAATTTTAAGAAAGAATAACGGCGACTGGGCAAAAATCGCATTCACTTCTACTTTTTGAGCATCACAAGCAATGGGGGAGTAACTGTAAGTTGCCGCACCATTTTTCCCCTTTTTTTGGTTTTTTTTTGGGTTTTTTTTTGCACCAATTGTTATGTCAAATCAAGCAAAGCACTTCCATTATAACGTCCCCAGAAAATCAAACCACTCTTCGACACAAACAATGGAAGCGAGATGCTGCAAAAGCTCAGAAAGAACTCGCCGCAGAAAAAAGCAAACAACATGCATCTAAATACAAGCAAACGCAAATCCCAGCAAAAGCAAAAGCATCCCAGCAAAAGCAAGAACTCAGACCGATGCCACAGCTGACCGAGCTGTCAACATTTCGTCCATGCCACTTGCCTATTGAGAATATAAACACATTCTATTTTTGCACAAATTGCAAATCCGGTGAATGAATCTTCCATTTGAATTTTTTTATTTTTAAATATTATATAAATGTCAAATTCCTCTGGCTGCACTTGAAATTCAATAAAATAGCCTAAATACAACAAATTTAACAGTTTTCATTGAGATTTTTTACTATTTCACTGCCTTTTCGTGGTGCGGCAATTTACAAGCCAAAATTCGAAAATGGCCGGTTTGGGCCATTTCGGCAAATGAGCTGTAAGTTTTTTCTCTTGAGTACAATTCACTTCTATTCTATTCTAGCTACAAACCTATCCCCTATAAATAAAAAATAGCTTAATAGCAGCTTCAGTTTAAAAGAATATTTTAAACTAAAGGAAAAAAAATTAAAGAAATTGTGTTGTTATTAATGATACGTCTTGAATTTGTGAACAGTACGAGGTATGATAAAAAAATAACCGTTATTTTCAATTTTTTCAAAAGGTATTTATTTATTCATCAACAAGTATCTTGTCCCCTTCAAAGTAATCCCCCTCAGATATAATACACTTATGCCAGCGTTTTTTCCAATCCTCGAAACACTTCTGAAACGCGCTTTTTGGTATCGCCAACAGCTCCTGTTTCGATTTTTCTTTTATCTGAAAACGGTGGTTGAGGCATGATAACGCTTTTGTTTTTGGCCAAAAACTTACGCACAAGCGACGTTGTTTTTGCTCAAAATTTAGCAATTTTGGAACAATCTTCGCTGCCGCACGTTTCATGCCTAAAACATCCGTAAAAATTTCTTGGCATGAGCCCAACGATATGCCAACATCATCAGCAACCTCTCTGATAGTGATTCGACGATTATCCAAAATCATTTTCTTCACTGCGTCAATGTTTTCATCGGTTGTTGACGTGCTCGGGCGACCGGGGCGAGCATCATCATTGACATCTTCTCGGCCTTCCTTAAACCGGTTATACCACAATTGAACTTGTGTTCTGCTCATAGTAGACTCGCCAAAGGCCACAGTCAACATTTCAAATGTCCTTGCGCATTTAATTTCATTTTTTACACAAAACTGAATACAGTTTCTTTGATCCATTTTTTCGAATAGTAAAAAATCGAAGAGCACACCAAAACACGACTAACCTTTTGATCTGTCAAAAACAAACAAACAAACTGACAATCCAAAATGGTTGGTATTGCCAACATATACGAGTATAATAGACATGTGTACCAACATAACAGAAAAAGAAATGCGAAAATCGAACATACGTAACTCACGAAATTTGAAAATAATGGTTATTTTTTGATCACACCTCGTATAATACATACACACGAGCGCTTTGAAAATTTCGAAGTTGTTCCGCTCCAATTCATTTCCGACCTCTTCGGTAAGTATAGGCCTCGTTGCTCTATGCTCCAGGTACGGGCAAAACTATGTGCTCCACAGCTCTGTATGAAAAAGTGTTTCCCATCACATCCAGAAGGATGGTGAAAATTACTTGAATTTATAGGTACCATGAACGCATGAAGACTGGTTTTTTGACATTTTCTATATTGGAAAGGGCAATCGGCATCAATGAAAATGAAAGTACCAATAAAATGGAGAAAGCAGACATAAAATTCTTGGGTTGAATTCATTGCAATTAAATTCTTTCAAACGTACTTACTTAAGTATAAGTATTATAATAATTTTCTACATACTAGCTACCACCACGTCTTGTGCATTTCTTTTGCATATCGTTTTAAACTTGTTCCATTTATTCTTCTTTGATTTTCGCATTGTTCGTGCGAATCGTATTAGTGCCGCTTGACCAATTCAACGCAAGCAACTTTATTTTCCACTTTCCGTACATACACACATATTTACATATACTCTACTTATGTGCAATACATACATACATTGTGTGTAGTCGAAGTTGCAGCTTATTGTTCCATCTAGAGTTGCCAGAACATGTAGGAATGCATGAAAGGATGCCGTCATTCTGTGGGAGGCCATTCGCAATCGAGCGTTAAACTTTGCAATTTTCTTCTTTTTTTTAAAGTACATATTCGTCCTTTTCGATGTGGATAAAATGCATTAGTTGTGAAAAGAAAATTAGAATACTTACTCAACATATTTTTTGTGTTCCTAAAACTTTAATGCATTTCCAGTCTTATGTACAAAAAGTTTCTTCAATTTCAGCTGAGGGAAGATATTTAGTGTGTGCATATAATCAAATTGCCGATGGTCTATTAACTTGTCAGATCTCTTTCCGTTGAGTGCATGTAATACAGCTGTCATCAACAGATTGGAAACGATTTACATATGCTATGCATTACTATTTGTAACAAACAACAGCAACTGCAACACAAGCAACGAAAGGCATTATATATGTATATTGTTGTACAGACTTTGTTTTCAGCTTGACATCTGAGCCCATGAGAAGCTTCGTATCCACGCACCGACGAATGAGAAGAACGAAACGTCACAAGATGTTTTTTACAAAATTTTCAATAAAACCTAGGAGTCTCTCCCTTGCCACTGCAACGATATTAAAATATTGATATTACGTTGTGATCGACGTTAGGCACACCTCTGATTTGCGTACGACTGCAAGGTCTCTCTGCATCAAAACTCTTCTACAGTCGATTCTTACTTCTCCTAATGCTAAAGCCTCTCAAATTTAAGATATATGCGCGCAATCGATACACATCTTTCGTTCTATGCGCACGGATGCTGAAGAGTTGCTAGGATACCAACGTCGGTCTAAGTCAGTTGTAGTGAGGCCAAGAGTGTCGCAAAGTTACTGTAGAAAAAACATAATAAACACAGCTACACTGGACTTACAATAGTTGCAACGCGAACTGTTAAAGAGCGATACAGAGAGGTGAGGAGCGAGGAGAAACGTTTTTACAAGTGCAAGAAACGAGAAGTGGAAAGACTTGATTGGGGGAAAAATTGTAATATTTGGGGACAAGAATGAGATCCGAAAATTTTTCTTCTTGAACAATCATGGAAATCTAATGACAAATGTCCTGGGTATTAAGAGGTTATAGAGGGAAAACTCCTAGAAGATGTTAAAGCGCGATGAGGGCAATTGCGGTCGCTGTAGCGTAGCGGTAGTGCGTTGGACTGTTACGCAGATGGTCAGGGGTTCAAATATCGACACAAGTAATTTTAAAAAATTAAAAAAAAAAGGAAACAACAACAAAATTTATACACAGCACCATCTCTGAGCAGGCAATGCCAAAAATGAAAAGTTTTTCACTTCGCCGTTGGGATTCGGGATAAAACTGTAGGTCCCTTCCATTCATGTACAAATACAACACGCACAACATGATTGGATGCGAAAAGCTTGTCCGTTGGCACTACATGCGGTCATAGTCGACACTGATAAATAGAAGTTCATTGTGGTAAGGGCGAAACACTTGCCACAATGGCTGTCTATCTTTTTATCGGTGTTCTGTGTGATTGCATTCTCTCTCTCTTTCTCACCCTCCTTCTTCCTCCCACCTATCAATCTTCCTTCCAATCAACACATTGCTCTGCATTCATAGGGGTACACCTTGTGTGTTGAATGTATCAATAACAAAAAAGGAAGAAAAATAAAGAAATAATCACACCATTGGGGAAACTGTTCCGGAAAAACCAATCAATGACGGCTTTAAAGTTCCAACGCCCGACTGCAACGATGTCTTAACAATGCAATTGTCCTGCCTGCTTAGTTGTTTAATACTGGAAGCGAAGAGCTCATAAAATGCATGCACTAAAGTGTGATAACCATATAAGGTTCTATCTAAGGCTGAAGCCCATCATCACTCTTCTACCTTACTTTTCATAAATAAGTGCTACTCCAACAACATTAGTTTCATAGTTTAATTTTTCTTATATAAGAGAATTACTTAGGTACAGGATTTGAAGACAATTCATTGATTTTAGAGTGGCGGAAGGGATCTACAACAATCTCTTTAAAATTTCCTATACCCAATTTCTTCGATGATTTACTGGATGATTTACTTCATTTTCTGAGAAGAACGAAACGGCACAAGATGTTTCTTACGAAATTTTCAATAAAACCTAGGACCTCTCTCCCTCTGTGTAGGTTCTTACTTAAATAGTTTGAAAGCAGCAACTTCGATAAATGAAAACAAAGCAAAATACATTTCGGATTCTTTTGATAATCATCTTTAATTTTTCTTATAGTAGATTTTCCTTTTTTCCAAGAGTATTTCACATGATTTTACGATTTTCAACACTACTTACATTTATGTTGTAACTAATAACGAAATATAAAATGAAATTAATCAATTATAAATAATTAATATCATAGATATAATATAATTAGATTATATTTAAATGCAGTTGCATTAATATGTATGTATATGTATATATTTAGACTTATCATCATAAAGAGATTTGTTTTTGTTTCTGTATTTTTACTTGTTTTTTTTTTTGTAACATTATTTTAATAATTTTTTATATTTATGCATTTGACAGATATGTTATGTAATAGTAATAATTATTAGTACAATATTAGTTTAGTAGTTAAATGGTAAAGTTAAATTTAATTATTATCCTCAAATGTTGTAATTGTAATTAAATATTAATTATAAAATTTTTGTTTTTGTTTTGTTTCTTTTATTCCCTCAATTTTTGGTAATTACGAGTTACGCACGAAAATTTATTTCATATTGAAATTTGACTCTTTCTTTAACTCTGACAATGCATGAGTGCCTGAGTGTAAATGTGTGTGTGTGTGTGTGTGTGTGTGTGTGTGTGTGTGTGTGTGTGTGTGTGTGTGTGTGTGTGTGTGTGTGTGTGTGTGTGTGTGTTTGTTGGAATGCATATGAATTTATTTATTAGGGATGTCTTTTGATTTGTTGTTCAAAGTAATTAAAATTCTGAAGTATGCGCCAGACATGCTCATATATTGTATATTTTAATTACATACACACGAGTACGTGCATTATCTCCATGCATGCAACTAAATACAAATGAATGTAAATAAATATTTATTAGGAGTATTTCATTTATATGCATGTACTTATGTTTGTATGTATGAATATTACTTAAATGCTCACACTTTCGACGTCTCACCAACCAAGGAAGCACAATTCGCATTTATGCCTTTCTGTTTCTCTTTGTTCTTTCAATTTGTGTATTTTCTATTCAATTTTATTACATATTTACTACGTTGTTACTACAACTTTAAATACTTACTAAATACGTTTTTTGTTGTTTAAGTTTTGGTATGAAATTACAAAAATTTATTCTTTTTCGTTCCTTTCCTTACGACAATGTGAGTGAATTACTTATGTACTTCATTGAATTTATTTCAGTTTGAATTTAATTAAGTAATGGAGTGCACCTTCGCTGAGAGACAATTGTGGACAACAAAAACGACCGGCTTGGGGCAACATTCCATATCAAGTTCCTGCAAATAAATGTTAGAAAAGAAATAGAAATTAATGATTCGGAGAGTTTTGAAACCTACATTTGAAATTGAAAAATCCTGCTACAGCTGGAGCAAAAACTTAAATTAATCCTAACCTTCTGTGAAGAAGTGATGTTGGTACTCATTATTTCTTCAAAAAAGTGAAAAAGTGTGAAAGCTATGAAATCTGTGGCAATATGAAAGCTAGGCAATTTCTGTGAAACCATTCATACCTCTAGATCTTATTCAAGGAACCGATGGTAATGTCACACCGAATTAGGTCACATTCACTGAACAACTGAGAACAGGTAAGATCCAAGCTTATGGATGACTGTCTTGGTATAGGGTCGCCTCTAACACAATGAAAAGAGTAGATGCAGCGCTTTAACGGGATAAATCAAAATTATTTCATTATGCGGTACTAAGGGTTTAGATTTCCCTATTCTCCCTTTTCTCAGCTCTGTCAAGGACTCATACTTGGTAATTCTTTTTGATGTGATAACAGTTTTTACTCCAGGGTATTTTCATAATTACATATATTTTCCAGGTCACACTTTCCAGTCAGTTTTTTTTTTGTTTTATGAAATAAATTGAAAATTATTTAAAATAAAAAGATTTGAATCGTGCCGAAAGGCACATTGTTATTAGTTATAGTACTTTTGTGGTCGCCGAGGCTTAGTTGGTAGTGTATTGGCCTGCTACGCAGAGCGTCCGGGGTTCAAATCTCAACACAGGCCAAATCAAAATGTAAAAAAAAACAATATTCCACACGTCATCAGTCATCACCTCTTGGTAGGTAATGGCAAACCTTTTTATTCTCTTAATGGTAAAACTGCTCATGGTAGGCTTAAGTCAAATTTTTTGTATCCATGCACGCTATGCGCGTTATATTTGGAACAGCCCTACAGTACAGGTCAAAATGACAAAACTCCAAGTAAGCGTTGACAAAGGAAAAGCGGCTCACTTTCACAACGAATTCAGCGCGAAACTGAAATTTACATTAGTTTTATATTACTTATACTTATAATTTCCGTCTTTTTAAATAAATCAGTTTATTTATGTATTATATATTTGATGTTCAAATGGCTGCATGTGCTTACATATTAAGCTGTCCACTAAAATGGAAAAGTAAACAAAACAGAAAATTGCGTTGGAAATTAAAAAGTATGAAAGTGTAACATGATGTCACTGTAGAAAATGTGTGCAAAGGTTGCACTTTGACGCTCACACTACCCCACACTTCGCAGCGCTCACTCTGAATAGAAGCAAGGTAATATGTTAACCTAACCTTATTAAGTATAGTAGTATAGGAACATACTACTTTAGGTATATGGTCGCTGTGGCGTAGTGGTAGTGCGTTGGACTGCTACGCAGAGTGTCCGGGGTTCGAATCTTGGCACAGGATAAATCAAAAAGTAGAAAAAATAATTTTTCTACACAGCACCACCTCTTGGCTGGCAATGGCAAACCTACAAGAGTAAAAATTGCCTATGAAAAGCATTTCACTTCGCCGTCCGGCTTCGGCATTAAACTGTATGTCGCTTCCATTCATGTACAAATATAACACGCACAACATGAGTGGTTGCGAAAAGCTCGGCCTAGGCCCTCCATGGGCTGTTGTGCCATTAAAAGTAAGTAAGTAAAGTATAGGGAGAATGTAGCAGTAGCACCAGCAGGCAACTACTGCAGAAAGAAGGTTAACAAAATAATTGACTTTATACGCTGATAATGGCAGTAAAAGTTCATGCTGGAAAAATACTGAAGAAAGGGCAATGGCAATTTATTGATTATGACGTTGACATGCATAAAGACGACACCTGAAAGCTGTTTTTATAATGTTAAGGTGAGAATGTTTGTTAAGTTTATCATCTAATCAGTATGGTTTAAGATTGAAAAATAAATTAACCTCGTTTCCTATTAACAGCAATCGACTTTGTGCACTTAGCGTGAATATCCCACAGCTACAAAATTTGTTTTAATCGGTTGGATAAATTGAGTTTCCATAAAGATGTAATCATTGTTATATTTTTCCTAAGCATCGGACACCATTCCATTCCATTGGAAACCAAACGGATGAAAAAAAAAATTACCTTACTTTACAGAGAGTAAGTAGCTCATCTAGCCAAGATATCATTTGAATTATAGAACATATGTATTAAATATGGAGAAACGGAGAGCTCTCAATAAATCCAAATTCGAGTGAATTTCTCTTTCAATAGCACTGCAATAGCAAAATATTTGAACAGGAAAACATATTCGATTAAAAAATTGTAGCGTTACAATTGATAGGGAAGAGGCAAGTTTTTCACAAATCTTTTTTTTCAATTTTTTAACGTAATCTCCTTTTAGTACAATACACTTTTCCCAACATTTCTGCCATTTCTTTAACCCCTCCAAAAAATACGATTTGTCAAACTCTACAAAATTCTGTCTCGACGATAACCTCCTCGTTTAAGCCGAATTTTTTTCCCCCGAGCCACATTTTCATGTTGGGGAAAAGAAAGAAGTCGCAGGGAGACAAGTCAGGCGAGTACGGTGGGTGCGGCAGCAATTCGTGCAATTTGGCAGCGACAATTCCGTATCCGCTTGTTGTCCACCGTAAGCAATCACGGCATCCATCGGGCCGACACATTTCTTATGCTTAACCTATCATTTAAATATTAATTACCGTTCCGTACGACATTCCTACGGCTTCTGCTACTTCGCTCACTTTCGTTCAGCGATCAGCGAGAATCATATCGTGGACCTTTTCAACGATTTCCTCGGTAACCACGTCTGCCGGGCGGCCTGGGCACTCCTCATCAAAAACAGATTTACGACCACGTTTAAATTCGTTGAACCAATATCATAAGGTTGTGGGTGAAGGGTCCCCATAGACAGCATCTAACTTCGCTTTTATTTCTTCGCATGTTTTTCCATCCAAAAATAAAAACGGAACGAATTACGGAACGATATTGTTCTTTTACCATTTCATCACGACCAAACACGTGTGATACTAATGGCGGTTAAATAAAAACTAACCTTTGAATCAATTTGAAATTTAGGTGGTGTCGTGTGACAGATGGCAGTGCACGACGGTAAAGCAACGCCACTTGGCTTCACACACGGGTACTTATTGATCTACCCTCGTATTGGAGCATTCTAGTATTTTTTAAGGAGCTGAATGAGTTAGGAAATAAATATGAGGAATTCCGATTGAAAAATTGGCAAGATGAAAAAAAAAACTAGATGAAGAAACTGCTAGGAGAGCTATCACCTAGGGGCAGAAAAAAAATTAGAGGAGCAAATAATAAAAAATGGCATACTACAAAGAAAAATAATAATTTAATGTTCGTCATCAGAGAATTCTGAAGACGGCACACCGCTACCACCTCTTACACTTCAATCCAAAATTATTGCGCACTATTTCATAATATTTTCGTAACAAGAACCACTCAGGAATCTAAGTAATCCCACAGATACTTGAAGTAACAATTTCATGAAACGTAAGTAATTTTCGATTCCAATTTTGTAAGATTAATTTAAAATGTAGGGATATATCGTCAGGGATGAGCTAACCTTTGACGTGTGCCCATAATTACTTACTTTACTTTTAATGGCACAACAGCCCATGGAGGGCCTAGGCCGAGCTTTTCGCATCCACTCATGTTGTGTGTGATATATTTGTACATGAATGGAAGGGCGAAGTGAAAAGCTTTTCATACCAATTTTTACTCTTGTAGGTTTGCCATTGCCTGCCAAGAGGTGGTGCCGTGTAGAAAAATTATTTTTTTTATCTTTTTTTTTGATTTTGGCTGTGCCGAGATTCGAACTCCGGACACTCTACGTAGCAGTCCAACGCATTACCACTATGCCACAGCGACCATAACTATTCTGTAGGGTTAAATGTTGTTCAATGGATATCATTGCAAAGGTCTTGGTAAAAGCAATATTCTTTCCGAACATATTAACTCGTTTGGACGAATATGTAATTAAACATTTATTATAAAATAAAAAAAAAAACGATTGGGTTGAGCCACCACTGGAAATCGACGAAATATATGCTGAAATTATTGAAAATGATCTTGGAATTAAAATAGAATCCTTTCTTGTATTTTTAATAGTTTTTGTTGAATTTAACAAAAGTTGATACGGAAATGTGGCATGGAAAATGATAGGAATAAACATTATTTAGAGTCGCTTATATAACGAAATAAATTGTTTTTGAGTCTTATTTTGTAAAATTAACGTAATTAGCGTTTTCTAATCACGTAAAATGATTCAGCGTTCAAAACACACGTCATAATCTACACAGTCAAGGTGGCTCAACTCTGACAATTGTTTTTTTTTTTTGACACAACCCTGACTACAAACGTCATTGCATCTTAGTGTGTTTAACATAAATCAACCGTTACACTTGTCACACAACACAACACATCTCTAATACATCTCAATTTCCTTGAACTATCCATAATGTTTTCGATTTTTTATTACTAAGTAATTTAATTTATTTTAATCTAAAATACTGTTTCACCATGCATACATTTATCGTGTTCATGTTTCGACTTCATAATGGCATTGAAAGTTTGCTGTCATCGAGACATGTTGCCTAGCAGAGACGTATAAGTGGCACTAGTACATAGTACAGAAATATTGAAATAACACGTTGGCTCAACCCTGACAGCGGCTCAACCGTGACAACTCTCCCCTACTCTTGTATTTCTGAATAATTATTCTTATTAAGAAAATAATGCACAATGGTATTTACTGTATTTATATTGTTGCTATTGTAACTTGAGCTGAAAACTAAAACTTTATTCTAGTTTTGAAGTGAAATGTAACAAAAGTTACCGCGGGATTACCCCTTATACAAAATTTGTGTTTTGATCGCTAGAGAGTAAAATATCAAAATCAAAAGTTCAAGGACAAAACTTAGACAAAATTTTAATATTTTGAGTGATAAATTATGATGTAAACTACTGATAAAAGCTAAAAATGTCATCGTGTTAAGCATAGTAATGACTTGATATTACACCCTGAAGCAGGAGTAAAAATAAGAGATTGACTGTTGCTTTTAAGTAATTTGTTTCACCTGTTCCGGTGGTCGCTGTAGCGTAGTGGTAGTGCATTGGACTGTTACGCAGAATATCCGGGGTTCGAATATCGGCAAGGGCTAAATAAAATATAAAAAAAAAAATAAAAAAATTTTCTACAAGGCACCACCTCTTGGCAGGCAATGGCAAACCTACAAGAGTCAAAATTGCCTCTTAAAAGGTTTTTACTTCGCAGTTCCGATTCGGCATAAAACTGTAGATTCATGATGTTCGATTCATGTATATACAAATATAACACGGACAACATGAGTGGATGCGAAAAGCTCGGCCTTTGGAGCTACATGCGGTCATAGTCGACACTGATAAAACTGAAGGCATAATAACACTTACCACAATGGATGTCTATCTCTTTATCGGTGACCTGTGATTGCATTCCCTCTCTCATTCTTCCTCCTCCCTCCTATCAATCTTCCTTCCAATAAACACAATGCTCTGCATTCATAGGGGTAAAAAATAAGATTTGTTAGGTATGCAACGTATACGAGCTATACTCGGCTCGCATATACTATAGAAGCATAGCTTTCTCATCTCTATAGCGGGAGAGATAAGAAGGCGATCGCGCCCCTTCTTAAAATTTCCTTTAACAATTTCACCCAAGTACAAAACTGCATCTTGCAGTTAGTTTACATAGTTATTCCTGTACATATAAGAAATTGTATCTTTCTTCAACCTCATAATATTATTATTATTATATGAGTTCTGCCGCCCTAATTTATTAAAATCTAACACAGTGTCAAGGTTCGCTATCGAAATTAAGCTACAAGATGGCATGGTTAAAAAATTAAATTGAGTAAATTAAAGTGAAAACAAATAATGGCATTAGTTAATAAAATTGCTACATAATTCGAGGGCCTTTATTTCAATTTGGTACTTGAAGTTTTTAGCATTTTGTTTTACTCACTGATTCCTTAAAAATGTTTAACTCTTATATGCATTATACAATTTCTTGGAATACTTACAGTACATACTACTTAAATATATCATTACAAGCCAGGAAGAAAGGAAAGTTGAAAACTTTTTCTTTACTCTTACTTTACTCTTCATAATAGAGTCGCTAATTTAATTGCCATCTAATTCTATCAGGTATTGAGTGAATAAAGCACCAAATAAAGTTTCATTGAAAACATTGCGAAAACAAAAGCAGTGATTTACAAAAAAAAAAAAAAGAAGAAGCAAACATTACTTACAATTTCGCCATCGTCACCAAAATCCAGAAACAACATACGGTTGCCATCATCCGCTGAACCCTTTAATTTGTCAAACGGAAATTGCCACAATTGCGTTTTGGTTTGCGGGGGCGCCGCATAACCGCATTCGTAGAGGCAGAAGCCACGATTCAAATGCACAACCAATTGACACTGCCTGCCCTGGTAGAGGCAGCGAAATGAAAACTCACGCTGATAATTGACAGCGTTGTGGGAACCCTGAACGAGAGCACGTGCCCAGGCGGCCATATCACGATGCGTTTCAGAGCGTAACCAATAAACTAAAACGCCGCGGGTGGTGCCGCACCGTACACAAAACACAGTAGTCTGTTGACCCTAAAATGAGAAAGTAGTAAAAATGGGAAAATTGTAGAATAGTGTTAGAAATTTTAGATTTAAATTTGTTACTTTTCGTTTTCGATCTCGGCTTTTTTGGTTTTTTTTTTTTGTATTCAGTTTATATGAACAGCAGTAGCACAGTGCTCTGCTCTTTCACTTACATTCAAAGATGAATTATTGCCCGCTCCAGCCAGTCTTGTCGTTGCCAATGCAAAACTTTCCAACGGACGTCCCCATGCCTCCACCGACCATGGTGCACTCTCGTATATTCTATGGATGTGGGAAGAAAAGTAGCAGAAATAGTAGTTGCAATGAAAAAGAAGGAAATAGAGTACGAAAAAAGTTTGCTCAAATTTGTGCAAAAATAGTTTTAATAGAAGATAAATGCGCAAAAAAGTATATACAAAAACTTTTAAATACATATAGTACACAGTCACGAACACATACATACACATAGCCACACTTAAACAATGAAACACTGTTAGCTGCTGCTGTTGCTGCTGCAGACAACGAAGAGAAACGAAAATAAAAAATATAACTATTTTAAATGTTGCAACAAAAGACGAACGAGTTGCAACATTTCGTTCGCTTATAAATTGCAGTACTTAGAGAAAAAGGAATTGAGTTTCCAGAACAAACAACAAAAGGGCAACACTGGTCACTGGAAATCGCAGCAAAAAGGGGAAAGGGAAGGAAAGGAAAGGAAAGGAGAGAAGAGGAGAGGAGAGGAGAGGACAGGAAAGGAGACGAACAAACAAACAAACAACAGAAACAAACAACAGGAACAAAAAATGTAGGAAATAAACAAAAGTGCAATTTATTACTGAAGCGTAAAGAATGAGTAGAATTTCCAATGTTTTGTTTATTTATTTCAATGTTTTGTCAAGGGAGCAATTTCATCGCAGTATCTCCCCACGGTTGTTGTTACCAAAAACTTTTCACAAAAGTTTTTAAGCACGTAGATATACACACAAACTCAAGCACAAAGTTTATATTGCAAAAATATTGCTAGTTGCTACTTTTTTCAATATTTTTTCGTTTTACTGTTACTCTATCAAGTTCAATATTTCTTGTTTATGATTTATATACATATATATTATATTATATTATATTAAATGTTGTTGTAATATCATAAGGAACTGCAGTACAGTGCAGACAGATGAATTAGCAAGATAAGGTGCAATTGGCAAATGGAAACATTTAAGTTTTGATTGGGTAGTGGGTGCATTTCATTTCACGATTGTGTTTCTTAAATGCAGCCGTTTGGATAAAAAAAATACAAATGTTTAGAATCCAAAATGGCCACAACTTGTTAAAATTTAAATAAGCTCTCAATATATCCAAGAATTGTGTATAGTTTTTTAAATTGCCTTTTAGACACAACTCCGTAAAAGATTCACCGTTTCAGAGTTAAAATAAAAAAAAAATTTGAAACCGAAAAATTGCTACTTAGAGTTTTTAAACATTGAGAGGATTAACAGTAGAAGATGTCAAGCAAACTAATTCTCTAAAAAATATATGAGGACCCATAAAGCTTAATTTTTTTGTTGGAACTACCAAAAAAAATTTTTCAAGATTACAAGTATTACTCATGCATCCATTGTACTCCTGTATTCTATATTCCTTTCTTTGAGTTTTCAAAGAACTCAGGTATTCGTCACCCACTGCTAACTTTGGTCCGACAGAAAGTTGGGCAGAGACTGAGAACGAAAGTTCTCCGAATATTCATCTCTATTCATTTGTACTTTGGAATTTAAACAACTGGTTATTTTGAGTCGGTTAACGAAATGTGTCGATATATGCTTGAACAACGTTGGGAAACTCTCAAAATTTACTTGCAAAATGGTGAATCTTCTACCGAAAGTGTAAGAAAATTACGTTCAAAATTCGTTAGAAGTGAAGCGCCTTTCACTGTAGGTCCCTTCCATTCATGTACAAATATAACACGCACAACATGAGTGGATGCGAAAAAGCTCGGCCTAGGCCGTAAAAAAAAGAAGCGCCTTTCACACAATTTGTGGAACACGCTCTCGTACTTCCACAGTGCGCACAACTGGAAAAATTGCTGCTGTTTCTCAAAATGTGCAATAAGAAACAGCCACATCAACTCACCATCGTCCTCAAGAATTGAACATTTCACGCATTTCGGTATGAAGCCGTACAAAGTTCTATTGACCATCCGCAACGTTTTCAGTTCGGAACACTTGGAATAAGATGAATATTTTTACCGAAAAATCATCTTTTTTGATAAAGCTCACTTTGACCTCGCTGGTTAGGTTAATTAGAAAAATTGTCGCATCTGCGGCTCAGAAAATTCATGCGATATTTGATATTTGAGAAGCCAATGCACGCTTAAGGAGTAACTGTTTGGTGTTATTTTTAAACTGCATCATTGGGCATTTTTCCATCACATAAGTCAGGTGACTTAACCTGGGGTTTCATCTGGGACCGCGTATTTATTGATGCTGACATTCAGAAGCACTTTTTTACCGCGTTGGCGTTCAAAAATGGATTAGTGCATGGAATCTTAAGGACAGCGGGTAGTGTTGACAGCTTGGTGGTAAATATTAATAATTACATAGATAGAACAAGAAATAAACGTGTTTATTTCTGATACGTTGCATTGACTTTTTTTCAAAGAGGAAACTGAAGATATCAGTTCCGCCGAAGACACATATAGATTGCTACATCAGTCCAAGTCAATGACGCGATAGGGGTCTAATAGGAATCGAGGTCTTGCAGCTTTGACGTCTAAAGCAAAATTTTTCCTCAAGCATCAAAGCTGTCGACATTAAAAATAAAAATTGCTGTTGCCGAATCAACCCCCTTAATCCTCTAAAGTGAACTTAAACTACTCGCAAAAAAATGTTAACATGGTATATGGATAAAGTACTTATGTCTTGGGAGATATTGAGGGCAGAGTCTTCTATCAAAACATTATCTATCATCGTCGCAGAAATAACGGTAAAGATATTGGAGGGGATAAGTTGATTATCGATAGTTTTAACTTTTGACCAACTGCTTTTGCTACTAAGTATTTGGAAATAGTAAGACCTTTTGCAATATGTTAAAGGATGGCATTACAACGATTTTAAATCTATTTACGCACCAATTCAGCGCTAGCGATTTAATTCCTCTTAATATTCAATATGTTTTCCAAAAAATATACCAAGTAGAATGAATTTTAAATTATTGTAAATTTTTATCTATTAAAGGAGTATTTCTTAGTTTATTTGTAAAGAATAAGTTGTTTAGGTACAGGGTTACGATTAATCGTTGCTTATGCATAAGTACACTGACCTTAAAATGAAAACGAATAGCAAAAACTTTGATAAATGCGATGAAAAGTATTCATTGAAAGTAAAGTTTTCAGCGAAAGATTTCATTCACTTCCCTACATCCATCCCTCTGCACCTCTCGCCACCGTGCCCGCTGTCCGCTTTTTTGTATAATACAAAACCTTTCTTCGCTTAATCAAAAACGATTTGGCGGACTTTCATGCTGCTGGTGATGGTCCCGAGGGATTCCTTCAACATTTGCTTTTTTCTATTATGGCAACTACGGCTGGCTATGTTATTTAGGGTGTACATGCTTACATGCGTACTTATATGTATAAATATTACGTCATCAATCAATGACAAATTATTTAACCCTACTCCATGGGGAAAAGGGTAAAAGAAAATCTATATAAGAAATAAACGCATAAGACTTAAAGCATATAATAAATTTCAATTGGATTTAAAAACAATTTGCGGAAATATCAACAAATAAAAAACCTTAATAATTAATAGCAAATAAATATGAGCATTTTTTAATACGAAAATTAAAGAATTATTATCTCTTAATATTCTTACAAAAATGTAGGTACGAGTATTCTATTGAATTCAAAATATTCGCACAGCAGGTGATTTTTATCAAATGCAATTTATTTATTTTTCTTGTGTATGTCAAGAAGAATGGAAAAAAGCTAAACACTAAAAGCAACGTACTCGTACGACATTTTAGCATTTACTTCAATTTGCATTCAATCGACACAAATATCACAAGAAATCACCAAGTAGATGCAATTTCATCGGTACATCGGCAACAGAGGCAATATGTAGCAAATTGTAGCAATCAGAAACAGCAACAGCAGCAGCATATGCAACAGTAAAATCCACTTCCGCCATGCAGACAGGAAGTATTTCCTTAACATCCTGTCTGTGCAAATAGAGGATGAGGAAGCGAGATGCTGTTGTATAGAATCGCGCGTGTATGCGTGTAGCTCTCTTTCTTTTCTTTAATTTTCACAGTAGGTAGATACCAAGTTTCTATTGCAAAACAGAAACACTCTTTACACAATAAAAGTAGAAAAACAACATAAAATTGAAACTGAATGGGAAACCATTTAATTAAGGAGAATATATCTCGAAAGTGTCTATTGGAAAATAACTGAATTTTGAGTAAATATTTAAATAGCAATTATGAACAACAAAAGTAAATACAATATTGCCACGAACACGCAAATGCTATGTGAATAATCGCAAATAAAGAGCAATGGCATGCAACTGTTCTGCTCATGTTTATAAACGTCGTCAACGAGTACCACGGTGCCCCCTCACCAAAATCGCACACGGGTTAAGAGAGGAATTTTAAAGGATACTTAATTTTCGAGTAGAATAGTAAACAGAATCCGTCCGATAAAAATGGAACAGTGTTAGAGTAAATTAAGTAGACGAGAAGCTGAGCACGTCCCAATTTTACATATAAAACTATTTGTGGTGTGGCACTAAGATGTGGTATGGAGGTGTTTTGTGTTTGGAAGTAGACCTACCCACGCAAACCATATGAATGCAAAGTGCTATTATAAGATTTCCATCAGAGTCACTTTTGTAAAATATTCCTTTTTCTATATACTTTGTTGTTGTAAATTTCTCATTACGCCAAGAATTGTACAGAGTGGGATAAGCGTCACAAATAACCGTTACTTGATAAAACGAATATGCCCAAAATCAAGACTAGCCATTCATTTATTATAAGCACTTCCTTCGGCGAACCGGATTAAATAACATTGCATCATGCAGATGTTAATACCCTGCAAATATGGTAACTCTTCCGCTTAATTGAATCGATGAAAATGTACAATTTATGGGGAAGATCCCAAAATTTTATTGTTCCTAAGTTCAAATATCTTAACTTATCTCGGATGTTTTTCGTTAACACCATTAGACTATGGAATGCTATACTTTTACATCTCAAAAGAAACCGAAAGGCTTAAGCCTTTACTGCTTAAATTTTACTCAACTGCAAATTTGTAAAATGTTATGAAATTGTGTTCTTAGATTTATTCTATCAATGTGTTTTAGTTTTAATGCAGAGCATTGTGTTGATTGAAAGGAAGATTGATAAATGGGAGGAAGAAGGAGGGAGAATGAGAGAGGTAATGCAAATACAGGACACCGACCAAGAGATAGATAGCCACTGTGGCAAGCGTTATGCCTTTACCACAATGAACTTCAGTTTCATCAATGCCGACTATGACCGCATGTAGCGCCAAAGTGCGAGCTTTTTGCATCCAGTCATGTTGCGCGTGTTATATTTATACATGAATGGAAAGAACCTACAGTTTTATGCCGAATCCGAATGCCGAAGTGAAAAGTGTACGTCCTCTAATAAAAGATGAAGTAGCCTACAACTTTTCTGACCACAACACTCTCGTATTAAATCTCATTCGCTTAAAAAATCCAGTAAGCGTAATTACTGGACATTGTTTTTTGAAGTAAGTATCATGCCAAAAAACTTGGTTTGGCTGAAAACGGCCTATGCAGGAACTGTGACGATATATGCAGGAACTGTATGACTAAAGAGGTTATGGATGCCATTCTTTGCCATTGATTAATTTTAGTTAGCTAGGACCAGAATATAGACATTAGGGAACGAATTCTTTCTTTCAACCAATACCTTATAAACTTGGCCCTTTACACATACTACGTGTACTTTTAAACTGGAAACAGTAATGGATGCAGGTCGAAGTTCTAATTGAATCTTTAGAGTTAGTGGTAACACTATGGACTTAGCGGTCCATGTGATATCTAATCAAACCTATCCTAAGTTTGTTCAGTGGGAAACTGAAAGTGTTCATCACCTGAGCCACAATCCATTTTCAGGCTCAAATATGGTAGAAGTAAAAGCATTGAAATTAGAACATTGACCATTTTCCGGGTTTAACCCTATACCATTCAGATATGCCACCTTAAAGTTGGCAGCTTTTCGTTGCATGTTACTGCATCTTCAAGTTCTGGTACTCACTGTACAAAAACGTTTCTGAAAATAAAATTTAAATAAAACATAAAATAAAATGAGTTATAAAAGAATTTTGTAATTCCTTAACTTTCAATAGCGTGACAATAAATATGGGAGCGTATTAAGGATTCCATTTGCAATCCTTTCCACACACTATTTAAAGTCACTCTTTTACGCTCTGATAACGGAGCATATCCTGGTGTAATGAAGCGTATGAAATGCTTCTACATACATAAAAGCAAGGAATCAGTCTTACGTTCTCCCCAAAGATGTTAAAATAAGTAACATTTTCACTCACACACTCACATGCACGTACATACACACACACACACACACACACACACACACATGCATACAAAAGAATTAAGCATTATGAAATATTTCGCTTCCTAATTTTTTTAATTTTGTGACACATGAAAATTGCCAATAATCCATAAAGCACTTACCTAAATTCACGTTCAGTGACTGCAACAAAAATTGGTTGCCATTTATCGTTTTCATCAGAACTTTCCGAACTAGAACGGCCACTTGGCTGTAATAAAAATAAAAAACAATAACAGCAACAGCATATAAGTGCTTGAATTTAAATCATATTTCTGACTTAATTTGCTAAAGCACTAACATAAAATTATACAAACCCGACTTTTTGATCGATTACTTTGAAGCCTTACACCAAAAACTTTTCTTTAATTTTTAATTAACATTTTTTTAAAACAATACTGAAAACGTTAAAATTTCAAAATATCTTTTGCTTCTCGTGTAGAATTTAAAAAGGCATGTTAGGTCTTTAGTAAAATATGGTAGCGATGTATACTCCACATACCACTTCACCGCCGCCACCGCCACTAGCACCACTGCCACCACTTCCACCAACGCCACCAACGCTGCCACCGCCACCGCCACCAGCGCTGCCGCTACTGCCACTCAAACGACGACTTAGCCAACCGATATGTTTCAATTCACCGATGACATTTATCAGCGAACGATTGGCATCGGTGAGCGCACGCTGTGTGCTGCTGCACATGGCAGAGTGTAGCGCATTAAACCAGATTAAAGCCTCCGCAGAATCGGAAGCGCGTAAAATGCACGAGTGCACTCCATCCGGCGAATGTAATTCAAAGCAACGATTTTCTGCAAAAACAACAAACAAACAAACAAAAAAGACGTAAGCAAAAATCACAAAAATATTCAAAGTATTACAAAATATTTATTCAATTTCATTCAGTTGAGTTTTCCTGATTTTTTTATTAAATAAATTGCCAGGTTGAGGCATTTAATTTGTGCGAATTGAACAAAATTGTTTAAGTGGCAAATGGCAAATTCGACTTTACATCTATAATTTTCGGAAAAGTCTATTATTTAATTTTAAGTAGTATACTCGTATTCAACGGAATTTTAAAACATCAACGTTATCTTTAGATTTACGAGCTAGGATTTAGTTGTCTAGTCCGTTAGTGGGGGATCAATGGAAAGTTCGACCCATAAAAATCAGAATGAAGATAACTAAGTACATTGGGGTGGGCATCGATAAAAAGCTCACCTGGAACTTACACCTTTCTAACAGTGTCAAAAAGGCAGAATGGCTATTTCATGCCTTCCAACGCCTATGCGGTAGAACATGGGACCTGAGACCAAGAATGATATACTGGTCATATCAAACAGTCATCAAATCCATAGTCCTGGGTTGCTTGGTGGCCAGAAACACAGCAAGCGAAAGCGCAAACTGAGTTAAAATAACTTCATCGCCTGGCATGTCTGCGTTGTAGAGGGCAAGGAAAGAAAGGAGCAATGGAAGATGACAGTGCTGGGACTGAAGTACACGGATCAAGATTTCAAAAAGCCATAGCAATGGGATAAATGCCCTCCATAGTTATAGCAGAGGTTCGTGTTATTTGAATAAACTATACCCACATTTACATTCTCTTGGACAGTCAAGTGACTCTAAAATATCTGAACTCATTTTCCATAAAATCCAAAATTGTATGGGACAGTTTTGAGCTCTTCTCTGAACCATATCCGATAGGATAAAGTTATACTGGTTTGGATCCCGGGCTATAAAAAACTTGAGGAAATGAAAAGGGGGTCAGTTTAGCAAAAAAGTGCCCTTCATAGGTCCTGGTGTATCTTATATCTTCGAATCACACCCAAATAATGATAAGGGATTGATAAATAAAAAGACTATTGGACTAGACTTAAAGATCTAAAACAGACTTTTTAACTCAATAACCATTCACTCTAAACAAATAATCAAATTAAACAAAATGGAAATTCAAACCCTCACAAGGCACTATCTTCTCAAGTATCATCTTAAGAAGTTAGTTATACCGTAATGTCATTCATTTCGGCTATTTAATGAAGACATAGAAACTGCTGAACACGTATATACAATGCGACTTTTCCGTTTTAGGTTTAACTCCCAGCTAGGGCACAAGTACAATCGGCAGCAAGTATGTGGAGTACTTTACACTGATTGCAATGCTCATTGTTGCCAGTGAAGCCGGTCTCAAAAGACCAAAATAAAAATCATTATTATATATGAATATGTTTAAGTACTTTTGAATTGATTTTTCGATCGTTTTCAATATTTCAGAGGGTGTGTAGGTTATATAAAGTTCGACAACGTCTGATCTTAGCTTTCCTACAAGTTCTTATATCCTATACTCTTTGTAGTATAGGGAAGTGTATAGTATATATAGACTTTCTATGGGAAGGGATAAGCCATGGATATCATCATCATCGGAAAAAAATTCAACAAAAATACTACAACAAAAAATGATCACCCACCGAAGATATTAACAACATCAACATGGCGGCGGTCTCCAGGGCCACCTACCCGCTAAGTCTGTAGTTGAAAGAGAACTCAAATTCGATCGCCTCCCATGACTTCCGTGACTACACTACCAACGTCACCGGGAGTCAGAGGAGTACCCAGCGACGGATTGTCTTCAACAACCTCTAGGCAAGCCATTTTCGAGGTCGCAAGATGACACACGGAAAATAGCTTAGCAATAGATCTCTGGTCTGAAAGTGCATAAGCTCACAGTCAAACACAAGGCAACATTCGCACAAACTGAAGCAAGCCAATCAGGCTAAATGGCACAGCTGTGGTACCACTTACTATAACTATGGTATATAACCTAAGCGATTGTTTAGCGCATACCATACATCTCTCAATTAACTCCTATTTTATGCTAGTTAATTTCTATCTATTTCTACTATAATTGAGTTAATTAGCTAATCTTAATATGCTTAAAATATTTACAAAAACTTTTCAATATTTCAAGTTCGGTCTCTTTGATTGATACTGAAAATATTATGCTAGTATTTCGAATGGAATTAAGAAAAAAAGAAGAAAACAATAAACAAACATCCCCAAAAGAAAATACCACAATTTCGAGTCAATTATACCCATAGTAATCGTTATTTGGCTCTATACATTCATGTTGTTGTCAATCTATTCAAGCAATTCATAAAATGTATGAATTTGTCTTCTTTTTTTGGCATTTTGTCAGAAAATTCTGTTTTTGTATCTAGTAGCACTCGCATGTGCATGCTTCATGAAACCAATAAATGATATCGTACCACTGATATATGCCACAATTTTGACAAATATTGTATTTCAGCATATCACAGTGAACGACAAACGAACAAACGACGACTACCAACGATAGAAATACAACAAATGTTTGCCTTTACTAGCAAAATTCATTTTGTTCATTTTCAACATTCAAAACCAACATCAGCAAAAATTTCGTTGCATTAACTGGCAAATAAAAGGAAAACAAAAGCAAAGCGAAGTATGCAAATATGTATGTAAAAACAAAAAACAAAATCACACAAATTTTGATTATGAATTTGTATTGTTGTATTACTGTACAAATCACTACTACTACTACTACTACTACTTACATAAACAGCATGATGCTGTAGCCACAAAGCAAAGACAATTTGTTGTACCATGGAACCCAGTAAACGTAGGTCTAATGCTTTATTACATGCCTTACATTGCCAACCGGAGAAAAATGAGAGAGTGGATTGGTGTTGCGTAACAGTGATGTTACTGGTTACTGGTTCCGATGGTTTAAAAATGGAATGCAAAACCGCAGCGGTTTAGCCAAGGTTAAACAGGAGGAGGCACGTGCTCTCTTAGGGTTTAACAAGTCTGCAGTTCGGATGATTATAGAACTCATCATGGGGCAATGTGTGATTGCACCAATGCTCCATCACTGGTCGATTTCACGAAGCAGTTTCTGGTGAAATTGTCACTACCAGGAATATTAAAAATATGTAGATTATCTCAATTTGTGAGTGGAAAAAATCCGTAGAAATCTAAGATTATTAAAAAAAAAAACTTGACTTATTTTGATTTCAGTTCTGTACAATAAAGGATAATCAATTGTAGTGTCTTTATTCTTGATAACTAAAGTTTCAGTACCTAGACTACATTTTTGTGAAGATTTTTTGAGCTCAATTCGTAAATATTCATTCACAGTTTGCAATATCCAAAATTAATACAAATTCTGCAGAACCATCGGTAAGAAACTTAGCACGCACTTTTTCCCAAAATCTGGTCATTTCGGTTGCAGGGTTATCTTTGCATCTGCTTGTATTGGTCATCGACGCTGATAACGTCACAAGCGAATATCTCTCACTGTTTTGAGAATATGAAGAACGATAAGTGCTTCAGGACTTTGACATTCTGATCCTTACATGGAAATCTTTGGTATATTTGGACAGCTAGCGTGATGAAATTAAACGATATCGCACTGACACGAGTGGTGGAGGGCAGAAAGAAGAAAAGAAAGATTTGCAATGTCAACTGGCCCAAGTTGAACATTTCGTGTTTATTTTCTTCTGTTACTTCGGCGAATTCCAAAGAGGAGATGGAAGATCGACCATCGACTCTGAAGACGTTTCAGAATTCGTGAGTTGTGTTCGGACTGCAGTGCCATTTTAATACAATTTCAGTAGCCGAAATTTCGAAATATTATCTCAGTTAGAATTCATGATCAAGTGTGTGACAGATGTCACTTAAATAAATAAATATTATTGGTGATGAAAACCATTTATTAAGCGAGTCATTTGACTTTAAAAAGATATGCCACTTTGTGTGTTTCGTTCCAATTAGTTTTCTTTGCATGTAAATCAACTAAAAATTTTCGATTTTTGTGTGTATGCATGTAAATTAGACGAACCACGTAAAGGAGACGAACGAAAACGAAATACAGAAAGTGGCTGTTCAACATCGTTAAACAGGATATACTTTCAGAAATGAAGTACTAGGATAAAATAAAGTCAAGTAATCAGCTCCAACTCCAACCTAAACGAATTGAAGTACCACCGTTACGAACAAAGAAGTGATGGAACTCACTACATAGTACATAAGTAGATTCAAGAGAGGACAGATATTGGGTATTAAACCCTCCTTTTTACAAAAATATGGTATACTTCTAAAAGAAAAATATACTTAACACAAAAGCTAAGTAAATCAAAAATCATCCGAAATCCTAACGTCCATTATAATTTAAGAAGAATTTTTTTGGCAATGCCATCCAAATATCTTTAATTAGTTCCATGACAAACTCTGGTATTTCATAAAATTTTTATTTACATACGCTATTGCTATTGAGAGTGCTAGTGTACATATGTAATGAGAAAGAGAGAGTGAAAGAACTTTTGCCCTTCTTTTCCTATCTCGATGGTTTCCTAAAAGGATTGTCCAGTGTCGCTAACTTCTTTTCACTCCTTTTTTATTCCTCTTGCTAACATAGGACGTTTAGTTAGATTAAATGCCTGTCCCAGGACACACGGTCCAGTATATTACCATATGGTTGGACCTAAAGTTTATCGCCGGGTAGCAATTTGTTATCACTTAATGATTTTGCCATTGCCTGCCAAGTGGTGCATTGCATTTGTACACTTTATTGTAATTCGCTTTCACTTTATATCAATAAGAAGGTATTGAATGAGAATTAACCACCACAGCAAGACGGGAATCGAACCTGCAAACTCCCGGGTGAAAGTCTACTGCGGTACCCACTAGACTATCGAGGTCATCGTCCGATTGCTCTTTTTTAATACATATCCTGCCTCCAGTTAGTATCTTCTGTGATCATAAGATCCCTAATTTAAGGTATGGCATATCCATCGCCTTTATTCTTATATATAAAGCTGCTAATTGTGCGATTTTCACCTGGTGTTAAGAGTGAATATTTGACGTGGCCCAATTTGGTAAGCTTTCCAATCTGAGGTTGGAATTTTATAGCAAACAGAACTTCTTCCGACTGAGATAAGTATGCCTAGAGAAGAATCATGTCTTACCAGACCAATAGCATTCACATTCACATGAGATATGTATAATGAAAAAGAAATTAATTTTCTTAAACAAATCAATTTGTACAATACTTCTGGCTGTATGTACATATGTTTATGTTTATGTTTAAAAATGGTTTACTGGGTTATTTTCACTCGCACACCAACCATATTAAAAATCTACTTTTTCTCCAATTCCTCTACACTCCATATGCATTTATTCATATAGCAGCATAAAATTCAAAACTGCATGCAATTCAATACGAATGTGTTTGAATATAAATGTGTGTTCGAGTGTTTGTGTTTGTGTGTGTGTGTTAGGATGTGTCTGTGTTTGTAAATGACAGGCGTTACTCCATTTGGCATTCATTGTAATGTTAGATATTTCTTCTTGGAAATATTGCGCGTTCACACAGACACAAAAACACACGCTCTAACACACACATTGAAACAGAAGGAATTGGTGCGTGTGTGTGTGTGTGTGTGTGTGTTTGTATGAAAATTATGTCAATCAAAAAGTGTAAAAGAAAATGTTGTCTTTTTTTTCTTTTTTACTTTAAATTGTAAATATTGCAGTTTTCATTTTCTTTTTGCCTTTTTTGTGCTTTAATTAATTTTCCTTTTCCTGTGTGAGTTTTTTTGTTCTACTTTTACTTTTTTTTACTTTTTTTTTGGTTTTTTCTATCTGAATACTCACCCGGATCGATGTATTTTAAGTTGCGCGCCAAATGTGTCAACTGCAACGGTATATAACGGGTATCAGCGCGTGGTGTTGTCTTCGGTGCAGGCGGTGAAGTTGGCACTCCTGGCCCCAGCGGACAGAGAAATGCACGCTGCAGCTCCCAACCCACTTCGGAGATAATGCTCGCTTTGCGGAAGTACGGGGTTACTTCACGTAAGAATTTCACTAGAAGAACAACAAAAGAAACAACAAGTATTAAATGAGATGTCTCAATGGAATGCTAATGCGTAGTTAAAGTGAAAATCTAATCAGGGAGAAGTCAGTGAAGCATAAAGTAGAGAATATTGGTAATATTGTGTTATGTAAATTGAAGTAAAAATCCGTAATTATTAAACTGCGGTCAGGACTTAACTTTACTTTACTTTTAATGGCACAACCGCCCATGGAGGGCCTAGGCCGAACTTTTCGCATCCACTCATGTTGTGCGTGTTATATTTGTACATGAATGGAAGGGACCTACAGTTTAATGCCGAATCCGATCGGCGAAATGAAAAGTTTTTCATAGCAATTTTTACTCTTGTAGGTTTGCCATTGCCTGCCAAGAGGTGGTGCCGTGTAGAAAAATTGTTTTTTCTACTTTTTGATTTTGCCTGTGCCGAGATTTGAACCGCGGACACTCTGCGTAGCAGCCCAACGCACAACCACTACACCACAGCGACCACATGGTCAGGACTTAAACCTAGATTAAAAAGCTTACTGAACTTTCCAAAGTTTAAGCGACTATGACATAAAAACCCTGGAATTACAACTCCTGTGTCTGGCCCACGAAAGCCACTTAACCAGCTAATGAATGTAGCCGTAAAGATAACAGATCTATGATTTTTAGGTACAAAATCTAAAATCTGTAGTGAAAATGAAAAACAGCTTAAGTCGACTTAAGCCGTAATATGTTTTTTTTCATATATTTTTGACCATAAAAAATACTGTAATGTGAAAATTACATTTTTCTTTTAAATAAAAATAAATATTATTTCTTGGAATACAACTAAATATGTAAAAAAAAAATAAGAAAGAACAGATTTTACCCTTAAAGAAAGAGATATTATCAATGACATCGAAAAATCATTGACAATTCTACTATCAATCACAGACTAATTGTTAAGCTGAAATATCTAAACTAAAGCTGATCACTTCAACTATTTAACAGGCCTTTAAAATTATATCCACACAGTTTTAGAAAGAAATTAAAAAAAAAGATGAGAAAGAAAAAAAAAATAATTCAAACCAATCGAGCATAAAATGCAGCAGATGTAATTATCCAGACGCCAAGGTAACCTCAATTTCCAAATCGGTACTAAGAAACATGCACACAGATGTACACACTCACACTCACACATACATTCATACATACACAAGTATAAACCTGTTATTATTTATACATATGAACCATAGTATGAAAAAGTAAAAGCATCAAAAGTAAGCAATTCACTAATTTGTGTGTGATGTGCACATTTCCTCTAGAAGGATGTCTATGTATGCATGTAAGTATGTAGTAAGGAAAGAAATATCGATTTGCAACTTTTGACATTTTCATTTCTTCTTATATTCAATTTCCAAAGATTCATTCTCATTTGCCTCCTCCCTCACCACCAGCATTTCGGAGCTGTTCGCCACCGTCTGGCAACAGCGTATGCCATAAAGAAAGTAGTCATACATGCACACTCACATACACATGCACACACACAAAGTGAATTGTGTTACGGAAAAGGGGAATGTAATTTGAGTTAGCAACACCTTAAGTACCTGTTGGTTGTAGCGAAAACAACCAACAAAAAAAAAAAAACCAAAGCGAATTGTGCTGCAGTAAAGGAAAAGATATTAATAAATTTTCAACGATGTCAACGTTGTGTCGTGGTGTCATTGCAATTGGCAGCAAACACACGTTTTTGCAAAATGTTGCATTAAGTTGCTAATAATGATGCGGAAAATGAGAACGAGAATTCTTCTTATATTGCGATGAAGGTGAGTGAAAATTAAGTTTCCGTTACTCAAGTGAAGTTTTGTAATAAAACCTAAGTGAATGAATAACTGCGTTTTATTTGCCACTCGCTACTAGTTACTATACCTAGCAGCGGCAATTGTATGCCGTATATTTATGGTATAACTGTTATGTATAGCTAGCAGGTTGATTAACATCCCTGATTTCTATTCTATAGTAAATATTTCAAAATGTATGCCGAAGAATATAAATGAGCTACAAATAACGAGTTCTCCCATATAATAAAGAAGAGAAATGCCTATGGTTATGTGCTGGAAGATCACCTCCACGGAAAGTGTTTTCCCATGTAACTTGCTGAACACTCAAACAATCTCAAAAACCTAATTAAAGAAAACCTAATTAGGAAACAGGCGATCATAAGTTGTAGTGCCAGCTAAGTAAGTAAGTAAGAAGGAAAGTTAGTTTGATTAAGCCCCTGTTCTTTACGAAGTTTAGATGTAAGTCTGATGTCTTTTTCATCTGATGAAAGTATGTACTTGATACCTCTCCGAATGTTTTCATTACTCGCCGTTTTTAATTCTATGTGTAATTCGAGATGTAAGCTTCGATCACAATAAATGTCCTAAATAAATTATTACTAAAGGTTTCACTTCTAGCTTCAGGTATCGAGAATGTGTAGCATGGAAATTGAGCATACATAAGTATTCGTATCTCAGTATCAGATTGCTGCAAGTAAACATAATTAAATTTATTACCATTCCGAAGACAAACGCATCCCACGCTGATTCATAACTATGTAGTATGTAAATATGTATGTCATTAAAATCGTTTTAAAAATTTTAAATTTATGTACTATATACTCGTATACATACATGTTTACTGTAGAGGAAAATAAAAAGATAACATTGCGACATGAATATTGGTGACATGAAATACTGCTGCAATTGATTGTTACATTATTGATAACAACAGCTGCTGTGTTGCAGTAGTTTTCGTTATTGCTGCCGGTAATTTTGCAATCACATTGAACTTTCATTTAAATTTCCATTCATCTTACTTTCAACATAAGGCTGCTGCATGTTCTACGTGCATACAACATTTTTTTTTTTTTTTGATTATATGAATTATTATTTTTCGTTTTAATTAATTAAAATGGCACAATACTAAGTGAACTTGATGTGTGCACATACTTGTAGCACATTTTTTTTGTGAAACTTTAAAATCGTAGATACTCGTAAATTTTGTGAAAGTTGGAATTAATTCATATAATCAATTTATAGTACAACTTCAAACTAAAATCAACTAGTAAACTATTTGGTAAACAATTTCGAACTAGTTTCATGAACTGGCATGTCATCTTTTTAAAATCGTTTCCATGTCAGGATATTTATGCCCGGTAGATATGGTATTTGAATATTGAAAACTACAGAATAATATAAGATCGCGACAAATAGAGGTCGATAACAAGTAATCGGAATCAGAGTATGCTTGTTGGATAGTGGAAGTGGCCCAGAGTAGTGTGGAAAAGTTCGTTTTGGGCTTAAGTGTCAGGTATTTTCTTTAAGTGGGCTTAGTGGTTTGTCCTTTTCTGAACATGTTAGTATAATAAAACAGAAGATATAACGGATATTTTTGCAGCTGCGAATGTTTAAGTGTTCAGCACTTTATATAAAATCTTCCATAGAACATATTCTTTGAATGTATTAACTAACCCATTAGCTCCCACCTTACGTAATTTTTGTTGCCCTATTCATATTTTAATCCCATTATGAGAATCCGTAGGGAATTAAAATGTTGCAGAAAAATATTACCCATAAAATTTTATTAAAGATATTGAACATCAGCAATGTTGTAGCTTTGTTAAAGAACTAATACGTTAAAAAATGTGTAAACTGAAAAACTGAAATGTTTTGTAAAAAAATACTTAAAATTTTTGTAAATTGGATTTTTCATATGATTATAAATTAAAGCATAATAAATTTGAAAATGGGCTTCACCACACTACTCTTAGTAACATCAAAAACTATAGGAATTTTTTTTTTGGTTGCAGAACGAGAAAAGATGGGAGAAGAATACAAAGGCGATTAATCAGATGTGATTCAAGCTCACTTTAACTTCCACATATTGTGTAACTCTAAATTTCGTACGTTTGAAACATTTCTTTTGCACTTTAGATTCAAGTAAGATCCACTGTGCTTTACTCAATTACAATCGAACGGAAAAATCATCGGTTTCTTTGCAAACATCGCCGAGCTGTGTAGCATTAAATGTGAGAAAGAGCGCTTTCAAGTAATATTAAGGTTTGTGTCTTTACTTAACGATACAGCTCCTCATTTGTACGAAAAATTGATGCTAACGAGGCGGTGAAACAATGCTCGGTTATTAGTAGAGTCAAAGAAAATGAGGGTAAAAAGAAAATAAATGGTGAAAGCAAGAGTAAGATGAAACTATGGTATGTTGCCATCATTGCGATATCTTCAATATTTTTCACTTTTTTACTCTAGATATTCAATACCTCTGTTACCAGAGATCTAACTTCAAAAATCCAATTCTGTCGCGCAAATACTTTTCTTTATCCCATTCATTAAATAAATAATCCCTTTTTAATAACATCTTAATTAAACAACATGTTTTTTAATATATATTTTTATGTTTTTTAATTAACATCAAAAAAATATTAACTAATTTGTTACAATGTTGCAGTCAGACAAAATATTTAGAGTTATGATTATTTTTTAATTACGTGAAAAGTGAAAAGGTTTTCCAATCTAAAAGAAGTTTTAAAATTTTTGATTTAAATTTTAAACTTTTGATATAAGTAAAATCCCTTTAAAGTACGAAGATCACAAAATATGAGGGATATGCCCGGGTTCTGGCAACACTGTTCACTATCATCTGCAATAGAGTTACAGCAGCAGTGTCTCAGATATTCATTTAGTGTCTTGCTATAATATGTATAGGGATGGAGAAGGATGGTTACTACATACTTAGGTCTGCTTTTTTTCGTTTGCGCATTATAGCTTACAAAAAAGGTAAAATGCACTATTTGTGCAGTAGCAGCTGCTACTTGAGTAGCAATAACAAAAGCAACAACAACTCAGCAATTTACTGAAAATACTCATGTTGCTCGTTGTGATGTTATTAACTTTAGCCTTCTTGTCATTTATAAAACATTCCATTGTTTTTGCTGCCTTTTATTGCACAACTCGCTTGACACTAGTAGCATTTCATTTTTCTTCTATTAATATGACTAGGAAATAAAAAGAGAAGTAAGAAACAATTCTTCGAATTGAAATAATTTGCTTATTTCTTTGCTCCTTGCAAAGGGAGCGTCCTCTGCGTCAAGGAGCAACGCTGTCATAAGTAGCTATTTCATGTTCTATATCTAGCGATAATAGCTCTTCTATGGAAAATTTCAGTTGATTTTGTTCCTTTGGCTCTTTTCCATCGCCAGAAGCATTCCAATTCTTTTGTAACTCGAAATATTATCGCATCGGATTCCTTTGTTCGGGACCTTTGGATATCAAATAGGTTTTTAAACGGATGAGCCGAAGGAAGAACTTCGTTTTATATCGGCTGTAAACTATAGCTTGTGCACGAAGTGTTACCAGATGAAGAATGGTAACGGGGTAATATAATACGTATAACACGACTGAATGCGAAAAGCTCGGCCTAGGCCCTACATGTGCTCTTATTGCTTAAAGTGTGGCTACGCAAAATTTATTTTGCCGAGACAATTACGGAGAATTTGTATTGAAATTTTAAAACTATTCTATGTAATGTATGTTTTTTTCATGCAGAAAATGTTAATACAGAAATATTCTGTGATGACACAAACGAGCTTTCTGGCCTTTACCAATAATAAAAATATAGTCGATTTTAAAATAATAGTTAACTGTTATTAAATTTAAAATCGACTTTCTTTTCTTTATTGGTGTGTCTAGAAAATGATTATGTATGGTAAAAGCGTCAGTTTAAAACGAACCATAGAAATGCGGAGATGGCAGACAGGAAAATGTCGTATCACTACAGGACGACAAAATCGTAAAACAGAAGAGCTATGTATTAAGAGATGTGTAACTGATTATGATTAAATTGATTTTCTATCTGAATAAGTGGAGATTTGAATATTGATTATAAAGAGTCTTACTGTATCTAATTCCTACTTCGATATTTTTAATTTCATACTAATGTTCCTGCAAATTTGTTCCACCTAGTTGAAATTTGTTATTTTTGGAATCTCAGAGCCAAGCCGCAGAAAGGGTTCTCCGACTTCATGAATCTAACTTGTGGAAATTGGCATATTAAAGATATGCAGTAATTATGGGTGAAACAGGCAAGAGGGGCAAGAGGTATCGAAACAAAGTCGAGGTTAATGTGGCAAAAGACTACATCTTAGCGACCCTGCACTTCGCACTAAAATTTAAATTCTTTATCCGACCAGATTGAACAGGGAAAATGGGTCGGTGTTGTTTATCATTAATGTTACTATTTACAACAATGGCGTAACAACAGCATCGTGCGATTGCGCCAATGCTTCAGCACTGGAAGACAATTGGCTGCAACAGTCAGTTTATGCAGATGTTGTCACGAACGATATTTCACTTTTTATGTCAATGTCGTAAACTGCAGAAGGTCGAGATTCTTCACAGGTCTAACAGAGATAACGTATGTAGAAATATCGGATAACCTCTTGGGTTGTACTGAGCGCACTGGGCTGTAACTGAAGCCAACAGAAATATTACATAGATGTCTATAAAGAAGACAAACTGTGCAATTATTTCTGAAGCCGTCACCGTTCTGCATCAACAATAAGTGCGTGTACACATGTACTCGAATATATGTAGTTAGTTGAAAAATGTCTAGCTCAACTATTTTGTACACCACAGCTATGCCATGATGCTGGTGAATCAGAATGTGTAAAAGATTTTTACAGATATGTTTTTTATTCAATTTCCCATGTACAGTGGAATAACATTGAATAACATTTTATAAAAATCCAAATCCCTTCTTTTTTTTTTGTTGTTTTGCCTTTACATTTTTATTTTTAGTAACGCAGTTAAAATGCCAAATAAAATTTACTTGACAAACATCAACGATAAATTGCAACAAAAATTTGGGGAAATGAATGAAAAAGCAACAAAAACTACTAGCAAGTGAGTAAGTGAAAATGGCAACACTGATAAAACTTTTTCAACGCATGTGAAGTGAAGTGTAGACACTTAATTTTCAACTCATGCTGCAGGGATATTTTTGTTTTTTATTTCACAAAAGGAGAAAAATATAATTTTAAGTTAGTTTTTAGGTTTAGAGTTTATATTTGAGCGGAAAAAGTTATCATTGCAATATCACACACTACGAATATGCATACAGGGCGTATGAGTAATATGTTGGAGATAGATATCCTAGATCTGGGTCTGTATGCCGTGGTACAGTGGTAATACATATTTAAGCAGGTACTCATAGAATTTATTAATTTATGAGCAGTTACAGAAAGGCATGAATAAACGCATATGATTTAAAAGGAACACGTAAGTACCACCATAAACTACATACATATGTATGCACATTAGTTTGTTGTTATCAATTCAAAATGATATTCAAAATTGAAGCTAGCTCAACGAATTAATAAGTTTACACACGCATCTATTTGCAAAGACAATAATCATGGAAACATATGCATCCACGCACACACGAATACATACATACAGGGATACAGACTAGACTAGATTGGTTTGGCTCTACAGGGTAGTTATTCAATTATAATGAATGCTATCTACATTAAATATGATAAATCATAAGCCCATACATACATATATGGTATGTATGTAGTATGTACAACGTAAAAGCCCACACAATCACACACATGCATTTCTACCCACACAATTTAACCGCTACTATTAGTGAAATAAATGATGCCTGTGCTTGGCCATGGTTTAAGAGAAACTAAAGCTCTATAAGTATGCAATACATTTATTGTAGTACGTATAGAAATTTTGATTGATATGCGTAATGTATACAAACATACATACGTGAATGCATAAGCACACACACATACTCGTATACAACTATGTGTACGTATATTGATTGATACTGTATGTGTTGTACTTAATGTATCATTAAAAAGAATTATACCGATAATTTGCAAAAGGATTTTACAATTATTTTTAATGTGGCGGATTGCGAAATATTTTCTGATTCATGATTACTAATCATATATAATTGGGATTATTCTTTAATCCAAACTTTCCCCCATGCTGCCTGAAGTGAACTTCCGAATTTGTCAATTTACAAACTACAATTGCAAATATTGTGTGTGTGTGTCCACAGAGATAGTAAAATATTATTTAGAAGTCACGATTACTGATTGAAAAACCTCTTTTCCGTGGTTTCTAGTGTTCAATGAATCGATGGGACGTACAGTTTTATGCCGAATCCGAACGGTGAAGTGAAAAGCTTTTCATAGGCAATTTTTACTCTTGTAGTTTTGCCATTGCCTGCCAAGAGATGGTGCAGTGTAGAAAACTTGTTTTCTCTACTTTCTAATTTTGTCTGTGCCGAGATTTTAACCTCGGACACTCCGCGTAGCAGGTCAATGCACTACCAACTACACTACAGTACCCGTAGTAGTACTTAATGGGTAGAATTTTTACTTTTGGGATAACTTACAAAACAGAACTGAGATTTTGTGCAAGGACGTTAGTTGACATGTGTAGTACGGCATTGTCAAAAATGTAAGTGGAATTCAATGAGGGGGTGGGGCACAAAATAATAATAAACATACAGTATAGTTTTAGGGTACTCATTTTGAATTGATACGTCTTTAACGATTGTGAATTGCTCAGCGAATTGTCTACTATTATTCCCTTCTATCTTACTAATCCTTTTAAACTAATATTTCTACTACTATGTCATACTACTTTTCCACTACTATTTCCTACTACTTTTCATACTACTATTTTTACTATTTCCTTCTGCTTTTCACTTTCCACTGATATTTTACATTTTTTGAAGCGAAACTTATTTTCTACTATTCTCTACTTTTCTCCTAGTACTATTTCCTACTACTATTTTCTATTATAATATTCTACTTAATACTTTCAACTAATATTTTTTTTAAGATAAACCTATTTAGAGAATTAGGATGTATATAGCATCAAAAAATGATTGTAATGACACTTCTGTGTGAAACAAACTCTCATATTTTCGGAAACATATTTTAGATTGTCGACGCTATATTTTCGATACAAGCAGGCGTGAGGAGAGGAAGGAGTTACAGAAGGTTTCCTCCGGGCTTCCAGATGTAATAAGAGCCCGTGCCACACTTCAGTGCACCTAAATATTAATCGTTCCGCTTCAGCTAAAACATTTATGTCCAATTTAGGTTCTTAAAAATATGGGGCCCGTTAATCATTATCGTCTTCACCCCGGGATTTGCAGCCAGGTATCCTAATACGGGACGCACAAAAATTAAAGAGAATTTTGCTGTACTACCTAAACGGCTACTGAATATTGGGCTATGTTTTGTTGGCACTCTCCGGAATAACAAAACATGTATACCGCCTGTGATGAAAAAGCATTTTTCTCGATCAATCATTCATTAAAATTTGGACTTTTTGAAAATGACGTTGCAAGATGTTGGTGAATTATGAGAAAAATTTAGTTGGTGAACTCAGAACGCCGGAAGTAATCAAGTACTACAATTAAACGAAAGGTGGAGTCGCCACCATAGACCAAATGCTGAGCCTCTATACCATTAAAAGAAGAACAAAAAGGTGGACCTGGACATTTTGTCTTATTTTATAGAAATAATAAAACGATGGGGAAAAGATCGATAGTTACGATAGGGCGATTATTCTACATGAAGTCAATAACGAAATTAATTTCAGTTTCGAAATTTAAAAATTTTTGTTAAGTGGAACACCTTAGAGAACAAAATTCTGAAAACGTTGGTTATTTTACTCCGCTGCTTTGTTAATCTCATCATAAATTATTTAAATATCAAGCTTTGCAAACTGCTGGCATGAGTGAAGTTGGCCACACACACACAGCACAAAACGAACGCCTAAAATGCATTATTTAATGCTAGCAATTGCACTGTAGCAACAACTTCGAGCTCAACTTCTATTGTACCAACATAATAATTTATAATAATATATTTAATTTTAGTTTTATGTTGCTTGTGAAAAACGAAAAACAAAATTAAATAACACTCATACGCTCCAATGTTCTCACTTCGAGAAAATTTATGCATTTGATAATACAACACTTTAGAAACTTTACTGCTTTCGTGGCTGATGTAGTTGTTTCTATATTTTCTGTGCGTGCATTGTTGTTTTTGTGCTACTACTTAACCTGTTCTACATAAACATTTACATAATAATGCACAAAAACAAAACTAACATTTTTTTTGTTGTTATATAAACAACAATAACTTGTGCAAATTTCACATTTAACTGCAGAGCAAAAATCAAATAAAGTTGCTGAAAAGTTCTGTTCTGTTTTGTTTTCTTTTTTTTTGTGCTAGTAAAACAAACACAAACAAACAAATATGTATCTACACACATACATATCGAAAACAAACCAAAAAAAAAGAGGAAACGAAAAAGAAAAACATTAAAAAAGTGAGTGAGCGGAAAAGATTTAAAGTTAAGTTTCTAAAGTTACGGCAAATAAAAGAAAGCAAACCAGTAAAATCGGTTTGGAGAAAGCACGTAAAGTCAACTTTCGGCACCTTCACCGTGGGCGATGTCGTGCAGTATTAAAAAGTAAAAGGCTCCGCAAAATGTTGCAAAGTTAAGCTTAACCTTAAGTTAGGTTGCTAAGCCGTATGGACGCTAAAGTGCCCGCACTACATACTTATAATGCAAAAGTATTTTATATTCTTAGCTTTTTTCTTCATCTTCTTTAACTATACCTACTGCGCTGATTTCGTCTTTTTGCGGAAATTTTAAGTTATTCGTTTGCTATATTCGAATTTTTATTTTTGTATGTTTTCGATGATGAAAGAAAAACACAAGCTAATGGAATTTTAATAGATTTGCAGAGTTCATAAGTTGCTATTTGTGTTTTTTTTCCGAATTAAGAAATGAAGGTGAACAAAATTTTTACTTTTAAATCAAGAGCGACGGCTGCATCCCGTTTGTGACTTTCCGATTTCTGTTTTATTTCACTTTACAGTAAATTACCAACACCTCTTGTTTACGCACCTGTACAATTCTATTATATTTTTAAACTAATAATAGCACTATATTTACTTGGGTCACTGTGGCGTAGTTGGTAGTGTGGAGTCAAATATCGTTTCAATCAAAATCAAAAAGTATAAAAGTAATATTTTCTAAACTGTGCCGTTTCGCCGTTCAGATTCGACATAAAATTGTAGGTCCCTTTTTCATGTGCAAATATAATAAGCACAACAAATGCAAAAAGCTCGGCCTAGGCACTCCATAGGCTATTGTGCCATTAAATGAATAATATATTTACTTAAATAATTAAGTTCACATAGATTTTTGCTGTAATTCACCAGGTGCACGGGTTTATTTTGCACTTAAATTGAATCAAGACTCCAACCCACTGGTTATCAATTTACGGGACAAAAGCCAAACTTTTAGATCACATCAGGAATCTACTGTTCAGAGATTGACCATAAAAAACAAAATTCTAAATCTCTTAACCCCTACCAGCTCTTAAAACCCTAATACACAAATTGAAAAAGTACGAACAACCACTTTTTGTGGTTGTTCGTAGGGCAGATTATTGTTAAAAAAAAAACATAAGAATTGGATTAGATTAGATTTTCGCATATTTCACCATTTCTTATTTTGTTTACAATCAGCCAGATTCAAAATATAATCCCCCAGTTCGATTCCTTCTTCCTTATATCCATATTCAAAAAAAAAAACTCTCATTAAATATTTTCGAAAATAGAAGAAAAAATCCCATGAGAGTAGTAATTTACCGATTCTAAAACAAAGGCGATGGGAAATATTTTATCATTTTATTCAGAAAATATTTCTTTGAGAAATTACTGCAAAATATTGCAGTAGCTGGCGATAAATGTAAGATATAAGTTTAATTTACAAATAAACAACAAATGGATGTCCTTCTGAACTTACATAATATGTAGAGGCCAACCGCGAAATTGCTGGCGGCAATTAAGGAGAGCTAATGAATGAGAGTGTCGTACAGTTTTAGAAGACAGCTGAAGAACATCTCGTCGCTGCACTTATGAAATCTTAAAAGTAACCTTTTTACTTTTTATTGACTTAGGAGAAGAAATTTATATTGTTCACTTTGAGAAATCTACGCAACAAGAACGATTTTGTGTTTTGTGCTTCAGCATCCACCTCCTCTGTTAAAATTCTGACTGCAATACTATGCGTTTCTTTCTCTATATTTGCAAATTATATGTTTCACTAATTTAAGTGCATTATGCCACAGTTGTTTCATACTTTCATTCGAAGTAAAAACGTTCTCGCGGGAGATTCGGAATAAGAAGATTTCTCTCCTGCGTGAAATTAATTTCTATGAAAGTAAAATTAATGGTAGTACACAGAATCGGGTTGTCTTTGCCTTAGTGTGTTTTTAATAATTCGCGATATTCTGACTAAGTTATGCAAAGTTATGTATACTTATCTTGTGTTAAGTTCACATTCAAGTTTTTCAAAGGCTGATGTCGCACTAATAACAGTTACCGCGGGAATTAATGTGTTTTGTGAGCGTTTGCAACGCTGTCGCAAGTGACTTAAATTACTCTTTTATACACTACAATTTTGTTTGGCTGTCGGCAACTGTTGTAAAAAATGTGCTGCCACTTTACCTTTACCAAGTTGGTACATATTTATAAGCAATTACAACAAAAATGTATTTATTTCTAAAAGGAACAAAAAATTACCATACTAGCAGTATAAAAGTAGTACAACGTTAAAAAGGAAGTACCAACATTTTAATATTTCTTTTGAAAAATATTAAAATGAAGTACAACTTCTTTCTAAAACAAAAAATCAAAACTCCTGAAGATGTTTTTGGAAAAGCCTGCACCTTTAAAATATGGCAAAAAAAAAACCTTCCCCCGTCAGTAGAGCAATCTGTCAGACCAGAGGCAAAAAACGAGATTAATGTTTAAGTATTCCCAGTTATTCCACTGGAAATTGGTAATTTGTTATCGATTAGATTGAAGCTATTTTCAAGAAGTTTAGTACTTTTCCGATTGCATAGAGTAATTGAAATTGTAATTTCTATTACCACAATTCCATTAAGTACCATGAATTGTAATGTGTAATTGATATGTTCAATTCTGCAATGTAATTCAAATTTTTTAAATTTTATTGCAAGTAATTAAAATAGTAATGCCGTTTTATCAAACTCCTTTTATGATTTCTCAAAGTAATAGAAAAAGGAACTTGCGAAAGGTTTTAAATTACGTTAGAAAGGAACTGAAAATTTCAATTACAAATAACAATTCCTTGTAATTGATGAATCAGCAAATCTTTATGGCCGAACTTCAAATTGGCGGAAAACAGCTAGTTGCTCATCAACTATAACCAAGGAGATGTGTCAAGACTGATGCGGGTTGCCTTCTGGTTGATGTGCTAGCGGCCAAAAATTAGTATCTTCCATGCGAAGAACCTGAGAAAAAAGTTCCATATCAAACCGAACTTTATTGGTCTTAGAGAAATGTCTGAAATTAGCATAAGAAATATATGTAATAGGTATTTTGAGCCGAAAATGGATGTAATCAAATTATTTGCCCCTATACCGTTTGCGACACATTTTCGGCTCTAGATGGATAATCATGCACAGCTACTCCAATGTTCTTCAAAAGCTTAGCTAAATTTCGCCTATATGGTCCTCGGCGTTTACACCACCAAACTAACCAGATAATAACTGAGGATGTAAGTAGCATTAAAACCACTTACAAACCAACCAACAAACTAACATCTACTTCGGATGTGTAGCATATCCTACCTGCCGCTGATCCCATCAGAGTAGTCGCAAAAGTAACGTCAATATTTCAGGAAACTTTTACCTAAACTCTTAGCACCAACGTGTAATAAGAACTCGACTTAAGTAAACAGCAAAGCACCAAGCTGTCATCAAATGTATCCAAATAGTCGCGCGACCAGCGACGAATAGAAAAGTAAAGAAAGTATCCGTTCTTGTGCAAATATTTTATTACAGATTTATTTCTTTTTTCTTTTTCGCAATCTTATTTTTAGTAAAATTCTGACGTCAGCTGGTGGAGTATATATAGCAACTACTAACTATGCACAATATAGGCTCAAACGTTACGGAAAGCAATTTATGCTACACAATTATAAATTAAAAGATGGAAAATGTTGCAAACACAACCGAGTCGCAGGAAGAATGTGAATAATTTTCGAGAGTATTGCACGAAATAGCGCCAGAGCGACGACGAGAAGAAGAAAACAGAGAACGTAGAAAGCAACTAATGGGAAATTAAGTAGATTTCTGAAAGAGCAATAAGCGAAACACTAAAACTAAGTAGTTAAAAAGTAATCAAATCACAAGGAGGCAGCTGAAAAGTATTCAATGATATAATGTACATATGTATATAAATAAGTATTTCATAATTAAATTTTACATCTTAAGCCATTAAGCGTCAAAGTTTAAATTTTTTTAATATTTTGCTTATATTTATGCTACGCCTGCTACATTTAACGCTTAAACAAAATATTAGCATGTAGTTAATGTTCGTTTACGTTTGTCTAAATAAACACTTTTACCTGCGTGTACAATTTGGTAGCCACGTCAATAAATAACTAACAATTCCACAAGGTATTTAACCGAACAAAATTTCGTCCTCTTTGAGCATACTAATGTGCAAGTATGTGTGTACGTATATCTACCGCAATACTGTGTTGACATGACCACATTGGTTAAGGTGCCTGTGTAATTACTTATTTGTGTATGCAAACATGCATGTATTCGTGTTCATATACAGGGTGGTCCACCTAACATTTGGAACTTGAGCTGGTTATTTTGAGTATGGCGACTGTAATGTCATTCGTATTATGACGGAAAATTTGTTTTATATTTGCGGTAAACGGAGTAAGTCGATACACGTTCGGAAATAATAAACTTTTGAAAGTTTACTTGAAAAATGGTTAATCTTTTACTGAAAGTGTAAGAAAATTATGTATATCAAAATTCGGTAGAAGAGAAGCACTTTCCACGCAAATTGTGGATCAATTTGTGAAACGTTGTGAGAAACTGGATATTTATTGGATAAAGCAACACGTGCTACGAGCTACCGATCACAACAGAAAAAATTGCTGCTATTGCTCAGAGGAAAAAAGATGCATTACAGTGAATGGTGTGCGCTACTACACAATGATAACTGATTATTTAAGGCCCATTTTAGAAAATATAGGCAAAGACAACATTTGGTTCCAACTGGATGGCGCTCAACAATCGATCTTCTGCATGGGAAGTTTAAAAATTGCGTTGGTAGCCGTTTTGGTGACGTGCGTTGGCCACCACGTAGTTGTGAGATTTGAAAGATATGTGTTCTGCTAACCATCCAGCAACGATTGAGGCTCTTAAGTATCTACAGCCCCATATAGTCGAAAAAGTACTGAAAAATTGGGTTGATGATCTGAGCTTGGCTGCAAGGCCACCCGAGAAAGTCATTTGAATGAAATAGTGTTCTACAATTAACTGGAAGATTGCACTTCGAATAATAATTCGATTATTATATATTCGAATATTAAAAAAAGTAGTTTCGTTTCTTATTTACACCAAAATCAAATGATCGACCCTCTATATATATATAAATATATATGCTTAAGAATATCAGCATATGTATACAAGGGCATTTGCATATGTGTGTGCGTATATGTCTGTTGTAATCTAAAGGGTGTTTTTTTAGAAGTGTGGTTTTCAATCTGACAACACTTTTTTCGGAGTTGGTCTCTTTGACAGCTGTCACTTGATTTATGCTCAGTTTGGTTTACCATTTCATGATGAATAGACTTACTCCTGAACAACGTTTGCAAATTTATTACCAAAATAATGGTTCGGTTCGCGCGACACATCGCGCGCTGCGTCCAATATTCGGTCGACATAATCGCCCAGCAGAGTCGGTAATTCGAGCAACCATGGATCGGTTTCGCACCACGTTTACTCTAGTGGATAATGAGCATCCTCAGAGATGCCGTACAGTGCACTCCGAAGACGCTATTGCAGCTGTGGAGCAGTGTATAGGAGAAGACCCGAATGAGTTCTTCCGCCATCGCGCGCAACAATTGGCGCCCATCCACTTTATGGAAGATTTTGCGGAAGGATCTTGGTTTACGATCTTACAAAATCCAACTCGTGCAAGAATTGAAGCCGAACGACCTTCAAGCGCGTCGCATGTTCGGTGAATGGGCCCAAAACGAGATGGAAACCGATCCCGATTTTCACAAGAAAATTTTGTTCAGCGATGAAGCTCACTTTTGGTTGAAGGGGTACGTTAATAAGCAAATTGTCGCATTTGGAGTGATCATAATCCACAATCCATTGTTGAGACGCCATTACATCCTCAAAAAGTCACTGTTAGGTGTGCTCTATGGACAGAGGGAATCATTGGTTCATATTTCTTCAAAGATGAAGCCGGTCGTAGTGTCATAATGTTACAGTCAATGGGGAACGCTATAGAGCCATGATTAATGACTTTTTCGTTCCTGAATTGGAGGATGTTGATGTGGACGACCTTTGGTTCCAACAAGACGGCGCTACATGCCATACAGCCATACAGCCAACGAAATAATCAATTTATTGAAGGAAACTTTTGGTGAGCGCATTATCTCGCGTCGTGGGCCTGTGGCGTGACCTCCAAGATCGTGCGATTTAACCCTGCTGGACTATTTTTTGTGGGGTTATGTGAAGTTGCTTGTCTACGCAGATAAGCCCGAGACGATTGACGCCTTGGAAGAGAATATTCGTCACATTATTACTAAGATACGGCCCCAATTGCTGCAAAAAGTGGTTGAAAATTCCAACCTCTCGGAATTTATTCGAACCAGCATTATGACAAATCCTTATCTTTATAATAAAGCTAAATTCTTGGCCATATCATTAAATTATATGCGTTTTATTTATTTTATCACTACTTAGGTCTAATGGGAAATTAGTACTTCACTTCCGCACCCCTCCCCCTCTCTCTCTTAATGCAATGAAAAGAAAAGTCAACCTATTTGCAATGATGATTTATTGCTTTTAGTATCAGGTCTGTCGTGGAAGGAATCCGATCGTCGCCGGAATCGGAATTTAATCTGGCAGAATTTCGAACATGAAACTAATAAACTCCGAATACACGCACTTTAACGAAATTTCTGCCAAATTCAAATCCGATTCTATTACCGATCTGATTCCACTACAGCCCTATTAAAATTAATTTGAGCCAAGTTCAAATATGCTATTGTATATTTACCGATTTTTCTCTAAATCCAAGTGAAAGAAAAAGCGTCCAATGCTTGATAAAAACTTTCAAAAATAATACGAAAAGTTTAAAATCACCATTATCGAAAAAAAAAAAAAATATTTATTATTTACATACTTATTTAAATGCATACAACATAACAGTACAACAGTTCAATCATAATGACCACAGTGTTGCATGTGGAAGAAACAACGTAGGCAATGCTAGAAAATTAGATTGTCTTTAATATATGTATGTACATTAAAGAGGAAGGAAACACAAATTTCATGCTTTTGCTCGATTGATACAATTGGTATCAATTGTCATTGGAAGGCGAGCGCCATTAACCGTTTTGCGATTGCGATCACTTCTCGTGAGCTTAGTAGTCGGTAAAATGTACTTTTTTTGGTTTAGCGGCAATGAAAGCGTTCTAGGATCTTTCCATCGAGCCCTTTCTAACAAATTACTTAAGTGCAATAAACCATAGGATAACTTGTTACTTATACCCAATATCTAGTTACTTATACCCAACAGCAAATGTTTGAAGCGCTTTCCCAAAGAAGTAGTTGCATATGACACTTTTCCTCCTTTTCGTATATCGTTTGCTTTTTTTTAAGATTGATTAAAAGCATCAGGCTTAAACTTTCATGGAACAACTTTAAAACAATCAAAGAAAGAACGTTTACCCTAAAGCAAGTGAATCGGACAATTTAGCACTGTTCATTTTAATACGACAAAACCTGCCGATTTCAATTGGAATTTCTATCTAACTACTTTATTATAAAATTAATTTCCTTAGATTAATATCCGCATTAGTTAGCTAAAGCTTACTTCAGGAGTCTATAAACTGGCAATAATTTTATCTGACTTCTTTTCATCTTCAGTTTCAGTTCAGGTCCTGGTTAGTAGGTTATTATTTCTTGAGAATATGAATGTAAAAGAAAATATTTATAAACAAGTATTTCACTGGAAAAGCTTTCGAGCTGCTTCTTTTCCCACTGGGTATCATAATACTTTTGCATTCATACGTTGTAAGTTTGAAGCGTGTGGAATTACTTAGCATACATAAATTTACTTTGCTACATAACAACAATATTTTTCTACCAACTTTTACTAAAAAGTGTTGGCAAAGTTTGATTGAAAAGAATTTGTAAAATATCGACAAAGAAAAGTTAATTATTGTTAAGCTTACTTTAAGGGAGTTACGTAAATCAGCTTTCTTTAAATGTGAACGATGGTAAGAGAGACGAGACCAGTTAGAAAGTGAAATTGGTTTTCTATAACGGAGAACTTTGTGGTGAAAATGTTCGACAGCGAAGAAAACTGACGCCTTATATGTCAAATACGTGCTGAAGGCCTAGAAAAGTGACATTGAAGGAAATGAAAGAGCCCAGCCAAGGTAACGGAGACGTGAACGCAGATAAACTGATGATAACGAAGTAATGCAACATCGGTCCCCGGTGGAAGTAAGCCCCACATCCCAGGCTGTGACGACAGCTTTGATGATGTGTAAGACATTTTCACCTCCTTACCCGCAAAAAAATATAGATGACAGAATCATGAATATAAAGAAAAAAAGGTTTAGACAAATCTCACGTATTTTTAACCGCAAAATCCGAATATGCAAGGAAAAATAGGGATACATATTTAGTGGTCGCTGTGGCGTAGTGGTAATGCGTTGGACTGCTACGCAGAGTGTCCGGGGTTCGATTCTCGGCACAGGCAAAATAAAAAAAATAAAAAAGTAGAAAAAAATAATTTTTCTACACGGCACCACCTCTTGGCAGGCAATGGCAAACCTACAAGAGTAAAAATTGCTATGAAAAGCTTTTCACTTTGCCGTTCGGATTCGTCATTAAATTGTAGGTCCCTTCCATTCTTGTACAAATATAACACGCACAACATGAGTGGATGAGAAAAGCTCGGCCTAGGCCCTCCATGGGCTGTTGTGCCATTAAAAGTAAAGTAAGTAATTTAGGATTTCCAAGGTACCCCCGCGACCTGTTAGTGGCACACAACGACATCTGTTCTCCATGTTATGGGCGGTCGAAAATAAATCCCAAAGGGAGGAGATGATTTAATCAACTACATGGTGCAAGGAGTAGGGTCCCTAGTCCCGGAGGTAGGTGGTGAGCGAGAAGGGTCCCTGGCGTTGATATCAGCGACCTTTCAGTCTGCGCAACGATATCCCAGCCTGTGCAGTCTACAAATGCTACTGGGATGGGAGCGGCCTTCAGGCGTACTTTGGTCAGGCCGGAAGCCGTGTGAGTCGAGCTAGGAGGAGATCCATTGGGTCTCAATTTTTTATCATTAGCATCGTCACCGGTGATGTCTTGTCATCACTGGCCAGCTGGAATCGGAGTTTGATACGCCAAAAAAATATCATTTTTGCATTCAAATCTCTGTAAAACAGGACGAAAATTTTTAACGTTTTTACAACCGGATTACAATTTAAAGTTGATATTTGCAAATAAAGACATAACAACCCCTGGGGACTGAAATATGCAAACCAAACGATTTTCTAACGATATCAAACAAACAGAATTGAAAAAGTCAGATTTCAAAAAACACTGGAAATCGTATCGTAATTGATTCTATTGGGCATTTCTATTCCACACAGTTTTCAATTCAAATTGTACTCTTTTTACTATGTACTTTGTGAAATGCGGCGAAGAAATTTATAATGTGTCCTGTTTTCTTAACTGAATGAAAATTCATTCATATGCAATAAAATTCTAGTTAACAATTCTTTTCTACTATTCAAATGCACTTGTTGTATAAATGCAGCAGCAACAACAACAGCAATGTATCCTACAGCAACAACTCACCTCAATACCAATACAAAATGCACGCTTTATGCATTTAGACATTTTCCAAGTGTGTTGGTATTGTTTGTAATACGAAGACTGCATTAAATTGTATGCAATACACTTCAATTGCAATACTTAGGTACAAATCCAACTCTTCGTTATTTTTTCTCTTTTATTTTTTCGCAGCACTTAGACAGCATCCAGACTGTAGTCATGCAATTATGCACACATTGTTTCACACACACACACACAGACACACACTCATTTGTAGACTACATCACTGCCATTATTACCTCCTAGCTCCTCGCCCCTTCTTTACATTTTCTTCTGCATTTATTCCTACTATAAGCTTTCAAGTGCATCCACTACGCTTTTTCCTACACATACCAACACATTTTACTACTTTTTTTCGTCATTTACAATTTTATTCTCTTACGTTTGTAAGTTTCATATTCACGTTTATTGGGTGGCAAATATGGGAGAGTATCAAAATGAATGAACACATTTTTATTACAGCTCGTTGTGCATGTGGGAGTGTATGTGTGTAAGTGTCTTTCGTCCGTTTAAGGGGTGCATGAAGCAAGTGCAAAATAAAATAAAGTGAACGAAGAAAGTAAGTAAGTGAAAAGTGTAGAAGAAAGGTACTTTCAGTCCTTTGAACTCACATAGTTAATACTTTATATTTTTATTTTCTATTTCGCTGAATTGTAGTGCAAAATTGTAATACTTTTTGTTTAATTTACAATTTCTTTTTATAAGGAAGCTTACTGCATTTCATCTTTGAAATGAATTAACGTCAATGCACCAGAATCTTCTACATGCACGTTAGAGTTTCTTTTCTTTTCTTTTCGATTGAGGATTATCTTTTTGCCAGTACGTTTCTTTTGGAAATTATACATATATTTTCTTTTAGCACCTATTTATGTAGTAGATAAGGAGCAGATTACATTGAGTATGAAAAATACTTTTCACACTACTCGGTTAGTAAGGGAGACAGCGATTTGAACTGCATACTAGGTTTCCATTTTGGCGTAAACATGAAAATCATTTCAACTATAAATTACTAATTTCGTTTGATTTCTTTGTTTAAGAACAGTTTGTAGCTGTTTCTTCCTTTTGCCTCATAGAATCGATTATAAAGTAGTTTCATAATAAATTAAGTAACAATTTATTAATTTCAAAAGAAGTCGAATTTATTGAGTCCATTTTGAAAGTACTAGTTTTGCATATTTGCTGTCTAGTACTTAATGTAGGTATATCAATACAAATTAAAGCTGTGTGTAAATATCTTATTTCATTCTATTTCAAATTAATTTCCATAAATATGAGAATTCATTGGCAATTTGGAAGTGAGAACAATGTGCATTTCGAAAATTAGTAGTTACATATTTATGTCTGTGTGTACGAGAAAGCGTTTATGTTATATGTACTTTCGCATTTGTACTCGTAAGCGTACCCCAGCAACCCAAAAATGGGTACCTCAAGTGCTCCGGCAGCACAAAAGAGAAGCAGTAGCTATTTCGAGAAGTTGTGCAAGTCAGTTTCCAATTGAGGAATTCAGTCGTTGATTACGTTGATGTCATTGTATCTATTCGTTGCCAACTACACTCATTCAGTTTTTATGTTTTTTTTTCGTATTAATCGTATTTAAACTACTTATGTATAATTACTTTATGTTGTTTTCATTTAATTATATCTTAATGAAATATAAATCTTATATAAATTAAATTCAATCTATTAATACTTACTTTACTTTTAATGGCACAACAGCACTTGGAGGGCCTAGGCCCATCCACTCATGTTGTGCGTGTTATATTTATACATGAATAGAAGGGACCTACAGTTTAATGCCGAATCCGAACGGCGAAGTGAAAAGCTTTTCATAGGCAATTTTTACTCTTGTAGGTTTGCCATTGCCAGCCAAGAGGCACCACCTCTGTGTAGAAAAATTATTTTTTCCCCTTTTTTGTTTTTTGTTTTGATTTTGCATGTGCCGAGATTCGAACCTCGGACACTCTGCGTAGCAGTCCAACGCACTACCACTACACCACAGCGACCACTCAATCTATTAATAACTAAAAGCAAAATCGACCATTACCAACTTCACAATGCATCTAATCTGCTCCTGTGCTTCTAAATGATGTACTTGAGATGGAAAACGCAATGGGAAGCCGCTTGAACTGTGTCCCTTGGTTAATTTGTTGTCATTTAAAATTTCGTTCGTGATTTACATAGAATATTTAAGCTATGTGGTTTTTGTGCATGTATGTGTTTGTGTGTAAGCGTTGACCACCAAATGAAATGCAATATCGATATTAGCTTGTTGTATGGTAAGTAGTAGTGGCAACCTAAAGTAAATTAAGGAAAAACCAAACACATCGTCCTATGATATTCGAGTTATAGAGAAGGACAAATGTAAAATTTTTAGTAGAACATAAATAAATCAATTTTTGGAATAAAACACAATACACAACTGCATTCATTAAATATTCTACAAATGATAAATTCCATTTTGGCATTCTAAAATTGTGCACATATTTATAAGTCCTCTTGTTATTCGATATATGTTTTGAACAGAACTAAAGATAAAAAAAAACTTATAAACATACTTTTGAACATACTTTTCAAGGCATAAATTTTGCTCCCGAACATCACTTTTTGTCCCATCTAACTGAAAATGTTTGTAAACATTTATATCTTAGCTCCACGAAGGGAGGGGAGGGTGGAGATAGAAACAAAAAATACTAAACTTTTCTTAAACACATAATAAACATCCCTACTAACTCTAAACAGCACTCCTACATGAATTCCCCGTAAGAAAAAGTTAAGACGTAACTTTGTACATATATTAATTTTGGAGGAATTGTCTAAAGCAGTGCCCTCATGTCCTCTTTTCATAAAATTCATCTATTCATCATTGCGGAAAAGTTATTCTCTGACCTATAGCATTTGGTAACCCATTCTAGGGTAAAAGCTTAACTCCTGATGATATCATAAAACCAACTGCTTTAATTTTTATTAGTATTTACTTATTTTATTTGGAACTTTATCAATATATTTGCCATTAGTGCTCGTAAAAATTGCAAAATATTATATGGCAACACATGTGTAAACATTATAAAAGAATCTTTTATTATTATTTTCAAAAGGTATGAAAACTTGCTGACTGCGCTTTTGAGCTATTTTTATTCATATTTGTATCATATATTGAAACTAACATAAATATGTACATATGTACGAGTATGTCGTAGAAATTTATCATAATTCCTTTTATTATTTTCCCCTATATTTTTATTTTTTTTGGTGGTAATTAAGGCCAAAGCAAATGACAGAGTTGCATTTCTGCGAATTTTGTAAGTATTGTTGTGTCTGACACCTTCAGCGAGCAATACACAAGAAAAATGACATAATTTATATAAAATCTGAACAAAAGCTTAAAAAATATAAAAATCACATTATATTAAAATGAAAAAATAAAAAGACGCGCTTAATGCATTTTTTAACCTTTTTTATCGAAGAAATAAAAAAAGGTAATAACACATAAAGTAATAAATTGTATTGAAGTACGTGATTGGCATGAAATGTTACACATTTGGCTCCCAAAACAAATACAAACCAGCAAAAAGTGTAAGTACATATGTACGCCAAGAGAGCAATGAATGGCAGTAAGGCTGTGGAAAGAAGAAGAGTAAGAAGAAGAGCGGTGCGGCGTGGAGTGAAGTGCGTGTAGCTAAACTGGAGTCGAGTGGAGTGGAGTAGAATAAATATGTGTTTCTGATACATATTTTTATCAAAATTAACATTGAACATGAGCACTTCAATAGCGATGTTATGTTTTTTAAATATATTGTTTGCAACCTTGTGACCGGAACTGAATTTTGAATTGAAGAGTGCGTAAAAATGAGTGAGAAAAAAGTGGAAACCCAAAAAAGACAATATAAAATTCGGCAAAATGTTAAACGTTACGAATTAAATAAATTTGACTATAAAAGCTGCAGTGTTTTTAAAAGACAGACAACAGTTACGCAGAACACGAGAACACATTTCCGAAATGAGTTGCACAAAATTGTTAATCATTTTCCTAGTGGCATTTATGGTGGCCACAATTTCGGCTACGCCACTGAAGCAACGGCAACATGCGCATAAATTGGCTCGTCAAATTGAAGCAACAACCGCGTCGTTTCTAGAGGAGAAAACTCCTTACCCAGCAGCAGGATTTCGTCCGCGTATACCATTTGAATTGCCGAATGAACGCTCACCAAAGATGCTACCCACTACAACAACAACAACAATCGCAACTACAGTAATTGAGGATTTCGGTTTCGACATAACCTCATCACCCACATCTACAATACAAACGCTGACTACATCCAGTGAAGACGATGAAATCATTAATCATACACCAGCCGATACTTACGGAGCACCGTTAACACCAACAATTCCATCAACATCAGCCGACGAAGCGGCAGTGCTCGTTGATGGCATTGAAATACCGGCCAAAAACTTTCAACCACCCACAAAAGAAGCTGTTGAAAGTTTCGGTGCCGAGACTAACGTGGATGTTGCTGGTGATGCTGTTGTTGAGCCTTTTGCTGATTTTCCTGCTGTTGATGAGTCCGATATACTACCGCCATCGGCGGCGCCAGCGCCAGCGCTGCCACCAGTGTTAAGCAATCAGGCTGGTACATCGACGGTTGATGTGTGGCGACAGCAGCAGTTGCCGGCTGATACTTACGGTGCACCTGGGGTGCGCGTAAATTTTGAAGTTGATGATCGCAGTTCGGAGGTCCCTGCTGGGGCATATGGTGTGCCCGATGCATCGACTAACCCACGGCTGCCTCCTGTTGAAGTCGACATAGATGTCGATGAGAATGAATTGGTGGAGGATGCTGCTGTGGGTGAAGGCCAAATTGAGGTGTTGAGCCGATTGGGTAATTTGAAAAGTGGACGCTTGATTCTGGTGCGCGCTGATGGTACAAATTTAAGAGAAGTTTATTTTGCCGATATTCCACAGGAACGACAAAATAAAAAGATTGGACGTTTGATACGATTCTAAGTCTAAGTTGTAGAAATTTGAGTGTATACTTTTAGGCGTTCACGCAAATGATTTGGTAGTGTTATTTGACGGGATACTGTTACAAATAAATATAAACAATTTCTTATGAAAATGTTATGAGAAGAAAATGAGGTACACTGATTGTTGGGGCATTGGGCATTGGAATTTCGTGTTTGCACAGGGGCGTTGAAAGCATTTCCTACTGCTACGTTAGATTAAACATCTTCATAGTCAAAGATTGACAACTAAGAGGACGCTAATGGGTTTAACCGGGGCTGGGTAAAAAAAAAATATGTTGGCAAAGGCTGCTTCAAATATGAAGTACTTAATTAAAAGCAGTCAGAATAACTCGCGCGCAGGTCAGCGCCCTGAGGGTAGCCTGGGTTTTTCATACGATGCAGTGCGGTGTCTCTAATTATTATTTTATAGTATTCCCCTTATACCATTACAAACTGGCAGAGCACGTCATCAATTTAAGCATAGAACAAGGCGACAGCACATCCCTTTTCTCTAAAAGATGATAAGGAGTCACAACCTGAGACCGACAGCCACAATATTGATTAGCTAATTCCCAAAGCTAAACTCAACAATGGGAGTTACAATAAACATAATTTACCAGCACTCATTATTATCATTTTATATTAGATTAAAAAGATAAAATTTAGCAAAGGGTGGGAGGTGCATATCGGTCCAATAAGCTGTTGTATTTTTCCCAGAAAGAAAGAAAAACAAATTTGTCTTGTTAGCAAAAACGAAAATGTATTAATAAGAAATAGAGCAGTGTTTCAAATCTGCTATAAACCATTTAGTTTATTTAAAGAAGCTAAGAAGTTCGTCGCTGCCCAATAGGAATTTCCTTTTTTTTGCAAAGGCGGTACAACAACAGAAGTAATATGTCGCACTTCTGCATAAGCTACAGTCTATACGCTGGATCTTCCCTGACACTGATTATGGTCATACCATAAGTTGACCACATGTATTGTATCCTTCGATCAAACATTCTATTTAAGATGCGCAATTTCTCTTCTACCCACGCACGGAAGGGTATTGGAATTGTTTGATCAATTTCATTGTCCCTGCTATACGGACGACAATGTTTGGTTTTCAGCGAGTTGGTTTTGATTTAAGCTCGCAGTTGGCCAAGTCACCATCAGCCCCTTCCTCACAAGCTAAACCTTATAAGGCACAAAATTATTTATTCTCGCAATATTATTAAGTTTACCCTTACATTTCCTTTGGATCAGCCTGAACGCTTTATAGCCGTCTTACTGTCACAGGAGTAAACATAATTACTACTACTAATACTCAGCAACTGCTTAAAAACTTTTAATACTTTTAAGATTTATATTATAAACAGCAGTATATAACGTAATTGGTTGTTATTTGGCGCTTAAGTAGCTATGCATATTTGACTTAATTCACATAGTTAACTATTTTGGTTTTACTAAAGGCCTCTACTTTCGTTACTCTTTCACGAAAAAATCCGCTTTCATTCATAAATCTTTTGGTTAAACCCACCTCTAACAAAGACAAATAAACAAACAAATAAAGCAAAAACGTAGTAAGAAATCCAGAATACGATAAATATTTGTCTTTAGTAGGTACTTTTATACATTGCAATTGCATTGTACACTCACACATTCATACTTCATATTGGACTACCTATGTACGAGTATGTAGCTATGGCTGCCTACTTCACGCTGGCAGCCATTTGCACAAAATGAAAATCCTTTTAGGTACGGAATGTGACTTGCAGCCACAATTCCATAAAACACACACAAAACTGTTCGTAGTGTGTGTGTGTGTGTGTGTGTGTGTGTGTGTGTGTGTGTGTGTGTGTGTGTGTGTGTGTGTGTGTGTGTATGCGTGAATGCTGTTTGCTTTTTTTTCGCGTGCAAGCTTCTCTACGCTACTACTATTTGTATGAGGACTACTACTATTGCAGCTGCTGTTGTTGCTACTTTACTATTTCCACTTGGCATTAAAACCGCTTTTCATTGACGATGGCGACGATGACGATGGCGACGCAGCGAAGGCGAAGATTGCAACGTGGCACAGAAATATTCACACACCCACACACGTGCTGCCCTTTTTAATGCTACCATAAATTGCGACGTTTTTTGCCTGCGTTCCTGCCCTTCCTGCCCCTCGCTCCATCGACCATTGTTTTTCCTCTGTTTGCTCTTCTTATGTCATTTGTATGTAGAGAGAACTACATGGACACATGTGCACGACAGAAATGAAAAAATGCTATGTACTTCAGAGCCAGACGAAGGAGAAAAATGCGACAGCTAAGAAGAAAAATAGTAGTAGATTTTATGTTTAGGCAGGCATGATTGTGCAGCAGACTGTAAACTATTTCATGTTGTCGTCCCTTGCATTCTTTTTGCCCCCCGTTAGCAATATTATTTTGTTTTTGTAATTTTTTGCATTGTCGACTCACAAAAACAAAAGTGACATTTCTGCTACTACTTTTTTCTTCGCTGCTGTCGTTGTTGCTGCGTTGATGCTTTTGTACCACACAGACGTTACGTGTTGTGCTGCAAATCAAGGACGTGACCATAATTCGTAGTATATTGTAGGGCGTTGTGCAACACCGAAATACGAAAAAGAAGCGAAATATGAATTAAATAAATAAAAACGGAACCGGTCGGGACGGAACGAGACGACGCGGGAGGGAGTTGAAAAAAAGGCGACATGCATAATTTAAATTTTTAAACAGTAGTTACTATTTTAAATGTTGATGCGTTTATTTTTTTCTTCTGTACTTTAGTGGTGCCGCTGGCGAGTGCAGCATAAGGACAAACATTTCAATTATAAATTCATAAATAAAAGCAGAAAATATTAAAAATAATTGAGAAAATTATTTAATTTGCAAGTTTATCTTCATTAGAAAGTTAACGAAAAAAGCCAAAGTGACTCGTGTATATATTAAATGTTATAAAACCCTCAAAAATTAATGGAGATACACGCACTCAAAGCATAATTTTTTTTTTATTAGCTTTTTGCAAACTTGAACAAGGTTTAAAAGTGAGAGAAGATGAGATCAAAAGTGATTTTCTAAAATGTAAATACTGAATTATTAATGTAAAGAGAAAAAAAAAATGATATCAATTACAAAATTACTTACTCTTTCAATTGAAACAAAATAAAGATTTCAAATGGAAACATTTCCACGAAACATTTCAAGTACCGGCTAACATTTCTACAATAAAAAAGGCATAAGGGCCCAATGTAGGTGTGATTTGGTTTACCTAAACACATAATAAATACACATAATAAATAGTATGTACTAAGTATTTACATAGTATGTGTGTAGCTATAGTTACATGAAATTCTTGCCATAATAAATTCCTTAAAGATACAGAATATTACAGAATTTTTGACAACAATTTCTGAAAGGTGGTATTTGCATATTTGGCACTTTCTTTCTTCAACATCCTGCACATGCACAAAAGTTATTTGCAACAATAGCTGAAAGTACGTGCTACATACGAAGACAATAAATGAGTTGACAATGAAGTACGAGCGTATGAAGGTGGCTTAAACGAAGTTTTTGAAAACTGAAAAAACTAAACTCATATCGCTGTAAATTTTGAACTACGTATGAAAATTATGTATGAAAACAAAAATATTTTTAAAGAATACGAGTTTAAGGCGTGCTTTTATTTTATGTAAACTGGTTAGAATTAAGGAAATTTATGGAGGAAATGTAAGTCTAAGGACAATGGTAATAACTTAATATGCCGATCGATCAGCCGGTATTACTTATTCTACTTTTCCTTTAGTTATTATTTCTTTATTTCTTATCACTTCTTCTTTCTCCTATCTTCTTTCTTCTTTCTTTCTTTCTTCTTTCTTCTTTCTTCTTTCTTCTTTCTTCTTTCTTCTTTCTTCTTTCTTCTTTCTTCTTTCTTATTTCTTCTTTCTTCTTTCTTCTTTCTTCTTTCTTCTTTCTTCTTTCTCTTCTTCTTTCTTCTTCTTTCTTCTTTCTTCTTTCTTCTTTCTTCTTTCTTCTTTCTTCTTTCTTCTTTCTTCTTTCTTCTTTCTTCTTTCTTCTTTCTTCTTTCTTCTTTCTTCTTTCTTCTTCTTTCTTCTTCTTTCTTCTTTCTTTCTTCTTTCTTCTTTCTTCTTTCTTCTTCTTTCTTCTTGTCTTCTTTCTTCTTTCTTCTCTTTCTTTTCTTTCTTCTTTCTTCTTTCTTCTTTCTTCTTTCTTCTTTCTTCTTTCTTCTTTCTTCTTTCTTCTTTCTTCTTTCTTCTTTCTTCTTTCTTCTTTCTTCTTTCTTCTTTCTTCTTTCTTCTTTCTTCTTTCTTCTTTCTTCTTTCTTCTCTTTCTTTCTTCTTTCTTCTTTCTTCTTTCTTCTTTCTTCTTTCTTCTTTCTTCTTTCTTCTTTCTTCTTTCTTCTTTCTTCTTTCTTCATTCTTCTTTCTTCTTTCTTCATCCTTCTTTCTTCTTTCTTCTTTCTTCTTTCTTCTTTCTTCTTTCTTCTTTCTTCTTTCTTCTTTCTTCTTTCTTCTTTCTTCTTTCTTCTTTTTCTTTCTTCTTTCTTCTTTCTTCTTTCTTCTTTCTTCTTTCTTCTTTCTTCTTTCTTCTTTCTTCTTTCTTCTTTCTTCTTTCTTCTTTCTTCTTTCTTCTTTCTTCTTTCTTCTTTCTTCTTTCTTCTTTCTTCTTTCTTTCTTCATCCTTCTCTCTGCCATTTTAATGTTTTATTTTTTCTTTCCTCTTTCTCTTCTTTTTCATCTTCTTGTATCCTTCTTTCTTCTTTTCTATTCCTTCTATATACATACATATATATTTCGCTCTCTTTTCTTTGCTCTGTTTTTCCATTCCCTTTTCTGTTTTCGTTTTCCTCTACACTTTCTTTGATCTTAGAGGGAAATGTTTATTCATCTCTTCCATATCTCATTTTCCTTTTCTCCCTCACTTTTCTCCCACATTTTTTTTCTTACTTTTTCTCTCTTTCACAAATTTTACCTATTTTCATTTTCTCTTCATACATTTGTTTCTTTTTATTCCACTTTCCCTATCCACCTCTTTTCCTACTCCTCCTTTTCTCTCTTACATGCTCTCTTTATTCCTCAAATACTCTGCTTTCTACTATTTCTTTAGTCTCTATCTCCTTATTTCTCTCCCTCTCTCAAGTAGTGATTATAATGGATATGAGACCGCATACACTGTGCGAGAGAGATAGGTTAAAAAGTATGGTAGTAAGAAGAAAACGTAAAACTTCTATCTTTTCGTTAATACGTTTCTTGTGTATATGTCTCTCTCGCACAGTCTTTCTTGCTCGTAGCAAACAGCCTCTATGAACTTGGGCATTGTGTCTTTCAGCGATTAATGAGATTAAGAATATAATAATATTAATAAAGAATATATAATAGTAGTGTTGCTAAAATTTCCCGACAATGCCGATAGTAGCAAACTATTTTGTATCAAGTAAAAAAAACAAAAACTTTTTAAAAAAACATTTCAAGTTAATATGTATGATCGATAAAAATAGAGAGAGCCAAACAAGCAACCAAAACACATTGCAAGAATGGCTTGCATATATAAAAACATACAAATGATGACGACAGATGACGCTCATAGTACTCATCAAATAAAATCATAAAAATCGAAAATAGAAAAAACACAGCACAGACAATCACACACAACACGGTTTTTTTTGCGCGTTTACTGTTTCTTCGAAGTTACTTACGACAATAAAAAAAAAACAACAAGATGGAAGCAACAAAATGGCACATCATTCAAGTCTGTTTAAGATGCGATGCGAGAGCAAAAATAGAACAATGCAATCGATGTGCAAAGACTGGACAAAGACATTCTACAAAGGCTGGAGGGTGAGGGAAGTGAACCGAAGTGGCTCTAGCTATGACTCTATGCACGCTGCCATCGACATCACGGATATGAACAGGAGAGAGTGAAAGGGAACACTCGCTGAGACAGACACACTGAAATTGACATGAAGCTGAAGGGTTTATTGCGAAAATGTTGGGAAAACGAAATTAAAGTCACATAATGAGATGCTTTATCTTCCTGTCTTCTGTCTCTGTGTGTGTTTGTATGTGTGTAGAAACATCTGAAATTTACTGACACAAATCGATTATATGCACACAACAGTTGTGGATATTTGACGCAGCAAATTGTACTTCATTTCGGTATTCGATTGCAATTTAATTTTATTTGAATTGGTTTTCCGTTTTTTGTTCTGGTTTTCATTGATGCTTTAGAGTCTATCATCGTTTGTGGTTGTGTGCGGTTCCTCATTCGTGTAGTTAGTTTCTTTTTTTTTTAGGTGGCTTGTGATATTATGGAATTGTATTGGGGTGTCGTCGTTGCCTCGATCCTTTACGCACACACAAAGCATGATGAAACACTTTTCTTCGGATTAAATTACATTTTTGATTAATACATACTTTTAATATTGCAGCTTTTATATGTTCAGATTCTGTTGATTCATTAATTAAATTCGCAGAAGCATAATTTTGAAATATCATCTAGAGATAAAATAAGAAGTGACTGTTGTTCAAGTAAAATCTCATCCAATTTGAGAGCTCATCATTGCTGTTGCCATGCAGGAAGTGAGACCGCCGCATGTTATTTCCTTTCATCTTTTTCTACATGCATACATTCGCACAGCTTCTGCAAAAAGTGCTTCAGTGCTTTTGTCAAAATGTGTAAATGTCTTTAAAATTCAAGTCTAGTTATTTTGGACTAGCGCAATGTACACTGTGGATTTAGAACAAAATCTACGTAGTTTCCATAAATAAACAATTTACTCCACGAATGAAAACAATACATGAAGCTGGCATTTTGAAAACGAAAACAAAGTACGTGCAATAGGCAAATAAAGCTATCAAGGTAAAACAGAAAACTGAACTGTTACTGATGTATGTATATTGTATATTCAAGCCGGACACAGTTGAGGAAGTACTGCTTCCTTGACAAGCTTCCCACACGCTCCAAATACTCCGCATTCCTTCACCGCTTTCAACCGTGCATGCAACACTTTATTCACTTTTTAGATATTTAACTTTATGTAATGCAATGATAGGAGTACAGGGAAGGAAACAAGCAATAAAAGGAAGTAGGAGTAAAGGAAAGAAGAAGAAGAAGAAGCAATATAACCAATGGTACCTAGAGTAAACTTGAATCGGTGGTGCACCAGCACTAGGTGTTCGTGTAGGTGAATAACAAATTAAAATGTTGGATACAAAAACAAAAATAAAAAAATAAAAAGGCCAAAAATGAAAAACTACGAACCACTTGGAGAATAAAGCATTGGAAAACCGCAAACGAAAATAAATCATTATGTTTCTCTCTCGTTGTGTGTATATAAGTAGTACGTTAGTGTGTGTGTTGATGTACATACATATGTATCTTTCTCTTTCTGTACGTGTGTATATGTTTTTGTGTGCGGAAAAGTGCAATGAAAATGTTTTTTGTTGACTTAACTTAACGCAATAGCTTACTGGGTTGTTTATTTGTTTGTATATTTGCAAATTGCCAGCCAATATTGCCAACAAAGTAAATTGCAATTTCTTTCAAGTTATCTTTTTCTTGTTGTTTTTGAGTACTGTTTTTTTCGCTTTTGCAATGCACCAGCATTTGTTTTCTTAATTCGTTGAAAAACAAAATATTTGTCCAGTTTAAAAATTCTCAGACTTGTTTTTTGTTAGTTTTTTTTTATATTGTTGGAATATTATCTTTAGTGGTCGAAGTCTAATGGTAAAGTTTGTTTGATTTCCGGCAAGTGGTTTGGCATTTTAACCTCTACGAATTTCCTTAAGATTTATTTTTCCTATTGTTTCTAATTTTTACTTTATCATCAAGAATCATTTTTTTTTGGCTATTACATAACAACAGTGACTTCAGATGTCAATGTCATGCAAAAACGAAGATTATAATTCTTCTCCACTAACAAGGTAAGTCTATCCTGACGCAACCTGCAGTGCTTTCCTTTTAATAATACTCGGATTATTGAAACGACATAAAACTGTAAGGACACAATAAGAATGGATACGATAAGCTCGGCATAGGCCATTAATGGGCTGTTCTGGTTTGTGATCGCAGTCAAGGGGTTTCCAAAGTTGAATAAAGTATTAATATAAATGTCCTTAAATGCAAATTTACGCTTTCCTGTAAAATATTTTAATACATTGCTCACAGAAAGTATTCTTATTACAAACAAAAACCGAATCAAGAATCACCACATTTTCCACGACGATGATAGTGTGATTTTTTGAAAGAGGCCCAATTTTTCGATAGAGTACTGATTTGCTTCGATGGTAATATTTAACATTGTCTGAGATAAAGTAGTTCGTTATGAAAGCTCATTCTATACCTCTTTTTGGGTTTTCCATACATTCTTACTAAAGAAAGAATGTTATTATTACAAGCTATTTACCCTCTATGATAGTTTTTAAAAGAATTTGTTGGTACCAAAAGTCCTCGAAAAGAGTGGGGGCGGAGTTATTGTGTAAAAGAATAAATTGGTTACTTTCCATAAAATTTTGTTACCTTCAGATGTGAAAAATTAATTGCATATGAGTTTCAAAGGTGAACCGCATTTCCACTCTTCATTCAGTGTAATCCCGAAAGTCAATTTTTTTGAAGTTGGAAATATTAGGGGCAAAGACAAATCATGGACACTTTTACAGAAATTAAAGAAAAGAGACAACAAATTTTACAAGCCTTTTTCAAAACGGCCACAAAAATTGTTCTTCCTTAAAGAAAGCATGGTACGAATTTTATTAACTCATCCAACAGCTGGCCTCGACCTATCAAAGCGTGATCTTCAACTTGTTGTGAGTCCAACTATCATTTCTTGCCCAGTTAATATGAAAAACTTTTCTCATTACTCAATGCCAAAATGTGTTGTGCCCAATGTCGTAGTGAGTGTTGATGTTGTTGCTGTTGTTGTTAACATTATATCCTTATGCTTTCCTAAGTAACCCCTTCATTTCGATTCGTTTTCCACTTTTTCCTTTTTGGTTTTTATTTTGGTAGATTTCATATTATTTTTACTTATTTACTTTAATCTATTTTTTGTTTGTTTTGTTTTTGCTTCTTTAGTTTTTGTTCAGTTGTTGCAATTTTTTATTGTGTGGATGTGTTTGTATTTGACCCTGAGTATGTATTGTATGCGTATAAGTTTTTGACCTGGCAAATGTCTTAAAAAAAATAAGTAAAAAAGAAACTTTCTGTTTTTTGTTGATGCTTTTGTTATTCTAATGCGGTTTTATGCTGATGAATCTGTTGATGGCACTTGAAAGCTCTGTTGATTTACTTCTGTGTACGTTTGTGTGAGTGTGTTCGTTCATAGAAGAAACGCAAATCAAAAACGAATGTATTCTCATTAGTCTGGACTTTTTAACTAAATAAAAAACAGACAACTTTTATTTGTCCTTTTATTATTATTAATTTTTCTTTTGTATTTTATTAAAAATGTTACTTTAAGAAGAAAATGCATATTCATACAAAGTCACTCAACTAAAAGGTTTATTCTTTAAAGTTTGAAAAAGTTACGGTTGAACGTGGGATGAAAATAATTCTTAGTGAACTGATGACTTCACTATGCGGCAAAATTTAGTTTGTTGTCTTTGACATGGTTACTATGAATTCTGATAGATGAAGATCTTCAGAGATATCCTGCATTCACAAGTTTTCTAGATTAGTAAAGGTAAAGTTAAGGACTTTTTTTAATTGAAATTTTCGTCATCGGACTGAGTTTGAAAAACTTAAAAGTAACACAAAAAAAACGGAAGCAATATCGAATATTTTTGTTACTTTTACTAACGAAAACTTTAAGTCTTTATTCCTTTTGAAAGATACGATCTTTTAGTTCAATTACACAGGCCAACATATTCTTAAAGCTGACACCAGACTATATTTTGTTGAAGGTTCTTGGTGCGCTTAATCGTGCCCGACCTCATATCAGATCGAGATATTCTATCTTACACAAAAGTGCAAAAGATATGTTTTCTCTCGTTAAGCGGTATTATAATATATTGCGTATTAATATTTCTCCACAAAACTTATTTCAACATTTACTTTACTTTACTTTTAATGGCACAACAGTCCATGGAGGGCCTAGGCCGAGCTTTTCGCATTCAACATTTAAAAGTATTAATCATTCCCTTCCCAATATTTTTTGAAATTTTCCGATATTTTGTTTCTTCTCGGAGAAAGTATTTAGTTTGAAAATTAATTTGTTTGATATTTCCGTTGAAACATTACGAAAAAAATGGCACTGGCGGGCGAGAGATATGGACATAATTATATGATTTTTTGGATGCTGCATACGAATTTAGGTCATGGTAGCGTCTAAACCTCAAAAAGGTCTAAGGTTTTCAATCCTTTTTGGTTAATTACGCAGACTACAAGGTATATTTCTCGTACTTTTTCTAATCGCTGAACTTGAATGTTTAGTCTGCTCAACTTTAATGAGTCACTGTTTTCCCCTAACCTTAGTAAATTCATAATGGCAACTTGCAATTCAGAAAGAGACAAGACAAGCTGAAAAATTCAAAATGCATACAGAAAAGAGTTGAACTTTTAGGTGCCACAACGAATTTATTAGATATGTGGTAACACTACAAAAAACGAAACAAATAACAGAACAATTTCACTCACATTGTATTTGAGATCCGGATCTCTGAACTATAGATAGGGGCGTGAGTTCTCACCTTTTTGACCCACTATCACCCACGTTCAGGACTAAATTTTTAAACTGACGCATGTTTACGAGCTCAGTTTTATATTTCATACACGTATACTCACGGAAAATAATCATAAAAATAAAAAATTTTGATTTCATAATATTTTTTTAATATAGTTTTATTTAAACAATTTTCACTGACATTCATACTTACATTAAAATTTGTAATTTATGTGAAGTTATGTGTAATACCAATCTGATGGATTCGTAGAAATTAAATTCACTCACGATAGAATATCACTCACGCATTCTTACAACTTTTTTGATACATTATCCAAAAATCAGTAAAGCTAACGAATTAATTGTTTGAAACTATGTAAACTACACAACTCTATTAAATGCATGAAAATAGGCAAAATGGAAGGCAATAATCAGTACATGGAGATAAGAACGACAAAGCAACATGCGGCTTTCACATGCTTGATTCCAAAAACTGCAAAACTTCAAAAATTGAGATCGATTGTAATAAAAAATTTTCCGAAATGATTTGGATTCCAATTTTTAGCTAATGATAATTTTGGGCATCAGATTAATTTTAGGGAAGTCAAATATTTAAGCTAGTTTTAACGACCGCCATTAACTGCAGCAGAATTGCGAAAAGCTCGGCCTAGGCCCTCCATGGGCTGTTGTGCCATTAAAAGAAAGAAAGAAGAAGAAGAATTTCCCGAACTTTTAAATATTTTTACGAAAAGAAATTAAGCAAATTACAAATTAAACAGATTAACACCAAAATAAAGCACGAGTCTAGCAAAATACGCTCAGATTTAAGAAAGAAGCACGCTTAAAGGTTAGATGTGAAGCATTTGGCCACAATGAAATTAACCCCCTGAAATGGTAATTAATAAGTGCAATCAATCCGAACCAATATTTATGGTGTATTGTCCTGGTTCAAATTCTTTCAAATCCATTAAAATGTGTTTAAAAATTCCTACACAGTTTCACCGCTCCTCAGATTAAAACCATCACCAAATCTACTAAGTACATACAGAAAATATGATAATACTAATATAAATACAGAAATTTATATAAATAAATTAAAAAGAGCTTAATTTCATTGAAAGCAAAAATGATATTCAATAAGAGCAGGGAAACTTGAACAACTTGCATTTTTAGTTTATTCCTATGAGAAGTGAACGGGTGGTCGCTGTAGCGTAGTGGTAGTGCGTTGGACTGCTACGCAGAGTGTCCGGGGTTCGAATCTCGGCACAGGCAAAATCAAAAAGTAAAAAAAATAATTTTTCTACACGGCACCACCTCTTGTCAGGCAATGGCAAACCTACAAGAGTAAAAATTGCTATGAAAAGCTTTTCACTTCGCCGTTCGGATTCGGCTTTAAACTGTAGGTCCCTTCCATTCATGTATAAATATAACACGCACAACTTGAGTGGATGCGAAAAGCTCGGCCTAGGCCCTCCATGGGCTGTTGTGCCATCAAAAGTAAAAAGTAAGTGAACGGCCATTTTAATATTTCATCATTTCACTGCACTGCACACATCACAGTACATAACTTGTCATTTGAGTTTCCGTCACAAATATCGCTATAATTGCGAGTGAGCGAGTCATGAACTTTTCCGTTCAATATTTATTTTTCGCTTCCCACTCGCAATACTCACGCTCCGATTCTGTTGTGAACGCCATTCAAATGCAAAAAGCATAAAATAATTCAATGCTGCTGTAACAAAGTCACCAGCCCACCGAACAACAACATCAGCATTACCAGCATCAGCATCAGCAACTAACCATATCTATCTACACATTCATCGTAAGCACATAAGAGCAGAAATTTAATTAAACGATAGCGTGAAACCATCGAACGAAGGCACGAGCGAGTGAACGAACGAAGGAGCAAACGAACGAATGACTATGATAACGGCAAAGGCTATGGGAACATGCAGCGCGACGACAAATTCTTTTCTTCCCACTGCATCCTGCAGGCCACCAGTCTATCGTGAGACGGGCAATGCAATGAGTGCGAGGACAGCAGGACGAACGAGTACGAGGATATCGACAATCAACAGTTCGCTCAAAATGAATTTTGGAGCATTTCAATATGTCGGGCGATGGCGTTCCACGAAATGTTGCTGATATACGAGTACGTGATGTGAATGGAGCGTGCACTACTAGTGAGCTCCTTGTGCCCGTGACCTGCTGCCCGCCACCCCACGATCGCAATTACCGAATGCGCGCGCGTGATTGTAAATTCAAGTGAACATTGTAGAATAGCAGCGGGTCACACGAAATCGCACACACAAGTCCACAAACATCTACACACACACAAGCGAACGATTGCTACGATTCGGTTCTTATTGCTATGTTGACAGGCGATGATGGCAGCAGCAATAAAATAGTTGCAGCAAATGCCCGCTGCACTGATTGCTGCTTGGTGGGAGAGTGGAGGTATATGTGTATCTGTTCTGTTAGCAGGTACATAGAGCATTTAAAAACCGAATTGGAGCATGAAATTGTAGAAGAGTGCCTTTCATTATTTAGAAGAACGAACTTTTTGTTTAAAAGGACTTCGTTTTCGAATTTGTGCTTTGTTGACTTGCGATACAAACATTCATGTTTCATTCTTTAATCTTTAATCGAGCACTTACCTTCTAAATCTACAACGCGACCGGCCCGCTTTAGTGCTCGCACTGCTTCATCGTGTGTTGCCTCACGCAGCTCTTCACCATTCACCGTGAGTATGGCATCGCCAACGTAAAGTCCTTTTGCCTGATCCGCTGCCATGCCTCGAAATATCTTCGATATGAGTATGGGCATGCGATTTTCTCGACCTCCTTTAATCGATATGCCGAGCCCATTGTTGTCCGATTTTATTATTCGCACCTGAAATTTAATAGCAATAGTATTTATTTATCAATAACAGACGGCTGCCATGAGCATTCGGTTAGTAAATACGTATTCTTAATTTTCGTAAAAGCTTACATGTCTCTTTTGATTTGCCACATGATCAGGTACATCGCACATATCCATGCCATTATCCATTGTATTATTGTTCAGCATATGTTCACCGTTATCCGTGCAATCCACCTCAGATGTGGATGCCGCAGCGCCCATGCCTTGCATCGAAGCTGACGTTGGTATGGAACCATTATGGCCGCTGTGATTACTTCTAAAATAAAGACAACATTGCAGTGATTAGATTTGTGAGTATTACCTTCTGGCTGATTCTGCTTGCTTACCCTAACGTGCCATTTAACGTAGTTGATTGATCCACGCTCATTGTGGCGTCGCACGATTCATCTAAACTGATGGCTAGAAAGTCTGTTTCAAGCGCCACCAAAACTCGATACCATGCTCCCCGCACGCGTGTCTCTAGTGTACCACATCGCATACCGGATGGTGAGTGCGAATGTTGTGGAATCGGCTGTTGGGGATTGGTAGTTAAAGGGCGTGCAATATTGGATGATTCCACCATTTTAAATTTCAGAGGGTTCGCTCGCTATCGCTTTCTTTCAAAATTTATTGGTAGATATGCTTCTTAATATTTTGGTTCAGTTGATATGGAATTGTTATGGAAGGGTTGGGTAGCCTTTCTGCTGCAGACATTTTCCCATAGTTTCTGAAAAATAAAAAATACATTATACATAAAGTAAAGGTCGTTCAAGATATTGTTTTACATAAATAATATAAAAGAAAGAAGCTATAAAAGAGGCCTGATAATGTTACCACCCCATAGAAATTAAGGATAACTTTTACATTAACCATTATTTCTTTTATTTTCCAATTATGCCGATCTGAACCCTGTTGAAAACTGTTTGCCATTTATTAAATAAGATGTAGTAGTATAAATATTTCGAAAAATACATACATTTTAGTTAAGATCACATGCTTGGAGTACTGCAGAAGATTGACAAAATCGTTTCCATGATGAATATTCAGCGGTTATCAAGCTAAACACACCAATAGTAATTTTGTTTTTTAGTAGCATACATGTCAAATATTGAAGCAAATATTATATGATAGAAAAATTTATTTTTTAACTATTTCTTAATTTAATGTTACTCATACGCACTGTAGTCAATTACTTACTTACTTACTTACTTACTTAGCTGGCACTACAACCGATGATCGGTCTTGGCCGCCTCCACTGTAGTCAATTAATGATTTTAAATTAATATTTAATAAAATCGATGTAGATCAGATTTCCTGTAGTTAATATGTATTTCTGTCAAATAATAAGACTTCAAACTTAAAATAGAAACTAGAGTTCAAAACAAGATTTCCAACTTTGAAATACAATTTTTAATGATTTCCAAGATTTATTAGTATATTAGTATTAGTATACATGTATGTATTCTGATTTGAACAATTTTTTATTTCTAAATAACGTACGTTAATTTAGGAAAAATCACCCATATCGAACGAACCTAGCAAGAGAATTTCATAATTCAGTTCGTGAAAAAAGTACCAAATGGTCACTTTATGGCGGTATGGTTTGCTTCTGTTTCATTTTATTAAAAAAAAAAAATAGTATAAATAAATATAGTAGCGGGTTATTTTAGATGTTATGAGGTCTATCCTGAACCTATTGTAAAACATTATATGTACCAAGTAACGCTTTTAAGATTTCACGCTTTTTCTCCATTTTGCTTGCTTTTGGGAATCAAATTTTCATATTCTGGTGGTGAAGGGCGGATCTGAAATACATTTTCAAAATGTAGGTAACAAAACAAGGCATCTACAGTAACCAAGGTAAAATATATTTAGCTGAAAGGATAAATATTTCAGATCAGTGTCCTCAAATTTAGTTATGAGTTCATTTCAGATAGGGTTGATAGCTTCATCCATTTCTGATTCGTTTTTTAATTTGTTAAAATTGTTTTTTCCATATATGGAAAGTTCATCTTGTGAGAATATGATATATTTAGGATCCAAAAAGTTGTCCCACTGCTATTTCGAAAGAATTTTTACGCCATGTCCTCGTCCATTGACTGCTGTTTTACCACTTTTAGCAAAACTAAGTAGTTAGGTCTGCCCACATGCACTGACTTATGGTATATTCAATCAATCGTTCCCATCAAAAAAAGCCAGGTGTTCTAGTCTAATAATAATGTCAGCCTTGAGATCAAGCGGAGATTAACTCTTGCCAACAGGTGTAACTACGGGCCCTCTCTCGCAGTGATGAGAGGCTGTTAAGAGCGTTCGTGAGGAAGATACTCAGTAAGATCTATGGTCCAATATGTGTAGACGACGTGCATCGAATTAGATGGAACCATGAGCTGTATAAGCTGTACGCCGACACTGACATAGTCAAGCGCATAAAATTTAAGCGGCTTCGTTAGCTGGATCATATTGAGCGAATGTAAGAAGGCCAGGAGAGTGTTTTATTCAAGCCACGGTGGAGGAACACGCAGAAGAGGACGTCCTAATCTCCGTTGGAAAGACCAGGTACAGGGCGACTTGACTGCACTTGGCCTTATCAACTGGCGCCAGCGTGCGCACAATAAAGGCGACTGGCGAAGCTTTGTCGGTTGTAGTACCAGCTAAGTATTTAAGTCACTTAATAAATGAATAATCCTTTAAGTCCCTGACTCTTCTTTCTTTTAACGCATTTGGGTGCATTGTACTTATGTACTTATACAAATATTGTAAAGTGATAGTAATAAAAAGTAGAAAGTAAGTACACAAATGCATACAGCTCGTAGTACGTAAGGATAATAAAGTTTATGCGTTTAATTACATTGAAGACATCTTGCAATTCTATATATCATATTCATAATTCTGCAGCAGACACGCTCACACTCGATTCGAGTAAAATTAATAATGCTTCCTGCATGAGTATTTTTAATGTGAAGGTAATAAAAATATTTGATGTGCAGCATTTAGATCAAAATCATTTCATTTAAGTACCCACGCACACACACAAACGCATATACATGTAGTGTATTTTTTACTACCTAAATTTGAGTATGTATTACACAATGTTGAGTTGCTGCTGCAATTCTATTAAAATGAACAATTTTCCTAAGTAAAGACAAACGCACACACACACCAGCACATACCTCATCCTTTTTAATAATAGTGTACAATGTAGTTTATGGGGTTTTCATTAGTGCGAGTATGTAGCGCCAGTATGCTGGAAGTTGAAATTCCACTTTAAATTATTCGCCTCGTTGAATTCTCGATAACATATAACAGAGGATATTTTCCTTCCACATTGAAATCAAATGTCTATATATGTTTGTACGAGTACATATGTATGCGTAATGCATGAAAGTGTGGGAAGCGATTGAATGTTGACATATTTCGAATTCCATCAATTTGAATTCATTACAAAAATTGTAACTTCCAATCAATATAACTTCTGAATATCTACAATAAAAACAGAATTTTTTATAGATGCTAGAAAAAATACTGTTGCACATGAATGACATTCCCTTTCCCGGTACGTTCAGCACCAAAGATTGGCAAAATCAAATTGGCAATGCTGGCAATGAATACTTAACTTGCGCATTGCCAGTAGCAAAACAAATAAAAAAAAAAACTAAAGCAAACAATGACAGTTTTTTATTCATTTTCACGCACACACACACACACTGCACACACAAAATATCTTCATGTTGGTATGTGTTCAAACAAAACCCTGCAGTGCAACCAATTAGCTCAAATGCTAGTTTATTAACTAGCTCAAAAAAAAGAAACAACTAGTTCATCCCTCGATCTCATTTACACCCAACATACTGTTTTTTTAAATGCTTTTAAACGCTGATGTCCTACGAAAAGACAATTATCCTATCATTGATCACTTTTTAGCTAGCTATGTTTATGTTTATGTTTAAGTGTATGTTTTATATAGTGTCAAACTAGGTTAAAATTAACTAGTTGCGGACTACATTTTTTCAGAGTCAGTATAACAAAAGCGCAAACAAAAATTTAATTTAATACTTTCAGGATTTATTAAAATTTTGTTTCTATAGAAAAGCAGGCAGCTACTCTATCTTATATCAAAAATCCATATAAGTAAAAAATATTGTAAAGAATATTAGAATTACAATATGCACAATAATGTCTTTTACTTACTTTTAATGGCACAACAGCCCATGCAGGGGCCTAGGCCGAACTTTTCGCATCCACTCATGTTGTGCGTGTTATATTTGTACATGAATGGAAGGGACCTACAGTGCAATAATGTCACTGAATAGTATTATTGAAAGAAGTTATTTCTTGTTGTTTATACAAAAGGAAAAGACAAAACAATTTTCAAAGTGACTTATCCTGCATTAGTTTTCAGCTGGTATCTTAACCAGCTCGTTTTTAGCTACGTAATTTGTGGAACTAAATTATTTTTGCACTGCAGGGAAGTTTACTTCTGAATTCTCAATACGACAGAGAAAAATTTTCACGAATTTTCTCAATTTCTTGCTGTAAGTTTGCTTCTATGACTATTGAAGTATACTACCGCTCTTTGAAATACATACTTATGTTTTGTTATATGGCAATGAAGTAAAATTAAGCTTAAAACACTTTACTTTTACAGTATGAGTGACAGCTGTCAATTTTAGTGTATAAAGTTTAAAACGTGGAAAAGAGGGTCAGATGAATGGAAGAGAAACAGTTACATTTATGAGTGATAATTTCAGCAACACAGATGTTCTGAAAGTTGCCACCATATGTCGCAACTTCATCATTCAACTCGATAACGATGAAGCACTAACACTAAGTGAAACTGTTGAAACTAGTAATGCAATTTGAGCTAAAACAATTAATATGAAACAGAGATTGTATGCTATGCCGGACTTTGTCGTAGATTCAAAAAAGCCAGTTGTAACGGGTAGAAAATTTGAGTTATGGTAAGATTTTGTATGCAAAAGTTTTCGAAATCGCTGATTGTGAATTTAAATTTGAAAAAAAACAACGGATGCACAATTGCTGAACATTTTGGAGTCTGAATTTCTAAAACCAAATTCGATGACATTTATTTTCAATCGCCATTTTACATTGCTAAATGGATTTTGTTAAACTCACTTTTTTGCCTATAGTAATATTAATTATTAAAGTTTTCGAAAAAAAAGGAAAGCCAAAAATGGGTTCCTTGGTCCAAAAGCCCATAGTACACAAAATTTAAACAAGAAAGAATTGCGATCCAGTATAAGGAAACCTTAAATTTTCCTTGATTTTACTAACTTTTACTCGCTATGAAAGCTGAAAATTCGTTACTTGGCTCCAAAAAAAAGGAAAGCCAAAAATGGGTTCCTTTGTCCAAAAGCACATTTAATTTTCCTTGATTTTACTAACTTTTACTCCCTATGAAAGCTGAAAATTAGATACTTGGCCTTCAAACCCTGAGTTTTCCCTGAGTTTTTTACTTTTGCCGCGCAGCTTCCTTAGGAATAATTTTAAGATCAATATGAAGACCAAAACTGTGTTCTTGGAGTTAAAATCCTTTAGTATTACGCATCCACTCATTTTGTGCGTGTTATATTTGTGCATGGATGGAAGGGACCTACAGTTTTACGCCGGATCCGAACGGCAAAGTGAAAAGCTTTTCATAGGCAATTTTTTCTCTTGTGGGTTTGCCATTGCCTGCCACTTTTAGATTTTGCCTGTGCCGAGATTTGAACCCCAGAAACTTTGCGTAGCAAGCCAGCGCCCTACCAACTACGCCACGGCGACCACGGAGAGAGAAGTTTGAAATCAAAATTATGGACGTCAAAGTTCGATTCGAACTGTTCGTTACCTGGCAACCCTGCCTCATCAGCTACCAAGCCTTTTTGTTTTTTTCTGCACATGTAGAATATATCTTCCCTATCATCATCTCAATTGATAGCACATTGTTGGTAAAGCTGTCATTGAATTTGCAACAACTGTCGCCACAAATCACGTAAAGTTGAAATATATGAAGCACTCGTGTTGTGTAATTGTTAATTGCATCTGAAGCTGTGTGGCAATTGGAGCTACACCAAGAAGGACAACAAGAGAAAGCATCAACCAACAACAATAACTACACCAATGTAAGCACTCCAGTACTAACAATACAAATCTGAAAAGTTAAGTTCGGTCGCGGTCTTACTTTCTATACCCTACACGCTATCTAAAATCAAATACCTCTTTGTATTTAATGGTATGCAGGCATGGCTTCTAACAGGTGTTTTTTTTAGAAGTATGGTTTTCAAGAAGAAATAAAACGCATATAATTTAATGTTATGGCCAAGAATTTTGCTTTAAGTATTATAAAGATCAGGATTTGCCATTTTGTTTTAAAAACGATTTCAGGCAAGTGGCCGCCGCAGCTGGTTCGAATAAATTCCAGCCGAGAGGCCCAATTTTCGACCTGTTTTTGCAGCCAATTCAGTAATAACGTGCCGAATATTCTCTTCCAATGCGTCAATCGTCTCGGGCTTATCTGCGTATACAAGCAACTTCACATATAACCCCACAAAAAATAGTCCAGCAGGGTTAAATCGCACGATCTTGGAGGCCACTCCACAGGCCCACGACGCGAGATAATGCGCTCACCAAAAGTTTCCTTCAATAAATTGGTTGTTTCGTTGGCTGTAGCGCATCGCCGTCTTGTTGGAACCAAAGGTCGTACACATTAACATCCTCCAATTCAGGCACGAAAACGTCATAATCATGGCTCTATAGCGTTCCCCATTGGCTGTAACATTATGACCGGCTTCATCTTAGAAGAAATATGCCCAAAGAGCACACCAAACAGTGACTTTTTGAAGATATAACGGCGTTTCACCAATGGCTTGTGGATTATGATCACTCCAAAATGCGACAATTTTGCTTATTAACGTACCCATTCAACCAAAAGTGAGCTTCATCGCTGAGCAACATTTTCTTTTGATAATCGCGCGAACCGAACCAATATTTAGATAATAAATTTGCACGATTTGCAAACGATGTTCAGAAGTCAATCTATTCATTATGAATTAGCAAGCCAAACTGAGCATAAATCAAGTGACAGCTGTCAAAGAGACTAACTCCGAAAAAATTATTGCCAGATTGAAAATCACACTTCTAAAAAAACACCCTTTATATAATTTTGACTGTAGGTCGGCGTGGTTTTGTGCAATGCTCTAATTATTGGGGCGATATGTTAACAGCCTGTCCCGAATTTGGTTTAATTTGCTTCGATATTGGTTTTTGAAAATTACACCTGTATCAATATTGGGCAATAACCACGCCTTTCTTGCCCAATATTAATAAATCTCTCAACAGTTATTTTGAATGTTACTGCAAAGAGTATACTTAATTTAGATTAATTTTGAGCAGTATTACTTTTAACTTTTAAAATCACTTAACAGGTGCCACTCCTCTGATGTGTCTCACAGCCTACGTTCTGCCCATGTGGTCGAAGCTTAGTATATGCTGAGTGCTGAGTACTGTACTTAGCAGAGAAGTTTAAAGAATCGGAAAAAAATGTTTCATGAATGATCTTATTGAAATGAATAAAGGCATTATTGAAAGATTCATATTATTTATATATTCACTTTCGATAAAATATGATTTATTTTTCCCCCCTTTTTAGCAAAATTTACTATACAAAGTAAACGGCAAAGTTGGAAAACATAAATATTTATTAATTTATGTATAAGGAAGATTGCTCAATATTTTCATAGTGTATTGTTAATACTGTACCTTTTCCAAACATGTACAAATAGGACGCGCTTCCGGAATTTGCGCGGAATGCGGAGAGTAAGAATCGAATTTAGAGCCAGTCTCTGTCTCACTGCCATTGCCAGAAAGCTACCAGTATTTTTATGGTTGCAAAATATAAATTCCCCACCCTCTCTCTCTCTCTCTCTTAACTACGCTATTCAATTTCCTCGATTTCTAACGCAACAGACAAACCAAAAAATTCGCAAAGAAAAAATCAGCTTAGCAAGAGTGAAAAAATTCAAAAATTCCCATTTGGCAGTTGATGTTTTGCAATTGAACATGTCAAACATGTTGAAACGCATTTGAAAGCCACACTTTATTGACAGCTGCAATGATTACTCTTCTACTTGCTGTTATTGCTGTTGCTGCTGCATGTTGTTGTTGTACTTGCTGGTTGGCGCTTTTTATTTCAGCTTTCCCTGAATATGAGTGTGTCTGGTGTATAAACTTATGTGTGTGTTTGTGTGTGTGGGTGGGTGTGGGTGGGTGTGGATGTGAAACACCACGTTTCTGTTGGAGTGTTTGGAAATAATATTTTTTTTTTTTACTCTCTTCTAAAGAATTTAATTATTCTGTTTTGCGCTTGAGTGCATTGTGTAGGTATGTATGTGTATATGTATGTGTTCATGTGGGTGTGTGCGTGCTATGCAGTGGCATATGCTGGTATTTTGATATCATAAATGACTTCAAGTTTAATATTGTCCATAGTTTAAACTTTAAGCGCGTTAACTCTGCTAAAAATGCAATATTTTTTCGAAATTTTGCTTTAAACTACGGATATAGCAGATAGAAAATATATGTAATATTGCTACGTTAAAGATTGACTAAATTTAATACTATTTATTGTTTTTAAAATTAGTACTTTTTTATTCTGTGTTTTTAGAAAATAAGTTAAAGAAAAAAATCAAATTAGCAGAAAAGATTATAAAATTTTATTAAGATAATGAATGACCCAGAATATACTTCTGCTGTTGTTTTTGTGATCACTGTGGCGTAGTGGTAGTACGTTGGACTGCTACGCAGAGTGTTCGGGGTTCGAATCTCGGCACAGGCAAAATAAAAAAATAAATAAATCATTTTTTTCTACACGGCATCACCTCTTAGCAGGCAATGGCAAACCTGCAAGAGTAAAAATTGCCTATGAAAAGCTTTTCACTTTGCCGTTCGGATTCGGCATTAAACTGTAGGTCCCTTACATTAATATACAAATATAACACGCCTAGGCCCTCCATGGGCTGTTGTGCCATTAAAAGTAAAGTAAAAGTAAGTGCCATAAATTTTGGTTAATAGATTGTTATGGATTTGAGCCTAGACTCCAAGTCTGATGTGCATTTTCCCGCAAAAAGCCTTGTTTAAATTTAAACAATTTTACTTTTGGTTTGCATCCCAAAGTAGTTGGCAAATCTGTTCGGTTAGTCATTTGAATAACTTCTATGACCTTCTAAAAATCTGAATGCTAAGACCTTGAATAATATTTATTTTCAAAACGCTACTAACTACAAGTAACTAAAAAACTTGAATTAAAAACTCTTAAGTGTCAGAGCTAGTTTAGAGATGTTAAAATTGTGGATGTCCTGGTTTTAATTTTTAAAGTTTGTTTTTAGTCTTGCTTTAGGTTTGGTTGAATAATGATTTGAAATTCGGTCATAGTCGACACTGATAAAACTGAAGTTCATTGTGGTAAAGGCATAACACTTGCCACAATGGCTGTCTATGTCTTCATCGGTGTTCTGTGTGATTGCATTCCCTACATAATTCTTCCTATCACCTATCAATCTTTCTTTCATTCAACACAAAGCTTTGCATTCATAGGGGTACAACCTGTATATTGAATGAATAATAAAAAAAAAGTGACCAGTATTTTTCTACAATTTTATGTAATTTTCTCTTTAACTTTTTTCTTTTAGAAAATTTATGATGAAAATCTTTGAAACTTTTTTTCACATACATACATATTTTTTCTTAATATATACAATTTGATACAATTTGTAATCTAAAGAAACACAAGAAGAAAGAAATTGTACTTTCAGAACTTTACAAAAGTGTACACTTTGTTGCACATTTAAAGCAGCAGTTTGCAACTTCGAGATTTTATTTTCTACTTTATTTCATATAAGTATTCAATGGTACAATATTTGCTTGTTAATAACGAAAGAGACTAAAACAAACAGAAAAAATTAAAAAAAAAATTTGTTCGACAATTTTGCAAATAATTTCAAGGAATAATTTATTTTAAATTTGAAGAGGTACTTAAAAAGTTTATTGCTTCGTTTTAAAATAAGGTGCGTGGCATACATCCTACGCTACGATACGCTTTCACTGCGTGTGATTATTATTGTCAAGAATAAAAGCAAATGAAAGTGAATAAGAAAAAGGGCGAATATCATAAGAAAATAATAAAATTGTTTTACAACAAAAGCAATAAAAGTTTTAATACGATTCTCTTTTGTTTTGTTTCTATTTTATTCGGCGTTTGTGCGTGTGGCAATCTCTCAACATCCTATTTAAACACACACACATACACATTCAAAATACACACAGCCATAGCACTAAATGTCAATAAAAAAAAATCAGCATAAACCCGAAATGAAGAAGAAATTCTCCAAAAATATCCCTTTGCTATTTTGGCTTCTTTTTGACAATAACTTTTCGATGTAGGTACTCGTACTTCTGCAACAACAAAGTACTTTTACAACATGATAAATTTCTTTTTTTTACTATCTTTCTTTTTCTTTTTCTTTTGCCTTTGCCTCTTTATCTTTTCATAAGTATGTAGCATGACCATTGTAGGCTACATCCTTCAATGCTCTACTATATATATATTTTTTTTTTGTAAAATCTTTCCTTTTTTTACTGTTGTTGTTCTACTGTTGTTGCTGATGCTCGTACATCCTACACCTGCCTGGCCATATCTCCTATTGATGATACCTATTATTTTTAGCCTATTTCTTTCACTTGTTAACTTTATTACCTTTTCGTATTTATTTTGTTTTTATTTTGGTATTAAGTATATGTGTGTGTGTGTCAATGACTGTGTGTGTCAATGTGTGCGAGTGTGCGTTATTTTAGCTTTATGCCGTGTAAAGTATCTCTGTAAAAAATGTGCCCCAGAGAAAATGACCCTTGAAAATGATTAAATTTATTTTCATATTCTTTCCTTTTACTTTCTTTTTATGTTGTAATTTTTCTGAAATTTAAAAAAACATGGCTCATGATTGCTTTCATTGTGCTTTTGTTGGAGATTCTTCTGGTGGATTGACTGTATAACAATACGACGGTAGAGAGTGGCGGGTGTGACAAATCACTAAATGTACCACAAGAATGATAATAAAGTAGATAGTATCAATAGTTAAGTACTTAATTAACTTATGGTAGCTCATATTAAATTAAATGTAAATTTGTTCACAGAAGCATCTTTCATTTTCGGAATATGAAGTTGCGCTATTATGATAGTAGAATAATTTGTTATTGAGACACAAACTATTTTTTTAACTGTTTTTATTGCAGTTATCCTTCGATAGATGGCGCAAACTGTAAGTTATAACTTTGATATTATTTACTAATAGCTGCGTTGTATTCGATATTTGTTTTATGTGTAACTAGTAGCGATAATTGTATGGAAAATAACAACAAAAGCAGAGATAATGCCTATAACTACAGCTAACTAGTATGTATAGCTAGAATGTTGTTTACCACCCCGTGGTTCTTTAACAATCCTACTGGAAATTGTCAATAATGAAAGCAGAAAAACAATTTGAGACAAACAAAGAAAATATGTGCCAAAATGTACGCCGGTGAAAAGCAGTGGGTTACAAATGCATTTAAAAATATTCACTGTGCGGTTTTTGCAGAACTAATTCCAGTGTCAGTACAATTTTAAGCCGATAAATGTGCCGAAGACCACCTAACCCTGGTGAAATCAAGTAGGCATAATATAAATTGAAGCAGAAGAAGCACGGGAAGATGGCACTCAACCCGAGCTACTGCTTGCCAACACATATACACTAGCCGAGATATTGCAAAAGCACATCAAATCAGCGAGAAGACTAAAAGTCTTTCTCCATCATGGTCGAAAGGCTTATGACTTATAGTAATGGGAGAGGAACTTTCTTCTCTCTTTTCTTTTAATGGCACAACAGCCCATGGAGGGTCTAGACCGAGCTTTTCGCATCCACTCATGTCGTGTTATTTATGTACATGAATGGAAAGGACCTACAGTTTTATTCCAAATCCAAACGGCGAAGTGAAAAGCTTTTCACAGGAAATTTTTACTCTTGTAGGTTTGCCATTGCCTGCCAAGAGGTGGTGCCGTGTAAAATGTTTTTTTTTTGCCTGTCACACGACCAATGGGGAGGAACAACGTTTATTAATAATCAGGATTTTTGCTCTCATAGAAGTAGGGTCAATCTTTAGTAACAAGCGAAAAATTCATTCGACCACTGTAAAAAGGCTAGAGCTAATATTGAACAATCCATTGAGTGGTGTCCTTCATTAAACTTGAAAATGAAAAATTCTGCAAAAGAAGCAAGTTCATCAGCAACTCATCTGAATGTGTATGTTTCGGGACATACTGAATATTACATACTGATATTGAAGGGAATGAATTTGCTGATAAGCTAGGGAGGAAAAACGCATTGACTTCCTTCGTTAAAAGTTATACTGGGGAAATCTACTGATCTATAAACCTGTATCAGTATTTACAGGAACATATAATCTAAAACGCTTCAAGGAATGTTTATCAATCTACATGACCTTTAATCAATCAAAATAATTCTAAATAAATGCTGTTTATTCTTATTTTTTGCACATCAAGATTGTTATTTTGTCTAGATGAATTTCATATTTTAAGTGCAAAATAATTTAGTTTACTTACTATTCCATGGAACCATTTCTGTTTACCTGACCTATGAACAAGGTGGGACCTAATAATTTTTAGGTTCTGCAAAATTCAGCTTCAAAGCAAGCATATGTTGAGATATTAATCAGTGATTACTTTTGTGTAAAATTTAATTTAAGTAAATATATTTTTGACGTATTTTCAAATTTGCTGAACGAAAAATTATACAGATGTTCAAAATGGGTTAAAAGAAGAAATTACGTAAAATAATAAATGTACACGCTATTGTAAGCTGCTTCCTACCGAAAGAGCTCTAGAATTTTTCTGGCTATCTATAATCATATGCTTTCTAGGGGCTAGCGGTTTCAAACCCCTCCTAAAGATGTTGACTAGACTGACTTTTATATTGAAGGCAACTAAGTGTACCCAAGTGATCGGGATCTTACCACTAAATAGGCCACTAAAAAGTCCACTATAATACATGATTTTATAAATCATGGTATTTAACTGAATACATTGCATACTTTTAGGCAGATTTTTACATTTTTGATGTATAAAAAGCAAATGCAAACGCAAAATTATTAGATTGAAATGCATACTTTTTTTCAGAGGTATTTTTCTACGACTTCGTTTATATATTTTTGTTATATTTTGCTTTTAAGTGCTACCTTATAATTACAATTGGAAGGTAACAGAAATGGAAGAAAAAATCCGTTGTTACCTAATATTACATTTTTCCTCTAGGTGTAAATATAGATAATTTACCACTACATTTTTAAGAGAAGGAAGAGTGTAGTTTATTCCAAAAACTATTGAGGTTCAACACATGGATAGTGATTAGAGTTGCCAGATAAAAACTGGGCTTCACCTGGACATTAAAAAAAAATATATGGATTTTTCGTCATTAAAAAGTACATATTATTCCACACCATAAAACTTTCAGAGTTGTCCACAACTTAAACTTTCAATTATTTAGCTGATGCATACATCTTCAACTTTCAACTTAAACTTATGTAACAGTAAAAGTTTTATCTGAACAAATTTCGGGACTCCGGGCACGGGACTAAGAATCTGGGCAATCCACACCGACCATCCCCAATCGTAATTCTCAGAAGAATGATGCATTATTTGAAAAATAAATAAATCTGAAACTATAAGTAGATCCGGAAGGGAGCAGATGTACGAAATATGGCCCAGGTCTTCTTGAAACCGCTAATAGTTTCAATACATTCGTCTGTTTCACTCAAAAGGTATTTGTGAACTTACTTACTTAACTGGCACTACAACCGATAATCGGTCTTGGCTGCCTTTACAAAGCTTCGCCAGTCGCCTCTGCTATGCGCGCGCTGGCGCCAGTTGATACGGCCAAGTGCAGTCAGGTTGCCCTGCACCTGGTCTTTCCAACGGAGATTAGGACGTCCCCTTCTGCGTGTTCCTCCACCGTGGTTGGAATAAAACACCCTTCTAGCCGGAGCGCTTTCTCCCATTCGCTCATCATGACCCAGCCAGCGAAGCCGCTGGATTTTTATACGCTTGACTATGTCAGTGTTGGCGCACAACTCATACAGCTCATTGTTCCATCTTATTCCATGCACGTCGTCCACGCATACTGTTCCGTAGAACTTACGGAGTATCTTTATCTCGAACGCTTCTAACAGCTTCTCATCATTGATGGTCAATGTCCACGTCTCTGCGCCTTACATTAGTACGGGAAGGATGAGAGATTTATAGAGTGTTATTTTCGTTGGTCGAGAGTGGGCTCTACTTCTCAATTTCCTAATGAGCCCGTAGTAACACCTGTTGGTAAGAGTTAGTCTCCGCTTGAATCTGGGAATCATCATACATAAAATTAACTGAGGTTCATTTGAGGGAGAAAAATGTAAAAACCAATTTTCTAAGGCCGAGGTCACACTGGCAATAGTGTGTGCAAATCTGTCGCCAGTAACTAAAATTAATCCTCTTTATACATTTTACATGGCAAACAACAACAATTTAGTCATATTGGCCTAAAGCTGTTTCCAGATAAGACGATATTGTCTTAAGACATCTCAAATAGTCACGTCGTATCGTGTCGTACGTCGTATTGTAAGCTCTAAAACAGAGTATTAAGATATTGTCTTGTAACTTCGAGTGACTTACCTTTTTAGGATTATTTGCAATTAATTTTGTAAGACTTTTGTCGTGGCACAGGGTTCCTATTAACCGCCACAAAATCACAATCAGCTGTTTTCATAAGATATTAATTTTATATTTGCTGCGCATTATTTTTTCCCCAAAAATTTCTTGTCGTGTAGAAGAATATATAACAAATAATTTTTTTTAGAAAGAAAATTTGACAGCCACAACGACATTTGTCTTAAGACTAGCTTTTGTATCAATTATTTCCATCTGGCTCTGTTTCAAATATGAAAGAACACAAGTATGAAAAGAAGGCTAGTATAATATATTTTATATTTCATTCTATTTTTGTACGTGTAGGTACGTAATAATATAAAATTATATTTTAAAAGTTACAATCCTTGTAATTTATTGAAATTTTTATTCAATTTATCATAATTTCAGAAAGTAAACATTTTCATTATTTTCATCAGACTTTTAGATGAAATCAAAGCAACACTCTAACACTCAGCCTAGCATCCATCCAACGAACCCCAAGCAAGAACACTCACTCACACATAAATAAAAGACAAGAAGGGCAAATTAAGTATAGCAGGAGCTTTAGGGGTAGCAGTAGTAGTAGCAGCAGGAGCGCAGCGAGAGCAGCATTCAGGAATGCTTTCCCCTATTATTGTTGTTACACAGTTAAATGCTTTTAGGCGTTACAGTGCAGACACTCCAATCGTTTGGTACGAAGAGGCAAGGGAAATGGAAAATTAAGACACGACGCAGTTGAGTAGAAGAAATGATGAAATGAAAAACAAAAGTAGAGATAATGGTAGGAAAAACAAACAAATAAAAAAACGCTAGCGATGATAGCAACCAAAAACATCTACTGCTGCTAGTAGCAATAGCAATAATAACGAAAACAACAACAGCAATATCATTCTAATGTTGTTGATGGCAATTGTCGCGTCAACTACTACGTCGATACATACACACCGGTCCACTGAACGCTCCCTCAAGGTGTGCCCGCTTATGCTTTTATGTGAGCTTTTTACGTTTTAAGCGTACGTATGCTTGCTTGCTTACATGCATGGAGTGTGTGTATGTACTCGCACTCGTCTTCTTCAATTCCGTTTGCAAGAATTTGCCCGCCAGCATAAACGCAACAAAGTATGTAATCTTTTTGATTTTGCTTTTATTTCGTGTACGTACTCAGTCATGATGAGCTTAAAGGGGGATTGTATACATCCTCAGACACACGAATGCCCATACATATGTACATACTACAATTTCTATTTGTAAAGAGGAGAGTGAGTACGGTAGATGTTGTCGGTTTTTGCATATCATTCGCGCAGAAACCTTCTTAGGGCATCCCAGTAGAAATATCGACCAGGCCCTTTTCAGGCCTGAAATCAAAAACAATGTTCAGGCTTCTCTTAATCAATAATCAATTCAGTACTAAGATTTCAGTATTTGATGAAATATTCGTTCTCAAACACAGGCTCACTGTCACTACTCGTATGTAGAGAAAATTCAGCATTGAATTCAATACTAAATTGTGCAATGAACTTTGATAACTTGGGTAAAGTGTTCATGTGCAAATGAGTGGTTTGTCAAAGATGAAAGAAGACACTGTAGCCTAATTGGCAAACTAGTGTACACACAGTTTTACTTATGAAAAGGTAAGTTCGAGTTCCAACACAGTCGAAGAGAAATTATTTTAAAATTGAATTTTATGTTATGTATAGGTACTTTAGGTGGGGGAAATGAGTCATGAATTCTGCTCTAAAATTTAGTATTGAATAGAGTTGCGAAATTTTAACACGGAATTTCCAAATGAACTTTGATAACGGATTCATCAATTGAGGCGAGAATTTTTGTTGTTTTTTTTAAATTAATGGAAAACTTACATGTATAGAGTAACTGGATGGTGGCTGGCTCGGTAATCCAGAGCCAGGACTCGAGGATTATAAATATCAATTAAATGTAGGTAACTTAAAATAAATAAAATAAACTATGAAATATGATAAATATTATATTTAATTTTTTTTTTTTTCTAAACATACAAAGTAGGAAAAATTCATTAATGTTTCCAGGGAATAAAATTTTATATAAAATTTCAGGGTTGTACAATTTTTCACCTGGTAACTCCTGTACAATGACTTACAGGATTGAATTCACGCTTGAACAGTCGTTAATTTTTGTACTGGGATGTTTTCAGTATGTTTTAGAAGGTGAGAAGCAACAAAAACAAAAAAAACGAAAAATTTTATTCCCTTTGGTCTCTTATTGATTACATAAATATGTGTCTGCGACGATGACTATTTTCTTTTTTCGCAATGTGGTTTTTGAGCTTAGGAGGAATAACTATATTAAAAATATGTGGGTAAAATGTAAATCTTCACATTTTGGGTTATGTATGTAAATGTAAGTTTATTAGGCATGACTAATAGCCCGTGGTGTGTTAGAGGTCAGCTCTTTGGCATCCATTCTATGTTTGTGTATATGTGTACGTATAAAAGATGACTAAAATTTTATGCTTTATCCACACGACAAACTAATGAACGTTTTGTTGGTAATGTCTCCTCCTGAAGTACTGGAAAGCATGAAACGGTGCCGCGTTAAAAAAAATCGAGAGAGGCCTTTACCATAGACCAATTCATTTTTAATCAGTATGTTATAGAGGTACACTCTCTCTTGCTCGAATATAAGCGAATAGTTTCATCTGAATATCTGTTCTCCTTCTTTAATGACACCAAACGCCTTGGAAGGCCTAGGCCTAACTTTTTGCACCGATTAATGTTGAGCGAGTTATATTTGTATATGAATAGGGGGAAGAAAAGTTTTTTTTTTTTGAATTTTTCCTCTTTGAGGTCTATGGTCAGCTATTTGTATTCGCAATTTTTAATTTTAAACTGTTGCAATCGATTCTGTGGGCACTCTGTGTGTTGACTTGCAACGGAGAAGATCAAACATTAACTCATACGTTTGTGAGATTATCATGAAATGTGTTTTGTGTGCCCCGCTCGCCACCGTTATTAATGGAAATACAGAAGCAAGTTATTTTGATATTGGAAAAAAGTTTAATAAAATTTGTTCTCAAAGGTTCCGAAAATATCTAGTAAGAAGTAAAATTTTTTACTGATTTCATTTTAAATTTTTCTCAGGCATCTCATTTTTTTGAGATATTTACAAAATCATGAAAAGTTAAGTTGAAATGACATAGTCAGTAAAAACTGAAACGCTACAATTCTAAGTAAATGTGAAAGTAGAGACCCTCAAAGCGCTACAGTATAAATTCACTAAAAAAAAATTAAAAAAATGTTTCTTTATTTATTTAGATTATAGTTATTTATTTTTAAATGCTTTTGTTTCCACTGACTAAATAAATAGAAATAGTCTAAAAATAAAAGTTACTAAACGGTCTGCATCCGATTTTGCGGTATTAAAAATCTACGACCCAAACTATGTTATATTTTTAGACACCAGCTGGTATTAAGTTTATGTATCCGAATGAAGATGCGTTTTTAACACCGATCGGTGCTTAGGAAGGAGTAACCTTCTGAGGTCTCAGATACTTTTTTCCGTCTCGATTTTACTTCTGGTCTAATTTTGCCTTCACGAATGCCTTATTTTCCACATATTTTTTTTTTTTATTTTTAAAGCGTTTATCTCAACTTTTTAATACAATCCTATTATATGAATATGCTGTTAAATCAACGTGTACATGAATGACTGAACTATTGGGAAGTTTCTATTTAAAAATATATTTTTGATTTAAAGAATAGTAATTAAATAAAATACAATATGAATATTTATAAAATCTTTCTTTCTTTTATTTTTATATTTGTTCCATACATAAAAATCGAAAAATCCCGGACTTTGAATTTTTAAAACCCGAAATTCCGGGAATTACCTGGTTCGGTGGTATATTTTTAATAATTAATACTTTTTTTAAAACAAAATATTTGTTACAAGAGTACTTTTTATTTAAAAATTTTCTAATTTTTATTTAGCTTGTCATTGTTATTTTTTATTAATGAATTTTTAACTACAGTATACTTTGCAATGAGATAAATCTCATGACCAAAAATAAATCTGGCAGACTTCCCTGTAAAATTGCAGGGTAATGCGATACACATGCGTAGTTCAATGTAGTGTACTGTACTGTGCAACAAAATATTTGATCAATCCATCACCTTCTTTGTGTGGATTTGAATGAATCCGAATCTATTGCTCGTTTTCCCCACACAAGAAAAGGAGCCGTTCAAATGTAGTAATTCTCCTACTTAACATAATCTGAAAATATCTGGTTCGTGTAAAACAAATCAAGATTCTTATCTATTGGACATACTATAACTCCCTCTGTTGAATAAACAAGCCAAAGAAATAAACACACATTCGTGACCTTTCCTTAATTTCCAGAATACCAATAAAAACGACTTGTAGAAATCCCTTAAATCCATATTGTAATGAACTTAAAAGCTAATAAATGTTATATTCTTATTAAGTATGCCGATATGCAAATCTTGAACACACATACAGGTTGGGCCACTTATAATTTGGAATTTGATTTTGCTGTTGTGGTTTTTATTATTCGAAAGTACAATCCTTTCGGTTTATTGTAGAACACTACTTCATTCAAATGACTTTCTCATGGGCCTTGCAGTAGCCCTTGCGATTAATCTAATTTGTCAGTACATTTTCGACTGTTTGGAGCCATTCTTAAGAGCCTCAATCGTTGCTGGATGATAAGCGTAACACTTATCTTTAAAGGCTCCACAAAGAATAGTCCAACGTAGTCAAATCGCAACTATATGGTGGGCAATGCACATCACCAAAATGGCTAATAATTCGATATTCAAACTTCCTTGCACAATTGATTGTTGAACGGCTTGTTCGACATGGCCATTCTGTTGGAAACAAATGTTGTCAAAGTCCATATCTTCTAAAATAGGCTATAAATAAACATTCACTGTAACATATCTTCCTTCCTCGTTTTCAAAGGAAAATGGCCAAATAACACCGCCGGCCCAAAAATCACACCAAACAGTTGCTCGTTGAGGGTGAATCGGCATCTCAACAATCGCGCATTGATTTTCTGAGCCTCAGATGCGACAATTTTGCTTATTCCTGAGAACGATGGCGAGTTGATGTCGTTGGTTCTTCTTCCACATTCTGAGCGACAGCATCAATTTTTCCGGTTTTACGCACTGTAGCAGTACGAGAACGTGTTGTTTAATCAAATAAAGATCCAGTTTCAGGCACATGTTTCACAAATTAATCCATAAATTGCTTGGAACGCGCTTCTCTTCTACCAAATTTTGAAAGTATTTTTCTTAAATTTTCGCTAGAAGATTCACCATTTTACAAGTAAATTTTTGGTATATGCCAACGTTGTTCAAGGTGTATCGACCCATTTCGTTAACCGTAAATATAAAACTAATTTTCTGTTACAATACGAATTACATTAGAGTTGCCACACTTAAAATAACCAGTAGTTCATATTCCAAATGTTAGATGGACGACCCTATATATTTTGGTATTGATGGTGTTATACCACATTAGCCGTCTCCTAGTGCACCACAGAAGCCGTAGTATTCGGAGCAAAAATCGTATAAAATGGCGAATAATGCACATTTACAAAATTTATAAATTAATCAAAGCTGGTCAGCCACATACAATCTTTTGCTGCCCGTGTGAAGCACAATCCTTAGATGGCGTCTTATTACAATCCAAGTAGAACCTGTACCACATTACCCTCCTTATATTACCTTATAAGTATTACACCGTTTGGATAACGATAAATCTGAACCCCCAGGAAACACATATCCGACTATCGGCGTTAAAAAGCTTCAAATTATTTAAAGTGTTTACAACACTCTATACACATACATATTTTAATGAAACAAAATTTTCCAAGGAATACTTACTTACTTACTTACTTAGCTGGCGCTACAACCGATGATCGGTCTTGGCCGCCTCCACAAAGCTTCGCCAGTCACTTCTGCTATGCGCGCGCTGGCGCCAGTTGATAAGGCCAAGTGCAGTCAGGTTGCCCTGCACCTGGTCTTTCCAACGGAGATTAGGACGTCCCCTTCTGCGTGATCCTCCACCGTGGTTCGAATAAAACACCTTTCTAGCCGGAGCGCTTTCTTCCATTCGCTCAACATGACCCAGCCAGCGAAGCCGCTGGAGTTTTATACGCTTGACTATGTCAGTGTCGGCGTACAGCTCATACAGCTCATTGTTCCATCTTATTCGAAACACGTCATCCACGCATACTGGACCGTAGATCTTACGGAGTATCTTCCTCTCGAACGCTCCTAACAGTCTCTCATCATTGATGGTCAATGTCCACGTCTCTGCGCCATACATTAGGACGGGAAGGATGAGGGACTTATAGAGCGTTATTTTCGTCGGTCGAGAGAGGGCTCTACTTCTCAATTGCCTACTGAGCCCGTAGTAACACCTGTTGGCAAGAGTTAGTCTCCGCTTGATCTCAAGGCTGACATTATTGTTGGTGTTTATGCTGGATCCTAAATAAACGAAATCCTTGACGACTTGAAAAGTGTAGTTGTCAACAGTGACATTTTGTCCAAGACGCCGTGACTCTTTGTTTGTTGACACAAGGTATTTCGTTTTGTCCTCGTTCACCACTAGACCCACACGACGAGACTCCCTTTCCAGGTTGGAGAATGCTGCACTGACTGCTCGAGCGTTTTTGCCAATGATGTCAATATCATCAGCGTATGCTAGCAGCATGACACTCTTGTAGAAGATAGTGCCAGAGATGTCGATGTTCGCAGCTCGAATTATTTTCTCCAGCATTAGGTTAAAGAAGTCGCACGATAGGGAGTCACCTTGTCTGAAACCTCTTTTGGTATCAAATGGTGCGGAGAGGTCTGTCCCAATTTTCACTGCGCTGGTGGTGTTGGTCAGTGTCATTTTGCAAAGACGAATGAGCTTTGCAGGGATACCAAAATCAGACATTGCGGCGTACAAGTGATCCCTAATCGTGCTGTCGAAGGCGGCTTTATAATCGACAAATAGATGATGGGTGTCGATCTGTTTTTCTCGGGTCTTTTCCAGGATTTGGCGTAGTGTGAATATCTGGTCGATGGTGGATTTACCAGGCCTGAAGCCACACTGATAAGGTCCAATCAGTTTGTTGACGATGGGCTTCAGTCTTTCGCACAGTACGCTCGATAGAACCTTATATGCAATATTAAGAAGGCTGATCCCACGGTAGTTGGCGCAGATCGTGGAATCACCCTTCTTATGGATTGGGCAGAGTACGCTGAGATTCCAATCACTTGGCATGCTTTCATCTGACCATATTCTGCATAGAAGCTCATGCATGCGTTTTTTGAGCTCTTCGCCTCCGGTCTTAAACAACTCAGCAGGCAGGCCATCTGCACCTGCAGCCTTATTGTTTTTCAGCCGAGCAATGGCTGTTAAGACCTCCTCATAGTCAGGCGGCGGTACTTCAACGCCGTCAGTGATTGGGGTTTCCGGAGTGGGTTCCGCAGTGGCGGGATTATTGCCGTCTTCGCCATTAAGCAGCTGCGAAAAGTGCTCCCTCCATAATCTCATTATGCCCTGGATATCTGTCACCAGATTTCCATCTTCATCCTTGCAGGAAGAGGCCCCGGTCTTCAAACCAAGAGTCAGGCGTCTTATTCTTTCAAAGAATTTTCGGACCTCGTTCCTGTCCCGCAACATTTCGATATCATTGAACTCGCGTCTTTCTTCATCTCTTTTCTTGCGCCTGAAAAGACGTTTCTCCTCCCTCCTCAACTTTCTGTATCGCTCCTTAGCAGCTCGCGTTGCAACTGACTGCAGGGTGGCTCTATAGACTGCGTTTTTTGCTTCAGTAGCATCGCGACACTCTTGGTCGTACCACATATTTCTCCGTCGACGGTGGTAGCCTAGCACCTCTTCGGCAGCCGTACGCATAGAGCGGGAAATGTGCGTCCACTGTGCGCATATATCATCAAGTTGAGGGGTGTTTTGCGAAAGGAGAAGTGCAAGTTGGTTGGCAAAGACTTTGGCTGTCTGTTGTGATTGCAGCTTTTCGACATCCAGCTTTCTCTTTGTACCTATCCGTACGCGATTTGCTACACATATACGTGTGCAGACCTTGGCTGCAACCAAGTAGTGGTCTGAGTCGATGTTTGCACCACGTATTGTGCGTACGTCTAGTACATTGGAAGCGTGCCTTCCGTCGATCACAACGTGATCAATTTGGTTTCGTGTGTTTTGATCAGGGGACAGCCAAGTGGCCTTATGGATATCCTTATGTTGGAATCTGGTGCTACTAACTGTCATGTTTCGTGCCGCGGCGAAGTCGATCAGTCTCATACCGTTATCGGTGGCTTCGTCGTGGAGACTGAATTTTCCGATCGTCGGACCAAAGAGACTCTCCTTGCCCACCTTGGCATTAAAGTCGCCTAACACGATTTTAACATCGTGGCGGGGGCAATGCTCATAAGCTTTGTCGAGGAGCTCGTAGAAGTCATCTTTGGTCGTTTCATCCTTCTCATCCGTCGGGGCATGGACACAAATTAGGCTGATGTTGAAGAAGGAATGGTATTACTTTATTTTATAGTGCGCGAACTTTTACTTTTGTCAACTTCTTCTGCTTCTCGTTACTCGGCAATAGTTGCGGAACATACTACAACCTTCTACTTCCATGGAGCAGGATCATACGTACCACTTCCATACTGCGCAGCGCAGATGAGGTAACAGATGCCCATGATGGCACCAATCTAAAAATAAGTGATACCAACATAGCAATTGATATTTTGGCATTTCACCAACATGCTAACAGATTTTACTTACGGCGACTTTTGCCGAAGATTCCATTTTAAATCGTTTAAAAGAACTCTGAATGTTTTCAAAATTAAAATATTCGTGTTTTTATACTAAAATATTTATACTAAGACTAACCAGTGGATCCAAACGGGGGACGAGACTACAATTTTTTTAATGTTTTTTATATGAAAAAATATATATTAAAACTTGTTGTTACTTGTTAATCAAGGCAAAATTTTTTGAACAACAAAAAAAATGCAAATTAAAATTTATATATTTGGAATCAGAGGAGAAAAAGTAAATTCCTTACAATCCGTTCCCTGTTAAATACGTTGTTTTGGAAATACCTCGAAGGAAAGAGAAGAAAGAAAGAGAAATAAGTGAAAAGAAAATGGGTATTTGAAGCTTCTGAAAGAAAGTCGACTTAATGAATAAGATTTATGAAACTTACACAAAAATATAAAAAAATATCCAAATCACTATAAAATAAATTAAAAGAAAAAAAGCTACGTAAGCTTTTTAATATTTCAAAGTTTCTCTAAATATTTTAAATCAGCCCCACCCTCCCCTCCAAACTCAAGTCCTACAACCGCCTCTGGCCATAGCTAATCAGTTTTGTTACAATTGCTACAGTTTAAATTTAAATAGAATTCCTCATGTTACGAAAAAAGAATAACCGATTCGTCATACAGACAATATGAATGCATGGAAAATAGAGCACTTGACGGTTACTTGATGTTATTACCCGGGTACTTGAGAGCGAGTTCGGATAGATTATTGTCTTTAACCGACAAGCGATTTTAATATAGTCGACTGAGGCTTCCGTCAACATGCAGTCCTGAACTGATCCATACCGAACTTTTGGTTCTGCGGACTTTCATAGCAAGTGATACTAGTTAGAACTTTTTCAACGTTCACTTCATTCTCTCGTGTGACCAAGCTATCACTTCAAAATCTGTTTGCATTTCATTGCTTCCGAGAGTATGCCCAAGCTGCGATTTTTTGTTAATAAATCAAATACGAAATTTATATTTCAACAGAAGTTAACTTATTATATTTATTTTACTATTTATTTTAATAATATTTTTCTTTTTTGATGTTTTGATGATTATTAATTGTTTTTTAACTTATGTATTAATTTAAGCCTCCAGTTGTTGTGCTATAAAAAAGTTATACACACATACACACAAACAAATCTCGCAATTAACGCTAGGAATACAGAGAAAAAAGGAAATGTCTAAGAAAACAAGATTGTTTATATAAAACAGAAAAAAAAGAAAACAAATATGTAAAATATGCATACAGTTAAAATGTCCATGTATGAGTGTGTATGTGTGAGTGTATACTAAAACCCAGTAAAATATGTAATATCAGACCTCAACTTGGAACTGCCATGAAAAGTGAAATCGCAAATAATATCTAAAGGGTTATTCTCTAAGTCTAGCACATACCTTTACGTGAAAGAAAGAACAAAAAATTTTGTTTTTTCCGCACCTTCCACAAACATGTAACAAACTTAGAGAATCTCCCTAATATACATATAAGTAAGGATTTATATTTTTAAGGTGACTTTTGATTCATTTTTTAAAACCGGAGAACCTATTTACAAAAATTTCGCTTCGTCTATAAAAAATATTTCCATGTGCAAAAGAGAATCACGTAGAAAGTCACAGAATTAAAAATATCAAACGTCGTTCCGAGCATCGGTGGCTACAGCGTACGCACATAGGTTCAAATCACTGACCTATCAATTTATTGTTACTTCAAACACACAATTTTCCTTTTAAATGAAAGTAATGATCCATAATTTATTCAATAAATTATTTTCTAAATAAATTATTTTCTAAATAAATTATTTTCTAAATAAATTATTAAAAAAAAAAAAAATTATTAAAAAAAAAAAATTTTTTATTTTTTTGACCCAACAAATTAATCAATCCTCACTTTCCGCGCGCCATTTCTGATCAACTAATTATATAAGCTGAAAATAGTAATATTAAAATTTTAAAAGTAAAAGATATGACTTGAAGAGGCTTTTTGGATTTGCGTACTGGGTTCGAGGGTATACATCCATGAAATTACATAAATACATACTATATAGTATGTACGAGTTTTATATGAATGTTTATGTAAGTTTCCTTGCAATTATGTCTCAAGCATATACTATACACTCATCATAATATTTGCTTCTTACGCAAAGAAAAAATAAAAAAAAAATTAAATTTGCAACTCTGTTATAATTATACATAAATGTTGCATAAGAACATCAGCGGCAACAGCAGAAACAACAACAGAGCAACATGTAGAAAAACAAGAAACATTGCAATTGAGAAAAAGAAGAAGAAGTAATTGCAGTAACAACAACAAGTAACAACAATTCGAAATTATTTGCCTATCATAAGAAGAGGATGACGGTGGTAGTTTGCTCTCCGCTGCCTAAGCCTGTATAGTATGTACATTCTAAATACTTGTATGTATGTAGTATGTGTGAGTGTGTATGGTATACATGTTAGAGATGGTCTCGTGAGCACTTTTTGACTTACGTCGTACCCGCTCGTGCACATTCACGGACGGATGCATTGACGGATGTTTCAGGAACATGATTTTAAAAAATGCGCCACAAACGAAGAAAGAAACAAACGATTATAAATTTAAAGAACATAAAAGTTAAGCTACACAATATCCTGATTTCGGATTTAGAAACTTCTTAGCTAACGAAAAACACTGATTGAATTTGTAAACTACCGAAATTAGCTTTTTAAAGAAAATGTGAACTCATATACTCATGGATAATCAAGTAATCACACATGTTCTATTGGAATTTATGGGAACAAGATCGCGCACACGCATGCTCACGGGGAAATTATTTCACGTGCACGCGTGTTCACTTACTTACTTAGCTGGCGCTACAACCGATGATCGGTCTTGGCTGCCTCTACAAAGCTTCGCCAGTCACTTCTGCTATGCGCGTGCGCTGGCGCCAGTTGATAAGGCCAAGTGCAGTCAGGTTGCCCTGCACCTGGTCTTTCCAACGGAGATTAGGACGTCCCCTTCTGCGTGTTCGTCCACCGTGGTTCGAATAAAACACCCTTCTAGCCGGAGCGCTTTCTTCCATTCGCTCAACATGACCCAGCCAGCGAAGCCGCTGGAGTTTTATACGCTTGACTATGTCAGTGTCGGCGTACATCTCATACAGCTCATCGTTCCATCTTATTCGATACACGTCGTCCACGCATACTGGACCGTAGATCTTACGGTGTATCTTCCTCTCGAACGCTCCTAACAGCCTCTCATCATTGATGGTCAATGTCCACGTCTCTGCGCCATACATTAGGACCGGAAGGATGAGGGACTTATAAAGTCGGTCGTGAGAGGGCTCTACTTCTCAATTGCCTACTGAGCCCGTAGTAACACCTGTTGGCAAGAGTTAGTCTGCGCTTGATCTCAAGGTTGACATTATTGTTGGTGTTTATGCTAGATCCTAGATATACGAAATCCTTGACGACTTCAAAAGTATAGTTGTCAACAGTGACATTTTGTCCAAGAGGTCGTGATTCTTTGTTTGTTGACACAAGGTATTTCGTTTTGTCCTCGCACGCGTGTTCACGTGAGTTAAATACGCTAGTGTGACTCAAACTTCACACTCTCACTTATTTAATCTCATGTATATGTAAAATAAATATAACTTATTAACTTTAGAGTATTTACCTACACTAAGTATCACCATTGTCAACCTAAGTTATCCAGTATACTTAGTTGAACCAGCTTTTCATTACTTTTACTTTCTCTCACCCTTTGAACATGGAAGTGCTTTCAATTAATTTATTAAAATATGTAAAAGAAATTTATTGTAAAAATCTTTTGTCTTTCACTTAAATTCTAAGGAATTCATATCATGCGCCCATCTCTTGTACTTGTGCTTGTGATGGTATTTATTGTCATAATTATACAAACGAACCGAGGGGGAAAAAGTAGGAAAAACAACAGAAACTATACATATACAATAAGAGTAGGGAAAGAGTGAGAAATGCAAACATAAACTCTACGTTGATGTGTAATTGTGCTTTTAGGGTATGCTGCTGTTGCTATTGCTTTTGCTGTTTATGTTATTTTATTGTAATTTTTTTGTTTTGTTTTTGGTTTTTGTTTTTATGCATTCTAGCAGTAAATCACATGTGCTGAGTACACACTAATCCATATATACACTTTCTTGCATATGCATGTGTGTAAGTGCTAAAATATGTTTATGTATTCATACGAATTGTACTTTACTTGCATTTGCTTGCAAACATGCACTCACACACTCATATTCATTCACAAACATTTGCATTTCGCCTTGTGTTTTCGTTTAATTAAAAGTCATGTTGCATTCTTTTAGGAGTGATGCAAGAAATTTTAACATACTCGTACATACTTTGCATGATTGAATATGTGGTAATAGAGGGGGAGAGAAAGGGGTAGGAGGAAGGAAGGAGTGACAAATGAGAGAGAGAAAGATTTATTATTTAGGCCAAAATACAAATAGTTGTAGATTTCAAATTTAGCTTTGTGGGAATTTTCCTCAATTGAAAAAACATACCACATAATTTTTAAATATTTCGCTAATAAGCTTTGAGGTTTGATGCTCAGTTTTTCAGTTGTACTAGATGCAAAATAAATTTTACACAATAAATATTCTGTAGTATTGGCATCCTAATTACAAAAATCGAACACTGTGAGTCGTAAAGAAAAATAGTTCCATGGAAACTAAATTTCCAATATTCTTACAACCGTTGTAATCAGAAACAGTGGTATTCTTTCCTTATTTCATTTTATATGTTTGCCCAAAAGTGTGCAATACATATCGCGTTAACTTGTGGTCAATGAAAATTGTATGATATACGTAAAACTGCACTTCGACCTGTTTCTGATCCAAACGATAGATACGTTCTTTAAAAGGAGTTGCATAAGCAATATATATATTTTTTTTTTTTTGTAACGAATTGGTAAATTTTTTTGTAGCATGACGAATTCTAATAAAATTCCAACTGAATTTCTTTAATTCATGTGTAAATAAGAGCAATTGTAATGAAGTGAATTAGTCACTAAGATTAGTCTTTGTTACCGTAGTATAAAAAACCCAATTTTTTTCATTTTAGAAACAATCAGACTTCTCTTAATCGATTTAAAATAGAATCTTCAACAAAAGTCGCCGTAAGAGAAATCTGTTAGCATGTTAGTTGAATGTCAAAATAGTGCTACTTATATGTTGGTATTAATTTCAGTTTGATGCCATCAAGGTCATCTGTTACCTCATCTGCGCTGCACAGTATGGAAGTTGAACGTATGATCCTGCTCCATGGAGGTAGAAGATTGTAGTATGTACCACTTCCATTTGCAGCCATTGTCGAATAAAGAGAAGCAGAAGAAGTTTACTTGTACCACGTGACTAAAGAAAAAATTTGCTACTATAAAATAAAGTAATACCATAACTTGGAAAATTTTGTTTCATTTAAATATGTGTACTATACTACTTATTAAGGTCACAACACAAAAAAAGTATTTTTTTGTGTACGATATGTAAATCTGCATAGATACAACTAACCTCGTGTTATACAACATGCCTGATACACGCTCCAGGATACCTACGTACAAAAACCACCTCCTAAGTTACTCTGTCCGATATAGGCATTCTTAAAATCATGATTTTTGTTTTCAACTATTCTCCATTGTTGTGACCGCTGTGACTCTTACAGCTTTGTCCATCACGACGTAATTGTTGCATCATTTATGTCCATATGGCATTCGCAGCATTCCATGGCTCTTCTGAGCTCAGCATGTAGTTTAAAATAACCCTGGGCGTTATTGATTATGCCATGTACTGCTCCAGAAAAATACCTAGCGTACTCGAATCTCACACATTCCATCAGTATGTGTTCTGCATTCTCTTATTTGTTGTTGCGAAATAGACAATATGGATCTTCTACATGCTTGCATTTAAACAAGAATTTGTGAAAGCACCCATGTCCGCTTAGAAATTGTGTCAGATTTTAGTTCACATTACCATGCTTCCTCTCAATCCACGTTGCAACGTACGGTATAAGAGCATGAGTCCATCGTCCTTTTATGCTGGTATTCCATCTATGGTCCCACTTTCTCAGATATTCGGCTTCAAGAAGTTCCCGATCTCCATCGCGCAAGTTACGCAGTGATACGGTTTTATTTGCTTCGATACGATTGGCCATCGGTCCGCTATTACACCAGAAGCTTCAGCTGAAACGGTCCGGAATGCTCAGCACACCCTGGGCGAAGTCAGCCTATACACAGATGAGACATATTTTACGTAGGACTTGCAGCTGGTAGCTGATACTCACATTGGTGCAGCGTACATCAATGTAGATTTGCTAACAATTGCTAGCAAGTTTCTTATCAGCTGCTTGGAGCCACAAATATTTGGTATTAGCTTTGCTAGCCCGATGCTCACTCGCGCCGCTTTCTCACTAACGGCTTAACTTTTTTACGACTACTCATGAGTACTGCTTCAGTTTTGTGGTCCCTTAACTGTAGCCAAATGTCAATTGCATAGCAAATTATTTCCACATCTCCTTGCATCTGGAGTCGTAGTACACCGTCGTACATTACATTCCACATCAATGGACCAAGGACCGTTCCATGGACTCCTGCTGATACACTATACAGTCTTGAACCCTTAACTACTGTATCGTATATTAACGTTCAATTTCGAGAGTATTTTGCTAATATCCGAAGTACGTAGTCTGGCACTTTGAGTTCATCAAGAGCACTTACCTTATACATATACCTATGTTTCCCACTGGGTTAAAAATGGCACCAAATTAAAAATGGCATCAACAGCACTGATAGTACTTCGCTTTTTCCTGAACCCAAATTAGTGTTGGGATAGAGAGAACAAACAATGCTTTCAATCGCTTTCCCAGCATAGTCCAGCATGCACAGCAGCCTATATGCAGACGGTTCCTCCGAAGGCGTATCACCTTTTGGGATAAGGACAAGTCGTTGTCGCTTCCATGATTTAGGGAAAGATCCCTCTCTTATGCAAGCGGCGCACAATTTGACGAACACTGTCGGGTATCTATTTACTGCTAAGCACGACTTTTGGGATGCCGTCCAGCTTAGGTGCTCTTTTGGGTTGTATCTTTGAATTTTGTGTGCTCATTAAACACTACTTTTTGCACGAAAAAACCATCATACAAACCAAACAAAAGCTTGAAAAGTATTATAGGGTATTATATAAGTATATTGTATTATTAAGTATTATTATAGGGACTCTTCACCACCGATTGAAACAATCCACCACTGGTTTATTCAATTTCGGTGCGGTCGTACCAGCACAATTGACGCCGAACGGTGTGTTCGCTCCACACCAGAAATGATCGATAATGGCCTAATGTAGTACAAATTGAGACCTTCTTTGGTTTGACTGAGTTTAAAAAGTTTACAAATAATGGAAAATAACACGCATTATAAATTTAATAATGTTTCTAATTTTTTCACTTCCATCATCTGTTATTCAATTTACACAGGGGATTTTCATAACGATTCGAATAATATTGTGATATCGTAAAATGGTCTATGATGACGTATCTAGTAATACAAATGTTAAATACATATTTACATATTTAATTATTTCTCGCATTTTAAATTAAATGTAAATTTGTTAACCTCAAAAAAAGAGCAACAAAATACCACAAAAGTGCAAACAAAATATTATTTATTTAATTTAGATGTGTAATCAAATCAAACTATCGTTAATAATGATGATATAATTCATGTAGAGTTAATGATAGACAAAAATAAATATATGTGAAAAAAACAAACTACATTTCTTGGCCACTTCCTAAGAAAACTTTAACTCTGCCACTTCCATTTTTAATTGCATTCGGCCTAAGCTAATAGCTTTCGCACTCATTCACTTTCTGTGATGCATGTTATACAACAACAGCAACAACACATTCTTTGAACACTTTCTAAAAAGGCGTTGAAATTTTACCACAACACAAATGCCTAATTATTGCATAACTATAGGCGCTAAGCGACAATTTAAATACAACGCACAATTTTACCGCATACACACACAAGCACAATTATGTATTATTTTCATACAATCAGTTCGCAAAACCACTTACAAATACACACACTCATATATACACATTTATACATATGTATTTATATACAAGGTGCACCATACTTTGTGTCGTTATGTATACATTGAATAATTTTCACATTTATCAGCCGATTGACTTGAGTAAACATTTTTTTGAGCACGGGACAGTGGAATATCGTCGACAAGCCTTTAACCCAAGAATTTCCAATGAACTGGTTGAAGCGGTAAGAAAGAGTGTTGCCGAGAACACACATGTGTCGAATCGTCACCGCGCTCAGCATTTTGGCGCCCATGGAACCACCTTGCTGCGCATTTTGAAGGATAATTTGCATTTATTTCCGTATAAAGCGCAATTGAAAGGCTCTTGACATAGACTGGCGGGTTATTTGAAAATTTGAAAACCAAAGTGAACGCCAGCAATTCTCAGACCATTGAACAGCTGAAGGCAAACATTCGTGCCGAAATCATCGCTATACCGCCATAAAAGCTCGAAAAAGTGATAGAAAACGCAGCATAAAGGGCATAGGCACATTTTGCTTTGGACAATAACGGCGGCCACTTGATTGATGTTGTATTCAAAGACGAGTCCAAATAAATTGTAAGGAAGCAAGTCATATATGAAAATCGTTTGTTTGTCTTTAAGTTATTCAATATTTACATACCGACATAAAAGATGGAGCACCCTGTACATACAAGTGAGCATGTATATGTGCGTGTGTGTGTTTCTGTACATATACAATATATTTCCATAATTAATCAACGATGAATAATTTGTTTGTTCTCATAATATCAACACACTTCTTCCCTTACCTTCTTCGTTTTACCTCTCTATTCTAAATGCACATATGTATGTACTTATGTACATTTATTTACATTCATATATAGATATAGAATATGTATATTTTTTCACTTCAGTACACCAAACCGCCTCTTCCTCCCACTTCCACTTTTACCCACTGCCAATACCACTGTCACACCTCCACAAACACTAACTTTGGAACCTTATTAGAGAGTTGGAAATAAAAATAAAATCAAAGTTATCAACACTGAGTTTGCCTGCATAAATTTCGAACAGAAACAACAAACACAAATTCAGCAAATACTTACATACCATAGTTTGGTTAATGTTTAGTTCTAGGCACACACACAAATGTGTGTGTGTGTGTGTATAAGTAGGTCTATGTATATATATTTGTATTTTAACGTCATTAGTGAAAATTTATTGATTTCCACCAGTTGAGTTGATTGTGAGTTAAGTGGAAATTTATTACGGGCAAAGGAAATCGGCGCGTAAATTTTCCTTTTTGTCTCTCCTGTTTCGTATTCGGAGGGGGCAAGGAGAAGCAACGAAAGTGGAGGTTGCAAAGAGTCACCTAGTTAATGTAAGTATGTATGCAGTATATGTTACTTTCTTCCATTTTTCTGAAGGAAATTGAATAGTAAATAAACGTACTCGGAATTAAAAAGGTAGTTGACTTTTTCCTTTGCTTTATTTTCTTTATGGTTCTTAAACTTTTTGGGGTAGTAGCGTTGACGTAAATAAAAAGATTAATGGATATCATTTAGGAAATTCTTTTCTGGCTTAGTAAATATACATACACGTATAGTATATGTATTTCTTTTCTTTCAAGTAGATATGTAATAATTATCATTTAAACGTGAATGGTATTGGGAATAAATGAGACAGGAAAAAGGTTAATAAAATACAAATAGAAGACGAAATATTTAGTGGATAAGTTTTATATAATTCTGAACTTCAAAATTAATATCAGTTTCCCTGGAGGAATATATGTACATACTTATTACTCAAGCTAATAAGAAAATCTTGGATGATAGCAGCGGAATAATATCGCCACCTAGACCAAAGATGAGTGTGGTGTGGTTGGAAAAGTAATAATTTCAAGGCAGTAGTCAATCATAAGGGCCTCACGAGAAGTTAAGAATGGAGGCCGAGAAAACTCCGTAATAAAAATTATTGATTTAATTATATGATATTAAATATAAATTATTCAAAGAAAGGTCACGAACCTAATACACACAAATTGGCACAAATACTTTGCTATGAAACCTTAAGTGTGAATGAAAGTCACGATTCCTACGAGACAGGATTCGGTTTATCGGTCTCTAAAAATGTATTATAATTATACACTATACACGGTCCATCAAGTCAAGTATTTCCGTTTGCCAGACTCAACTAGCATAATCCAAGCAAAAGGGTTCGCCATACAACAAATGAGTATAAATTTTTTCTGACAAGCTATCATATCATATCAAAGCCATAAACAAAAATTAGCAAATGCAAATTAGTAAACGAGTACAACAGTGTACTTGTCAAACTCTAAAAATTAATTAATTTATCACTCATTTGATTATCTGGTCATAGGAACATAAGTAGTAAAGAGAAAGTCAATGCTCTGCCTAAACACGGTGCTTCTTTGGACATATCTCAGTTGGAACAAGTTCTTTCCCACACTTCTTACAACAATACAACTTCAGATGAAAAAGAGCCACAAACTACTAAAACTGAAGAACTTTCATCTTTTTCCTGAGACTGGATGCTTCGCATAATGATTTCTGCCGTAGTTGTCATGACATAGAAAAAATCTAATTTTATAAAACTTTCTGTGGCTCTAGTACTTTACCTAGTATGATATAACCTCAAAAGTGTTAGTAAACCATTCCTCTGTGGTATAAAATAAAACTCAACATTCTGCTGAAATTTTGTGGTGGGTTTGATAATCTGTTGCACCGGAATAGCAATAATGCTTTTCATTTGCTATCCATCGTATAGTCCGGGAACGACTAAACGAAAACTTCTTTTGAACAACAGAACTTTGTCCGCTGTTCTTAGCAATTATTCCTAAGGCACACCTTTATATATTTTCCACAGTTTTTAGTGTAAATTCCCCGACATAAATCTATAACATAGACTTGGATGCGATTAATAACGTGATTTAATATCGTGGCGTCTAACACGGTTTACAAAAAAAGAACATATTTGTATCGTTTATTTCAAAAACTCCTTAAGTTCAGAATTATTGAGATATATTCTTGCAAAAAATCCTGAAAGTAGAGAACATTTCTATACATAAAATGGAATCTAACACAATCATTAAGAATCTCGTAGGTTGGTAAAAAAAAACATTGCTTATCCAGAACAGTTATGGCGTTACTGGGGTTAACATATTAATGACACCAGTTAGAGTAAAAATCATTATTAGGAAAAATTAACTTTAACTTGACCATATATGCTAGCCAGCGAACGGAAAATAATCGCTAAAACCCTCAAAATAAACTTTCAGAATACAGAATAACCTGTTGCAGTTTTTATGCATCAGTCAATCAACTACAAGAAACCAGAATAAACACATTCATATATTCATTTTTCCTAACAATATTACTAAATTGGGAAAAAACTTGCTACTTGTCTTACACTAAATGTCTCCATCAACCTTACTTATATGTTCTGAAATTATAACTTTATCGCATGCAATTGGTGGTGAAGTTTTTGACAACATTCAAAGTGCAGGTATCAATGAATTGATATTTGAGAAAACTTTTTATAAAGAGATTCTGATTAAAGTTAGTCATAGCAGTTGCTGGTAGTATTCAGACCTGTGAAAAGGGGGATTGGGGGAACAGGGGATTCTCCCCGGATCCTAGTATAGGGGCTCATGCAAGTTAGACTTCAACTGTTTCGTTTCAGCTAAAGCATGTATTTCCAATTTGGGTTCATAAAAATAAGGGGTAGTTGATCATACTCTTTCAGCCTGGGCCTGTATTCTATCTCTACGATCCTGGTAGTAATGAACACCATAATAGCGAAATAGAGGGTGAAACTCATCGACTAACAGCTCACTTAATATGCTCTGTTTTTTTTCTTAAACTAGCAATGAACCTAAAGGAGTATTCACCTATGAACACAGAGCACTATGTTGAAGGAAGTTAGATATGAGAGAGAGAGAGGGAAAGAGTAAAAAGTAATTGTGCACGTTTGTTTTAAATTTGGAAAGGAAAATATCTATCTTTGTAATACGTGTTGCGTTGGAATACTATATTTTCGTGTGTATTCCAGTTTCGCTTACGGTTCGCACGAACTGGTGGCATCAAATTACTCATCTCCGCTTAACAACTACCATTAAAGTAGCGGTAGAAAAGAGCGTTTGAAACATGCTGTAGGTATGGAATATCATTTTCCAACATTATGATCACGAAATGGAACTTGGAAATCTCAGCGTAACCCGTAAATTGTTACCACTGAGTACCCCGAACTATGTTATCATCTTGAGAAACGAAAATCTCTGCATCTTTTTAACGTACACTTTTTGGCGAAATCCAAAATATGTAGAGTAAATAATTTATTTAATTATGCGTCAAAAGTGAAGTAAGATTTATTCCAAAAATTTGGTTTCCTATCACAATAATTCTTCTTCTTCATCTTTCCCTTTTGCTTCACATTATCTAAATTCACAGCTAACAATATCAACACTTTTTGTTGTAACACTCACACCATAACAATAGACAACAACAGTGGCAGCACAATCAGCCAGCAGCAGCAACGTTTTTGTATTGCATACTTTTTTGCGCGCTCATTTTAATGAAATTCACAATAAATTATATTAAATAATAATAGCGCCAAAAAAAGTACAAGAACGGAACGGAAGCAACTTACCGACGTTGTCATCGTCGTCTTTGTTATACTCGACGATGTTGCCGACATGCACAAAACACACACACATACACACACACATCCATGTATGCATACATATGTATGTAAATGCTATTCGTACCTATGAAGTCACAACTTAAGAATTCATATTTTAACATTTTTCTTTCATTTCATTTTGAGTTTTTTGTTGCTGTGTTGTGGTTGTGGTTGCTGATTTCTTTTCTTTTCTTTTCATTTCGAAATTGTATATATATTTGCAATACTTATTTTTCAAGCGTGTTGTTGTTATTGCTGTTGGAATTTTTTGTTTCTTTTCTGCTGTCGTTGGTGAAGCGGTAAAAAATAGAAGTAGCAGCAATAGCAAGCAATTCGTTTTTTCGGGTGTATTTGCTTCCATATATATGTTATTGTTGTTGTTATTGTAGCAGTATGAGCAGAACAGAATATTACTTGTATACTTATGTATGTGCAAATGTATAAATATTTAGCAGCAGAGGGAGAAGTTGCTCGTAACAGTAACAACTGAAGGCAGCAGCCGCAAAATACGTCAGGTGTATTTGTGTTGGTGCTAATGGTTGTGGTATGACAATACACATACATATATTCAGATATGTATCTAAGTAGTAGTAAGCGGATGTAGTCGTATAGAGAGATGTAGCTCACTCACTGTGTGTGTGTGTGTGTGTGTGTGTCTGTGCTCCATATATAGTACGCTGCAGCATGGCAGCTAAGGAAAGTCGAAAAGGAAATGCTTGCATATTATGCTTCACCATCAAAAAGTCATAAAATCATAATTTGTTTCCGGGTTTTATTTGAAATTTATATTTTTTAATTTTTATATTTAGGTATGTGGCTGTGTATGTGTGTATTTTAACTACCCACAATAGAAAAGTGAACGCCATATTGAAAATATTTTTAATTTTGAATTTTTTATTAAATTTATTTCGAAATGAATGAAAATATAAAATGATATGAAAATGAGAAAAACGGAAATTTTCTTTTCAATTGAAAATGGGAGCAACAATGAACCAAGTCTTGCAGCATTTAATAATATATAAATATTCTGGTATTGTTTTGCATTTTTTATGTAAATATTCCATTAGTTTAATTATTATTTTTTTTTAACACTGCAATATTATAAAAATTTAATTTTTTTTTGATGGCAAAGTGAATTTTATAGTAAAAATTTGGCAGATGACCAATTATTTTTTAGGGCAATTTGTGAAACACTTTATACACTTTTTTGTATCTTACTTACTTACTTAGCTGGCGCTACAACCGATGATCGGTATTGGCCGCCTCTATATAGGTAAAGCTTCGCCAGCCGCATCTGCTATACGCCCACTTTTTTGTGCCAAAAGTATGGTATAATTTGTACATTTACTTTACTTTACTTTTAATGGCACAACAACCCATGGAGGGCCTAGGCCGAGCTTTTCGCATCCACTCATGTTGTGCGTGTTATAATATTTGTACATGAATGGAAGGGACCTACAGTTTAATGCCGAATCCGAATGGCGAAGTGAAAAGCTTTTCATAGCAATTTTTACTCTTGTAGGTTTGCCATTGCCTGCCAAGAGGTAGTTCCGTGTAGAAAAATAATTTTTTCTACTTTTTGATTTTGCCTGTGCCGAGATTCGAACTCCGGACACTCTGCGTAGCAGTCCAACGCACTACCACTACACCACAGCGACCACTTATATAATAAGTACATACTCGTATGCAAAGCCATCGGCAGTTTGAACCGAACTATGAAACGAACAAACTATTTTGGTTTTCACTTGAACCAAACGAAAATCAAAGCAGTTTGGTTTGAAAAATTGATTTGGTTCAATGCAAAGAGATATTTCCATTAACTATTACTCTTACTCTTAACTATTAAGACACTACTTTTTCCTTTCACAATATTTATTACTTTCTGCAACCCTGAAAACTCCATTTCATTAAGTGAATATCCAAATTTCAAAATACGGAGTGAGGATGAAGTGCTGTTAAGATAAAATAAATTGAGGAAAATGGGTCAGCTCAAACAAAAAGATTATGTGACTTTGTTTATTCACGCGATGAAAAAAAGCGATTGTCATTTTATAGAAATAAAGAAAAAAATATTTATTTATTTCATTGACTCAAAAAAGTATATTGTACTAGATTTTCATAGCAAGAGTGCTGGGTTTAATTCCCCGCTAGGGCATTGTCTTCTTTTTCGCACAATTATATGAGTATATATACAAATCTACCCAAAACAAATTTTATATTTAAAGTAAATATTTTACGAGTTTTTAAACCAAACCAGTAGTTCATGGAGACCGTAACCGTTGAACCGAGCCATGCTGAAAAATTATGTTGGTTCACATCACTGATATAAAGTTTAGCCTCTGAACTCAAAATAAGCTGTTTAATTGTTGTTGTAGCGACTTATATGCACTGTTATTTGAAATATGCCGGAAATAATGTTACGCCTTTATTGTTTTTCATTGATTCGATACAAGTTGATGCCACAGAAGGAATCGGATATTTCCTCTCTTTTTCAATATTACCTCATAACTATATTCGATCTGGGATGAAATTATAAAGCTTGCCAATTACTTTTAGCAAAATATCCAAGTCCAGGCTTTTTAATGGCGGTTATTAACGAGTTCTGCCAGATTCAAGACAGTCCCCTCACACAGTATGGAAACCATTTCAAAAACGGCGCATTTTGGTTTCACATCCATTGTTCTACTACCCTCTTGCAATGTGAGTTTGAACATTGTCATGCTGGTAGTGCCATCACATTTTTCCAAAAGTTTTAGAAAAATGTCGATTTACTTATAAATATGTAACTCAAGCTCACAAGTTCCATAATAGAAAGTTGCCCCCTCATAATCACATCACGTTTTCAGTTATGGAGGCGACTCAATTGATGTCTTTCCTTTCACGATCAGAAGTCGTTCAAATAATAGTCTAACAGTGCTTCGATGACTGGAAGTCAATAAAGATCCCAGATTAAAAAATTAGAAAAAAAATCGTAAATTCGAAATTAGGAGTGTCCAGGTGCGGTGTAATCTAGCGATTATTGTATGTAACTGAATTGCTTCAGTATGGAAGAGTGACCGCTTTCAATCGAATAGCTGCGATCACCGCCACTTGCTTGTCGAATATGTTGCTGTCAAGTTGAGAGGACTATCTAGCAAGTACCGCAGTGAGAGCCGTTGTCAGAGTTCCACAAACATAAAGCGCTGCCAACTTTAGACTTATTTTCATCAAAGAAATGAGAGAAAGAGGAATAATTTATTTTTATTTTAATAAATTTTACTTTTTGAAGTATCTTTTGCAACACTAGCGGCCGATGTTTCGAAAGTTAGGCTATGAAAAATAATAGATTTTTATATTCAATTCAATTCTCATTAAATACGAAAAACCAAGAAAATCCCCGTCGCCAGTCAGACCTACAAATTTCATAGTAACTGGTGCCATTTCACAGCAATTTCTACATTTTACTTTGCTTCCTAAGTACAGGCATTTGATTTGTTTATCCCATTATTTGACTCAAATTTATTGCTCATATATCAAAGAGAAAGCTCATTATTTAAAGCTTTAAATATTTTCCATCTTAATTTATCTCAAATGATTTGGCAAATGCCTGAAAATATGCTATAAATTATTATTCAACCAAGAAAATACCAAAAACCTAAGTGAATTCGATTAGAAATTCCTACTTGGTTGGGAAGGTAGGTAAGTATGTTGGCCTACAATATTCAAATAAGTAGGGGAGTAAATGGTCCCATCTAGCATAAAATGTAAATATTTTTTACTTCTATAAATTGAATACTCTTTGTAGTATAATTTTTGTGCAGCCTGTCTTCTTCACCACCCGAACAACCAGCGAGTTAGCCACATTTTTTCCTTTTGCTCTGGTGAGAGAATTTTTTTTTTCATAGATTGTGCGATTTTTTAAAATAAAATGAAAAGTTTTTGCTTTTTCGTATGCGCTTCTAAAATAAACTCATTTGGAAGAAGCAAAAGAAGAAAAAAAGTTTTGCTGAGTTTTTTTTTTACTCTGTGATTTTATGGTGAAATGATGATTTGCCAAATTGTGGAATAAATTAAAAAGTTCATGCCGAAAAATAGGAACAGTTTATTACGCAGCAGCAGGGGCGAGAGCTGACTCCAACCAACGGAGGAGGCCGAAAGATGGGAGCGAAAATGAAGCTGAATTATTTGTTGTTTTCCTTTTGACGGCTGCACAAAAAAATCATAAAAAAATTTATGATTTTTGCGTGTAAAAATTAAGACAGTAAATGAAATATTATTTTTAAAGCTATTTAAGTGTAACCGCAACGTGACTTTTATTATTAGTTTCGTCCACGAACGCCTAAAAGACCACAACACACAAACTCAGACACAACAGATGAAGGTAATAACAACGGTTACAACGCGGAAAGTGGAAATGTACTCGTATGTAGCAAATTTATTTGATATGAAGTTTTAGATTTGCTCTTTGTTTGTAGGGACGAAGGATACAACGGTAAGAGGTATCAAAAGTAAGAAAAATCATAAATCTTTCCTATGTTTAATATTAAAAATAAAAGGAAGCATGTTTTGATTGAAAGATCCACATAATTTAGTAATACAAATGTTCTGTAGGCTTCTTCTTCTTCTTTTAACAGCACAACAGCCCATGGAGGACATAGGCCAAGCTTTATCTTCTTCTCATGTCGTGAGTGCTATATTTGAACATGATTGGAAGCGACCTACAGTTTTCGGGCGAATCCAAACGGTGAAGTGACAAGCTTTTCTAAGGCAATTTTTATACTTGTAGGTTTGCCATTGCCTAACAAGAGGCGGTACCGTGATTCTACCTGTGCCGGGATTTCAACCCCGGACACTCTACGTAGCAGACAATAGGCTTCGTTACAGTAATAAGTACATTAAACCACATTCCACGAAAAACTTCAAAAATTAATGAATGGGATTTCATTGACAGTATTTTTTATTGAACAGAATCAATGAAAATGTACGAAAAAGCTCAATAAAACTTCTAAAAATATATGTGAACTTGTACACTTTCTTTTAATTCTCATTCACTTCATTTCGGTAAGAATATAATAAGTCTTATTAGAACAAAAACTTAATAAAACCTAACCACCAGACCAAGACTGGAATCGAACCCACATTCCGCAGTGAGAGACCATAGCACAACCCACTAGACTATTGAGGTCGCCTGTACTAGAATATGTTCATTAATGAATAATATTCTTATGGCACAATTTTAATGTATAATATCAATGAATGTGTTCATGCGCGTTCATAAAACTTAATATACATACTTAACTTAATAAAATTTTTCATTAATATTATGATTATTAATTTAATGAATAATTTTCATTAATTATTAATTGATTTTTTTTCCGTGTAGATAGTCAAGAGAATAAACATTTAAACATGTAACTTTAAAGGTAAAGCTTCCTTGAAAAGGCATCAGCGCCTAACCTAAACCATTCGTCATCATGCAGCCATTTTCATCCACTGGAATCCTCTAGATGTTTCCAATTTTCTCTATCTTGATCCACTTGCTATATGTCGTCGCTCCACCTTCCTCGTGGTTTTTTTTGTTCATCGATAATCTGTTATACATGGCCAGACCCACTTTGCTTTGGTCAATTATGTCAGTCATTTATATATATTTTCTACCTCATCTAGTTTTGGATAAAACTGTTTAAAACATAAAAAATTTAAATTTAAATATGAAAAAATTAAAAATTATAGTCCGATTTAGGTCAGCCATATCCATACCGTACGAAATTTGCTACAGGGTCTCGAGTTTCATATTGGTATTGTTATAACTAAGACGTCATTTCGACTTGACTTTATTTATATTTTTTTGGTTATTTAAAAAACGTACTGGAAAAAAATGAAGGCAGATTCGAAATAAACACAAAATTTAACTTTTTACCTTTTCTAGTAGAGGGATAAAATTTCAAAACAAAATCCATACCAATTCTATCAGAATTCAGACCAAAAACCGGGTGAAAACTTTAATTGTTATGCTCTCGAAAATGGAACATGTATAAACTGATCCTTAAATATCCAAGTATAGGTAACATTTGCGAAGTAGAAACATTTTTAAAGGTTGTTATTATACACAGTTTTGGGAGGGGCTGCTGTGTTCTTTTTAAAAACACTTACTATAGCTCAAGGCCTGCATTGCTACCAAAAAGTTATCTAAAATTAACAGCAACAGTGTTTGCTTAGAAAATGGACATAAGAATAATGCCCAAGTTAACTGCACAGTTGGCTTAAGTCAATCTCGTGTAAGTTAGGTTAGGTTCAGTGGTTTTCCGGCAGGATATACTTACGCTAAATACGACCGGTTGTGATATCACACGGGTTTCACATCTTTCCCTTTCTTATAATGGCACCTATTTTTCAAACCATTAGGACCTTGCAATACAATATATATTTAACTAGGTCCCCTAAATCAATTGACCCTAAGTCAGACGGCCAAGGCTGCACAGAAGCAAAAGTTATTTTGGATGGATTCCTCCTCTTCTTCGTCTCGTGTAAACGGATATCTTCAGTCAGCTCGTTTATCTCTCGGTCAACCAGAACCATTTCAATCAGAACACAATAAACCTGAAAAATCATGTTCTGTACATACTATCAATATTGAACTGTATAAATTGAGATAGGCCAACAAGAGAGTTGGAGATATTCAGGGATTACAACCTTATTGAATTAAGAAACTCTTTGAAAGGACAGAAAAATTAAAATAACTCGCTATGCAATATCTGAGCTTGCAAGTATGTTTGATTATTACCATTACCCTGGCTTGGGCTTGAGTCTGGACGGTTGTAGAACTTATTTTGTGTGCTGATTTCTTTCCCTAGATGAATCTAAAACTATTTGGAGCTTTTGATAAAGAAGACTAAGAATTCCGACATTTACGAGATTGGATTAACGAGTAACAATAGCACAAGTCCAAAGGACATAGCTTAAGTATAGAATTAATAAATAGCACTACACTAACATTAATAATTGTATCGAGTTTGTATTGCCAATCCCGTCTGCCCTTATCCATTAACCCATTAATGGCCAGAGCTGTCAAAATTTGGCTATCCATTATTTTTTATTTTGTGTTATTATACTATTATTATTACAATTTTCCCGCACTAAAAAAGAGGTCGAAATTGCGTTGCATAATTGCAACATTGGTTGTTAATGGTTTAATTACGCCTTTGATCGGTTCCCTACGTTACTCATATATAGCGATGATTCCGATAGAGTTACTTAACAAAATTGTAATGCTGGGTACGCCCTCGTACATTGGCAGCAGATTTTCAAGTGTGAAATTGTGAATGAACAAAAAACACTTTGAATGTGGAGAGAATATACCTATAAACTACAACTTAAGTGCCATGAATGTGCATGAAATGTTTTTTGAATTATCAAAGATGACAATTCAATATAGATAAAACATACCTACAACTATCGAAGTCAACCATCGTTATATCTGTCAATAACAACAATTTCATGGTGTTGCAACCTTCTTCTTATTCCAATTGCGAAATGGCAGCATGTGTCACGTCACGTGTACGTTCACATATGTACATAGTACATTCTTGCATATACATGTACTTATATACATAAAATGTTCTAAATGCGCAAATATGACAATAAGGCGATGACAAACAAGTAACAGAATTGAATGGAATTGAATTGAACTGAATGGAACGGAATCTTATGCTATGTTGATATCCTTAGCCTATTAATGATACATCGAATATATGCAAATATGAACTATGTAGCTAGTTACCAACTAAACTACCCTCTACTTGGCAAAAGACCAAAACACATCAACAAAGTGTAATGGAGATAGGAGAAATACCAAAGAGAGACAAAGAAATGCACAGCGAGTCAGAGGCAGAAGAAAACGAGGTATGACTGAATTATCCTTGACCCGAAAATGAAAGAAAAATCGTATGGTAAATATGTGTACAAAATGAAAACAATAAAAAAAGAACGAACACAAAGCTAGTTGAAAAAAAAAACAAAGTGATAAATAAGAAAATGTAAAATATTGAAAATAAGTATGAAATTGAAATGTTGCAGAAAGCATTGAAAACGAAAAAACTACCAAGTGTTATTTATTGTGAAATTCTATACTCAAAGTGGTGTGATAGATGAGAGCACGCACACACGCACACACGCACACGCACATCCATACAAACACACATTGAAAATATATTGGATTGCATAAATCTAGGGATAAAGTATGAATATCTATGTGTGTGTGTGTGTGTGTGTGTGTGTGTGTGTGTGTGTGTATAGTATGTGTGGAAGAAGAAGAAAAAATGCACAAGTGTCACTTCCATAGTTAAAGCCAAGCAAAAACAATAAAACTGCTGCAAAAGCCAACCAGCAATCAAACAAACAAACTTTGCTGGCTTTTTTCGTTTTCGCTTTTTGTTTTGCAATGCAAATTTATTAAGTTTTTTTTTCAAAGTGAAAAGAGAAAAAGATTCTGAAAATGTTAATGCCAAGAAATTGTATCACATATGCATAGAGAGAGCAGATACACATGCTTGGCTTGGTAGCTTGGTTGGCACAGGCTGAGAGCAGGAAACAGGAGAAGAAGAATAGATGAAATAGATGGGTAAAAGCAAATGGAAGACGGTCCTCCTCGTCGTCGTTGCCGTCATCCTCATCGTTTTCGTCATCCTCATAATCATCGCTGTAGTCGTAGTCGAGCAGTTAAAATGTTTCACTTGCAGCACAGACAAATCTTTTAAAATGAATGATGATGTTGCTATGCTCAAAGATAAAACGCAAGCGTTAGTAAAATTATACACACATATCCATACATAAATATGCACATCCATACAGGACGATAGAAGTTGTTATAAGATTTCTGTTTTTTTACATTGAAAAGGGAAAATTTCTTTGGAAAATCTTTATTACTTAATTTCAAAGCAAGTTAAACTAAAGTTTTCAAGCTGTGTATGTATTGTGCATACATGCTTGGGAATGGAAATAAATATCTTATCTAGGAAATATCAATTAAACTATAAATTTAGATAATAAATACAACAAAAAAATACCCTTTTGAAAACATTTTGTCACCAGTTTATAGCTATAAAGTTTGCAAGACTTTAACTTTCAATTTATTAATCGAGAGACCTGGGAGCAAAAGACGCAAGATAAAGTTTGTAATAGTCTCATATACCAGGTGTACACGAATGATACCGATAATTTTTTTATGGTTATACATTCAATCTTCAAAGTAATGGCCATTGCTAGCTACACATTTTTCCCATCTCTCTGGCAATTTGTGAATGCCTCGCCAAAAAAAACTGTTCCATTTTTGAGTCAAGCCAGTCATCGAGCCATTTTTTCACATTTTCGTACGAATCGAAGTGCTGCTCCGCAAGTGCGTGACCCATTGATGAAAATAAGTGGTAGCCAGATGGAGCCAAGTCTGGTGAATAAGCCGCATGGGGGAGGGCTTCCCAGCTATGCGAATCTACCCTTACCCGAGTCTGTTTTGTTCGAAGTGATGGTGCATTGTCGTCAAGAAAAATCACTTTGTGTTGCCTAGCTTGACGTTTTTGGCGGAAAGCACGGTTCAAATCGGTCAATTGTTGTTGGTAGCATTAACCAGTAACTGTTTCACCTAGTTTCAGAAGGTCAAACCAGATAACACCTCGCTGATCCCAGAAAACACAGAGCATTGTCTTCTTTCCGAAGCGATTTGGCTTAGCTGTCGATTTGGCCGGTGTACCGGGCATAACATATGATCGTTTACATTTGGGATTCTCGAAATAGATCCACTTTTCATCGTCAGTAACAATTCGATGAAGATATAACTTTCCTTTGTACCTGGCGAGCAACATTTCACAAGTTGTTTTTTTCGATTTTCTTGCTGTTTTTCAGTCACCCATCTTCCCACCTTCAAAATCAATCCCATTGGAGAGAAATGCATTGTTAGATCACATTTAATTGTTCTGCAAGTTGGTTTTGCGTTTAATCACCATCCTCATTGAGTAAAGCTTGCAATTCGGGATCTTCAAACTTTTTCGGTGGTCCTCCAAGTTCTTCATTTCTCACATCAAAATCGCTGAAGACAATTTTGCGATAAAACACATTTTTTACGGACCACGAATTTTGATAATTAATTTCAATAATTTGCAAGCGTTGTTCAGGCGTTGTTCTATTCATGATGAAATGGCAAACCAAACTGTGCATTTTTTACTTTGATACATGTCAAAAATCACGGTGAACTGTCAGTGATATAAACGTCAAAAACCAAGTAGCAAAAAAAATCACCCTTTATAACAAGTACTTACTACAAGTGTACGAGTAGTACCTGTTCATGTCAGTATTCCTCCACCCAAGCATTATACGAATGCTTATCTATGGCAACGACATATGTATATAGACATATTATGTATATTGACCATAAATCTGGCAACCCCATTTGCATTATGTCCTGCTTAAAATATTTCTTTTAATGATTAACCACAAATATTAAAAATTCCCCATCTTCCCACACAAGTGAATATTCCCCAAAATTTTGTAGGTCCCTTCCATTCATGTACAAATATAACACGCACAACATGAGTGGGTGCGAAAAGCTCGGCCTAGGCCCTCCATGGGCTGTTGTGCCATTAAAAGTAAAGTAAGTTATACCTAACTAGAAGAGAGTGGCGTATAAAACGCAGCTATGGTTTCCAATCCAATTTTCCAAGTTAAACTTTCATATAATTTTTATACATAAAATGTTTTTCATACATGAAATAAATAAATAAGTTATTGTAATATTTGTAAAATTTTCCATTCAAATGTAATTAATTTATTTAAAAATTCAATGATTTTTCGCCAAATTTCATTAACATTTTAAGTTCCATTTGTTCCATTTGTTCCATTTTGACTATACAAAAATACAGCTGTGAAATATGTGCATACTTATTTATGTATTTATGTATATTTAAGCCGATTGTGTAGGTAAAACTCTATGAATCATTAGTGAATATACAAATACAAAACCGGGTTAAATCCGTATGAAAATAACGCTTTAAAAACTATGGGCTAATTGATATGCTACGAACAAAGGAGTGAGCGTTTGAAACGAAAGAGTCTGAATTACACAATTGAATATGCTTAACAAAAACCAACACAGAGAAAAATGGGAGAAAAATGTATGAAGCTGAAAAAAAGGAATATTCATACCTATGGAAAATATCGGTTAAAGGATTTGTAGTGGGTAAAAATGACAGCAACCGAAACCGGGGCGAAAAGCTACATACAAACATACATACATATACACTACATAATACAGAAAGAATCATATAAAATTGGAATAATATGCAAAATAGTAGTCGCAATCCATTTTTTCACTGCTTTTTGCACATTTTACCTTTCTGCTTTTTGGAATATATTAAAACTAACACACTAAAAAAAATGTATATTTCTCCAACAAATGAAAAATTGTGTTGGGTTCAAAAGCAAAACATACAGAAGAATATACATATACCTATGCTATATACATATGCAAATACGTATAAATTAAAAAAGTTGCGAGATTTGGCGGGTAAAAACTTCAGAACAGAAAATATAGAGAATATTTAGGTGTGCACTTATAGTTTCGAGTAATGGAAGAGCATGAGTTAGTTGCATGTCCAGAACGAAGTAGTAATCTGTCAGATTAGTAGCGGAATTAGTACGATTTCCCTAAACATTTTTACATTTTTTTTTCTTGTTTTTTATTGCACTTACATATGTATATTAATATAAATGCAGGTATAATTATATGTAAGCTGTGGCGAAGCTAGAAATCTTCAAAGGGGACAGGCGTGATATTCCAAAAATTTCAAAACTCATACCAATTTTTTTTCATATAAATCCTACTAAGTATATCCTTGCAATCATGTGCAAATATATAAATATAATTCGGCCTAGTCCGTCCATGAGCTGTTGTGTGTTGTGTCATTAAAAGAAGAAAAGAAGACGAACAAGAATTTCTACTATAAGATTTAAGGTTGAATTAGCTCCGGAAACCAAAGTAGCCGCTTTCCATGAAATTGAAATCGGATCTTAAGTTAGTTTTTGAGTAGTTGCTAGTGTGCTAGTATATACACTTAAAAATCGAAAATAAGAATATTCTGATCAGATGTGATAATATTCTTGTCAATGCCAAACCTCCATGAGTAGGTAAATAGTTCTTCAGAAAATTAGGAGACATACTCAATAAAAGAGTCATAAATAATCGATCTAGTATAATTTAAAGAAAATAAATGTTCTTAAGGTTTTTGGGTAAATTTACGCAAAATCTTATCCCTAGTTGGTATAAATTCCAGAATAACATTCACTCAAATGTTTAAAAACAAAAATATTCTGTTTGTTACTATTCCTTTAAGCCCTTATTAAGTCTTCAATTAGACAAGGAATTAGACCACTTCCGGATCATGGAATGAGGCTCTAATAAGATTTTTCAATTAGTCCGAAAAATAACTAGGCCAGGCGAGAACCTATTTTTTTATTTAAATATATGGAATCCTTTTTTTGCTCTATGGCAAAGAGCAGAATATATAAAATGCATAAGTTGTGGATGTATGGGAACCAAACTTTTTTGGCTCGCCGTAATAATGTTGGCCGTAACCATTACAAGAACTGATCCTGGTTCATTGCGCCTTCCAATATCTTTACCGCTATTGATCGACAATATCATATTGATATGGTATATTACACATATAACTTGTTGAATCACACAAAACTGAACGATCTTTCTCCAACCTCTCTGCGTATAAAATTTGTATTATCCATAAGAATTATCAGGATGGAATCGTTATAGAAGCTTGACCTATTCCAACCTGTGCATGACCTTACATATTCGTGTTTTGCCAAATGATTGCACTTGGAATGGCAGAATATGAATCAGGAGATTTCTGGAATGAAATACTGTACGCTACAATCAAGTCTTGTTTCATTGACTTTGTGTGTTTTTTGTTTTTGTTGTTGTTGTTGTTTAAAGTAAGTTTTTTGCTGTAATGAAAACAATCTCAGCAGACCGTCCTAGCCAATACTATAAATAGTACAAAACATTCAAACATTTCAAAAGACATCCAACCTACTAATCTTCCATTTTACAAACTGTAGCATAATAATCGTTAAGATATAAGAATCTAAATGGAGAAAGGCTAAATCCCTCTCAGGTTCCCTCTGGATCCGTCATTGTATGTATGTTGTTATTTGTGCAGAAAGAGTAGCCTTGTACTGATATGCTAAATACTTTTACTGATGGTAGTACCTACTATTTTTCGGATTACACACACAGAATACTTTTCATATGTGAACATGTGTATGTATTTTTTTTTGGCAGTGCGCTTTGCGAATTTGCTTTTCTAAAAATGTGCATGAGTAATTTAGTTTTAATGTAGACATGTACTTAGTTTGCGTACAAAAAAAAAATGTATATGATACTTATGTCAGTTTTCGATAGTATTCCACCTTTATCTCGCTACTCCAAGGCCCCGTTAATACTGACTGCAAATAAAATTATTGTTTTCAACACAACTTAGTATGAAACCGCTTGCAAATTTTTATGTATGAGAATTAAATCTCCTAAATAAATCATAAATTTAAATAAAAATGCAAAGTTTTGATGGGAAGTTGCTATTAATTTTCAAAATGTGTGGCATGCTGTTTTACATATATTTTACTACTACTGTATGTAACTGAAGCCAGTTTAGGGGATGCGGATGCCACAGCCAATGTGAAAAGCTGACATTAGAGAATTATTATATAATCATATTCTTAAAGTTTATATTAAATTTTCTTGTCCTTTTTCAACACTAGTAACTTTAAGATAAAAACGTCAAAAGTATGTCGAATTTAAAAGATAAATACAGGTTATCGCATGTATGGAATATAAAATCATTTAAATGACTAAAATGCGATTTCTAGTAGGATTCAATCCTTTCGAGATAATTTTCGATGACCTTTTGAACATTTCATTGATTCGGTCACAACAACTTCACTTATTTTGGATTCAAATACTCTTAAGTTTTAAAACACGGTTTGGAGGCCAATTGACATTCACGCGTATATCGTATTGATACCGTTTTTTACACTATGTACATATGGTCCAAATTAAAATATTTAATGCCAAAAAAAGTGGAACGATTGTGAGGAACGTTACCTCTTCTTAAAGCGAGAAACTTTAGTAGAAATGTTATTTGGAATATTTCGCGATGTTGGATGGTTAAATTATCCATATTGTAAAATGGAAACCTTTTACTAAGCAAATGCCATCTTGGATATTATAAGTACATACATATATGTATGCACTTATGTATGATAACGATACTATCCGTGCAATGAAATAGATAACAATAGATAAGAGCTCACAGTTCAATAGCGTTAAATTACACTGTATCGTAATCACCAGAGGATTTATGTAACAAATTAAGTATGTACATATAAAGAAAGGGTGTTTTTTATAAGAGTTTAGTTTTTGAAAATGAAAAAAAATAACACAGAAAATTTACAAAAGTGAATGAAATTTTTATTTGGATCGATAAATCAATTCCTGCATTTACTTTTTAAAGATAATTTCACTGAAATGTTGCCCGCGGCTACGCTTCAAGTGGCACATTTTTCGAACATTTCGGCAGGAATCTCACAAATGACGCAATGACGCGTTCAATGTTGGCTTACAAAGCAACAATCGTGTTTGGCTGATCCCTATAAACAAGAGACTTAAGATAGCTCCACAAAAAATAGTCTAACGGGATCAAATCACAAGATCTTGGTGGCCATTGACTACACCAAAACGTGAGATCAACTGCTCACCAAATTTGGCTCTCAATTGAGCAATGGTTTCGCGTGTAGTGTGGCATGTGGCACCGTTCTGTTGGAACCACATGCCGGTCGAGTTCAATTCTTACATTTTCGGCTGTTATCATCGAACGGTACCGTAATGTTGCGGCCTTCATCGTCTTTGAAGAAATACGGCAAAATGATGCCGCCTGCCCATAAACCGCACCAAAAATTGCATTTTTCGGGATGCATTTTTAGCTGCTGATTTGCCTCTGGCTCCAAATACAGAAATTCTGCTTATTCACGTATCAATTGAGCCGAAAATGAGCCTCGTCGCTAAATGGACGTAGCTTGTGAAACGCTTTTTTCACAGCGCACGAATTTTGATAATAAATTTCAATAATTTACAAACATTGTTCAGGAGCAAGTCTATTCATGATGAAATGGCAAACCAAACTTTTTGACAGCTGTCAAAAAGACCAATTCCGAAAAAAAGTATTGCCATATTGAAAACCAAACTTCTAGAAACAACACCCTTCATATGTATAATTAAGTATAACACAACTTGTTGCTAAATATATATTGATAGGGTTAATAATATCTAGAAATGTGTTGCTCATAAAAAATTACTAAGTCACTAATAACAAAAAATATCTAAACTTACTTTTAGTAGAGATAAACCCAAATTTGAAAAATTTTTCCAAAATACACCTCTTATATTATTATACGCAGTGAACAAATGTGTCTTTAAAAGTATTTACTTAAAGAATATTTTCCATCGCAAAATAAACATTACTTACTTACTTTTAATGGCACAACAGCCCATGGAGGGCCTAGGCCGAGCTTTTCACATCCACTCATGTTGTGCGTGTTATATTTGTACATGAATAGAAGGGACCTACAGTTTAATGCCGAATCCGAACGGCGAAGTGAAAAGCTTTTCATAGGCAATTTTTACTCTTGTAGGTTTGCCATTGCCTGCCAAGAGTTGGTGCCATGTAGAAAAATTCTTTTTTCTACTTTCTTGATTTTCCTGTGCCGAGATTCGAACCCCGGACACTCTGCGTAGCAGTCCAACGCATTACCACTACGCCACAGCGACCACTCAAAACAAACATTATAAGTTTATTTAAACTAAGCACTAAGCACCTTCAAAGGTATATTAACCATATAGCTCCTACCGTATGATATTTTTTATTTTTTCAACACAAATTGTGCTGCTTTTCCTCACGAAACTCGACCAACTGGCTGTAAGCTCTTCATCGGCAATTTTAACTATTCTAGGTTTGCCATTACCTGCCAAGAGGCGGTACCCTGTAGAAACATTTTTTTTCCAACTTTGTGATTTTGCCTGTGCCGAGATTTAAGTCTCGGATACTCTGCGTAGCAGACCCACGCACTGCCAACTACACCACAGCGACCAAGAAGACTGTGCTTTGATATATCCATTTTTATATACAAATGTAGGTAGCCCGATACCCTGTTGCACGGATTAGGGATACACAAATATTTAGCTTACTCATTATCATATTAAAATGTTTTGCAAAAGCAAATAAAAACACAGACTTCACAAATAGTTTTGTAACGCGTATAGAGATAATTTTATTGGTAATAGAAAACGAGAAAGGTACCCGGTTCAATCACAAAAGGGTTAAATACAATATTATTATGTTCCAATTGAAAAACCCTTTATATAGTACCTACAATGCATTGCTTGTGAGCGTTACAAAAAACTTACATTACTCGACCAACATACCCTGTACATAGTGTTTTATTTTTGTGGTTGTGCTTTTTAAGGTGCAAGCCTTACATTAGATACCGCAATACTCCTGGTATACTGTGTGGAGGCGAACAAAGTGGCATAAACTAACTAATAACTAATTATACAAGTAAACAAGTTCGCTGATATAGTTGAAACAATGTTGGCAGAAGGCTCAATTAAACAATCGCTAAACATTCGAAAAAAAGCAAAAGCTGTTGCGCATGCAAACATTCGTTACGTCCCTAGTATATACATAAGTAGACACATACAAATAAATATTTCTTTTTTGTTCTTTCTGTATGGTTGTTTAAATGTCAAAGAGCATTTTCAATTTGTTGGATTATGATTAAGCGTATCCATCTGCATCTCTTCCTAAAATTAATTAATTGGTGCCTCAAACCGAAAACTTACACCTTTTTGTTTAATTTGAAATTCCAATATTTTGAGAACAATATTGTAAATATTAAAGTTCCAAATTGTTTTTAGCTTCTATTGAAAAATTTGTAAACGAGCGAGCGGGCGCGGACACTTTCCTTACTAAGCCCTTGTTCCTTGTTGCATCTTTTCGCCATATACATATGTATACATAAGTAGTATTTATGTTTGTTAATTTCAAAGTATTACCATTATTACCACCGCATCACAACATCGCTTACATTAAAACAATTATCCCCTACACTTGTATTGCCAAAAATTTTGACGAAGAACCTCGGCTGCACATGGTTGATTGGAAGGCATGGCAGTAGATTAGGACTACCCACTAACGACTTCTGCAGAAACTGCCTCGATGAGGAGGAGAAGGAAACTAAAATTCAGCGTTTGCCATACGCAGGCTAGCATCCTTATCTATTGACATTAGGGATTTATAAAACATTGTAAAAACTACAAAATGGTTCAACTGTACATTAATTAAATCTACGATATCAAGGGATTCATAAGTTGGAATAAAGATTAGTGTAAATGTGGAAACAGGCGACGTGCTATTACAACGGGCCTCTAAGTATGCCCTACTAGCAGACAACCACTCTAACCTAATTTAACCAAAGATGGCTCAACGATGATAATTTTTTTTTACTACATCCTGACGACATCCGCTATGGCAGTGTTGCGCAACATGATAAAATCAAATTATGCGAATATTTTCGAATTCTTTATCAATCTTCGTTCAATCAAATGCAGTTTTTTTATTTTCTAAACACACTGCATTACCACGCATATATCGTGTACGCGTTCCGACTTAGCAATGCCACTAAAAATTTGTTGTTGGCGCTAGCAGAATAATTTGTAAATAACAAGCTGGCTCAACCCTGACGGAATTGCCCTACTATTCGCATTGACTATTGAATTGCTGCTACAAACAACAGTTGATAGTAAACAAAAGAATATATGAATTAGAAAGCTACAAAAGAAATATGTTTAAATCTTGGTGTAAATTATATGTACATACTATAGGTATAAAAAAAACCCACAACGCTTTAAGTCGTTACTCACAAAGCTTATATATTCTGTAAGGATTCTGCCATTTGCAGTGCTGAGTATGCAAAATAATTAAGTTACGAGGTATGATCAAAAAATAACCTTATATATAATATGCCAGCGTTTTTTCCAATCCTCGAAACACTTCTGAAACGCGCTTTTTGGTATCGCCAACAGCTCCTGTTTCGATTTTTCTTTTATCTCCTCAATCGTAGCAAAACGCGTTCCTTTCATCGGTGTCTTCAGTTTTGGGAAGAGGAAAAAGTCAGCCGGGGCCAAGTCCGGTGAATACGGTGGTTCAGGCATGATAACGGTTTTGTTTTTGGCCAAAAACTTACGCACAAGCGACGTTGTTTTTGCTCAAAATTTACCAATTTTGGAACAATCTTCGCTGCCGCACGTTTCATGCCTAAAACATCCGTAAAAATTGCTTGGCATGAGCCGAACGATATGCCAACATCATCAGCAACCTCTCTGATAGTTATTCGACGATTCGCCGATTATCCAAAATCATTTTCTTCACTGCGTCAATGTTTTCATCGGTTGTTGACGTGCTCGGGCGACCAGGACGAGCATCGTCATTGACATCTTCTCGGCTTTCCTTAAACCGGTTATATCACAATTGAACTTGTGTTCTGCTCATAGTAGACTCGCCAAAGGCCACAGTTAACATTTCAAATGTCCTTGCGCATTTAATTTCATTTTTTACACAAAACTGAATACAGTTTCTTTGATCCATTTTTTCGAATAGTAAAAAATCGAAGAGCACACCAAAACACGACTAACCTTTTGATCTGTCAAAAACAAACAAACAAACTGACAATCCAAAATGGTTGGTATTGCCAACATATATAACAGACATGTGTACCAACATAACAGAAAAAGAAATGCGAAAATCGAACATACGTTCGTTCACGAAATTTGAAAATAACGGTTATTTTTTGATCACACCTCGTATACTTGTTCAAATTGGTTCAAATTGAAATTAAATGTCATATTTATTTCAAAATATGTTTGCATTTTCAACTGTATCTCGTTGCCTGCAGAAAATAATTCAAATTATTTTGGACTAACTTGTTGTTAATGTATTTGGAACGATTCACTTTCCGTTTTGAAAAAGATAAGCTTAATTGATGCGTAATGAAAATCCGTCAATTTCCTAATTTGATTTTCATATAAGTACCTATTTAGTCACTCTTAACACGTTCTATTTATTTGGAACATACAGAGCTTGACGCAATTAATACGTGGTTAAATCTAACCTTTATGTTCAATTAGGAACGAACGAAATTCGCAAACTTTTGCGTCATCTTCATAATCTTCATGTTTGTTTTGTTTGTTCCTTTCCCCTTCACAGTTTTCACAGTTGAGCACAAAGCTCCAATTAGTGCTGTAGCGATACGAAATACGATGTTGGCATCATGACCTCGAGTTGTCTGAAAACAAAGAGCAATGTCTTGAACAATCAAGCGCTAATCCTTCAAAATTTCAACCTACACACAAAACTTAATGCAAAGAGATAATAACAATAATTTATACAATGATATTTTAACAAAGATAACAAAAACTAATGAAAATCTTTCGGTACTTTTAAAATTATAAAAAAAAATTCTTTAATCACAATTTCTTTTATTTTATTACGACTTTAATTGCTCAAAGCGAAAAGATACACTCGAATATCCTTCGTAGAATTTTCTAGCGTTATAAATTCAAAACTTTCTTTGTACACAAACTCGTCAATTGCTTTGCATTTCCCGCTTTCACACACTAGTGGATACCCGTACCCGTACTAGCACTACGTATGTACTACGTTCATTTGATGTATAGTGGCAGCGTTAGGAAAATGTCAACGAACGTTTGAATTGCAACCGCGACTGATAAGAGAGCCGCAACAGAGACGCCCCCATGCCAGGCGCGAAGTACAACTAATACTACCGCAATCGTCTCTGAGAGGAACAAAGAGTGTGACAGCCAGAGAGAGAAAGAGAGAGAGAAAGACGAGCAAACATTCCAACATACTTAAGTAATAAAGCCGGTACAAACTGCAAGGATGAAATAACTGAGGACACACAACCAACATGCATATTTTTACTTACAAATAGCTGAAGACGAATGAGTGTGGGCGGGAGAAAGAAAAGAGGGGTGGAGGAGAAAATCAGCTTCACGTTAAATTACGCATAACGCAAAAGCGCAATAAAATATTTTGAATGAAAAGCTTTAAAAGAAAATAGCATCACAATAGAGCTTAATTTATTCTCTCTCTTTCCCAAAGAGTCATTTGTTATGTGGTGGAGACTTTCACTAACGGTACAAATAAATGAGAAGAGACAGAGAGAGAGAAGGAGGGAGAAGAGAGATTATATTTCATAAGCAGTAGGAACTAAGCGGCACTGGTGTGTATTTTTATTCAATGTCCATTTCGTAATTTTACACCCTACAATCGAGTAGCTTGGGATTTATATACTTTAGTCGTTTGTTTGTAACAATATTTCAGAGGGGCGTGGTAAGCTGTAAATTATCATTTACTACTATAATGATTATGCTGCATAAAAGAAAAAAATTTATATTTAAGACTACTTTCAAGATTCAATTCAATGCTCAATATGTTATGATTAGCCGATGTTGAAAATATGCCAGTTAGCTAGCTGGGCACTAGTAAGAAAGCCAGGAGTCTTTTATTATAGGGAGTCAAGATTTAGTTCATGAATTTGGTATCAGCCTCGAATTTATGAGTAAAAGAAGAAGCAAAAGCACTCACTTCTAATAACTATAACATAATTGGTTCAACATTAGCCTAATTAGTGATACTGTAGGTAGCCGCCCTTACGCAAATGGTGAGCTAATACTGGTACTACTCAGAAGCACTGGAGCTGAATAGGTTAGGTTGCGAAGGCTCGTACCCTTTCACCCGGAGACAAATTACTTTCATTTTGTTCCATTGCTAAATAGGGATAGCTGGTATAGTGGTGCTGGATAAATTATCGTTATAATTTCAGACTCTAGCAGCCAGTCCCATAATGATATAGAAGCAATCATAAATTTTGGGTCAATAATACTGGCCAACCATTAAATAATTTTTTGTTCGAATTTTTGCCAAATTTTTCCCTACTCAACACTTGATCAGACTTGAAAAATATCCTAATAAACCCGGAAAAAACCAAAAAAAAAATTATGGATGTGAAGGGGAATAACTAAGAAAATAAGAAAACTCGTGACTAACTTTCTGGTTTTTTCATTGTATGTTTTTAGCTGAGGATTCAAGCTCTAATTTTTTTAGACCTAGTTACCATTGATTATAAGAGATGGATTTTAATCTTTTTTTTATCCCAAACGTGATGTGATGGGAAATTCACGGTCAGATTTGTGTTCAGCGATGAAAAATATATCAGGAAAATGTATTGCAGTTCTTGAATCATTTTTCATTTCATATTATCTCACAAGTAGTACTATATCTATTTACGCCTATGCAGAAGTTCTGTTAACGTTCATCTGGAACATCTACAATTCAGTATCAATGCATTCCCAGTACTACTCAAGCCCTCATACACTTCGGTTGCAGAGATAGGAAGGAATGAGAGGTATCAAGAATCAAAATTGAATTTGATAAGGTGTTGGCTGGATAATAATTTAACGTAGTTGATTGTGTGCATGACTGCTACATAGAAAAGCTTTTCACTTCGCCGTTCGGATTCGGCATAAAACTGTGGAAAGTGACCTACTAAAGTTTCATTCATATTCAAATATAAATTAGTCACTCAACATGAATTGAGGCTATTGCGATTGTAATTCGGCGTTATCTGCATTTTCGAAAAAGCGAATGTTAGCGAAAGTCTGGATGAAACGTTTTTTGTCCTTCATGGTCATATTACTTACTTACTTTACTTTTAATGGCACAACAGCCCATGGAGGGCCTAGGCCGAGCTTTTCGCATCCACTCATGTTGTGCGTGTTATATTTGTACATGAATGGAAGGGACCTACAGTTTAATGCCGAATCCGAACGGCGAAGGGAAAAGCTTTTCATAGCAATTTTTACTCTTGTAGGTTTGCCATTGCCTGCCAAGAGGTGGTACCGTGTAGAAAAATTATTTTTTTCTACTTTTTTATTTTTATTTTGCCTGTGCCGAGATTCGAACCCCGGACACTCTGCGCAGCAATCCAACGCACTACCACTACGCCACAGCGACCATGCTTACTACATATTCTTCATAATCATTCATGGCCGACTGCAGAGAGGGAATTAAAATATATTACCACGAAAATGCAGTAATCAAGCTTTCTTTAAATCATACATAGAGTGTATGAAGTAGTAAGCCTCACAATCGACCATTGCCGAGTCAAATATTATTTGGTATTCTGATTATGATCAGAAGATGTAAAATTCGCTAAGAATATATTTGCCAAACCTTTTCCGTTCACCTTTCTTCTTTATACTCTCAGACTGAGGAAAAGGAGCATGTCGATGTAGGCGTTGGTGGATTCATTGTTCAAGTGATACCAACCTTTCTCAATTCACTTTAGGCAATTGCGCCTACAAACAAGCGCATTGATGTAGCTTTTACTGAATTACAAAAAAAAAACCAAATCAATCATAATAAAATCCCAAATACTTAAATACCGAAATAAGAAATCTTAAAATTGCATTACTCACAGTTTCAGCTTCGTTTTGTTTGTTCTTTATTGTGCTTTAAATTTTTGTATCCTTTTGCTTTTAATATTTCATAATTTGTTGTTGCTGTTGTTTTTTTCTTTCTGCCTTTTGCCTTGTTATTATTATTTTGTCATAAACTTCACCATAAAGAAAACACAAACTGGCGCATGCGTATCTTAAATTGCCATTTTTTCTGACATTTATACACATACAATGTTCACTTCATATTCAACAAAAAGCAGCAGACAAGCTCTCGATTTCTCAGGACAATTCCTTTATATTTTAGCACAATAACTTCTTCTTTTCGGTTTTTGCATAGCAATTTCTTATTAATTTTTTGTACACTTTTCCCATTTAAATCCAAGTCTGAATAGCTACTAAAGAAAATTTCGCGTCACATTTTATTGAATTTTCTAGAGCGCACTCACACTTACATACATCATTTATATTCCATATTCATATTTTTAATTAATTAAAATATGTTACAATTGTATGCGTACGCCCACGTTTACGCATATCCTTCGCACGCGAAATTTCGCTCGCAACTAAATTGTTTCGCTAAAGATGCAACGTTTTTAAACTTTGTTTAACCGAAAGTCTACGGAGAGCAAAGTACATAGCTTGTTGTTGTTTTCCGTTTCCTTTTTGGAGATTTGCTCTCTCGCACGCATTCATTCTCTTTCTAGTTTTCGTCTTTCCCTCAGCTTTATGCTAAAGCGTGCGTCCAACGAACGTATCCTGCCTGCGTTTTCATTTATATTTGTATGTATGTATGTGTGTGTGTGGGTGTTATTTATGACTTACTACTACTACTACGGTAGTAACTATTACTTTTGTTGTTGTTTGGTTGCAAATTTTTCTTACTGCAGCTGCTGGCGTTGTTGTTGTTGCCTGATGTTTGCAATTGATAAAATGATTTCTTTTTTCAAATTTTGTGGTTTTGAGTGTCGGTATGTGTGTGTGTGTGTGTGTATGACAGCAGCAAACACAGAAGTGCATACAAAGCCACATTCCTTCCCCCTTTCGACACCGCCTTCACTCTCTCTCTTTCCCTGTCTCACAACGCAATCTACGCATCGACAGGCATGAATGTGCATCTGAATTTTAATTTTGTTGTTGTGCTGCCGTAGTTTTCCTTTATTTTTGTTATGGCCGCTTAACGTAATTTTGCATAATTTTATTGTAATTGTGAGTGAGAAAAAAATTCATTACATTCGTAAAATTGCTGTAGTCGTTCAAATGTGTTCGTAAAGTAGTGGCGTTTTACGGTGTAAAAAATAAATTACACACATATGTTTATTTAAAAATAGTTTTTTTTTAATTTCTTTATTCAAAACTTATTTATAAATTGATACAACTTATCACTCAAAACACAGGAGGAACTGAATCTTTCTCGTATTCTGCTCTCGGCTGAATGTACTTATTCGGAAACTTTATGAAAGTGCCTACAATAATGTGGTAATCTTAATCTTTAGGATTATAGGATCAGAGGACAATATAGCTAATGCCGTGGCTAAGGAAGGATTAAAAAAAATTGATTTACATGCTGTTGAACTAAAAATTACATGCACTTCTATGCGGTAATTTAGTGGTGGCGGGGAAATGTTCAAAGGAGATGGTTGCATTGATATGTGATGTAAATATCAGGATTTAATCCACGGAATTTGTAATCGACCAAAGTAATTAAAGAACCCAATTAATCATTCAAGGGATTTTGTTGCCATATGAGGGCAATAGTTTAAAAATTCATTATAAATCGACTATAGATCGTATTTCGATTAAAAGCTATTCTTGTCAAAAGTCCAATATTTTCTCCTTACTCACAGAATTCTATACTTCTTTTTATATTCCAAAGTGAAGTAAATTCGATATTTTTTTGATAAAATAAAAAAAAATATTAAAGCAGAGATTATTGGTAGAGATTTTTTTCGAAAAAAATGGATTGCTAGTGATGGGTTTACACCCGAATATTTACCAAGTCGCGGGAAAATACTAACAGGTAAATACCTAAATAGGTGTTAAAAGTCGGTACTTACCCGCGACTTGGTAAATACTGGAGTGTAAACCCAGCGCTATGAATTATGTTGTTAATAAAGAAGAGAAACCTTACCTTCTGCATATAATTCGAAAAATGCAAGTTGTATGTTTAAGTCAGTAACCAGTCAATACGTTGTAGGTCTCTCAGCAGTTGAAAATTTTGTATTTAATGTGCAAAAGTTCAAAGAGTGCACCTACAGCGGAATACGCAAAAAAACGCCCCATTATGGCAATAAACAACACTGGGAACAAACTCGTTGCTTTCAGCGTTACTGTATCCATCTAACGGCACCAATCACAAAGCAAGTATGAAAATGGGATCATTTTTGGATCAAATGTCCAACTACATTTATCGTCTATCCCCACTCCCAATGAAGAATTTTCTGCTAAAATTGTTTACTGATAGATTCTTCGTGTGTTTGCTTGCCCATCACTAGGCGCGTACCGTGAATTTTACGTGACACGCGTGAATGTAAGCATGCGTGAGCAAAATATAGTTTCCTAAATTCCTACGTGAACCTTATGTTTCCACATCCAAGTATGTTTTAACTGGTTTTGCAGCTTTTAGCCGAGTGTTGTAATGCTGCAAAATCACTTCCTCGTCTCTCTTCTCATATTACGGTCATTCTTCTTTCAATCTTTGATTCAAAAGCATAAATTGTAGTCGGTAACGATCTCCCACTAGAGTAGCTCATAAAACTGATGTAGCTGATCCCAAGCCAAATACAGAGCATGAGCTTAGAACCGTGGATATTCTACTTTATAGACGTTGGGGGTTATTATAGTGTGCCCCTTTTGATCGCCAGTTAGCAAGATTCCTTTTTTAAGTAGTGCAGTAAAATGCTGCCAATAATTCTCTTTCATGGTACGAAATTTGACATATTTAACGCTATGTAAAAATATGTTGTTTAGACTGCTTTTACACAAGGCTATTTGTGCCTTGTGCCTCATCGGTCTTATTGAATAGAAATTTAGTCTTACTATACCTCGCTAAATTCGGAATGCGTGTTCGATTTTTATTGCAATTTTTGTTCTCAGATCCGAGTTTTAAGCTTTAAAAATTTCTTGATCTTTTTGTGAAAATTCTTTTTTCTTAAGGTCCGATTCTTCTCGACAAAATATCTGGTCACGTTACTGTAAACGCATTGCTTGTTTCTCACCCTCATACAACTCTCCTAAACCCGCTACCTCAGCTCTTTACATCCGACATTGTTTGATATTTTCAACTCTATTTAGTGACAAATATAATTAACATAAGTAATTAATAAAAACAAATTGGAAATAAAATATTGTTGCTTGCAATTTTACCATTTAGAAATGATTTAAATTATATTTTCAATCTGGCAATGTTGAATTTTTGTCATTGGAAAGCACATCATTTAAAGTATCTTGATAGCAATAAAAAACTTAAAAGCTTTCGTATTTTGGAAATTTGGTGGTAAACTTAGAAGAAGAAAAGCCTAATTGTGTAGCTTTTACACTATGTATATATGTACATAGTACATATATTAAAACTAACAGTGATGCCACATTTTCGGCAAAGAGATAAAAAATTTTTTTTATTATTTTTAGTAATTTGTATGAAAAAGCAAAATTACCCAAATGTTTTAAAAATACTTGAAGGGGACACGGTTTAAAAGGTAAACCATGAAAAACTAACATTTATGTACTATATGCTTATAACCGGTAACGTAAGAGCTAAGACAATTTCAATGACGAAAATTACGAATTAGCGACATATACCTTTAAAGAATAGAAGACGGTATACGATATGTCTGCTGTCTTTATCAGCACTACTTTTGAGGGTTGTAAGATTTAAGTAGCTTTGCATGTATGTCGAATAGTTCGTCTAACTCAGACACTCCATTTTTAACGTCCATACTGATGGTGTTCTATTTGATGCTCTTTTTACGTAGTACATTCTGTCAAAAAATTATAATTTAAATAGCCCGCCTAAAGGCATTCTTTGTTGTTGCTAAGTTGGCATCTCTGTCCTCTATCCTGACGTGAAGTTTGAGGGCGATTTATCGTTTAGTTTGTTTACTGTGTTCGATTTTGTCAGTTCATCCCAAGTGTGTTTTGCGATTTTTACAGTGAAATTTAATCAAATTCTTCATGCAAATGGAATTTCAAGTGCCGAATGGCTTAAAATGTTACAGAAGACCTAAAGTAAATCTACTTTATCAAAAACACATGCATATGAGTGGTGCGGTGCATTCAAAAGCGGTCGAGATTTGGTCGAAGATGTGCCATCAACGTCTTCAATTGAAGTTAACATCAATACAGTAAAGAAAATTCATCATTTAGGAAAAATTAAGGAAAATAGTAATTTAAGTTTGAGGGAAATAACCGCTGTGTTCGCTGTGGCGTAGTGGTAGTGCGTTGGACTGCTGCGAAGAGTGTCCGGGGTTCGAATCTCGGCACAGGCAAAATCAGAAAGCAGAAAAAATAATTTTTCTACACGTCACCACCTCTTGGCAGGCAATGGTTAACCTACAAGAGTAAAAATTGCTATGAAAAGCTTTTCACTTCGGATTCGGCATTAAACTGTAGGTCCCTTCCATTCATGTACAAATATAAGACGCACAACATGATTGGATGCGAAAAGCTCGGCCTAGGCCCTCCATGGGCTGTTGTGCCATTAAAAGTAAAGTAAAGTAAGAAATAACCGCTAAAATAACTTCTTGTGTCTCACGAATCAATTCGCATCGTAGTTCCGAAAAGACCGAATTTTCTTCAAAATTTTAAACGTATGTCTGGCCAAAAACTCAACAAATAGCCAGCTGACTTATTCTTTTTCCAAAACTCAAATTGCCACTTCCAGGCACCCGTTTTCAGAAGACATGAAAGATAATTTACAGCGAGAACTGAAGTAGATTCCGGAAAATGAGTTTTAAAAATGTTTTGATGATTCGATTATTCGATTGGATAAGTGTATTATTTCGGAAGGGGCTTACTTTGAATGGGATACAATAAATTTAGTGTTTTATTGACCGATTCCCGGTACTTTTAAATGTAAATATATTTAAGCATTTGAGTTGTTTATAAAAAGCGCACATTTTACCGTGCAGGGAGAGGTACTCTTTGTATATTGCTTGCTCTTTGTTGTATTTTGTACCGGCAAGAGTATAGTTCTGTGGATCTCCTCTTTAGGCCGCTATCTCTTCTCAATGTACAGTCACCCTGTGTTAAGCAAGGAGTGCATACAACGATTGACAGAAGTCCTTATGAGTACTGCTTTTCAAAGGCAGGAAGAGTTAGTCGTAAGCGGTTTTCAACTTAGCCAGTGCACCAAATTCGTAACCATTGATTCTTCATATTTGATAATTAAAAAAAAATACTTAGTAACAATTTAAAGAGAGTCTGCTACAAATTTGTAATAAACTTGTTAAATTAATGGAAATACATCGATAAAACCACGAAATATTACTTACCTACGTATTTCATGAATCACCACAAATTTTGAGGGCATAAAAATAGCTATTAGAATAATAAACATGAATGCTCGAGTGTTATTTTATCACAGTGATAATTTTTTGGATACATTTCGACTTGGCTTTTATTTATTTTTTAGGTCCCAAGTTTAGCAATCATATGATAAGTAATGAACTGTTAATAAATATATAATTTAGTTTGATCGAATATTTTTGTATAGGTATTGCTTGAGTAATTTCACACTTTGATTTAATTGAATGAATCATTTCTACTACTTACTACTTACCATACTTCTACAAGATACGAATATATTGTAATAATTTACAGTAGAATGGAAAAAATTAGAATACCTAATATTCTATTAGGTATATCAAATTATTTAAACTTTTTTTATTGACCTACACAATAAATATTTATTATTATTTATTATTATTTGATTAAATAGTTTACCTTATCAGCATCTCTTGTATGTAAGCATTTATGATTCAACGTGAAAAGTATAATCATTCGATGTGACGTAACAGTTGTTATCCTACATACATGTGCTCATATGGGGTTTCCTATGATTGTGTTTAGTGGCACTTACAAAATTTCAAAATAACCTCACAATGCGCATGTAACCAAAATAGCAAATTATAATTGGAAACACTATTCTCTTTGCATTTCACTAAATTTCTCTCACGCTTTCAGTTTTATTCTCTATCAAAAAATTGATTGCCAAGAAAAATATTCGCGCTCTTTTCTGATGCAATTTTCAATGCTAGCCACATCAGCTGCTGGCGTAAAGAAACTAGTTGAGTTAATATTCAATTACATTTCAAGCGAAAACAAAAGCAACATGAGGTATTCCCTAACTACCTACTCGTATTTTGATTGAAGTAAATATTAAAAAAACAAAGTTGCCACACTTAACGAAAATATTAAAAGATGAAAATTAAATATCAATTAATTTTTAACATTTATCTACACAGCAACACCAGGCAAAGAAAAACCTCTTAGAGTGATAATTGGCTAAGAAAAGCTGTTCACTATGCCGTTCGGATTCGACAAAAATTTTTGGTCCCTTTTGTTTGTCTACAAATATTTACATAGATGTAACTCGCACTACATGAATAGGTGAGAAAAGTTCGGCATTGAACATTTTTCAGCCATTAATGAAAAAAAATATTACATATCGCTCATTTGCTGAAAGACTGTCGTAAAGTATACGGAAATAACCGTTACTTAGTGCTTTAACGTGAGTTATCATAACAGTATCTTATGAACTCTTCACTTGAGAAGAGTATTTGACGTTATTAATTGTGTGGAGTGATAGGTAAATCTTTTCAATATAATTTTTCTTAGAATTTATATTTTTGACTTATGACGGACATGTAGGTATATATACATATTTTGTCAATCAGATAAGTACAGTAGAAGTCCAGGATAACAAATGCCGGACGATATGCCGAATGTTGGATATTTTTTAAGGCCATTAGTGTCTCTATATAACGAAAGGTTGAAAAAATAAGTATTCTATATAGTGAATGATTTCTGTTATTAATGCTTAATTTTGATTTTGAATGTACGACCTTGTAAAAAAAAATGTCACCTGCTTGTTCCATTTCTATTGTGCGTGCAAGAACTAGATAATAATAAAAAAAAATTTATTTTTACTGATATGAATTTACATACTCGTAAGTGTCTAGTCTGTCACAAGACTCATGCAACTGGTATTTTTTATTTTTTTATGAAGTCCAACAATTTCTGTAATTAAGAATTATTCGATATAACGTAGGACTCTGAACATTATACATTTCGTTATACTGGACTACCACTGTACCGCCTTAAAAAATTGTAGACATCAAAACAGAACATTTAAGAATTTCGTTTTGGTTTAATAATTAGAAAATATATTGCAAATTTTCATTCCTCGGATTTTCAACTATAAGTAATATTATTAGTGCGACTATAAATAACATACATTTTTTTGTTAGAAAAGAATAAACATTTTAAAATGCTGTGGGTTCATAAGCTTTTTTTACTTTTTCGGGTCACTTAAGAAAACTGAGAAAAAATTTTGGGGAAATGTTCACATCTGTAAAGCAAGTCAGCCAAATATAAAATATTGTAATAAAGAAATATAATAATATATATATGTGTTAAATTTCCATATTAATTACATATTTATTTAAAAAATTATAAAAATATTAGTGAAACCAAAAAGTTAAAATTAATTTTATTAATTTAATAATCATAAATATGGCAACGCTTATTATTCGTGCCAACACCACATTGCATTAGGCTGTTTCTCTTCACCGGCTCTCATTCTCTCTTTCTCTCTCGTACTGTCAATTCACAGACAGTATTCAGTTTAGCACAATTTCCTCACGTTTATATCTATGAGCTACTTATGTTGTTGCTACATATCTTTGATAAATGTAGTCGCGTTCTTCAGTCATAAAATAAATTACACTTGGCCTATATCGATGTCGCAATAGTCGTGTTCTTGATAAAAATAGCTAGCATTTAAATGATTTTATAATACCGGCTGCATTCGTTTACAATTACCTCGTGTCATTGTAATAAAATTTGTTGATTAAAATCTCGTGAAAAAATTCAAGTTCATGAATAAAGTGTGAAAATTCTATGGATTATACAATTGCCGAAAGATACAGTAACAAATATGGAAGATTTTTTAGAAAATTTGGGGTAAGTGTATAAGGAAACGAGTAGTGAACTATTAAAATATTAAATGCCAACATGGCAATAAGAATTATTTATACAAATTTTTAGAGAAATTAGTGTTTTACGTAAAACTTGATACTTCAAATACTTCAACAGCTGAACACTGTTACTATTGTTATTGTTATTATTTTTTTCTATTTTTAAAATACAATTTCTAAATTTAAAAATATTGGTTTGCTGCATTTCTATGTTTTCATTGATTTGTTTTCCAAGTACCGTCGCAATTTATTTAGATTTTTAGCAAATTAACATACAAGTTCATAAATGGTTTTACTTTCAACTGCATACATTGAAGCGCTTATTTACCACATTGTTTATGAACATGGTTGCCAAATATCGGAAAAATTTAGTTTTTAAGCTTTTATATTTATTTTAAATTTAATAATAATAAGTAATCCAAAAATTAAAATTTTTTGTTCCCGTAACTGCCTTGATAAGAATACGGGTTAAAGCCCGCAAATGCGGAACTTTTTTGCGACTCGTATATCTACAAAAAAATGTTCACGTCCGTATGTAACAGTGCCATATCTTACAAATGGAAATAATTTTTTACTTTACATCGGACCTCTTCCTCCTGCTAAAGTATTTGGTACCCACAAAATTTTTCCAAAAGTTATCATAACTTGAAATAATGACATCCTTTCGTTGGAATAAATATTCCTCATAATAACACAAAAGTGTCATATAAAAATTAGACCCTGACTCACGTATCGAATATCATAAAAAAATGGGCTATAAAGGGGTGAAAGATTGGTGCAAAAGCAAAAAATTTTTTAACTTTCATAGCCAACAACTTTACATCAACTTAGAGGACTTAAAAATAATAAGCATACAAATATACTTATGTATATGTATTGCATAATAATAATAAATATTAATAATAATAAATATCCTTAATTCCGATAGTATATACTTAGTATGTTTGTATGAGAAAATAATCAGAGCAGTATATTCTTTAAAAAAAATCAACCATTCATCGTTGAGAAAAATGTGATGATTTCATTATTATTTTGCGTCAATATTTTAAAATTGGTTTTTGATTTTATTGCGAGACATTTGGCGTCCCGCAGATACTTTCTACGAGACTTGCCAAAATTATCGCGAAATTCGGGACAATTGGGAACCCTAGTTTTAATATTGAAGTAAGCAGACTGGATGAAGGATAAAATTATAAAATTAATAAGTAAACTACGACAGTAACCACGAATATTTGTGGTAAATATGGAGCTAGTCGGTAAAAGCTTTAAATGCTCAATGCGAAAATACTTATTTCGGCCAGATTAAGTCACATTCATTTACTTAAAATATTGCATGAAACTTTGCTCGGGGGCAAGTGGTTCAAGTGAAGTACACTAACATTTAGTGCCGGAACAACTGATAATTGAAATCACTTAATGACATTTAATGAAAGCAACCGGCAGTGCTATTTGATTTACGACTTGCCATTCATAATAATAATTTCCGAACTAAAAGTGATAAAACATGACATGGTTAATGTACACATAACAATTTCGACTTCACTTCACTGGCAAATCTGGACGCCTATCAGCAAAGATAACAAGCATTTGGGTATTATTATAATTATAATTAAGCCTGTGATTATTAATTTTGTTACGCACGATACTTATGAAGCAAAAAGATATCCATTTAACTCACCATACTTTACTTACTTTACTTTTAATGGCACAACAGCCCATGGAGGGCCTAGGCCGAGCTTTTCGCATCCTTTCATGCTGTGCTGTGTACATGAATAGATACTCACCATAACTTTGTACATATCTACTAAATATTTTTATATGCTACATACATACTTACCGCTACCTTAATTTACTAAAGCCCTAACATATAATTCTTTCACATTCGACGTTTTATTGGGACCAAAAACCGAAAAATTACGTCTTTCTTATTTATTTTAGTTTATCTACATATAATAAAAATTTTGGAAGCAATACTACTAAAATTTTTTGCTTATTTTTGAAAGTTTTAAAATTCATGTTAGGGCTTTACAAACTTAGGGTTTTGACATTCAGGTACAGTTTGAGGTTTAAACAAACTTGAGACAAGAAGTTAAGTCCATAAATTCAAGATATTAAATTTTGTTAAGCTCTTTAATTTCAAAAGAATCTTTTGTTTTATTTTTATTTTTAATTTGGGAAATTATTTTTCCGAATATTATTATTGCAACAGACATACAAAACGGTATCTATACTTATAACCATTTGTTGTTATTATTTTTTTAACTACTCAGCACAATAACGCTCAGAAATTTATTCTGAGTTAGCGTTTTTGTGTGTAGTCAGTTTTTGATTGTGTAAGTATTCATTTTCTGAATATTTTTTTTTTTTTTTTGCAAAATCATTAATTAGATTATGCTCTATGTATAAATTTTATAAAGACTTCTATGAACATTTTTGCCACAGAGAGAATAACAACAATCTATATAGCAGCCATGATTCCTCATCAGTGATTTGTCATTCATGACATGTCATAAATAAGTCATAAGGTCACACTATTTTTCTATTACAAGCCGATAGTATTGCCACTCAAAACACGGAGTTAATTACTTAGTAAAACTTTAAAACCAGAAATTTGGGAATCAAAGAGGAACTTTGTGGATATTCTGAAAATTATGGTAATTTTTTTTTTTAGTCAGGCCCAAATGATTTAAATCGATAAAAATTAGCTTCATCGCTGAAGATGATTTTTCGATAAAATTCTGGATTTTCTTCAATCTTTTGCAGAGCCCAATCCGAAAAGTTTCACTTCAAATGATCACGAGCCTTTGTACTCTTGTGTTAATATGATCTTGTAAGGTTGTAGGCCAAGATCTTTAGCAAAATTCGCTACAATATGGCTTAGAGATTCCCGACTCCTGCAGGGCTGCGATATTTTCGGTAGTTCGATCGGTGCATCGTTGGCATCTTCTGTAATCACGCTTCCGTGAGGTCTGGTTGTGGTCTGGCTAATGAGCATTCTATAGTGAATGTCAATAGTTAACGGTGGGACGATTATTACGACCGAAAATTGATGTAAGCGCTCTTAAACTTGCGAACACCGACTCAGAATTTCGGTAGTAATTTTTAATATTTTCCAAACCGTTGCTCGTTCGTGAATTTCAGCATGATAAAAATTTAAAACTTAAATGACGTTTCGACGTTGGCAGATCAAAAAAAAAAATTAAAAATTTAACAAACACAAAATTGTTACGTCCCTATTGAAAACCCTTTTATTATATTTGCATAGTGTGACCTGAGCTTCTCCCTGATGACTGTATCTGTATCAGTGATTCAGTCCAAGTATATTAAAATAAATATATAAAAATATGAACGATCATTATTATGGATACATACGGACACACATACTCGTAAATATATTGCACGTCGCAATAGAGAATAGCGGCAAGATGAAAAACTTAAATATTAATGGCTATTATACGGAGTGAGCTATGAAATTGACTATCATTCCTTTACATTCCCATGCATTTTTATGTATTCATGATCATTAATATTAATGAAGTGGATTCGAAAAATTCCTATCTTTATAAGATAACGAAAAATAAATTGATCAAATCTATTGGATCAATTTATAATAAATTTTATCTGGAAAACTCATCATTCGTTAATAAGGAGTGAGATCGAAAAAATCGGATAACTTTAAATTGTCCTAGCATTGAAATCCCTTATGCAAATAAAAAAAATGTAAACAGTTTTGTAAAAGAAAATTTAATTTCTGATAAAATGATTAATAAAACTAATTTGTTTGTTGTTTTTTACAGAATTCGGACAGCTTTTCCGGTATGCCTGCCATTAACGCTTTTACTGTCATTTCTGAGACTCTCTTGGCGGCAGCATTCCACTTATTTCTAAAATCTTCCATGGATTTAGCTTCTTTGTTTGTTGCCTTTAATGTTCTTTTCACTAAAGCCCAATATCTTTCGATAGGCCGAAGTTCTGGGCAATTTGGTGGGTTGGCGATTTTTGGTACCAATTTTATGTTAAATGGTTCGAAGATCAAACCAATTAAGGGTGACTTTACTTTATTGTATTGCAGGAGGCTAGATCTGGCCAAAATAAAGTAGATACATTGTGCTTTCTAATGAAGGGTAGCAATCTCTTCTGGAGGCACTCCTTCATATAAATTTCGGCGTTAACAGTGCCACTTGTTACGAAGCTTTTACTCCTTAGCCTACAACTACAAATCGCTTGCCATACCAAAAACTTCTTCGGGAACTCAACTCCTCCTCATTCCTTTGCGGTGCAAAACTCTTGACCAGGCAATTGAGCAAATTTAGACAACACGTATGTTTCACCCTCCATAACACAGCAATTGAATTTTTGGAAAAAAAATCTGTCTTCAACTTTTTAGCTCGGCTCTGGGCTACCAAGTTCTTAGTAGCGTTCCTGTCGGGTACTGACTGCACTTTGCATGCTTTAAGGCCCGCATCTTTTTTAATTTTACGTACTAAAAACTCACTTCAACTCGCTTTTTCCGCCAATTTTCAATTAGACAACGCTGGATTCTTCTCTAAGAGAGCAACGATTTTCTTCTTTTTTTGCGGAGACACGAAACCGCATTTCCTTCCAGAAGCATATTTTCTAGCAACTGCTAAGTCTGTATTAAATTTTTTAAGAATCATCGAGACAGTGTTTTGTGTAACTTTCGCCTTATTTGCAATGTTTTTATGGCTCCATTGCGAATTTTCTCGAAATAATACAACAACTAAATCGCGTCTTTCCAAAGTTATCCGATCTCACTCCTTACCATTTGCTACAGGTGTTCTGCAAAACTCTTATCGGCTTTTCACTAATCATCGTCTTAGAGTGAAATTATTAATTAGTTATAAACTTGAGTACCTAAAATTTAAGCAACCAAATTTGCTATGGACATTTCTTATAGTCAGGGTTAAGGGTTAAATTGTGAAATGTGCTTAATCACTCTAGTGGGAATAATAAAGTGCGCCACCTAAAATACAAATGGGATACTATCCCATTTGGAATTTTATCAAAGTCATCTCATACCATAACACTTTGTCCCAACTGAATCCCATGCAAGCGATGCGAAATTTGCGTGTCGCATACGAAACATAGTGTCGCATGAGTGTCCACATTGCATACGATGCGACTTGACGGACTGGAAATCACATACGATTTCTTGACATTCTTTATTTGAAAATATTCTATCTTCACATTTGCATCTCTTTTGTTACACAAACACTTTCGCTTTTACTATTCTGTAATCAGCGTTTCAATTTACATTTAAAATATCGCACACGACTAAATTGAAAAATCATATCTGAAGTTCATCCGATGCGAACAAAACGCAGTAATCGCATCGTGCTGTACCGGACAGTCTCATTTGAATACAGTAGCTTATTTTCAATACAAATCGTATTCGACTAACGCATCGCACAGTTCGGATACAATCAAACAAATAGTAGGATTCGAAATCGTTGCATCGCATCGTACTTAATTAGGGCATTATCATTTGACGCCTTCAGTTTGTTCTCAAAAACACTCGTACACAAAAATCGCAGGCATCTGATTCAATTAGGATATAGCGTAACACCATGAGGATTTTTTTTTGCCAAACTCCAATCTTTCGCTTTGGAAAATCGATATTTTGTTAAAAACAGAAGCCGCTAATCAGCTGGATCCTAAAGTCATTGTATCCAAGCACAAATGTTAGTGCAATGTTCTTCGTGATATTTTGTTGACCCGCCAATATTTCCATATAAAAAAGAAAACGTTTAAAATTTATGCTTGTGTACTTGTGATCTCTCTCAGTAATCTTAATATTAAAGTTATATGGGCAATTTTAGAAGACATCGGCGTTATTCCTAAAAATAATAACCAACCAATAAACCTAATTTTATTCAAATGGTAGGTATTGGAGTGGTGCAGGCGAACTTAGTACCTAGGTTATTTTCTGGACTCATCGTCTAGACACCGTGAGACAAGACTACTCACATTTTATCACACAATGTATTAAATATGTGTATTGAGTTCTATACTTATAAAATATTAACAATAAAATAAAAAAAATATTGAATATACTATAAATAAAATGAATAAAAAAGCAAAGTGACGCAAATTAGTGCTCAGTTTTTATCGATCGATATTTAAATAAATAAAACAAAGTTTACAATTACAAAAAAAAAATATAAAAAATTTGCTTACACACACACACACACACACACACACAGAGAAAGTATTTAATATAATAAACTTGCAATAAGTACAAGTTAACAATGTGATTTGAAGGTAGGAACATTAAAATTATCACACCCATGTCTTAAGTTATCACAAGTTTCGAGTTATCGTGTTAATACAAGCTAATTAAGAAGCTTTTATAGAAGCTTTCTCTTCCCACAAAGATTGATGAGTCACACACAAGCACACAAACACACTCACTCGCTCAGAACACTATGAAATTCAACTTCACCACTAAATTTCAATTAAGACTTGAGGTCAATAAAAATTGTGGAAATGTTCGCTTTGAAGCCATAACGTTCGACGGCCACGTACAGTCAACGCTTCGGCTCTGTTACGAAGCAATATGAAATTTGGGCGCGTATTTAAAGCATTGACAAAGCAGCGCTTAAGAGCAGAATTCATTTCGAAATAGAAAAGTGTAAATCTCGAAAAAAAATAAAAAATTTTAAGTTAAAATTAATAAGTAATTTGGGGGAAAAAATATTCATCACATAAAGGACTAAAAATTAAAATATAAGTGAAAAAGTGCAACGCTAGTTTATTAAACGTTTAAATTTAAATTTAACAAAATATTTTAAAATATAAAGCAAATAAATATTTGAAGATAGTTTAAACAAAAAAAAAAAAAGAAACAAATGAATACTTTCAAAACATTTTACATTTTTAGTACTTTCAAAGATTTTGGAACAGAGTGTGCTTTTTAGTTCAGTGCTTAAGTGAATTGATAATAATAATAATTAAACACTAATTGAATTCAGGTACATATTTAGAATATACGATATTTCAACAATTGGCAATGATTACTTATTAATTTCCGAATTTATAACGATCGGATTTATTTTAACAATTAAGGGTTTTGTAACTAATTTCAAATTGAAAAAAATTATTTCTTAGTTAAGTAGATTCAGTGAAAATTTTCTTCCTAACTCCCAAATAACCAACTTCGGTAACTTCCGTCGTCGTATGTTCCATTTTTCAATAAATTTGTTTTGAACACTTTTTCTTTAAAGTTTTTATTGACTATTTATCGTTGGCCTTGACCTCATTCCGTAACTTATGTATTAATGTTTGGCCGCCTGCAACTTATTTAATACTTTACAGGCCCCGTTTTTGATCAATTTACCATTTTATTTACATTTATAAAATGCAATATTAACAGTATCCACTTCAACCCAAAAATTTTAATTTACCATTTTCTTTGATGTTTCTCAAGATTCTTCAAGGTTCACTAGTCTCTGCTGTTCATCCGATTTGTGTTATGGCCGATAGTTACACGATCTTTAGTCAATCGACTGACAATATGCAAGGGTATTATTTGAAAATATTATATCTACATTTTGGGCAATTGGTGCTAGTTGAAAAGCGCTTACCGAAATGATAGACTAGCACGTTGCCACTAGACCACCGAAGCGGTTAATTTAAACCTTCAAAAGTTTGCTTTTGCTAGCCAAGAGGTGGTGCCGCATCCAATATATTTTATTGAGCCTCAAATACAGAAATCTTGCGTTTATTTGGAATCTCTGTTTACGATTTTGAAGCCATTTTTTCACAGATCCTCTAATTTTCAAAGGAGAATAAATGAAAATTTCACTTTTATTAAATTTGTTCGGCTATAATGAACATTGCTGTATTGAATATCCATGTTCATACGATCTTTTCGGAACCTGCCACGGTTCCTCATCAGTGATTTTTGTGATAGATTCTTTATTTCAAAAGTACCTACAAGTAAAAATATCGTAAAGTAATATTACGTTTAGAACTCGTAAAGTTTAGTAAACAGTGCAGATAAGATGGTTCTTTAGTATATATTATTTTGTGAAGTAAAGTTAATGTTCTGAATGTTAAAAGTGATTTTAAGGTCATGTTCATAAATTGTTTTGCAAACTGAGATACATGGTCAAATTTTCTAAGTCCAAACACAACATTCAGTTTGTTCGTGCTAAGAGTATCACAATTTCCAAAGATTTCGCAACAATATATTAATGAAGGAATTAGGCAAAATTTAGCAAACATTAGATGAACATTTAAAGGAGTGAAAGGAGTGTTTGGTTCATCATAACAAACGTGACATACCATAAACTTTCGCTACAACAAAGCCTTTGTGATTATTCCACGGTAATGTGCGAATAAATTACCGTAAATAATTATTGTCAGATATCGGTTAACCTACTTTGATTTATTTATCACCTTCGATCCTAAGGTCTCTTTGTCAAATATCGTGACATTTTGTAAAATTTAGTTTTTGTCCTTTTCCCTACCAAATGTAAAATGTTGACATATCTGCATGAAATTATTTCAATTTTGCATGACATTCCACTGAATTATGAGTAGATAATGCATAAATTTGACCAGCAGTTATTGCACATGGAAACATTATATAGAAGAGTTAATTTTTCACACTACGGCGCATCATGACGCACTTATTTAAGTTCCAAAATGGGTGAAAATCTTATGAATAGACAGGGTACAATCATCATAACAACTATATACTACTGTGGGCAAAAAGTAGTAAGACTTTTTAATTTAAATTTTGCGCGGAAACCCATTCATCAAAATATTATTTTTTTAAGGTTGGTATGACTGTCGGTGACATCTGTGCCAAATGTCACATCAAAATAATCATTAGTGTTTAGTATACGCTTGTCTTTCTGAAGTACAAAAAGTGCATTCGGCGATTTTCACAATGAGTGAAATTATTCAACAAAGAAGTTCCATTAAATTTTGTGTGCGGAATCAAATTTCTGGTGCCGAAACGTTCAGAATGTTGCAAAAGGCCTTAGGTGATAATTGTATGTCGCGAGCAAGTGATTTTGATTGGTACAAATTGTTCAAAGATGGTCGAGAACGCGTTGACGACGAACCACGTCCAGGACGGCCATCAACATCAACTGATGATCAACACGTCAATAAAATCAAGGAATTGGTGCTCGAGAATCGACGATTAACAGTCAGAGACCTTACTGGCATCGTTGAAGTATCGGAAGGATCAGTGAAAACCATTTTAAAACATCATCAACTCATGGTTTTTGCATCACGATAATGCGCCGGCTCACACTGCTTTGGTTTTACGAGACCATTTTGCCAAAAATTCGACTGATATCGTTCTCGTTCCGCAACCACCCTACCACCCTATTCGCCTGACTTAGCACCGTGTGACTTTTGGCTATTTTCTAAACTCAAAAAACCGCTTCGTGGACACTGTTACCGTTTTGAGTCAATTGAAGACATTAAACATGAATCGCTAAGCGCATTGAAGGCTATTCCGGAAATTGACTTTAACAACTGTTTCGAGAATTGGAAAAAACGTTGTCACAAGTGTATTGGGGCCGGGGGGGATTACTTTGAAGGGGACGAAATAGATTTGGAAGAATGAATAAAAAAATTTGAAATTATGAACAAAGTCTTACTAACTTTTGCCCACAGTAGTATATCCTTGTAAAACTTTAAATACATTTTTTTTTCTGTACCACAGTTCCATATTTTATTACGAGTAAATAAATAGTACGTCAGGCTATATATGTACTTATATTTACTTCTAAATGAAGAGTGAATTTCTTACTTTTTGAAAATAAGGAAAGGCAAAAATAATTCAAAATATCTAGTAGATTGTGATTTCGGTGTCAATATTGCATTTCAACTAAGTATACGTCCATATGTATGTTTGGTTCTGTAGTTGTTGTTGTCTTCCAATAGTTTGGTCCCTGTTTCTCTATGATTTTTAGTAACAAGGGATGTGAACTAACACTATTTCGCAGTATGGTTTGGTTCAACGGTTCACATTAAAAAAAAAGCATAATGGATAGCAAAGAATTACAGATCCTCATAATCCGCTCCCTGCAAATTACGTATTAGTTTCACATTGAACAAATCGAAATATTGTGTTATGGTTACGTGATGGAAATTCCCCGAAGGAAAGCAGAAAGGCATTAGAAATGGACATTAGAAATTATTTCATAAAATCGGTTACAGCAATGAAAAGTTTTCCTGTTCTAAAGCATTTAAAAACCAATTTGCGATGAACAATGAAAGGAATTCGATTCGAATTAGCTTCAGGAAACATTCATAAAAATGTCTGAAATCACCACAGAAGATATTGTACTAGATTTCTTTGTTAAAATTAAGCGGCATAAGTAGGCTTGACAGCGACTTTTGAGGTTTGGACATTCACTTAATGAAAAAGAGTTTTTATCTTTCTTTTTTCTTTTAATGGCACAACAGCCCATGGAGGGGGACCTAGGCCGAACTTTACGCACCCACTCATGTTGTGTGTGTTATATTTGTACTGACCTACAGTTTTATGCCAAATCCGAACGGCGAGGTGAAAAGCTTTTCACATGCAAGAGGTGGTGGCCGTGTAGAAAATTTGTTTTTTCTACTTTTTGATTTTACCTGTGCCTAGGCAGCCTGCGTAACAGGCCAACACACTACCAACTACTTAATAGTAGCGGCCACTAATACCATTCGGGATGGCAAATTTATTGTAGATAAAAGAACAAATTATGATCAGAACTGATTTGTTTGGTTTAGTTCAAGTGAAACAAAATAAGAGAGGTTTGATCCATGGTTCAGTTCAAGTAACTCAAACTGCTTATAGTTCAGTTCAAAATTGGATTGTTTCAAAAGCGGTTTGCATCCCTGACAAATTTGCACTCTACTCATTTTGGCTCGCTTCTTTCTCCTTGTTTTTGCTTCGAGTCTGTCAAATTAGTTTCTTCGAATACATTTTAAGTACATATTTAAAACTTTTTTCATAATTTGCAGAATTTGAAAAATTTTGAGTTCTTAGAGAGTAATCAAAATCTGAAAAAACGTGTTCGTTATATTGCTGAGACAGGACGTAAATTTTATTACATATGAACATTATCTGATTTGCATTATTGTTGCATTAACTACATATATGGTATTTATATTTAACCAAACCTGTGGAATTTGAAATAATATTAGGCTGAAAAATTCTGGAAAAAATCGGAACTTTCAAGACCTTTAGATGTTAACTGATTTCATTTGATAGTACTTAGAAACTGTCTGAACTTATAGTTCTCTCGCTGACTTGGTTATACATTGTGTCCCACAAATTTTCTTTCTTTTGGACAGTTTTTTGTAAGTCAGTGTATTATTGTAGAATGAGGACAATTGCCTTGAAATTTAATCCAAATATTTAATGATATTCTAAATATTTGCGTGTAAAGTTTTCTCTATTCTTTTGTTCTCTGATCATTTCAAACTTGACTCATAATTACTGACTGAAACTTTATTAGGCTATTTTTGGATTTGTTATTATTTGTATTTCAAATTATTAATCAACATTCAGATATATTTCGGTATTAATATTAAGTACATACATACATAGAAACATAAACGTGACGATTGGTGCGCTAATTTCCTATAATAAAATACCTTCAACCATAGTAAAATATCTTGTGATGTGTTTTATTACTTTCTGCGGTTAACTGATCTCTTTCATTTTCTGTCTCGTTCTGTTTGTATAGTATGGGTGCCAGCTGAATACATTGTTGCATTTTAATAGAAACTGTGTTAAATTACTACCCAATAATTGTTTAAAATTTCTCATTTGCTATTTATATACTCGACTTGTGTTTCGAGTATATAGTTACTACAACTAAACGTGTTGAAATGCAGTTTTGCAGAAAACGAATATAGTTAGACATGTCACGTGAAGAGTAACTAAAAGTTTTCGATTAAACAAGTTTTTTAAATAAAAATTCTAAAATTTTAAGCAACGTTTCTTTTAAAATTTGTGTTCCAAATCCAATTAAAGCACAAAAAAGAAGAATATCCGGAAGGATAAGGAAAAAGCAATGAGAGAATTTAGAAACAAGAAATATAATATTGGGTCATATAAAAAGTATCCGTGGTTTTTTGTTACAAGATGTTGTTGGTACCCACAAATCTGGCAACACTAGTCCGATTATGCCAACAAAAAACATGTTTGAAAGGTGTCATTTCAGGCTACATTTTGTGTTAAGACAGTTGTGTAATCGCTAGTGTTAAAAGTTACATTGATTTGAAAATGAAAATGAAACTATGTGATGCTTTATTACTGTGGAAAAGGCAAAATCGCTGCAAAAACATGCCGAAAAAATAGTGCGGTTTACGGTGAGGGTGCTGAGCATGAACGCCGGACCCAGGAGTGGTTTGCTCGAATCCTTTCCGGAAATTTCGATATCAAAGAATCGCTCTGTTCGGCCAAACAGTGGAAAAACCCACTAAATGTTTCAAACATGTGTTCGTTTGACATAATCGGACTAGTGTTGCCAGATTTGTGAGTATCACTATAATCGTGTAACGAAGAACCGCGGATGCTTTTTATATGACCCAATACATATGTTTCATTCCTATTAGCTTTCTAGAATATCAACCTCAGATTCAACATTTGAAAAATTCTGTAGAATGTTGAATCCCACCGATTTTATGGGTTTTAAGCTGAATTGGAAACTAAAATTAAAAATTGTTTGCAGAAAAGATTTATCATTGTGGTAGAATTGTTATTGACGTTAAATGTGTTAATTATAGGTAGACGATAGAATGAACCTGATATCCAATACTTGCTCGTAAGGTCCACGCACAGTGTTTCAATTTCATACAAAAGGTGGCGAAAAAAAGTGAAGACCCCTGAGTTTTTAAGCACTTTGCAATTCCTTTGATGAATTGCATATTTAAATCCATTAATTCATTACTAAGGAAATGTGGAGATGTTAGTTACCAATTATAAATCCAAGGAATGAAATTTGGAATTTAAAATGAATTATTCCATTACAAAGAATTGTAACTGGCTATTAATATTTTCAATTCCTAATAATAAGGAATGTGGTCGCTGTAGCGTAGTGGTAGTACTTTGGACTATTACGCAGAGTGTCCGGGGTTCGAATCTCTGCACAGGCAAAATCAAAAAGTAAAAAAATACGTGTTTTCTACACGGCACCACCTCTTGGCAGGCAATGGCAAACCTACATGGGTAAAAATTGCCTATGAAAAGCTTTTCATTTAGCTGTTCGGATTCGGCATTAAACTGTAGGTCCCTTTCATTCATGTACAAATATAACACGCACAACATTAGTGGATGCGAAAGTTCGGCATAGGCCCTCCATGGGCTGTTGTGCCATTAAAAGAGAAGATAAGATTTGTGATGCCATTGAATTCACTCAGCTATTTACTTATGAGGCGGTCAATGTACATACTTACTAGTGAAATATCGTCAAACTTTCACAAGTGGGGTATGTGTCCAACATATACAGATTTTACTGTCTTTTTTTTATTATTCAACAAACTGAAATTATACTAATAAAATATCTTTTCATTCAATTTTACTACCAAATTAAGTATTATCTGTTAAAAATATGCATTATTTCTTTCCCGTTTCATTCTTTCCAGTATAACCATGCCCTCGTTGAGCATATCCAGTGCCTATCGCATACTTGTACGTAAAAAACCCATCGAAGATGCTTCCGAATCGAAATTAGCTAAAGTTTTATCGGCCTTTGATTTGACTGCTTTGGGCATTGGATCAACACTTGGTGTTGGTGTTTATGTATTGGCGGGCGAGGTCTCGAAAACCTACGCCGGTCCTGCTGTAGTTATCAGTTTTCTTATTGCTGCAATCGCATCGGTTTTTGCCGGGCTTTGTTATGCGGAATTCGGTGCACGTGTACCCAAAGCGGGTTCAGCATATATCTACAGCTATGTGACAATTGGTGAATTCATTGCGTTCATCATTGGTTGGAATTTGATTCTAGAATATGCAATAGGTAAGTTCCGGTATATTAAATATGACTCAATGTTCAGAACGACGCTTTATGTAAATTATATTAAATTTACATTTGCAATTAAATTGTAAGTATTTATTATTTAGAAATATAGTATGAGCAGAATAATTTGAGACAGCATGATATGTTCATCAATATTTGTATAATATGAAATTTAAATTGATTTTATGTTTAGGCGGCACGAGAGCGTCTTCGTTCTTCACTTTTCTATATATACGAGTACATATTTATTCAATTTGATTGATTCTGATCAATTTATGTCGCTAAACTTAATTGAATTCGATGTATGTGAGATTCTATTTAAAGCATCATGAAAAATATGAAATTTCGGCCATGTTTACAAATTCATTGGACACGGTTCTCTTACACATTTCAAGTCTCGAATCATAACTAAGTACAAATAATTGGAAATATTAAATAAAAGTAAATCGAACCGATAGGCTTTGCCTCCTGGCAGCTGGAAGCTATAAATAAAATAGGTATTTATTATATTTATTATATTTACAAGTTCAGCTGTGCCTTTCTGATTCGAGTCAATCGTAACCCACACTTAATGTTCTACCATATGAGATTTTTGGAGATTTTTCCTTGTACTGGAAGGTTGGCATTTTCTGTAATTAAACATTAGAATTAGGAAAACTTTTTGACTTTTAAATGACAGCATCAACAGAATTCACTAAAATTAGAAGAATAATTAAAATTTTACATTTCAGAGTTCAATAGTTTCGAATATGATGTTTGGAGACTATCTCCAATTTTTCATCTGATCATTCAGGTCTTTAAGGGACCTTCTATCCCAATAAGTTTAAACCAGGCACTGTAAAAGTTTTAACCCATAGTAAGCTATGGTATTTAAAGAACTCTAAAAAGTGAGAAAGAGGCTTCGAATATTCGCATGCTGCAATTTTCAAATGCTTACCTTTACCTACATAGCATTTGTAAATATGTATTAAAATAGTTTGATTTTAGACTCTAGGGACTTGAGGAATGGATCTTTACAAACAATATTAATATCTCCTTCAACTTTCTCTTCCATCATCGTCATTTAGGTGGCGCTAGTGTGGTCAAAGGTCTCAGCACTTATTTGGACTCACTGTTTGGCTATGCAATGCGCGATTACCTAACCGCCAATCTGCCAATGAGAATCGAAGGTCTCGGTGACTATCCGGACATTTTTGCTTTTGGAGTGACGGTAATATTTGCATTTGCCATCGCCTTGGGTGCCAAGGAGTCGACACGCGTGAATAATGTCTTCACGTTTCTAAACTTGAGTGTGGTGCTGTTTGTGATTGTTACTGGACTTTTCAAAGGTGAATCTCCATTTGGAAAAACTACACCGAATCACTTAATGTTATACTAGCAAAATTTTCCTTACACTCTCTGCAGTTTCATCTGGCAATTGGTCGATACCAAAAGAATCCGTACCGGAAGGTTATGGCAATGGCGGCTTTATGCCCTACGGTTTTACCGGCATCATACGCGGAGCTGCTGTTTGTTTTTATGGTTTCATTGGTTTTGATTGCATAGCCACAGCCGGCGAAGAAGCTAAAAATCCACAAAAATCCATTCCATTCGCTGTGGTTACATCACTAGCCATGGTATTTTTGGCTTACTTCGGTGTTTCAACCGTACTGACTATGATGCTGCCGTACTATGAACAAGACGAGAGTGCACCACTGCCGCATGTCTTTCGCATTTACGGCTGGGTTGTCGCCGAGTATCTAGTGACCATCGGTGCTTTGTGCGGTTTGTGCGCCAGTTTAATGGGTGCCATGTTTCCTTTGCCGCGCATTGTTTTTGCGATGGCATCGGACGGTTTGCTCTTCAAGTTTATGGGTGAAATCAGTGCAAAATATAAGACACCATTTAATGGTACACTGCTGACGGGCTTTCTGACTGGCCTATTGGCTGCCATTTTCAATTTGAGCCAGTTGGTGAATATCATGTCAATTGGAACATTGTTGGCTTACTCGATGGTCGCCAGTTGTGTGCTGATCCTACGTTATGAATGCGATGAACGTCGTTGTGATGTCAGAATTGTTGGAAATGGGCGCACACTTTTGGATTACAATGAAGCGGATTGCGCTTTGTGGCGAAGATTGTTCAATACAAATGGCTCTCTAGTGCCGACCAAGAAAACATCCCGCATCGTCACAACGATGACAACACTATATTGTGAGTAAATAATGAGGTTTTTTTATTAATTAGCGGTTTTCTTTCCAATGCAATAACGTCCTTAACAAATAGTTTTGGACCCATGCACCATGCATTAAAGATTCTTTTTCGGTATCACATTTCCTCAACCTAGGCTTACCAAAAAGGCTTGAAAACTCTATTTTCCCGACTGCGGTGATAAAAATATGAAGCTAGCCCCGAAATACGGGACGAGACGTTTTTTAAAAACTCAAATACGAGTGTAAGCATGTGAGAAATTTTACAAATTCCATTTATTGCTAATTAATTAAAATTAATTTTTGAAATTTCTCGTATCCATTCATACTGATAATAATATGGAGAATTTTTATCTAAAAACCACATGCTTCTTGTCGCCCCTGTCTCCTTTGACTCTCTTTCTTACAACTTTCTTAAATTTAATTGCTTTTAACGCGCCATCTAGTGGTGGATAGAAAATAAAAAACTTTACATTTTATTACCTTTGAAATGAGTCAAATCTTGCAAAGACACAAAAATACATTTTTATTAATTTTTATTAATTTTTATTAATTTTTATTAATTTTCTAACCCAGTTAAACTCAATCCAAAGATGAAAATTACTAACAAAAACAAAATTTTTGGTTTTTCTAACCTTAAAAAATTATGAATCGAGAATTGCTCGGTAGCGCTTCATTTTTTAGTATTCGAAGTCAAAGTCCGTGTCGAAGACAATATACCAAACTTTGTCGCATAGTGTAATTAAATTGTAAGTAAAGAAACAAAAATGCGTTTCGCCTGAAATGTGACTCTTAAAAATTTAGTTAAGTTTCTTCAGGACTTCCCACTTTCCAGTACAAAAAGTTTATTTGTTTTGGAGTTACTCGTAGAACTTTAACTTTTCTGTATTCTATAATTGTCATACTTAAATAATAATCATAATAATATTTCTTTCGTTTCAACCTGCAGCTACTTGGTGTTTCGTCTTTTCGCAAATACTCAAAAAAGTCGAAGAAGATATTACTAGCATTACCAAATCATACGTTGTATTATTAGTGTTTGCTGCAATACCATTGCTACTCTTACTGTTCATAATCTCGCGGCAACCACGGTCCAGCATACAGCTTGCATTTACGGTGCCCTTCGTGCCATGGTTGCCAGGTATATCAATTTTAATAAATGTTTATCTAATGGTACGATTGGACATTATGACTTGGGTACGTTTCTGCGTGTGGATTGCTGTGGGTGAGTAGGAGATCAAAAATGCGTCTGGAATTTCTGATTAAACTGCTTTGCCCTTGTACAATTTCAGGTCTCATAATTTACTTTAGTTACGGTGTCCGTAAGAGCCGACAACGTCAACGTAATATTGTACGTAATTCCATAACGAGTCTACACGATAGCAATGAATCTGTCGTGATGCCATTACATAATAATGACGATAAATATTGCACACAAATGCCGCTCATGTATTTGCAAACCTCAAGTTAATATGCACCCCACTTGTACTTGTGTTCGTTTGAGTGTTACTGCACTTAGGGATGGGTGTCATATATCATCATTTTACGTACTTAACACATACAAGCATACAATATTACTGTATTATTATAGATTACGCTTTAAGCTTTTCATGTTATCTTCACTAAAACTATGTATTTTAAGATCTATTACATTACAATGAACTGTTAAGTTTAGTTTCTTATACGTGTCCTACTCATCGATAGTTTTAAGGCACATGCCCATTAAAGGGAACTTTCTTAAACTCATGGAAACTCTGAAGAGATAGCAGTCTCATAAAATCTCTTCGTTACTGCCTTTCTTCGTCTGTATGCTTTTTTTATTTATACTATGCCTACATATTATAAATAAGATCTATTAAGCATTAGTTTTAAAGTATTTCATTTAATTTTAGGGTATAGCTACATACGTAATTAATCTTGCAACATGTAGCATTAGCTTTATGATACCAAATGTCGAATACATACATAAGTATACATTATGTACTTTTTGAGTATTTTACATATTTACTTAAATATACCTACACATGTGGTAAGCTGCACTTACTCGTATTAACCAGGGAGACTCACAGGTCATTGTTACACTAGTCTTGGCGATGGCCAAGATGATGCGTGGCATCACCACGCATTTCGTTGCTGAAATCCGCATAAAGTTAATACCATACCATACATACTGAGGCTGGTGTAATAAGGACCTTTGAATAAGTATTGCAAATGTTGAAATTTTATACTGTTGTTGTTTCTACTTGAGGAAATTGAAGCTCCTGCTGAATTTCACATGAATGATGATGATTCTGATGACGCTAATGAAGACACACTTGATTGCTCTATTGATGATGCTATTGATGAGGCTATTGATGCCGTTATTGACGATGGTAAATGCGTTGATGTCGATGAAACAAAAGATATCAAGTCAAATGGCAATCTTCCGAATAATGAAGTCAACAAGTCAAGGCATCTTTGGCGTAGTGAAAACACTAAGCTTTAAAAAACTAAGCTTTCTTACAAACATTTCTGCAAAGGCGATGCCACTAATTGACGAATCGAATCTGATTTGTTGTCGAGAAAGTATCTGAGAGTCATCTGATCTGGTACCGATGTTTAGAAGATGGTTAATAAATACGTTCCACAAGACAACAAATACAGAACTTATTAAAGCGAACTGGGTATTTCGTGTTAACCCTTGTGTGAACGTACCATCCCATCATTATGAACATAAGTACCTGAGTATGTATGTGTTCATGTAGGAATGTACGTACACCTGCTTAGTTCTGTTGAAAGTATTTACTTATGCATTTTGTATGTTAATTGTAATCTGAGAATCTCGAAATAAAATCAATTAAATCATTTTACGTACATAATTACGCATAAACGAAATATAAAAATATAACTAGTAAAATATAGGCAAAATTTTTTGGTGTGTTTGATGCTGTAGGGATTGTTTATGAAGCACTTAAACGAGGTGTAGTAAGTGTGTAGTAAGATCAGATATTTAGCAAAATGCGAACATCAGGAAATTGTTATAATTTTCTATAGTCTTATTTCCATTTTGGATTGAATTACTTGGAAACTAAAACATTATATTATAGTTGGGGTAAGTTTACTATTGCTATTATGAACGTCAGTGTGTGAACTTAAATACACAGTTGGGATCAATGCGAGGAGTGAAATCGTCTAGAGCATATATTAATTGCCTCAGCAGCCAGAAAGCATGACGCTAAAGAAGTCATGTTAGTCAGGAATTTGTTCATAGCAGTTGTTAACAACGTTGGCCATGGCACGATGGAGAACCTCAGAAGATGATATTTCTTCCATTTATTGGTCATCCTTTGTTGACATTCTAAATGAAGTAGAGAATCTTGGCACTTACATATCAGATTTCACGCACGATGTGTGAGCACTTGTTACGGGGCAGTCCTTAAGAGCGATTTGCATTACGAGACGGAGAAGGTCTAAGATAATATTGGTCCATGGTGCGATGATAAGGCATCATTACAGTTTTGTAATGGAGACACAATGAGGGAGGGCTTTATCCCGTTGTCTCCAAAGTGAAGTATCTAAGGGTAATTCTAGATAACAAACTTTCTTGGAAAGTGGAACAAGAAGAAACTCGTGCGCTTGTTCTGACAGTGCCGCAGAATTTTTGGCAAGACGGTCAAAAGCCGATAGCTTAAGATTGTTTTTACACAGCCTATATAATGCAAGCTAAATTGTTCCTCACTTCAAATTCGGAAGAAAAAATAGTGTGAAATACTTTAAGCGACACCAACTCGAGAGGTCGTTCTTAGGAGTTGTCACATGTCGTTTACACAGTCGGCTCCAAAACAATAATTATCGTATGTGAATGTAACCAAAACTGATTTGTGCGTGGACTTTAAGAACAAGCATTTCGTTGATACAGGAGATACGGCAATAGCCTTTCAAACAGAGACCTTTGAGATTTTGAAAGTAGCGTTCTGAATAATCGGGAAAAAAAATAGGTATAAGTCTGCACTAACTGTGACGCTGTACTAATGGCCGAAGATCGAAAGCAAAACTTTATGTTGCGATTTTAAACAATTTATAGGTTTCATGACACTTTGGAGGGTCTGGTAACGAAAGGCAAATAACATGGTTAACCGCGACTTTACAATAGGCCAATGGGCGTTAGTTTACCAGAAACTAGGCTACTCCGAGTTATGCTCATAGCAAGAGTTGGTTCAGCATAAATATCGGAAAACTTCGAAGTGCTTTGTGAAAGCATCTAACAGAAACTTTGTTTCGTATCCGCCTGTGGAAATGACCAGCGCAAACTAGTAGGTTTGATCACAGGGCACAATAGATGTGGTCAACATAAATACATGTTACCAGCATGTGAATACTGTATTGAGAATGGAAAAATATAAAACTTTCTGTAAGTTTTCCCAAAATGTTATCACTTGATAACATCTACGACTATCGTAATTAATGATCAATGGTCTACATCAATGGTCTACATAATGGATTGGAACAATTTCAAAGACGAACTTCAATGTGTTGAAATATGAGTTGGAAATTATGAGAGTTCCCTAAACCAGATTACCAAAATTTGATTAACTTTTCTTGACACTACATTATCTATTTAGTATTAAAATGTTCAAAATATAGCATACTTTTAGGCTGTTGATAAAATTGTAAATGATTTAAAATTTATTTAATTGTGTACATAAATATTTATATGTTTACTTCTCAGCCATATACTTACATTTAGAAGTTAAAATAATATGTAATATTTTAATGTAGTTAGTTAATTATGTACAAAAAAATTCAAATGCAAAACAAAAATGTTCAAGTTGCATAGTTCCGAAGTTCAAGTAATTTGTACCGGTGCATACGTTGAGTTAACTGACTTCGATCTCTCTCTATCGTTGCGATCTGATCGATAATCTGATCCACCACCCCATACACACATGTGAACTTCTATGAGAATAGCGATAAAAGCATCTTCAAAGATTCGACACAAAAATAAAGAACGTCGTTATTCAGTACCATCGATTCGCATTGGAATTATATCAGTGTCGGGCAAATCAATATATAAACATGCATGCTTAAGTGTGTGTATCTGAGAGATGAACAGCGCTGTATGTGGTATTTGTTTAATTTCAGTAGGGAGGTCTTATTTAAATGAATAGTGAAAGCCAACACACATGATTTGCTTTGTCAAAATAGCTCTCAAACTCCCCCGAATTCCATTGTTCGTAAGCTGCACGAAGAAGTTTATAGTAAACGTGTGAAAGTATTGCGTCGGCAGAGAATGTGAGCCTATCCACAAGTGATTAGGAAAATCAGAATTGCCCGAAACTGAAGTATATCAATTTGTGATCGTTAGTCAAGTGAAGTTGTAAAATTACGATGATAATCAGGTACAAATAATGTAATATTTATTTCATTTGATTCCTTTGCCTTAGATACAGAATAAGAATCAAATGAAATAAACTTGGAGTTTCTGAAAATCTGACAATATCAAAGGAAGAAGTCCATAAGTATACTTAGACATTTTCCTTTTATATACATACATACATACTATATATATACATACTATACAAGTATTTATGTATAAACAAACAATTTACTTTTAAAAAATTTTCTTAGATTCCAATTTTTGTTATAGTGATTTGTAATTGCGTTATTAAGTATTTTCTCTGCTTAATGACGTCAACGTCTTCCGCATTATTTTATTTGACTCACTCATGATTGCCTACTTAGATACAATAAAAAAAGTACACAATTTCTAAGATTAAAATTGCTATTATTTCATTATTAGTGAGTCAAATATTTAGTATAATAAAGCGAAACAAATATCAGAGTACAGAATGTATGTGGTTAAAAACTTGGGCCTGAGTAGATTGTATTATGAAACATTAGAATTTTCTCTATATGGTGACTGCTGCCTGATAATGCTAGCACTTTTCTCTAACCACATATTAACCAGCATTGTTTAAGAAATTTACTTTTTTTGCTTACATTGTATAAAACCAGATAGCAATAATATCTCGTCGTGTTTGTATCAAAAAAAAAAATTTTTTAGTGGCGCTCTTCAATTTTGTATCTCCACTTGAACACTAAAGTTTATCGAAAGATAATTTATTTTTTTCGTTTTTTACAAAATGGTACTTTTGGAGATACGTCATTGAAGAATATATGCAGATTCATCAAAACCGGGACACCACTACTCATTGAGAGGTGCCTGTTTAAGCTCACAGATTTAAGCCTTCTTTCCCACTCTCTACTATATATGTATCTTTTTTATTGCGAGTTGCTATATCTAAAAATTATTAAGGTGCAATGTACGTCATAGTAACTGGGTCGCTTCCTTGCGAAGCACTCGGCAATATCTGTATGTCCAAGTACAGGAAGTACGAATATTTCTCGAAGATATTTCTTTCTTTCATTTCGCCCTGGAAAGCTGACGTAGTTTAGTAAAGGTATCTTACCGGTTTTATTGCTAATAACTTCGCTAAGTCAGCGCCCTGCCTTGTTGATCTATTATTACCTTATTGGCCACCACATCTATGACAAAATGCAAAGCGTTGGATTTAACAGTGCCTTCATGGCTGCTATAGGACATGTTCTCATACCCCTGGTAATACGAACCCAGAATAGCCTCTGTATGACTAATTTTATTCTTTCTGGCCAAGCTGTTCCGCCATAAGTAAGAATAAGCGTGTAACCATCCTTAATAAGATATACGGAGGACATAGAGGTCGCCGTGGAGTAGTAGGTAGTGTGCCGGGATCAAATCTTGGGGCAAACGAAAGTCGATATAATAAATTTAATAATAATAAAAAATAAAGAAAATTATACGGAGGAAATACAAAAACTAAAAACTAAAAACTAAAAACTAAAAACTAAAAACTAAAAACTAAAAACTAAAAACTAAAAACTAAAAACTAAAAACTAAAAACTAAAAACTAAAAACTAAAAACTAAAAACTAAAAACTAAAAACTAAAAACTAAAAACTAAAAACTAAAAACTAAAAACTAAAAACTAAAAACTAAAAACTAAAAACTAAAAACTAAAAACTAAAAACTAAAAACTAAAAACTAAAAACTAAAAACTAAAAACTAAAAACTAAAAACTAAAAACTAAAAACTAAAAACTAAAAACTAAAAACTAAAAACTAAAAACTAAAAACTAAAAACTAAAAACTAAAAACTAAAAACTAAAAACTAAAAACTAAAAACTAAAAACTAAAAACTAAAAACTAAAAACTAAAAACTAAAAACTAAAAACTAAAAACTAAAAACTAAAAACTAAAAACTAAAAACTAAAAACTAAAAACTAAAAACTAAAAACTAAAAACTAAAAACTAAAAACTAAAAACTAAAAACTAAAAACTAAAAACTAAAAACTAAAAACTAAAAACTAAAAACTAAAAACTAAAAACTAAAAACTAAAAACTAAAAACTAAAAACTAAAAACTAAAAACTAAAAACTAAAAACTAAAAACTAAAAACTAAAAACTAAAAACTAAAAACTAAAAACTAAAAACTAAAAACTAAAAACTAAAAACTAAAAACTAAAAACTAAAAACTAAAAACTAAAAACTAAAAACTGAAAACTAAAAAACTAACTAAAACCATTTTCTTGACAAAGATATGTAAAAAAAAAATTGTCAAGATTAATCGACTTTAAAGAAAGAAAAAGTTCTTAATTATAAGCTTTAACATATAAGAAATACATTTTATAAAACAGAAAAATAATAGTTAGATTCATATAAATTTGTAAATGCCTTTAACCGGAAAATAGCCAAACTTAATAGAAGGGATGAAAAATATAATTTTGGGGGTATAAATTTATCCGATACATCGAAAACATCGATGTTTTCGCCCGAAATATCGAAGATTACCGATTTAGACCAACGATGCATTGCATCGAAATAACAATCGATATCTTTTTCCCATGCCCATCACTAATAGAGTTAAACAAAATATATGATAACAACTTTATAAAAATTCAAAATTTAACTTAAAGCTGCTTTTTATTGGTACATGTTAAACAAGATGGCTAAGTTGTTAAGTCGCTTCTTCCAATTATTATTCACAATGGAGATGGAGGTGAAACATTTTACGATATCGATAACAATAGAAATGAGTGCCAGTGATTGCGGTTAACCACAGGAAATGTTCTTGGTTCTTACTCTTTATAAGAATATTTAATATTGAGAAGGCAAATAATGGCAAATATTTTATAGAATACAACAGCGTTAACAGATAATTGTAAGATGCCTTTGTTTTAACAAAAAATTATCGATAAGCTGGAAATAAATAGAATTAGCACATTAGCACATCCCTAATGACAGCTGATTTCTTTACTTATACCATATTTGAGCTTTAGTGCAAATTTTATTATTAAATATAAATTATTGCCCATTTTTTTGTGTTTGTTTAAATTTTTACTTACTTTTTTCGCTGTTCGACATTTTTATATGAATTGTATATCCTTTGTTTTATTTTTTATGCCAAACTGTTCTCTTTTCTCGTTATTGACAATTCACGTTAGGGTTAAAGTTCAAACCAGGAATGTTAAGCAACATAATTGATATACACAGCAGCTATAATTATTATTCGTGTTTTGTTGTTGCTCCCCCACACAATTATTGAAACTAGTTATGCATAACTAAGTGTGAGTGGCGAATAATACGCAGCTTAAGAAATCACAAAAAGTAATAAAACTTCAGGCGAATATGCCTGCCCATATATATGTATATGTTAGCGTGTGTGTGTGTGTGTGTGTGTATGTGTATGTATACGATAAATCTATATCACCATTTAACTGCAATCGCAATGATGCGGTATTTGCTGATAACAAAAAATTAAAGGCTATGGGTGTCTTATCTTACATACAAAGCAAGGCGGGTATCTTTAACTAAGTAGTACTTGGATTCAAGTGATTTTCAGTAAGAGATTAACGTGTTTTTGAAAGATAAGCACAAATATTACGAAGAAGATAAAAATAATTACAAATATGTTGTTACCATAATAATATAAGCCATAATAACTTTTTCTTGCTTTAAAACTTGTATTTTTAAATAACTGAGTGTAACTGGGATAATTAATATAAGCAGAACAGAGTTACTCTCAGTGCAAAAATGTAGCAAAAATAATAAGCAACAATAACAACAACACCAATATCACTAATAATAATACTTAATAATTAAAGCAAACGGCAACAGTATCAGCAATAATGTGCTCACCCTTTTCCGTCTCAAACAATTTAATAGAAAAAAATTACCTGATCAATAGGGGAAAGTGGGCAAGGTGGCAAGGTGGCAAGTGTGGACCCACGGGACTCAAGTGTGGACACAAAAAAGTTAGCTGTCATTAGATGTAGTACTTATTTGACTAAATAGTTGTAAAAATAAAGGTATAATTGTCACAGTCGAAGTTTTTAAAATGTCTAAAAAAATTGTTTTGAAGATCTGAGTATAGGCCGGGCGACGACAGCGCACCAGATGATTATAATTTCCAGTTATGTTATCTGAAATTGGTTTACGGAACAAATGTATTCTGGTTTTAGCAAAAGCTAAACAATGGCAAAGGAAGTGGGAGAGAAAATCTATTTTTTTTGGGGTTATTGCATAGGTAAGAAGTTTGTCCGCAAAACCAACTATTGTTCGTCAGAATAGATGTTGCCAAGTAGATACCTGGTTCTTTTGCGGTCGTAGCTTGGTCATGTCACCTTGGGTACAGCTCATATAGAAAGTCTTTCTCATCTACTGTCTGCAAGGGTAAATCGAGTATATTCCCGGCATTCAAACAGATAACACAAAATCCAGATAAAATTTTTTTTAATAGTGTTAATTAGCTTCTAAATTGCACTAAATAAAATTTTTGATGATGTAATGAACTAAGTGAGTGTTGCCAGCATTAATAGCGTGTAATGATTTCTATAACCTAGCTTAAAACATTTGACTTTTTTTATTTTTTACATTTAACACACAGGGTGTACCCCTATGAATGCAGAGGATTGTGTTGAATGGAAGGAAGATTGATAGGTGGGAGGAAGAAGGAGGGAGAATGAAAGAGGGAAGGAACCTATAGTTTTATGCCGAATCCGAACGGCGAAGTGAAAAGCTTTTCATGGACAATTTTTACTCTGGTACGTTTGTCATTGCCTGCCAAAAGATGGTGCCGTGTAGAAATTTTGTTTTTGTTTTTTTTATTTATTTTTTTTTTATTCTTTTTAATTTTTGTGTTTTTGTTTGAATATTTTATTTATTTGTTTTATTTTGCCTGTGCCAAGATTCGAACCCCGGACACTCTGCGTAACAGTTCAACTCACTACCGCTACGCTACAGCGACCACAAACTTTATCGCAACCGACTGTGCCTGTTCCAGATACGAACTCCGCCTCCCAATTTCATCGTCCCTTTCATTGCCTTTAATATTCTTATGATATAGGATACAGATTAGGCCAAAGTCAAAATTATGGCTTAGAATGGTAAGTAACTCTCTACATTGGTTGTCTGCTGACGGAGAGGATATTAGTCGTAGAAGGTTTCTGGGTTAAATTACCAAACCGGACGGCTATGCAGGAACACAATAGATATCATAGGTCGCAGTGTACTTCCAAAAAATAGTATAACAATAGTTTGTGAAAGTCTGTTTTGGACATTGAATTGTAGTCAACGGCCTCTCTGAATTTCAGAACTTTGACCTGGAAAGCAATAGCTTGGTCCGAAAGTCAAATTGATTCGAAAACATTAAGGTGTTTTGGGTAGACTCCCATACCGACAGCGCCGACCATTTTGAACATTTCAATGTAGAGTTCGATCTGGAAGTCAGAGCCCAAATTGTTTTTCTACTCTTTTTGGTGAAAAAAGTATGGAAGCCCTTCTTGAATTTTAAATTGTTAATTACGTAATTTGTGTTGTGTTCGAAATCCAATTTCTTGATTCTTGAATGGTACAAGCTTTAACAGCTAAGTATAGCTCAAGATATTAGTTAGTATTCAGCAAACACTCAATATGAATACGAAAGACGTAGCCAATTTAATTTATTTCGAATCTTATTTAAAATCACAACTCAAAATCATTGTGTTATTAAATGTTTTTCAATATATTTCGAATAATTTTAGTCCCCTAAGCGCGATAGCACTGAATAAATTTACATAATGGTATTCTATTGGATTCTTTAAGTTTTGCCCTAAGTGTCTGATATTTCCCTATTTACCCTCATTACTGCTGTTTCAGTTAATTAAATGAAGCATTCGTCTCAAAACAGGTAGATACGAATAGTCGTGCTGGAGTATTCGAAGCGCGTACACCGTCTGTCTGTCGTATAAAGAAAGTATGTACATACATATGTATTTCAAAAAGAAGATACGCGACTAGAAAATTCTAAAACAACACACGCATAAAACACACATCTCCACATGCGAAAAGATCATAAACAAAAGCAAATATTGAATACAAAAGAACTCAGAAAAATGATAACAAAACTTTGTTGAATTGAGAACACTTTGAAAAGATTATCCTTATCACACATTTGCTTCTCCACACATCCACACACACACACACACACACTCACACACACAATCAGACGTAACTATTATAGCTAAAAGTTATAGCTGAAAATGAAAGCAAAAGTGTACTATAATTTCAGTAATTCGAAAAGCATAAAGTAAAGTGAGTGAGTCACATCGCGATTTTTGAATGAAAGTAATAAAAAAAAAATAATAAATAAATTTAATTTAAGAAAGAATTTAAAAAAAAAACATACCATTAATTTGTAAGTGTGCGCTAAAAAGTTAACATGAAAACAATTTCCAGCGAAAATGTGAACAATGGGAAATTTTTCAAGCTATAAAAATATTTCTGTTTAATGCAAGTTATTAAAAAACACACATAAAAAACAGTAAGTGTGAATTTGCATGTAAATAACTAAGCAGTCTAAACAGTACGACCTCGATAAAGTTAACTGAGAATCACTTTTAAATTGCTCAAATAAACTAGCTTTTTTTTAAATATTTTTTTTTTTCGAATAAATGAATTCTAATAGTACCCATTTATTTAAAATGATTTCATAGTGGAGAAACAGCAATCAAAAAAATTTAAAATCACTTTAAAATTGTACATTTAAATAATAAAATTTGTAAAACGTTTTTTTTCTAATGTACTGTTGTCGATAAAGTAGTTTTCGATCGATTTACACTGAAAAAAAGTAAAAACAAACAAACACAATTTTTGTCTCTGGAGGCACAAACTTCTCTAGTATTGAAAATGAAATATCCCGAGAACAAGGGCTTACACACTAGGAAGCCGGTTAGCACCATTGAATTCAGCGTACTCGAATTAGGTTTATCTATAATATTGGGATTTAGGGAAATAACTTTGCCCCGGTTTTCATATTTTTCAGCTTACCTAGTGTTAGTAATTGCTAATCGCATAGTAAAGTTTCAGGTTATTGTGGCATGCCGCTGAATCCTGGTAATTTTTTCGTATTCTGAAGTCAACCAAAACGTGACAATTTTGCCACTAATTGAATATATTATGTTCGGGGTCATTAGCGTTGATTTTTTAGGGTTTTTCTGTCCAGCGGAATTGTAAATTATTTACACACTAAAGAAAAAACTCATGGTGTTTTGTATGTTATGACCAGTTTTCAACTTTTTGGGCCAAAATACGACTTTTAAGGGTAATTTTTTGGGATTATTATGTTTAGCTAAATTATAGCAATTATATGAATTTCTTCATAGTTTAAAAGTTACATTAAGAAGTCTATAATGTCATATTTTAAGGGCCAAATGTCAAAAGGATATTGAGGTTTTTAGATTTTAGGTTTTTCCTCTGACAATATCTATGATATGTATATCTATGAATTTTACGGAAATAACTTTCCTCAAGAAAAAACGTATGGTTTATGAGTTTGATGAATTTATTTTTACCTTGAAAAAATCGCTTATTTTACCTAAAGCGAAACCCATTGTTACATAGTATTTAATATGTATAAAGTGGAGTGTTTTTAAAAATAGTTCAGTGAATTAGGTTGAACTGTCGGTTAAAGTGGTCGCTGTGGTGTAGTGGTAGTGCGTTGGACTGCTACGCAGAGTGTCCGGGGTTCGAATCTCGGCACAGGCAAAATAAAAATAAAATAACAAAATAGAAAAAAATAATTTTTCTACACGGCACCACCTCTTGGCAGGCAATGGCAAACCTACAAGAGTAAAAATTGCTATGAAAAGCTTTTCACTTCGCCGTTCGGATTCGGCATTAAACTGTAGGTCCCTTCCATTCATGTACAAATATAACACGCACAACATGAGTGGATGCGAAAAGCTCGGCCTAGGCCCTCCATGGGCTGTTGTGCCATTAAATGTAAGTAAAGTAAAGTCGGTTAAAGTTCTGATTAGTGCTTTGACTAAACGGCACTAATTGTAACCGACATTCTGAAAGTCATGCAGTTGTCGTATATCAATTTATATAATCGATATAAACAATTTTCACCCATAAAACAAGTAAAAAAAACAAAACCTTTTTTTCTTTCCCAAAAAATTTTTTTTTTTCTGTATTCAAAATACTACTTTTCCAAATAAATATTCCATCAACATAAATGGTTTAAATTTGAAAAAATTTCACATAATATTTTTATTTTTCTTTTTATTTGCCTTCGTCTACACTCACAATAAGATAAATAGTGTCATTTAGTAAAAATAAGTACACCACGGACTTTCAAATTTAAAAACCATGACTACTTACTTCACTTTTACTTTTAATGGCACAACAGCCCATGGAGGTCCTAGGCCGAGCTTTTCGCATACACTCATGTTGTGCGTGTTATATTTGTACATGAATGGAAGGCCATGACTAGGCTTCACTTTTTTATCCTGGTTATAATACTTCGCCGAGATAGATGTCGGCGCGACGTAAGCATATATAGGATTAATTGCCAGTACAAAAATGTGTTTAAGCCGGTATACGCGACAAGAGAAAAACAGCTAGTGTTACATAAAGTGTTTAAGCAATTCCTACAATATTCTATAAATAAAATCTATTATTTCGATAGATATCTATAAAAAAAAATACAGATCAAAGAGATTTGTTATGAATTAATTAAAAATAGAGAAGAAACCCATATTTATGATACGCAACAACAAACAGTGATAATAAATTTTTAGTGCCTCACTATTACCATATACTATATGTACATACTTAGGTACATAAAGTTATGAGATATTGTAAACACAACTGTCGCAATTGTCACAACCGGTGTGCAAATAACTTGACGAATTCCTAATGAAAAAATTTTGTGTGGTTCCATGTAAAGGCTCAAAAATAGTCGAATTCGATTAATATGAAGAAAATTGTGGATTATAAATCCCCTTTAGCTCCCCAACCTATGCCCCTGATGTATACATAAATATTTTAGCCGTCTCTAAGTGAAACCGAAGGGCCTTCAAAGAAAATATTCCAAATACTCGTTATCTCGAAAACTCGAACCAATTTGAACCTTCAAGGAATATGTTCAAAATATCTCGAAAACACAAACCAATCTTGTTTTATTCCAATGAGAGCAAAAGGGATAAATGCTTGACTGTGGTTTGTTTCTCCTACATAGAAGAGATAATACTATACCATATGCAATGATTTCTAGTAGTAAGTATTTGGAATGAGATTATAAGAACATCTATGTCTGTGCTACATAAGTGGCTGTTTACACCAGCGAAAGCATGGAATATTGTGCGGGAGAGACAGGTAGAAAAGTACAAGTAATGTCATAATATGAATTGACTTTAATTTTGTTAGAAACTGAAATAATTGGGCTCGGTTTTCATGGAAAGTTGAAGAAATGATATGGGTGATATGATATAATGCAAATTTGTCCTCATATTACGTCATTTTGAATTGTTACTCGCAAAACATCAGATTTCTTCTTCAATGTTGGCTTGCAAGACTTGCAAAGTTTGTGGTTTGTTGTGGTAAATGCAAGATTACAAAAAACACCAAAGGCTTGAAAAAAATCGTTGTTTCAAAATCTCCATCGTTGCCTGAGCTGTGAATCGCACGATTATTTGCTGTCAATTCTCTAACTGCTTACAATATACATAAATGTCAAAGCACAATGGCATTTGACGACAATTTGCTTAAATTATGGCACATTCACATTAAGACATTAATTTTGCACCACCTTGTACTTCCTTACTTTTCTACCTGTCTCCCTCGCAAACCTTTCAGGCTTGCTCCTGTGTAAACAGCATATTTTAAATTACAAATTACAATCTATAAACGTTATTTTTTTCTTTTAAATTTACTATTACAATTTTTTTTACCTTCAAATACGAATAAACTATTTTCATATGTACAAATACCAAAATCATATTTAGCTATTGCCAATTCAGATTTAAGAGCTTATTACCACGATAAAAAATTATTTTATATAAATTTGCTATAATTTTGTTTTTTCTATTTTTACAAATAATATCAATTTTAAAGTGTTTCGTTTCATTTTTTATTATTCAAACCACAAAAAATTTATAGTACATAGTTAAATAATGTTTACACCTATCACCTTACCCTTGCCCGGTGCTCGCTCCCTAAGTATGAAAACAATAGTGCACACACACTCACGTAAACATAGGCAGACAAACACACACACACACAAATATGCATACTTACTTGCTATAAAATGTCAAACGACAATAACCGCGTTTCACGTTGTCGTTGGTTATCGTTTGTTGTTATTCTACGAGCCACACTTGTTATTGTTATCAGTATCTGCGAGATAGTATGTATTGTCTTATTATTTCTGAGATGTTATACATACATACATACATACATACATACATACATACATACATACATACATATGTGTATATTTACATATAGAATACGCTCATTTTTCGTCTTGAATCTTTGCAAAAACGGACTAGTATATATGTATAAGTGTACATAAATATGATATAATAAACAATAACAAAGACAATGGAAAAAAAAGTTGTTCATTTGGAATTTCTCTCGTTTGTCTGAAATCTCACATCGTTTAGGTGATGTGCTCATGTGTAAATTGATATCACAAACGCATCGATCGGTTCGTCGCTTGATTATTGAATGAAATTGAACAGGAGTCGATGTAGTGCAGTACAGATACTCTTCTAATTGGTAGCAGAACACACTGACTGAAATCCAGACAAATCATTTTATTGCAGTGCGTTGCAATCGTGAATATTTTTTTAAACTAAAGTGCAGTCAGAACATAAGTACATTTTTTTAAATCTATTGAATTAAAAAAACTTTTGTAGTTACAATTCTTCTGAAGTGCACAGCTGAAAAGCAACAACAAATAATTAGAGAAGCTTTTGAAAAGAATCGCTCGAAATCTGGTGAGTTTTCATTCATTGTATTCAAATTACTTACATATGTACATACAACGTGCATTATTTCTGTGGCAAAAAACAATAACAGCCGAAGTCGAGTTAAGATAAACTATACATATATTTATATGTATATTATAAAAAATTCACTGGTACGAGTTTTATATTAGTTTTAAGAATTATATTTAATTTCACGTATGTTCTTTGACCAGAATAAAGAGTGTTCGTAAATTATGCTATAGTTTTATAATTTTCCCATCAAAGCTATAAAACTCGCCCAATAAGAAAATCGACTTAAGCTGTTATTGCTTTTTACCAAAGACTTATTAATTTATAGTAAATAAAATTTTAAATAATTCACATGTGTTTTAACTAGATAAGAAGAAATTTTGCATAAAAATATTAGAATAACGCACGTGCGTTAAATTTTGTATTAAAATACTTTATATTTAATCTAGAAAATTGGTTTCCCACATTCATACAAGGTGGGGCAAAAGTAATGTCATAATTTAAATTGACTGTCATTTAATAAGAAATGCAAATAATTGGGCTCTGTTTTAACGGAAAGTTTATTTGAAGGTGTAAAATTGATGACATTAAGTTCAAAATGATATCGGTCAAATGACCACCCCCTGAGTTGACGCACATTTTGACTCCAAATTAGTGTGCATGATGCGGCTGGCACATTCACATTATGATATTATTTTTGCCCACCTCTCCAAAACGGGAGCTTTTAAAAGTCTCCATCATTGCTTATTATAAAAATTCACTTTATGACATTATTTTTGCCCCACCCAGTACGTACATATGTATGTAGGTAGGTAGGTACACAGTAATTTAATAATTTATAAAATTATTAATTATTACACAGTACAACAGTGTTTTTACAAACAGAGTACCGTGGTGTAACAATGAAAGACGATGTTGTGCTGAAGATTTTTGCTGAAGAAAGTTCAAGTCCAGCATGCTCTGCTTTTATAAACTGCATTAAATAAAAGAGTTGCAATGTCAACCTATTTTATTAATATCTTGAACCCAACGCCATCTTTCTTCTCTTTTCTTTCTTTCATATTTTTTCTCCTTTCTTTTAATGACACAACAGCCCATGGAGGCCCTAGGCCGCAGCATCGACAAGAAGGAACACAATCGACGAAGGAGCGAACAAATGCTTTGTGTGCTTCACAAACATTAATCCATAAACTTCTAGTGAGCTTTTAGTGTAGATATATTTGCATATATCTTATGCCAAAAGATTGGAAAATCCGCTAGAATATTGGCAAATACAAAAAACTAATTTTCCACTTTCCACTACACAACTTTGCGTTTTTTCAATTTCGGTGCCGTTCGAAAGAATTTTCTTAAAAACAGGCCAGATAGCTAACGAAAGAAGAAATCGTCTATTGCCGAAACACTTAAGTATAATCATATTTTTGAATAGCTGCAATTCTTTATAGACTTCGCAGTTTTTTATGTCTGTGAAACTTTGTTTTTTTCTGTTTTGCTTTAATGAATTGAGTTTAATGTACATAGTAACTTTCCCATAAGTTAAAATAAAATATCGTATACATTTATGTGCAATGTATTAACCTGTAAAATAAATTAGTAAAGGCAATGATTCGATACTGAGTAAAAGTATCGATTCGATATTGAGTACAATATAGATTCCATATTGGGTACAAATATCGATTCGATACTGAGTACAAGAATCGATTATGAGTACTTTTGAGTACTGAGTAATTTTGAGTACTCAAAATCGAAACTTTCTACATTAAAATACTACCGATTCTTTTGAGAATCCAGTACTTATTTCTTAAAGTATCGATTATACGCAACATTAATATTTAGAATTGAATACTGGACGTGTGCTGGTTTTTAACTTTTTTCGGGAAAAATATTCAGCAGAACATTCTCTTTCCTAATTGCACAACAGTTACTCCGTTGCACACAAAAAGTTGTAATTTGTTAGACTGTGATAATAACAAAAAAGAAAGAACATTAAATCTCTGTTTTTGTGATAACTTTGTAAATAGGTACATAAGTATGTATAAATAATTGTACACAAGCGACCTTGATTCTGAAACAATCACCAGTTTCTTGTCTCCTTAAATATAATTTTTACTTGAGTTTTGAGCCTACGTAAAATCAAGGTCAGGAATGTACTATATGGTACCTACTTTACAATACAACTGAAGCTTGTTCAATTTAGAAAATTCTCAATCCAAATATAAAATATTTTCAAATCTTCGTTTAAGTTTTTTATCTGAATTTTACGGAATTTTCATTTGTTTGTGCTTTAAAGTTTCTCGCTCATAATTCTTTGAAAAAAATTTAACCTAAAAACGTCAATAAACATGGTGAGGATTCGGGTAGTTACCAGAATAATTTTTAAAGAATGCCCATGAGAATGTTTTTAGCAAAGTAGTGTAATCTAATGGTCGCTGTGGTGTAGTGGTAGTGCGTTGGACTGCTGCGCAGAGTATCCGGGGTTCGAATCTCGGCACAGGCAAAATCAAAAAGTAGAAAAAATAATTTTTCTACACGGCACCACCTCTTGGCAGGCAATGGCAAACCTACAAGAGTAAAAATGGCTATGAAAAGCTTTTCACTTCGCCGTTCGGATTCGGCATTAAACTGTAGGTCCCTTCCATTCATGTACAAATATAACCCGCACAACATGAGTGGATGCGAAAAGCGAAAAGCTCGGCCTAGGCCCTCCATGGGCTGTTGTGCCATTAAAAGTAAAGTAAAAGTGTAATCTAATTTGAAAAATTTTAATTATTAAAATTTTATTAATTTATGCACGTTTTTGGAATTTTAGAAAAAACTAAAAATATTTTAATCAAAATTCTGTTTCGTTAACTACAAGACATCAAAAGTATGATTTATACTCGCAGTTACAGATTGGATATTTGAAATGCGTTTCAAATCAAAAAAAAAAAACTCGTTATAAATTTTACTTTTTCGATGAACAAATCAAGTTACAATTTGTAACACGGTTTAAATGAAACCATTACGGTCCCTATTATGGTTGGCAACTTTACTCGCAGTTTAGTTGCCATCGGCATATTCGTATTATCGATGACGACTAGGTTGAGTTGTCACCTTTAATCAAAGTAATTATTTTGATTGTTATGTTGGAAATTTTGCTCGATGAACACCTCGAAATTGTTGTTGCACCGAGCAAAATGTGTTTGCCGATCAAAATTTGCATTATAACCATGCCCTTAGAATTTCGTCTATCAAGTAATCAACGTGTACATGTGTAGGTATACATTTATATTGATTGGAGCAAACATTTGAAACATCTATGGGATGCTTTACAAGAACATTTAAAATAAAATAATTTAATTTGAATTTAATAGTTTTAATGTAAATTTTAAATGAAAAATATCAATCTAAAAATTTTTTACCGTAAATTAAACACTTTTATTTTTTACATCGAAAATGACTTAACAAAAATAATAAATTTACATTGCAATGCAAACCAAATTCTTTTAAAATAAATAAGTTATTTATTTGCAAAATTTAAAACTGATCCGTAACTTCAATGATATTCAGCCAGAGCAATTTTCCAGAGACATAAACTTTGTGAGAAATTTTTAAAAAAGTTAGCAGATATCCAGTATTTGTTTAGCCTTTTAAATGTTTCTTACGAAAGGCTGTCAAAATCAAAAAAAAAAAATCGAGTTAGGTATACTAAAATAATTGTTATTAAGCACTTCGTCTTATGTGAAATTTGAACTGTATCTTATAAACTTTTCACGTGAGAAGAGTTTTTCTCGTTATCAATTGTATGGAATGATACGCAAAATACTTACTTACTTCCTTACTTAATTGGCACTACTGCAGATAATCGGTCTTGGCCGATCGGTCTGCTGTACGCGCGCTGTCGCCACTTGATAAGACCAAGTGCAGCCAGGTCGCCCTCTACCTGGTCTTTCCAACGTACTAGGACGCCCTCTTCCGCGTGTTACTCTACCGTTAGTCGAATAGAACACCCTTCCATCCGGACCGCTTTCTTCCATTCGCTCATTGGATATGTATACGCTTAACTATGTGAGTGTCTCAACGTTCCCTCTTATTCGATACACCTCTCATCATTGTTGGTAAATGTTTACGTCTCAGCGCCATACATTAAGACAGGAAGGATGAGGGATTTATAAAGCGTTATTTTCGTCGGTCTCTTCTTCTCAATTGTCTACTGAGTCCGCAGTAACACTAAAAGGGTTGCAATGTGAAAGAGAGTGAGAAAAGAGTTGACTATATACGAGGTTTGCATACTAAAATTGCCTGATAAGTTTGCTAGCACCTCGCAAACTTTTTTTATATGGAGAAAGAGAACAGTTGATATACACACCGCAAACTTGCGAGGTATACGCGGTATACGAGGCGTTTGCGAGTTTTCATGAGGACCACTAGTGTGTTTCATGATTTACTGATCAATTTCATATCAAACACTTGGCTGTTCACCATCATAATCCATCATAATTTAGGGCGCTTAATTATAAATAAAAATAAGCTTAATACTTAACTGTTTGACAGTTCAACGAAATTTAATATCACATACTCAATAATGTAATTTGGCAGCAGGAATAAATCAAAATGTCGCTTTGAACTTTCATAATATTTTCTGCCACACAAACACCGACAAATAAGTACAAAATTTCATTATTAATGAAATCACAAATCTTATCAAATGTAAATAAAAATTGTGTGGTCTAAAAATAAATTCACTTTTAAATGGGACATATTTTAATTCTGTTTCTGGATTTAAAAATAAGTATTTAAGTTCTCATTTTATCAAAACATATTTTGGTAAGATGTTCTCCAAAAGAAACGTAATTTTTAGCCAGCCCACCTAAAATCCTTAGTGTTAGTAATTCTATTGTGAATCATTACTAAAGTGAGTAATGAGTAACATTCACGTCAATTACTAAAACTTAGTTTTAACCAAAGTCCATAGCTATTAAGAATTGAAATAATCTCATATCATTTCATCAAAGATTTCTTATCTTAAGTATTTTATTCATACTTTTTAAGCTTTGTGCATAGATAAGAACAATATGTTTGTTTTTGTTTAAAAAGGCCGTAGTAAACAAATTTTTATTGTATTGAAAAATATTTTTGCCATTGTTTCGATTGTAAAAAGAAGAAGAAAGAATTTATTAGTCACATGGTGTAGAAGTGAGGAAAACCCCTTTTGGTATAAGTATAGCCAGAGTAAATGCGGGATTGGTTGGTTGTGGTGGTCAGATTCTTAAGCCTGATTAAAGCATACGCATCGTTTTGACCACGCCCTCGATTGATTGCTGCTATTGACTGTTTTTGGCAAAGATTGATTTAAGGTTTTAGCACTGGTTGATCCTAGAGCCGGGAATTTGTTATTGAATGATTTTATTGATCATTTGTGATGATTTCTTTCAATTGTAGTTGCAGTTCAATTGTAGTCCTACAGCTCTTTCCTGCCCTATCCACAATTGTCTCTTACAAGATATTTCTATTTTTAAATCCTCTCTTTTTTATTAAACTTAGAAATATGAAAACTAATTCATGCCCTTTTGGGCCAACTACCCGATTAGGCAAATCTTATGCCAGCCGTTGTTTTACTTAAAATATGTAAGTTTTCTAATAAATATTAATCGGGCCACACAAGCTTCACCTTCTTCATACCTCACCTATTTGACTAGTTCCATTACCAATGTCAATCAAAAAGTATCTAAACTTCACCTTGGCCCAAAAAAATGCGTTGGTGATTTATTTCATTTTTCGTTTAAACTTTAAACTGCAAGTAAACAATTTCAACATATATCGTTTTTTTCCCATCACAAAATTGTTAAACACTTTTCTAGTAAATAACTATGAGAACGAAAAAATTTATAAATAAGTAAATTTAATTGGATTGTGTCTTATCGAATTGTTGTTGTTGTTGCTTAAAATATTTTCTCTCTGCTATCTACAGCTGTTTAATAGAAATTACGCTATTATTACTTAATTAACAAATTGTTGATTTATTATTAGCGGAAATAGACATAGCTTATAACAAAAGTCAAGTATTCTCTCACATCGAGTACATACAAGGTGCGGCAAAAGTTATGTCATAATGTGAATGAGCCGTCATTTTTGCAAATGGCGTCAAATATCACTGTGTTTTGAAATTTATGTTGTAAATAGATAGAGAATAAGTTAACAACAAGCAATGGAGCGATACTCAGCTCTGGCAACGATGGAGATTTTTAAACTTAAATTTTATCGATTTGAACTGGCAGGCCAGATCTGACGGCGCAGACTTCTTCCTTTGGGGCTTTTTGATATCTCACAGTTACCACCAACCTTGCTTGTGGTCGCTGTAGCGTAGCGGTAGTTCGTTGGACTGTTACGCAGAGATAAAAATTAAAAAAAAATAAAATAAACAGCACCACCTCTTTGCAGGCAATGGCAAACCTACAAGGGTAAAAATTGCCTATGAAAAGCTTTTCACTTGGCCGTTCGGATTCGGTAGGTTCCATTCATGTACAAATATAACACGCACAACATGGGTGAATGCGAAAAACTCGGCCTTTGGCGCTACTTGCGTTCATAGTTGACCCTGATAAACTGAAGTTCATTGTGGTAAAGGCATAAATAACACTTGCCACAATTTCTGTCTATCTCTTTGTCCTGTGTGATTGTGTGATTGCATTCCCTCTCTCATTCTCCCTCCTTCTTCGTCCCACCTATCAATCTTCCTTCTATTCAACACAATGCTCTGCATTCATAGGGGTACACCCTGGGTGTTGAATGTATCTATAAAAAAAAACATTGAAGAAGGAATTATATGTTTTGCGAGCAACAATTCACAATGCAATCAACTCAGGACGTGGTCATAAGGACGTGGACCGATATAATTTTTCCAACTTAGTATCATAAATTTTACACCTTCAAATAAACTTTCCGTGAAAACAGCGCCCAATTATTTGCATTTCTAACAAAATGCAGCCAATTCACAAAATAACATTAGCTAACTTGCTTATTTTATGTTTTGAAAATGTTTACTAAAAGTTTGGAAAATGTTTAATTTTAGTTCTAATTTGTTTATACTTTATTTTGCACTTCCAGATGATTGTCACTATAAGTTTAAATTTTTATGTCATGCAATATATATTATAAGCCTCATATATTTAATCCTTGTTTACGCTACATGCTGCCGGTACTGCTAATAAGCTTTTAAACTTTGTTGTGTTGGTTTTCGAAAGATATAAATAAATATTCAAATATTCAAACATTACTTTTACCCCACCTTGTACATACTAGTACATACTTACATAATTAAGTAAGTATAGTCAGTACAATAATTTGAGTTACTTATTATGCTAAAGAATGTTCTATTTAAAACGAAAATGTATGTGCATAATTTAATTAACGATTCATTATTTAATTAATCTCAAACGCAGTAAATATGTGAATTGTATCTGGACTTTGTCTCCTAGAGATGGTATTGTGTGATATGCTTCTTAATGGTGCCCCCGCCAAACTGGGACATTAAGGTTCAAATCGAGTGTCCGCATCGCGAATCGAATACATAGAGATTGACAGTTAGATCGTTCCATCCATCCGTGATGACGAGACATCGAGACATGATGCGCTAGAATCGACGTTCGACGACCGATTTGTCCATTGCCATTGATTTTATAACTGTAATTTTTCGTGCTTGCTTATTGAAATAGTTCTTATTTAATTAAATACTTATGTCGCTAATTGCGCCTTGCTGTTTCCGCTGTTGCTGCATCTGCTTGGTTGTAAAGTGATAAGCTACATTTTGTAGTACAATGCTCTTGACATAATTGTAATATATTGTAAATTAAATCAGTTAATTTTTTTTTATTACTTTTGACATAATTTTCTTAAGCTTATATCAATGAAATGTTAAAATTGCAATTTTTTCAATTAAAATTTTGGATTATATGCACATGTAATTTCATTAAAACAAAGATTTTCCCTAACCATCACGTGCCAATCCGTGACCAGATGTGAATGTTTACACTGGCGCAAGCTTGAAAAACTGTGCGAGAGAGACAAGTAGAAAAGTATCTTTGTAGGAAAGAGATTTCTCTTAAAAGTAAGGTAGTAGGAAATAGATTTATCTTACTACCTTAGTTTTCTACCTGTCTCTCTCATAAAGTCTTTCATGCTTGCCCCAGTCTAAACTATAAACAACCACTAAAAGATTTAAATTTCATGTTTCAACGCCACGAGCAATTCAAACCCCCTAATCGCCCATAATCGCGAATCAATGTTTAGTTAATCCACTACTTTTAGTAATGCACTAGCGGATTGGCGGGTGTTAACTTTTGCTCTCTATAATATTTAGTTTATTTTCAATAATTTTAGATACATTTGATTCCAAATTGCGATTGCTGTTTGAGCATATCATTACTGTTCAACTTATAAGGCTACCTCTATTCTTCAACCACGTATGTCCATTTTGGACGAAATTTATATTTTTGCTTACGGAACCTTGTGGTCGCTGTGGTGTAGTTGGTAGTGCGTTAGCCTGCTAAGCAGAGTGTCCGAGTGTTCGAATCTCGTCACAGGCAAAATCAAAAGAGTAGAAAAAATAATTTTTCCACACGGCAAACCTACAAGAGTAAACATCGCTATGAAAAGCTTTTCACTTCGCCTTTCGGATTCGGCATTAAACTGTAGGTCCCTTACATTCGTGCACAAATATAAAAAAAGCTCGGCCTAGGCCCTCCATGGGCTGTTGTGCCATTAAAAGTAAAGTAAAGCTTACGGAACCTTAGCCGAACCATTCACTAAATATTAAGATGCAAACAAAACTTCGTCTAAAAACAAAAAAAAATAAAAATTTTAAACATTAGTTATTTGATCCATTTGTGCAGCCGTGTTCTCAGTCTATACTCGACCAGCGATTTATTTGAGCCTGGTTCAGAGCTGTAAAAGTTTGCAGTCTTTTTAAATTTTAGGTTAATTTGCTTTTTAAAGAAGTTAATGCAATATTTCAGCCTTTTGCTGAATGCTAAATTAAGACCGTAAAGTAAATTTTTTTTTACAGTGGAGCCAAGTTTGATAATTTACTATTTAAAATTTTTTAATTTGACCTTTAAACTTTGGAATCTTACATTTGAGTCCAGTTTAAATATAAAGTTAGATTGCATTCCTGGATAAAAATTCAAACGTAGGCCTTTTTAACATATTCTCGTTTAGACTGCTAACCAGGGTTACCAATTGAATCGGTGTGTTTTGAACCGAAGCCTCCAGAAATTTAAAATTTTCCTTGTACTTCGAGCTTGGTAGATTTTTTCCGATATATCTTTTATCTCCCAATTCTCTAAAATAAAAGGCATTTTGAATTTTACAATTTCGTTTACAATACGGTGACACCTTTCGCAAAAGCTCAGCTTTACTCGTCAACATTTTTCAATACTGTTGAAAATGTGGGTTCATTTATAACAATTTTGACAATTTTGAAAAGGGTTGTGCGAATAATGAAAACGCAACTGCCATAACGAATCGTAAATTATTATTACCATCCGGCAAGCGTTGTTTCGCCTTCAAAGAAATTTGTATACTCTTATTATTTTAAAAACTTTTGTGCATTTTTTAATATTAATCAATAACAGGTTAAAATCAAAATAAATTTTTATTGTAACGTAAAAGAATGAACAATATTTTTTGTTTATTGTAGTGCCAAAGAGTGAACAATGTTTTTTGTATAATTTTTTCTGGCAGTAAATTAATATATCTGCAGACTTCCCGATACGGTAACATACCACATATAACTTAAGTATCAAGGGAGAAGCAACAGTTTTCGAGGTTACATAGCAAAATTATTAGAGAACCAACTTTCACACTTGATAAATGTGGCGGTAGACTGTGGCGGTGTATTCAAAATTTCTGTTGGATAATTGACTGTTTAATTTTTTCAAAAAAACTATCTATAGACTTGAAGGAAACCGTTTCGGAATCAATCATGTTCTGAATAATAAATAACATTTATATAGTCCATATTAACATTTATTGCGGCTAAAATAGCCCTTTCACTTAACCAATCATGATTATGATAATATTTGTACATACAAATATTTTCCATTATAGTTAATAATATATTCATATATTCTGAATATGAGCCAAATCAGACCATAATTAAAGTGTTTGAAAGTAGCTCTACACCAGAGCCACCTACCGGGTCCAATTTTTGTAGAAATATTTCTTTCTACGTGACTAATATATATCTTAATACGAGCAAAATCGGATTATAAATAAAAAAAAAGTTTTTCAAAATATCTCGACGCCAGCGCCACAAAAAACCCAGAAGAGCTTGGACCAAACCTACGGTGTAAATCTTAGTTCGATAGCTTTTTTGGTTTCGGAGATCATTCGTTACTAACAAACGGATAAAGTATTATATTTACCATATATATAACGATAAAGATAAAATATCGAAAAAACACCACTAGAGGGTGTTTTTGCTTCTTTTCACTTTTTTTAAGTGCGTCTTTTTCGGTTTTTGGAGTAAGGAATTTATAATTACTGTCTTCAGCATAGTTTAAGCTAGTATCTTTATGCACTACTATGTAATATATATACATGATATCGAGAAAACGTCTCTAGAGGGTGTTATTGTTTCTAGAGTCGAATTAAGTGCACCTTTTTCTATTTTTGGGCTATAACTTTTAAGCAAAAATTTAAAAGCAATTTTTATTTACTTTCTTCAACATAGTTGTTAAATCGACATAACGCTGGAGAGCAATTTCACAGAATTAGTGACAGTATTGGTGAACTCTTCTGCAGTGCTGCAAATGAACATTTGAAAAAAAAAAATTTATTTTTTGGGCTTCCGATACAAAAAGTTATATTTAACTATTTACTCCGTTATTTTTTTAAGTGGACTGTTTTATGAAGATATAACTAAAATTAAGATTAATTCTTTTACACGAAATACCAACAAATAACCTTAGCATATTGTATCTATTGTAATAAATGCCAGATTTTACATATCTTCTGGAGATTTGTGGAAAGTAAGAATTTCAGGAGAATTTCATGTTCTCAAATCATATCGTTTATCCAAATACATTTTTTAATAATGAAACTTATATGGTATATATCTTGCTTAATTGATTTATACTATTCTCTTATCGTATTAATTCAATTTGAAACTCTTTATACTTTTAGCGTAATCAAACTTAATCTGGTCGAGCTTTGGACTAAATAGCAAGTGCACGACTTCATATCAATTGAACCCTAAACACACACACTATGGTTCAAAAACTTTCCTATTGGAAAGTACTTACACGACGAAAATTCATGAACGCCGAAGGTGAAGAAGAAGACACAAAGCTCAATCGGGTGCTAGGTCTATTTGATCTAACAGCATTGGGTGTGGGTTCAACGCTTGGTGCTGGTGTTTACGTGTTGGCCGGACAGATAGCTAAAGATCAGGCTGGTCCATCGGTAATACTATCATTTGCCATAGCTGCATTGGCATCACTGCTGGCAGGTGAGTTTACCGAAATGGCGTTTAGCTTCAATTCCCGGAACTTTAAATAAACAATGAACACCTCCGTTCCTTTGCAGGTGTTTGCTATGCAGAATTTGGTGCTCGTGTGCCGAAAGCAGGTTCGGCTTATGTTTATAGTTACGTTTGTATTGGTGAATTCGTTGCTTTTGTTATTGGTTGGAACCTAATATTGGAGTATATAATCGGAACGGCGAGCGTGTGTCGTGGCATCAGTCTCTACTTGGATACGATGCTTAACGATACGCTCAAGACAACATTCGCCGAGATAGCGCCAATGGATGCTAGTTTTTTGGGCAGCTATTTTGATTTCTTCGCTTTTGCTTTGGTGGTCGTGTTTGGCGGTGAGATTTTCAGCCAATGCAGATCATTAATTTCTTGACTAATTCTGTAAATCTATATTTTGTAATGCTTTCCAGTTGCTTTGGCTTTTGGCGTGGAAGCTTCAACAATGGCAAATAATTGTTGTACCTGCTTGAATATTAGCATTTTACTTTTTGTCATAATTGCTGGCTCTATTAAGGGTACGCTAAAAGCTTAAAGTTTTAGTGTAATCTTCGATTTAATTGTTTGGACTTTTATCCACTCTCAACATAGCAAATTTCTCCAATTGGACCATTGATGCCACAAATGTAACTGCGCCTTCCAATAGCACCAGCATAGGCAGCGGTGGTTTCTTTCCCTTCGGATTTACGGGCACACTCAAAGGTGCAGCAACTTGCTTCTTTGGTTTTGTTGGTTTCGATTGTATTGCCACCACCGGCGAGGAAGTGCGCAATCCACGCAAGAATATACCACGATCCATACTCTACTCACTGCTTATAATTTTCCTCTGTTACTTTGGTGTCTCGACGGTGCTCACGTTGATGGTGCCCTATTACGAGCAAGATCCCAATGCACCGCTGCCGTATGCTTTTAAAGCGGTCGGTTGGGAATTTGCTATGTGGATTGTAGCCATTGGTGGACTTATCGGATTACTGGCTAGTTTAATGGGTGCACTGTACCCTTTGCCCCGTGTCATGTATTCCATGGCAGAAGACGGTTTACTTTTCAGATTTCTCGGTAAGATCTCTGAACGGTATCGTGTTCCGGTCACGGGTTCAATATTTGCAGCAATGCTCACGGGTAAGTTTTTTGTGTTTTTGAATAAAATATTCACGGAATTTCAAGTTAGTTCACCTTTTAAATTGCAGCTGTTATTGCAGGCTTATTCGACTTACATCAATTGGTTAGTCTACTATCGATTGGAACATTATTGGCATATAGTGTTGTTGCCATTTCGGTTACAATTCTCAGGTTTGTTGGCAATATTCTGTCCATCTTTAATTGTTTCATGGATTAATTCTATTTTACATAAATTAAGATTTATGGATAACTCGAACGCTGCGGATATTGAAAATTGTAACCAACTGCTCTCTGAGAACTCAATGCTAACTTCATCTGGTACTCGCGTAACCTGCTCGTCGCTCATGATGCAATTATTTAACTTCAAACGTCTCGATGTACCAAATTCTCTGTCGACAAGAATCGTCGGCACTTTGATTACATTATTTTGTAAGTGTGTAATATAAATTTGCGTAAACGAATGTAAAAGGATTGATTCCCTCCGGGCCCCAGATTTTTTAGAGCAGCCCGCGCCAGGACCTTCGAAACCAAAGTTTGGAAGTTTTTTAAATATAACACAGTGCAACACTACTTTTCGGGCATGAAGTCTGTTATATGGAATGGAATTTTTCCATTTTTCAAAATGGTTTTTTCAAAAGTTTTGTATGGGGACCTGTGAGGTTATAATTTCAGCATCAAATTTGTTTTTAAATCTAGACGAATTTTCCACTTTAAATACAAACTAACTGAATGAACTATTTTTTGTTGATTTTCAAAACTACCTTCCAAACATGCATGTTTGTTTATCCGGCTTTTTGGCAAGCTATCGTGATTACTTTTGGTAAAACCTTATAAATGAGTTTTTGGAGACAACGGAATACTTATGTAGCATAACAGATGGATTCGTTTTTTGATTGCATAGTTCCTGCCAAACTGAAGTCTATGATTCTGGACCCATTGGATCGATCTGCAGCAGATCCGTTGTCGGTCAATTCATCAGCCATTTAGTTGCTTTTCGCAGTGAAGTGTCCTGGCACTCATATAATCGCTTACGAACTGCAAAAAGGTAGCGGGAATTTCTAAGGCTTTTAGGGCAGCCTTACTGTTACTGCAGACTACTCTCCGTTTTTCTCGCTAACCGTTTTCGGCAAAGATCTCTGTTTGTAAGGCTTTTGCAATTTCTCCTGTAACGAAGAAGAGCCTGTTCTTATCATCCAGGTACTACCCAGAACCGATTCCGATTATTGTTTTAGAGCCGCTAATATGGAAAACTTGTGTAAAACCCCTGAGGATGACCTCGGGATTGCTTCATTGGTTTCTCTCAGACTGTCTATCGGTTTCTAAAACAATGTACATTGCTCCGATAGCTTGCGGTGAATCCGTCTGTGCTGGTTACTATGCTCTTGAAACCATAATTTGACAACCCATAGGCGATAACTAATGCAATCAATGAAGCCTTTTAGTTTAGTTCTTATTGTCTCACACGGTCTTTATACCTCAAGCTCTCAAGATTTCACTTACAGCTGCTTTCACAGTTCAGTTGCTAGCAGAAAGAATTTTATTATTGATGAGTGAATTTTATCATTGATGGGAAACCCATATGAAATCGTGATAAATGTAAACGTCACACTTATTGAATTGTTACATTTTTAGGTCTTCTCTCCCTGGGCATGGGGCTAATATTTATGCAGGCATACGATGCTCTGATACACGACCAAATTTGGGTGCTCGTTTTACTGCCGGTGCTGGTGGTACTTACGCTTTTGGTGCTCCTGGCTATAGCATTACAGCCGCGCGAAGCCTACACGAGCATATTCCGCGTACCATTTGTACCGCTGCTGCCAGCTTTAAGTATTTTCATTAACATTTATCTTATGCTACAGTTCGACCAGATGACTTGGATCCGGTTTGGCGTCTGGATGGTAATTGGTAAGTTGAATGATTCTTGTCTCTACTTTTGCATGCTACCTTAATGCTGTAGTTTGGTGAATGGCTTGTTGTATGGCTTCATTTATTTGCAAGCCATTTTTGTTTTACGACTAACCCCCACATCTTCATTAGGTATACCCATGTTTATTGCATGTTGGTGCATGTATGATATTAAAAATCCTGCCAAACGTAACCCAAATAGAATTGAATATGAGAAAGTTTTAAAATCAAGCCCCAGAGATACTAATACATTAAATGGCCATCTGAAAGCTAATGATGGCACGAAAATCAATGGAACTAAAGCAGCTGGTAATGGTCCATCAAACAGTACTTCACTGACGACCCAAAACGAACACACCGTTAAAAGTCTCGACGAGATTATGAACCTGAATGAAGTTAGCGAAGACTTGATTGAAATGAAACATCCCAACGGTAAGATCTTCTATGTCGAGGACACGAAAAGTAATACATCAACCGCTACACTAGAAAGAGACGATGAACGCAAAATGGGTGCAGGTTTCGATGGAACGGACGAAGAAAAATCTGTGATTGCTATGTTGGATGATATGCTACAGGCCGAGGATGATGGTGTGCCCACATCACCAGCCATAATACTAGACTATAGCCGTAAGATTAGTGTAGACTCGGAAATGCTACCGAGTGTAATCGAATCAACCACTGTGGCAATGGTGCATAGTAGTAGCGATTCTTCGGAGAATGATTTGGAAGTGGTGCATGAGGAGGTTAATGATGCTAATAAACACTCAACGATAGGCTCAAGTAATGCTAGTCTAAATATGATAAACGAAGCTTATAAAGAGAGTCAAATTGTGGCAGAGAAACTAATTGACGATATACTGAGTAGTGAGGCGTTATTTGCAGCGTTAGAGAAACATAAGATATTCAATAAATTAGAAGAAACCAAGAAACGGGGTAGTAATGCTCAGCTAGTAGAGGCATTAAATGATGTGAAGCTGCCTGCTCCAGTCGCAGCAACACCACAAATCACCGACAAAATTAAACGTTCACCATCAGAAGCATCCATACTCACAGCAAACTCTGTAGAGGATCCAATGCATTCGGAGCAATTCAGAAATAAACTAAGTTTACTGATAATCTCGACGCCAGCACAAGTTTCCAGTTCCCGTCCTACACTAAAACACTCGAAAAGTGAAACCGATGTCCGCCAGCTAGTCTTGAGCGCTATCGAAGGTACTGGCACTAATGTTGATAATTCAGAAGGCGTCGGCCCAAGAAAAACTCCTGCGGAAAATGGTATACCGAAGCCACCAAAATTCGATCCTGTTTTATACAATACTATCAATAATCTTAGATTAAGCAGGGATCGTCCTAGTCTCAATAAAATGCTTCAAAAAAGCAACAACAAAACCCCTCAAAGAATTATAGCACCCGTTGAAGAAGTTTCTAATGATTCCAATGTGCCTTTCAAATTGAAATTGGAAGCAGTGCTTAAGCGTGGTCCCTCACATCGTACACAAAAGCAACCACATGTAGGGGTGCGTCGTCCAAAGTCAATGATTTCCACATCACCACTTGAAGAAGCTGAAAATGCTGCAGTTGTCGTAAAGTCTCAGAGCGAGGGTAAAAGCTTAGGCGACAAATCAGAAGGCAGTATCAGAGAAATTCCAGATGTAGCGCAAGTTATTAACAATGCTAGGAAATCGTTGAAGCATGTGAAAAACGATGCAATTAAATTATAGTAGTGATTAAATATTGTAGGTATTCAATTATTAGAATTTATTTTTACAGTCATACATGTAAAGTAAAAACTATTTATAATTTTTTTTTTTAATTAGTGTAAACATTGAAGTTGCATTTTTTATTTTTTTTATTTAGTTTTCAAGCTATAAATATCTAACTTATTTATACAAAACCAATTTAATATTTCTTTGTGTTTACAAAGTAATATCGCCCACTAATTAATAGTAAGTGATATTCTTGAGTATTTTCTAAATACATATTGAATTTTATTATTGTGTGGAAATGCTTCGCCTGTCGCTTCTGTCCTGCAACGTCAAATGATTGGTCCTGCTAATGGATAAGTATTACAATCTGTGATTCACTTAGCATCACAGAGCAAGCCCAGGTGCTACAAGTTTCGCTTACAATAAGTTACTATACACATCCATACATAAGTATTTGTATTTGTAAGCATGTGTGTGTATGTAAAAGTAGCATGTGACATACTTATGTGCATGGACAACATCAACTCCTCATCAACTTATCAATGCATGCGACTAACTCCAATCATAATTGCGAAACGACTATATAATCTAATTTTTCTTTATCGCTTTCAAAGTAGGCCCTTTCCGAAACAATACACATTTTTCAAACGCACTTCCCAAAATCGATTTCAGTTCTCGCCCCGAATTTTCTTCTATGTCTTCTATCGACTAAAAACGGATGCCTCGAAGTGGTAATTTTTTTTTTTTTGGAAAGAGAAAAAAGTCAGCCGGAGTCATATCAGGTGAATACGGTGGTTGTTCGATGATTTTTGTTGAGTTTTTGGCTAGAAATTCTTTGACAATTATAGCTTTGTGAGATGGTGAGTTGTCCTGGTGCAAATCCAGATTTCTTTCGACAAACTTGGCCTTTTTCCACGATTTAGCTCTCTCAAACAGATAATATTCTTTATCTCCCGTCTAACTCTCTGGTAAGAATTCCGACCGCGATAATCAAAGAAAACCGTCAATATTACAGACCGGAGCGAGGCAAATCTTCGACCACATCTCGACCGCTTTTGAATGCACTGTACCACTAATACTTATGCACGTCTTATTCGTCGATTCATTGTAAGCCTTCTGTAACATTTTCAACGATTCGGATCACAAAATTCCTTCTTTGATATTTTTATAAGTATCGCCTTTTATAAATATCTTCATAGGGTGTACCCCTATGAAAATGTAGAGCTTTGTGTTGATTGGAAGGAAGATTAGTAGGTGGGAGGAAGTGGATGGGAGAATGTGAGAGGTAATGCAATCATTGTAAAAATCGGAAAACACACCAAGTTGAACTGACAAAATCGAGCACTGTAAACAAACTAAATAGGAGGACGCGCTCAAACTTCACGTCAAGATAGATGATAGATGAAACTTAGCGACAATAATTTTTACAATCCCTTTAAGCTGGCTTTTCAAATGATAATTTCCCGGTACAGATTTTTGACAGAATGTACATCGTAGACTGAGATTAACCACATCTCAATTATTAGACTGGCATTTGAAATCACCATCATAATAAAACAGGCAAATTCGGTGCACTAATAAACGGCAAATCACAACATATTTTCAGTATTTTAATTTTAAGACCTTAATTCGCATACATGGTAGAAATAGGTGTCAGCGAAATTATTTAGTTTTGTTTCAATTGCAAAACTATGTCGAAACTAACAACAAGAGCCGGCATGAACGGAAGAGTTGTTTGTTATGGTAAAAGTTTCGTTAGATAAGAATAGGTCAGTTCGTTTTCTCTTCTTAGGTTAGAAAGTGGAGACTAGGAAACTATATTTTCAAGACAAAGAAATCATTCGTGAGTACTCCATTGAATGTTTCATATTTTAAGCATTAAGACTTTCAAGAATTTAAGATTTAGTTTGGGCATACTTTGGACATACCCAGTATCCACACTCATAACCAGTAAGTAGTTTGAACTTTTTTACTGCATGCCACTACTTAATTTTTTGTTTTGTTTTAAATTCTAAGTAGTATATGCAAATAGCTACCAAAATATTATAAATGCATTTAAAAATGTAAACTTTGCATGGAATTTAATTCATTTTATTGTAGGCACTAAAAACCGTTATTGTATTTTATGTTAAAATTTGCTATATTTTCATTTCTATAGGATTGTCAATATACTTTTTCTATGGACTTCCGAATAGCCTAAGACAATTGAAGAGAACCCGAAATGGTTGGCAAAAGCTTAAGCTTAAGTACACTGACTCATTTTAAAAACGAACATTGATTTCTATTAACTAATACTTAGCTACTTCAAACAACAATTGACAATTGATAGTAGTAGTCCTTAGTAGTAAGAATAATTTAGTAGTAAACAAAACAAAGGATTTTGAAAGATTTAAGCTAATTTAAAAATTGTTAAATTATGTTAATTTATGATTGTATATTTAGTTTTGTACTCATTGATGTAAATTTAAACATTTTAGTAGTTATAAATAAATACAGTATACATTTATGAATAAAAAAAATTAAGCAAATCTCGTTTACAAATTATTAAGTAGAAGTAAATCGGGATAAGGTAAGTTTTCATTTAGTATGTAACTGGAGGAAATGTGTGAACTCACCCTTATCGTGAACACTGGACGAAATATTCAATCGATCAGTTAAAAATTTTCATTTTCAAAGTTTGATTGCAATAAAAAAATATATTTTCCCATATTACCGCAAAAGTATGGAGTCAGGAGAAAGTAAGGTACACTTCCCGGCACCTCGATGGTTAAATGAGTGGAGTCCCAGTAACCTTATATTCAATTCCCATACAGAGTCATACATAGTTATTCACTTATGGTACTTATTTGTCCTGAAAGAGGAACCCACTTTGGTGGTTCAGTGAATAAGAAAGCAAATGTAAATTAAAAACAAGAAACAACAGGTAGGTACATATGTATACCGTCATTTGTCGCCTCTTGAAAGTTTCTTCAAAACATCGCAATATCATTAAGATTCTCAGTGTGTTTTCCCTAGAGGGGGTCTACATGGGAGAGTCGCCCTGGGACCCTACTTATACGCTTCAAATAAACGAAAACATCGATTTTTAGCTAAATTTTCTCTAAAATTCGGCCAAAGCCCGAGGTTTTCGCATCCACTCATGTTGTGGGTGTTATATTTGTACATGAATGGCGCAGTCAAATTTCTGTGAAGTGAAATTAAATTGGTTGACGTTAGAGGATAAACGGATATTTTGAGAATATTTTGAGAAAAAAGCTAATATACGGGTCACTGCCTGGGTAGACTCTCCAGACCAGTCTGTCATCCTTAAATTTCCGGTTCGATCCCCGTCTTTGTCTTTAATTCTCATAAACTTCTTATATATACATATGTATACTTACCGATATGAAGTGTATGAGAATTATAAGAAAGTATACAAGTACACCTCTTGGTAGGCAAGGTCAACAACAACCAAGTGATAAGTAACTGCCACCCCGCCGCTCGAAACCAGTGTTAAACTGTAGGTCCAACCATGTCCTCTCTGGCACCTATAGGGGAGTAACAACACTAACCTAATCTACTTACTTTACTTTACTTTTAATGGCACAACAACCCATGGAGGGCCTAGGCCGAGCTTTTCGCATTCACTCATGTTGTGCGTGTTAAATTTGTACATGAATGGAAGGGACCTACAGTTTAATGCCGAATCCGAACGGCGAAGTGAAAAGCATTTCATAGCAATTTTTACTCTTGTAGGTTTGCCATTGCCTGCCAAGAGGTGGTGCCATGTAGAAAAATTATTTTTTCTACTTTTTTTTTATGTTGCCTGTGCCGAGATTTGAACCCCGGACACTCTGCGTAGCAGTCCAACGCACTACCACTACACCACAGCGACCACTAATCTAACCAAACCTAAAGCTCGACAGCCTAAAACCAAAAAGCTTTTACTTTTTCAACCGAGTAAAAACTGTGAATTCAAATTTTACCCAAACCCATAATCTCCTGCATGGTTTCCCGCGTTGCCATAGATAATCTTAAAATGATTTACGATGAGAAATGCTACTTCCACATACTCCAAAATTGGTTCAATATTTTCTTGCTAGTGTGTCTTGTCTTTGTCGAGATTGAAAATTATTCACAAAGTGGGTGGCACTTACTGCTTACTCAATACTCATGACCTTCCGTACTTTGAATAAATTACAAGCTTATCACCTTATCATAATTCATTTATTAGAACTAATACTGCCACATGATTTTGATTCAACTCATCCAACCCATAGTTTTTTATGTTGTTGGCTAATGTCTTAAGCATATAAGCTAATTCTTAAGCTAATTCTTAAGCATATAAACATTGAAACCTTGATCTACTCTTTTTAATCGATAATTTTATTGAATTAGAAACGATTGCTTTTCTTGCTTTAAAGCAATTTTTTAAAGAACAATTCAGACACGATTCGACTCGAAAACGAAATTTACATAAATTGCATCTAAAGGCTTAAGTAAATTATACTTCACTTTTCTTAATGTACAACGTAAAAATGTTTTAAATCATTGCATTTATTCAATTGCACTTTGTGGCGGGGTCAGTGGCGTCCAATTACCGCCTGACACAACAGAGTTCACAGAGTTCGACGTTGGCACCGCCGTAATGGTCGATGAGACACGCTCACTTTCCAGCGTCTCCAATTTAATCGAACCCGAAGGTGATGTGTTTTGCGTTGATTTTAAATTGCTACATTCGAGTGTGAGCACTGAGGTGTTCTCTTCTTCCGATGTCTTATAGATGGACGCCTGTGCATCATCGAGGGACTTAGGAACTACTTCTACGGGCTCGAGTGGATGCGAGGCATAACTAAATATGGAGGTGATGAGAAAACAAATCATTGAAAACTAAAAAATGCAATGATTTAGGATATACTTATTTATTGGGAATTCAAGAATTTGCCAGTGTTTTCGAAAAGCTTACCCTATCTCTGAAACTAGCGGAATATATTCCGGTTGATATGCATAGGCTGCATTCTGATATAGGCCATAGTCAGCGCTAGCGCCGTTATGCCAGGAGCTGCCCGGATAACTGAGTGCCGTCGGCGCATTTAAAACGTTCGTGTAGAGCTGGTGTGAGGGAGATGTTGGCGTTGGGTGATACACTTGATGTGGGGCCGCCGCGTATGATTGTGACGGTGAAGCTGCCGCTGCGCTTTGGTACATATCTGCTGTTACATGTGCCGATTGCGCTGCTGCCATATTATATTGATGGCCATGTGGCGTCAGGTGGTGAATGGTGTAGCCGGGTGATGGCGTTGCATAGTTGGGGGAGCCACTGGTGGGCGATGGTGAATTGTGAGTAGCTAAGATGAGTTTGTATACAATTAGAACGCTGTAAGTCAGTTCTACTAAATAGTTATGCACTTACACATGGCTCTACTGCTGCCACCAGTGCCGACATTGACTGGCAATGGTGCGGGAACCGCTGCTGAACTCCAATAGTTTCCATTACTTTGCCAACTTCCCGCATAGGAGAACATTGATGCCGTTGAGCTAGGCTCAACTGGCATAAAACTTGATTGTGAATAGGAACCTGTGAATCCACTACCGCCAGCAAGGGATGCAGAACTACATGTAATTCCTCCACCGGCACCCCCACCAATGCCATTGATATTCGACTGCAAACTGGTGGGAGTGTGTGGCGCAGATGGTGGTTGCGGTGAGGCGTTGCTATTGCTGCCAGTCGAGCCAGAACCGGATACAATACGGTGGCGTGCATATGGCGTGGAGCGGGAGGAAGAAGTTGAACGGCTGCTAACAGCTGAGTGTGAACGTCCATAGCGGTCGCACGTGGCCGATGTAACGGCCAGACTATGCGGTAGCGATGGCGGTGGCTGGGGGGGTGCTGCTGCAGGAGCGGCACTAGCGTAGTGGGTCGGTGGAGGTATAAACCAGCCGTAGGGTGTCTCATGCGAATACAATGTATCAGGACGCTCCTTTGTGTAAGTGTGTGTGTTTTTATTAATAAATTTGAATTTTGTGGAGGAAGCACACGGTCTAATTGTTTGACGATCTTACCTTAGCATCCAGAAAAGCCTTAGCGAATGGATTGTACTTGATTTTCAGTGATGTTACCTCCTCATTCTGATAGGCAGTCACCGCAATGAATTGCGTTTCCGGAAAGGGATACGTGACCACATGACGCTGTTCGGAACCGACACGCACCAGATGTACACGCGGCTCGTATTTGTGCAGAGAGTTCAGCATGATCTGAAAATATTCAGCGCCATCAGTTTCAAGCTGAAAACTAAAACTCTTTTGTACCTGTCCATTTCCATTTGTTTTATTTGTCAGTTTAACTTTAGCAAATGATATTGGTTCTTTCATCCAGTGAGCTCCAAAATTGGGTGATTCGGGATGCACATAAATAGGATTAGATGGTGGTACCTCTGCTTTGCCACCGGGAACCTTAAGGTACAAAGAATAATATAGTAATATACATACTTAGTAGGTCGATCGATTTTTAACAAAAATTAAAAAGTTGTTGTTTGCGTACCCATTCACCATTCACATATTTCCAACGATGGGAATCGACTTGAACGAACTCCAGTAAGACGGTATACATTGCAGCTGCATCCAAACCGGAAGCACTAATTTTTACAACTGGGAACATGCGTCTAAAGAAAGCAGTAAAATAAAAAGAATTTGTTTTTAATAAAATTCGTTTTTTCGGCACTTGCACTTTCAGGATGTCGGGAGGGAAAAAATCGAGACAATTAAATAAATGAAGCTGATGGAATTTGTTTTGAATAATTGAAAGTTCAAATTTGAAGCTATTTAAATTTTACGTCATTAATGAGTTTTTAATTTTGGAAGCAAACTTCTTCCTTATAACCAGGAAGATGATAATTTCTGAAATATGCATAGCAGCTTGAATGGGCGTGGTACCTGATATACAACTGGAATTTTGACAGAGTGATATTGAAGGAAATTCTAAAACAGTTAAACCAATTTCGGTGCACTTCATTGAAATATATTTTAGAACAATTAGAATAATTTTTGTAAAAGTGTTGACAATTTGCAATGGCCATGCCTACCTCCCGTACTATATGAAATACTGAAAGGAGAATATAAAAGAAAATATTGATACAAATACTTTTACTTTTACTTTTAATGGCACAACAACCCATGGAGGGCCTAGGCCGAGGTTTTCGCATCCACTCACGTTGGCGTGTTATATTTGTACATGAATGGAAGGGACCTACAGTTTAATACCGAATCCGAACGACGAAGTGAAAAGCTTTTCATAGCAATTTTCACTCTTGTAGGTTTGCCATTGCCTGCCAAGAGGTGGGCCGTGTAGAAAAATTATTTTTCTACTTTTTTTTTGATTTTGCCTGTGCCGAGATTCGAACCCCGGACACTCTGCGTAGCAGTCCAACGCACTACCGCTACACCACAGCAACCATTGATACAAATACATTATATCTTAAGTAACCCATCCATCAAGTAACGACACGGGTTCTCAAAACTTGAAGACTAAAATATCATGGTATGGAATTTCTTAATATGCAGCTCGTTCCAGAATGAGCGATAACAAAGAGGTCGATTCCTTGCGAAATTCTAGGAAAATTTTCCTCTGATCATTGAGGAAAATATGATTCAAGATCTGAAGGCAATTTTACCATGAGTTCCCGCGGCAATTTTCATTGTGACTGTTTGTTTGATGTGTTTTTTTTCCTTAAATTTAAAGCTGTTGTTGTTTCAATTGATTTTTTAAATTTTTAAGTTTGTAACGGTTTATTTTATAACAATTTTTCTTTAAACTAATTTAAACTAATTAAGGGGGTTTCCCCAAACAACAGAGCCGTTTCACCCCTTAAATTCAAGGTTAACGGCCTTTTGAAGATGCAAAGAATTGAAAAAACAAAACCGATTTCAAATCCTAATACAAACTCAAATTTGATAAATCAGACTCTATACATTGCTCTGGATCGTGTGTGTGTGAAAAATATATCAAACTTTCTCTCAGTATACTGAACTCAGAGAAGGTCATGGATGTGTTAGCTATGGACTTTGTAAATATTAGTAAAACTTTTGTCGTAAAAACGATTCTGGCGCAGAGGTAGAATTTGTTTTTGTTTAAAATACTCCCTAAAATTTGTAAAATATGAGACTAATTTTTCCAGAAAGTTCGTACCCTAACGTTACCACCTACCATGCTTTTCCCAAGTCTCAAGTCAAGTTCAATAGAGCGTCGTTGATGCTCGAAAACTTTTAAACGCCTTTTGGAACTGACGTACATAATTATTAAAGAACTGAGGACCAGTTTCTGATCAAACAGTTACACAGCAATTAAGTTAATTGCCGATTGTAATTTAAATGTTATTTAATTTTTTTGCGGTTTTCAGATGATCAGAATAAATGCATACATTTTACTTAAATTTTTTGTGAGTACTGAACCAGGATCTCCGCTAAATATGTCAACTTAGTGCAATAATTCTATTGTAAAAACGAAAAACAGCATAAGTCGACTTAAGGTGGAATATATTTGATTACACATTTTTTACTATATAATTAAATAATTTATGGAATTATATAAGTATTGTTTCAAGAATGGTCTTTGACCTGAATACAAAGTACATACTTATTCTGAAATATTCCTATAGTTTCTATGCTATTTTCATTCAAAGCTTTCAATCTCACCCCAACATACCATAGAAATACACTTAAGCAGTTATTCCCTTTTACCACGGAATTAACTAAGTAACAGCAATGATTGAAGATCATTAAAAGAGTTATTCGCTTGAATTCTTTCTGCCATCGTATGACCTCTAACTTTCTTTCATAAATGTCCCTAAAACTGTTAATAATTGCTTCTCGCTCATTTCTCATTCATCAAAATAAGAAATAATGCAATGAGGAAATATTTGCGTGAATAAAAACAGAGTCTTAGTATTGACATAGAAAATTTGTATTCCACAATATTTAAACCAATAAATTACAACCAGCAATATGTATTTAAAATAATAAGAAGAAACAACATAGAGAAATGTTCCACTACAATTGAAACAATATTGGCTAAATTACCGTCATGCCTGCCCGCTCGCCTGCTTAGCCTACCTGTCCGAGTAACTGCATCAATTAGCACTTTGAACAAAAACAAAAATTCTAACTAAAATTCATGTTTTTGTGCTCAATATTTTTTACATTTATTTTTCTTAATTTTTCAAAGGCGTGAAAAAAGTTTATTCTAAATCAAACAACAACAGAAAAACATAGAAAAACACAGAAAACACAGAAAAACGTTAGCAACTCATTATTACTTGCAAAAAGGAGCAACAACGACATCAATAAAAACAACAACTCATTGCCAATTTGAACAACAAAAAAACGACTAAAACATCAAAAACGTACGTAAAATTAAAAGAAAAACAATAAACAAATGCAACCATTTAACACTTTTATTTACTGCCACACACACACAAACACACACACACACACTAATGTGTTCACACATAAATTTCAATTTACCTGCCATTTTTCGTGACGATCATTTCATTTGTAAGATTTTGAAAACGCAGCCATAATTCGCGATCATCGAGAGTAACGTGCAAATTGCGATCCATGTTGCCATTAGCCGCCAGTGTTGTATGATTATTAATGCCGCCAGTGTTGCCATTGCTACTACTACTGCCGCTGTTGGAATTGATGTTATTATTGGCGTTGCCGTTGTGCATGTGATGCGGTGAATGAGTGCCGCTCATGTTGTTCTGGTTGCTATGACTATGACTATGGCTGCCATTGGAATTAGGCGAAGATCCTATGCCTGTAGGATTCACGGCAGACAGTATGTGAGGGGCGGCCATATCTTTTGCAAAGAAAGAAGAATTTTGTTTTAGTTGTAGAAAAGAAGCTTTACAGGACAACGATCATTGCAAAAACTAGGGACAAGAACTTTCTAAAAAAAAAATATTTCAGTAGCAATTTTATACATTCAATACGAGGTTCAATTACTGGGGTTAGCAAGAAGTTAGAAGAGAAAGAGACTCTCCCGTTTCCTCTGCCATTGCCTGGCGGAATACCTTCGATATATTATTCCGGGGAGGAATTATACTGCCCCTTTTCCTACAGCTTGCCGATAATGGGCTGTTTATGATAAATCATAAATTATGTTGCCCATCACTTATTTAATGTAGCATATGTATCTTATATGCCTTTTATTCGCAGATCCACTCCACGCTAATCCCTAAGCCTTCTCATTACATCTTTTAAATTTTGAAGTATTTAATAAGTAGTAAAAGACTTCTTCTAACATTAAATTCCAATCCTTCAAAAGTTAATTTACTGTTCGAAAACTTTCGAAAATAATTAAATACCGGTATAATAAGAAAATTAATTTAAATTTTTCTGAATTATGTCCAGCACAGAAAAGATTGATATTACTCTGATCTTCAATTCTTTCCAGTAAATAATCACAACCACTTTTTAGTAAATCTTTGCGCATATCAAGTACGTAGTTAAAAATATGAAGTAGATACTTAAGATTGTTACATAGGGTGCCTCAATACCATAAGAGTCCCCGATATTATTAGTGTGCCGTTTTTTTCTTTGCAAGTTCCAGCTCTAAAATTTACCAGCTGTCGTCTACGATTGTTCCAATTATTAAAAATGGAGTGCTGCACAAAGTAACAACGCATTATCATTATGAAAATGAGGCCAGAAATTCAGCAAGTGTGAAAGGCATTCATTACAGAAACATAATAACGGAGGTATTGTGCCCTCAACTAGGCGGTATGGATCTGGACGTGATATGGTTTAAGCCACACCCCGCATGAAACCATCGATTTACAGATTCGGTCTGAAATCTCCTGAAATTCCGATGACAACTGGCCACCAAGATCGTGCGATTTCTTTATTTGTGGTTTTGTAAAATGCCAGGTCTATGCGAATAAGCTCGGCCACAATTCCCCAGCTCAAGGCCTCTTTTTTTATTTGTTGCTTTTTATTAACGATTTGCCCAATGTTTTTCAAAATTGCAAACTTTTGATGTACGCTGATGACGTGGAATTATTTTATGCGTTTAATAATATCGACGACACTAAGTTACTACAAAATGTCCTAAATCAACTATACAGTTGGTGTAGCTTAAACTTAATTAAACCAATTTTAAATAAATGTTAGCAAATGTCTTTTTCACGTAAAACCTTATTACTTTAACTTTATTATTTAACTATGAAATTGATAACCTGTGTTCTAGGTTTCATTAAAACTGGGCGAAAGAATTTGTGGACACATACTTATGTTACCAAACTTATCTGTTGTTAGGAGCGTTCGAGAGGGAGATCTAAGGTCCAGTATGCATGGACGACGTGTATCGAATAAGATGGAACAATGAGCTGTATGAGCTGTACGCCGACACTGACATAGTCAAGCGTATAAAACTCCAGCGGCTTCGCTGGCTGGGTCATGTTGACCGAATGGAAGAAAGCGCTCCGGCTAGAAGGGTGTTTTATTAGAACCACGGTGGAGGAACACTCAGAAGGGGACGTCCTAATCTCCGTTGGAAAGACCAGGTGCAGGGCGACCTGACTGCACTTAGCCTTATCAACTGGCGCCAGCGCGCGCATAGCAGAGGCGACTGGCGAAGCTTTGTGGAGGCGGCCAAGACCGATCATCGGTTGTAGTGCCAGTTAAGTAAGTATTTTACCAAACTGTTATTTGTTTCTTTAGTTCGTCCAATATTGAAATATGCTTCAATAATTTGGTGTCCATATTACAGGGTGATTTTTTTAAGGGTTTGGATTTTGAAATTAAAAAAAAAAACACAAAAATTTTACAAAAGTGAATGAAATTTCTATTTGGATCGATAAATAAATTTCTGCCATTTACTTTTTAAATATAATTTCTCTTAAATGTTGCCCGTGGCTACGCTTCGGCCGAAATCTCACCAGTGACGAGTTCAATGTTGGCTTCCAAAGCAGTAATCGTGTTTGGCTGGTCCCTATAGACAAGAGACTTAACATAGCTCTACAAAAAATATTCTAACGGGGTCAAATCACACGATCTTGGTGGCCAATTGGCTGCACCAATACGTGAGATTAACTGCTCACCAAATACGCCTCTCAATTGATGCATGGTTTCGCGTGCAGTGTGGCATGTGGTACCGCCCTGTTGGAACCACATGTCGGCCAGGTCCAATTGTCACATTTTCGACAAAAGAAATGTTATAATCGAACGGTACCTTTCTCCATTAACCATAACGTTTCGGCCTTCATCGTCTTCGAAATGATGCCGCCTGCCCATAAACCGCACCAAAAAGTGCATTTTGCGGGATGCATTGGTAGCTGCTGAATTGCCTCTAGCTGATCTTGCCTCCAAATACGGCAATTCTGCTTATTAACGTATCCATTGAGCCGAAAATGAGCCTCGTCGCTATATGGATGTAGCTTGTGAAACGCTTTTTTCACAGCGCACGAATTTTGATAATAAATTTCAATAATTTGCAAACATTGTTCAGGAGCAAGTCTATTCATTATGAAATGGCAAACCAAACTGAGCATAAATCAAGTGACAGCTGTCAAAAAGACCAACTCCGAAAAAAGTATTGCCAGATTGAAAACCACACTTCTAAAAAAAACATCCTTTATAAATGTCACATAGACGCCTTGGAGTCGGTCCAAAAACAAATTCTTCTTTTCTGCTTACGTGGTTTACCTTGGAACCCGAACTTAAACCTTCCATCATATGAAAGTCGTTTGAAACTACAATAATTTCATTGCCATCGTTACACTCACGTAGAATAATGTTGAATTCTACGTTTATAGTTAAACTTTTTCTGGGCAATGTAAATAGCACTTATCTTTTAAGTAGACTCAATGTCAATATACCTACACATGCTTCAAGAAACTATGATATGTTTGAAAACTTATAACTGAAATTACTTAAGATTTGAATCTTTCAGTAATGCCTGCATAGATTTCAATAAAGTTTATTATTTAATAGATTTTTCCGATTCACTAAAATCAATTAAAGATAAAATTCTTGTAAAAATTGATAATTAACTCTCTCCACTATCCAGACATTTTGTGCTTAGTGGAGTTCTCTCCCCTCGCGTTTTTGCTTCCGTTCACGCTTCTGTAGAGTGATCCATGAAATTCTGTAGAAAAACAAAAAATGTCCGAGTTCCAATTCGTCAACAGTGAGATAGAGCCACATCTTTCTCAACATGTCATCGAAAATTCCATTCAAAGAGCAAGGGTCCTTTGTCGGATAATTTATTTCATACTTAATACTACTTTACAATGCAATAAAAATATCACCACTCGCTCAAAAAATATTCGTTTTATTTTTAAATTAAATTGTACACTCTTATTGGAACACCCTTTACTTTGTCTTTGCATTTCTCAGTTTCTTGTCGATTTTTGAGGAAAAACGCAGACTACTAAAAATCTTCAAAAACTATCTATAAATTAAATTATATGGCAGCATTACATTTTCATGTCAACTGATTGGCGAATACACAAATACTAGACAAAATCTACACTGACCTCTCGCCGCTGTAAGTATACAAATTTATCAGAAACACAGAATACAAGACCATTTCCTCCAGATCGTGAATACTCTCTTTTCTATTAAAAAAATTAATGATTACATATGTATCCACAATGCTAAAGCTTGGGATATTAGCATACGAAAACATTTGGTCAAATTGCGTTAGAACAAAAGTTGTAAATCACCCAAAACAACGGACGAAGTGTTAACAATAATATCCGCTTACGCATAAACAATTTTTGTTGTTTAATGATTCATTTACTTATCTACCAACGGATGACGTAAAGGGCCACTGCTTGTAATATGTAGTTTTTAAGCCGAGATTTCTAAAAAATGCAAACATCAAAATCACAAATTATATTCATGTTGTGCGTGTTTATTTGTACACGACCTACAGTTTTATGTCGAATCCAAACGCCGAATTGAAAAGCTTATCTTAGGCAATTTTTTCTCTTGGAGGCTTGTCGTTGCCTGCCAGCTGGCCACCAAATGAGATGAAAGCTGGTCAAATATTTCTTACTCAGGATCAATTGGAATTGCGGTGGTAGTACGCTCCTGGATGGATACAATAAATGATGTAGCCCATAATCCTACCTTTCAAATCCAGATGAGTAAACGTTTCAGTAAATCTCACAAACTTGAATTATGCTTGGCTCAGTGGCCGATAAGCAAATATAAACATTTCCCAAGCCACAATAGGGTGGTCGGTGAGACTTCAAATCCCGGAACCAGAGCTATTTGATCTCACTGAAGTCAGATGACACAGAAGACCAGACATAACTTTCATAAAAAAAAATTTCATAACATTATTGAAAATTTGGTCCTAATCAAAGCATCCTTTCGATTACATATTAAATTCGAAAACTAAAATGGAACACAGTTCAGAAAATTTAATCATATGGAGGGCTAATTTCTTCTTTGTAAGGCAAAAAGATGAATGAGTCCCTCAACGGCCCTAACTTCTACAGCATTGAGTTGCACTAGCGTCATGTCTACACTAATTCTGCTCCGATCAACCAAACTAAAGTTATAACCGAAACTGATCTTAAGTAAACCATTGTCTCTTAGATAACCCGCTTTCATATCATCTAGTACTTTCTACCATTCGGAACTAAAAACAATCGAGTAACCACTACAACATCTCAAAACCATCTCCTGAAACTCTGGTGAACATTTATGAGTTTATTAAGTAGTTTTCCTGTTCAAAGGGCAGAACAGTCAGGCGACAAATAAATTTTGTAAAAATAACACCTGCAAGTTTTATTTACAGACTCTTTTTTAAAACAAAAAATATTGAAATTTCATAAAAGCTCCAAAAATTTAAATATCATCAAAGTCAAATTGCCGCCCCGACGAGCAATACAGTCTTAACAATTAAGTTTCGAGAGATGCTTCATCTTGAGTTTGAACTGTTTGATGAATGTACTGAATTTCGGCATGTAAGCACGATCATAATTTTATTGATTTACAATAACAACAGCAACAACACAAACATATACCATATAGTACACACACATAAATAAAGCAACAAACTTGAAATAATATTCAGATACATTAGAAATCGTGTAGTTAGGCGGCGAGGGAAGTCGAAGTCTAATTGCAAAGAAACACACCTAAAAACGAAAAACAAACCAAAAATAATTTAAAAATGTGAAGAAGAAGAATCTGAAATTTATCTTACGCGTACATGTGAGTGTTAGGTTTTTTTGGACTTGAAAATGTTTGTCGGCTTTTCATTTATATTGCACACTTTCAGGCCAATAAATGAATTCATCACACAGGGAACCCTTTATTTATGATACTCACACACATTTAAAAAACATTTGTAGTGAATGAGTAAGTGTGTGACGTGCAGACGTCTTCTTTATTCCACCAACGACGTCTTTGCCTTGTTCTTCTTCATGTGTATCATAAAAATGATGTCTAAATTCTTTTGATTTACTCCTTCAACAACACAACAACTAAAATGGAAAAACACAAGAAGTGTTTTTAATGCATTTCTTTTCTTAGGTCACAAAAAACAAAGGAGAACACACAAAACCGAAGAGAAACACATGAAGAAAAACGAAAAAACAAATTGTCGAAATCATAAATTAACAAAATGTATTAATAGTTTTGTTTTGATTTTATTAGGATCTGTGTAAATTGGTACTTTGCCGCCGGTTTTTTAGTTTTTTATTAGTATTAGGATTTCGAATTGTTTGCAATGTCTTTGTATTAAACAATTTTATTTTCTGATTGAACTGCGTTGTTTGTATTTGGATTGATATATTCTGAAGTTGCAATGATTTCGACAAACAAACAAAAAAATTTGGGCACTTAAACACAAACTAGTTTCAACTCTTTGCACTTGAGTAAAAGCAACAAATTCCAGGTTCATTAATGACAGAAGATTGTTTATTGTTTCAAATTTTGAGTTTATTGTATTTTTTAATTTATAGTTATTTTTTTAATAACTTTAAAAATTGGTAAATGTAGTAAATGATAAAGAAAATGAGTAAGCAATGACTCTTATAAAAAAAATTTTTCTTTTTTGAGCTTAATCTCTTTGGAAGTTCAATTATAACTAACAAATTTAATTCAAATCAAAGTACAGCAGCTTAGCTTACTAAAAACTAAGACAGCTATTCGAATTACCGCTAGTTAAAACAAGCGTTAAATTAAAATTGATAGAAAGAGACCAACTACATACTTAATATGTATATTAGGCCGGGTCACCTCCTATGGCGGGGAAAAACAGATTGAGTGCGGCAGCACCAATTTTGAAAGTTTACCCAGAGATGTTTCAGGGCGAAAAAAAGTTTTCCCTAAGGGATCCTGAAAAGCCTAAGTCAATATTTTTGTCATAACTCGAATTCGTGAAGCCCAATTTCCAAGATTAATATATCGTTAGAAAGCTCCCTGTGTGTACGATCTTTTTTTCATTTTAGCCTATGATGTCATCTTCAGGCAGTAATTTTAATTTTTGTTGTTGTTTTTGAAAACATTTGAAAATTAAATGTTTTTTTTTTCTAATTTCTTCGAAAAATAAAGCAGTTCATATTCATATCCAGTGTTCAGTGATCTTTGTGAGACCTCCTTTTTTTAAAAATCCATAAGTATAAGTGAAAAATATTGTAAAGTAGATGAGAATTACAAGACAATTCATACTTTCACTGAATAGTATTAATAAACTGATTGATAACTGTACTTATTTTGAACAACTTCAAAAATTAGGTGTTGCATAAACTATTTGAAAAACTAGTAAACTGAATGTACTAAATGGGTTTGACCTTACACGGCACCAATAAATTAAACAAAAAATAAAGATTTAATAATGTAAATTTTTAATATTGGCTGAAATATCTTTTCATTCTAAAGTGATTTTTTCACATCCTAATAGTGTTCAGGTCTAATTGATTGAGCTGCACTTTAAGAACTTTTCACATACACTGAGGCTAAAATTACAAATTCTCTACAATTAAAATTTTTGGCCATAGAAGTTTCACTTCAACTTTTTCCTATTATATATAATAATCTCATTTAACCACAATTTTTATTTCACAAGAAAAAATTAAAATATGCTCAGCTTTTTGATGACTAAGCCAAATTTCAATTTCAATTTTTTATCAATACAATTTTTTATCAAAACAAAACAAATATAATTTTTTGTAGGTTGTTATGATTGACACAAAATTCTATGGGCTTGTTTGCAAAAAACTTTAATGCATACAAGATTTTTCATAAATTTTAAAAATGCATTCTTTTGCAGTGTTTTGTTTTGTATATTTGAAGCTCTGCAGTCTCAATTGTAGCTTCTTTAATAGACTCAATATTATTTCTGGTACTGTGTATTTGCCGTAGTTATTGTAAATTTACGGATATAATTCACATTATAAATTGTAGCTGTTGTATGTGAGTTTACTTGGTCAATGTTGTTTTGGAAACTAAAGAAAATTTTTGTAATAATACATACTTAAGAAAACCCTCGTATATTTTCCGTTTAAATAATTTACACTTTAAAAAAGTTGCAATAAAGTAGGAAAAGTGGTAGAGAACTACTAGAAACATTAAAGTAGTATAAAACAGTATACAGCAATGTAATCTTCAAAAGTTTAGGAGTTCTATAGCTGTGGAAAACATATCTGAAGTAATTCGGTCAACAAAACCTAGAATTATGTATAATATTAATTCAGTTTTACATATTGTAAGTCGGAATCATTTAATTTCTTATACGCAATACCTAGACACATAAGAAATCGAAAAATAGCAGCGCCGTAAATATTCTATTTATCTAGAGGAACATGTCTTGATATCGGGTAATATCTAAAATTTATTGAAAGATTGGATTATAAAGATAAGATACGATTATTATTAATGAGAAATTGGAATGCCCAGTACATGACCTTCTTATACCTGAATGGACGCTAGACTTCTGCTAATAAGTAAACCGAAACGGGGCAGTTCCTAAGAATAAAAACGCTAAATACTGAAGGTGCTTTTGCATTCGCTTTAAAGAAGCAAATGGGGTAAAAACGTTGAATTAGCCCTAAAGTCATCAGAATTTAGAATAATTCGAAACTAAAAATATGAAACGCTAATTCTAGATATTCTCTATACAATCCAATAACATGAAGTTATAAAATTTTACTACTTTCATCATAACTAAGCTGCTTTTATTTGAATTATGAAGCTGTTAATATGACCCGTAGTCAGCAAGTTTTAGTCTTGATATTGAAATTCATACAATACAATTTTGATCAATTGAAGGGAATTCAGTCACGTGATAAGTCTTAATTTAAATTTTATATGAGAGCGAAAATTTTCGCATTTATTTATTTCTTATATACGAACTAAGCGGAACTTAATTTTCGAAAGCATTTTAATCAACAATTTTTAAAATCAGCTCAACGGCATTTCGGGAAAAATGTTACTTATTATATTTTGAACGCACGCGCTTCATTTAAAAAACTTACTTTACGAGCCTATTTATTTTTGTTTTCATAAAAGTACTAAGACTTAGTCCAAAATTTTTTTTTTTTTAGTACCTGAAAAAAATTTTTTTTATGAGATATGGATATAAGCTGCAATCACAACTCCTCCTATCGCAAAACACACCCAACTCGATGATACATATATACGCGCAGTGGACACTTATTTCCTGCTTTATACGTACGGCTGTCGAAGAGGTGCTACACTACCACCGTCGGCGGAGAAATATGTGGTATGACCAAGAGTGTTGCGATGCTACAGAAGCATCGCAACTGCAATCAGTTGCAACGCGAGTAATACAGGAGTAATACAGAGAGTGTTGGAGGGAGGAGAAACGTCTCTTCGGGTGCAAGAAAAGAGAAGCAGAGGGATGTGAGTTTAATGATATCGAGATGTTATGGTACAGGAACAAGGTACGAAAATTGTACGAAAAAATAAGACACCTGACTGACGAAGACGGGTGTCTTTTCCTACAAGGATGAAAACGGAAATCTGGTGACAGATGTCCAGGGTATTAAGAGGTTATGGAGAGAACATTTCTCACAGCTGCTTACTGACGATGACGGCAATAATCCAGCCACAGCGGAATCTTCTTCGGAAACCCCAATCTCATCTCTGACGGCGTTGAAGTACCGCCGCCCGACTACGACGAGGTCTTAATAGCCATCGCTCGACTTAAATAGCTATAAGACTGCAGGTGCAAATGGTCTGCCTGCTGAGTTGTTTAACATTGGAGGCGAAGAGCTCACAAAGGGCATACACGAGCTTCTATTCAGAATATGGTCGGATAAAAGCAAGCCGTATTCTACGCAATCCACAAGAAAGGTGATTCAATGATCTGCGACAACTACCATGGGATAAGCCTTCTCAATATATGTATGCCATATATAAAGCACATTTGGTTTTTAATTAACTGAAAACAGAAATCTGAAAATTTCTCAGGCTTGCATTATTGTAGGCTTTGATTATTAAATAGACACATACATACATGCAATATCTATCTGCTTGTAAGATTTTAAAGTATTGTATTGATAATGTACAATATTTACTACTAAACCCTAAATTAGCTTTAGTACAAAAAAATTTTTAATTTTATGAACAAACAAAAGACTTAGAAAACAAACTTAGTATTCATACTCGTGCACACTAACTAAATGCATCCATATGTACATAGTTCTTATGTATTTACTACATATGAACAGTATGAAAGTATGTATAAATTTTATTTTCGAAATTTTTAAATTATATATTATTTTCTATTGAGTTTTTGTATTAAATTTAATTTCATATTCAAACCAATAGCAAATAAATACAATAACTTAAATGAAAAATCAATAACAACAAAATCACAAACATATTACTTCAGAGGAAAAAAGACAAAGCAACAACAACAACGACGACAACAACAATCAATAATAGCCGCCTAGCAACATATGTTTTCTAACTGAAATTGCTACCACTTACAAATAATAACAGCAGCAACACAAATGTAACCAAATCAATATGGAGGTATGTATGTATATGTGTACGTACGAGTATGTGTGTGTCTATATTTCAAAGTAAACTCTTTTTCTTTTCCAGTTTAAAAGTATCCATTTTTTTTTTTTTTTTTTTTTTTTTGTATTTGATCTTGCATGAAGCAAATGATTTTTAATACAATATTTACTTAACAAATCTGAAGAAAAAATTACGAAAAAAGCGCCCGCTAAACAAAAACAAAAATTCAGGAATGAAATTTTGAACTGATGAAATACGCGCCAACGTGACTCCATTACATTTGATAAAAAAAAACTCAATTTTTTTTCTCTTTATTTTGTTTCTTCAAAATCATTTTTTGTTGCTGTTCGAATTTATTTTATTCGTGACTTCAATATTTACCTGTCATCTTTGACTTATATATAAAACATTTACGCTTGCATGAACTTTTTTGTTGAAAAAAATCATGTTTCTTTCGTTAAAAACCCAAAATGAGTTATTTGTAATTTTTAGGAGTTATATTATGTTAAAAATTGCGAAGAGCAGTCATGAGGATATTTGCCATTTCGTAAATCAAAATTATACCCAAGCCCTTTATTTCATCAACCGATGTAAAGAAAGAGCTAGCAATGTGGGAGAAGTTTATACCAAATTGGAAGAATATGAGAATGTAGCATTGGAACGTTCGATGCCCTACACGAACGATTGAAGTCTCAAACCATGTGCTCAATTTCTTATGACTCAATAAATGTTCAGTTTATCAGCATAGAAAACAAATTTTATAAATAAAAAACACGACTATATCACCAATGATTAGCACAAAATGCAAAGGCCCCAAGGTAAGGCCTTAAAGAACGCTCGAAAATTTAGTGAAACGCCCTGAAGGATCATTTTCTTTAACTACTTAGTTACTACGCAAAAACGATTGTGTGAGTACGATTTGCTCCCATACGAAAAGACAGAGTGGAATGCCAAATTGCTTTAGAGAAATGTGAATACATGATTCATGAATACATATTCATGATGAATATCATTATTCAGTATTCTGTAAAAATAAGAAACAGAATACCGACCGACGTACATAAGCCATTTATTACAAATGCTCATGAGCGTGATAAAGAGTGACGATCAGTTTTTTGATGGAGGATGCCAAGAGAGCATCGATATTCGATTGATAGAGGTAACGATCTAAAATCAATGGACGCAAACGTTCATTGGATACCTTCAATTGTACTTCTGGTTAAGCAACAAACTAAGTGCTCAGCTGCCAGACTCTAAGCCATATGACGCTGTTCCAGGACCAGGACCAGCGGCACATGCCAAAGTTCTTATCACTAGTCACTTTTTAATTTCTTTATATATTCTATCAATATATTTGGTTGGGCAAGGGCTTCACGACAAAAGGGAAAAATAAAAGAAATAACTATATATTTTCATAAGTATGGCAACCTCAGATTTAAATAAAATTGGTATTGTTACAATAATTCCCATATTCTTCTTCAAATCAAGTCCAGTTTTTCATTCTATTGTAAGCATGACAAACCATTCAACAAACCGATCATATTCTGACCATTTCCTACTGCAATAATTCAAATTTCGCATATAAAGTTATATTGCACTTAACATTATGGTGTCGCAGACAAGTAAACATTTTCAAGCATTGTTTTTGTTTTTTTTTTTATATAGGAGATGCCGCGCTCACCTGTCGAAATACGGCCACATTCTAACCAATCGCTATCACTAGCATCCCGTTGTAACACACTACTTTCCATTGGTTTCCCAATTCAATCGGCTTGTTCACTAACAAGTCATTTTAGCAATTGCAAAGTGTAAGTCTCCTTAATTTCTCTTACGAACTGTCTCTCTCTCTCTCTCTCTCTCCTATTACTATGATTTGCCAAGAGCCACATAAGCAATATGTGAAGTTATTCAAAATTTTTACATGTAAAGTTTGTTTCTCAAATCTTTTGTTTTACTTAAATTAATGAAAATTAATAGTTTGGTAATTGCTTACGCATTTCTTTTTAAGCAACTGCGAATTAAATGCCCTTAAAATATCACCAATTTGATGACACAATATTTGATATTTAATGATGGCACACTTTTCCCGAATCTAATCAAATTAGCACCACCGAAATGTAATCTCAATTGTCTCAGCACAATGGAATGGATGTGAAAAGTCACAATTCTTCGAGTTGTCAGCTTCTTTCCACCCTTCCGAAGAAGCACTTCAAGTCAATGAAGCTGTTGCAATCGGTTTGTGTATGGGTTTTTCGTAGTATTTTGTCCTCCTTGCTAGCTAGCTGCTCGAGCCAATTAAATTTAATTGTCAAATTTCACACATGCAATGCAGCACACAATTTATTAGATAATCTTGCAATTTGCTACCTTTTTATTACGCTTCCACACACATTCATCCGCTTTTCTCCATTCATAATTATTAGTTCTCCCTTCGCCGTCGTTGTCTCACTGATAGATAAAAAAAAGGACGTTTAACACCTGCGTGCCAAAAATGTCACCGATACAATTTTATTTTATTTATTTTTTTTTTTTTGATTCTGTCGTTATTTTCATTCATAAAATTTTTGTTGAAAAATCGGAAGTAGCAGTTACGAACAAAATAAAAGTAGTAGATAGATTGTAAATTGTAGTTAAGTGTCGCCGTAATTATGATTAAGTTTATAATTTCTTATGGTAACTTTGCTGTTTGTTGTTGTTCATGTTAAGGTTGGTGCTGTTGTTGTTGTTGTTGGTGCTGCTGCTGCTGATCTTGTTAATATAATAAACGCACTTTATGAGCTTCATACTAAAATTTTGTACAAACTGTAATTAATTAGTATACATTTGTCAAGTACGTTTCTTCGTCTCCTTCTTCTTGTTTTGCCTACGCTGGCCCGTTGTTGTCTTCTCTTTATTTCAGTATTATTTTTTTCATATTTTAATTTATTATTTTTTTTTTTAATTTTGAGTTTTTTGCCTTTTTATTTAATAGGATAATTTTCATATGCGTCGTAATTGAGTGATGCACACCATTTTTTTCGCCCTTATTAGTGCTGCCATATTAAAATACCATCACTCTTGTTTGAAGTTGGCAAATTTTTATGTTCGTACTAATTTGCGTGTGACTTTTTGGGATCTGGTATGCGTGTGTGTCTGACTTTTGTCACACACAAGAAGAAGGTGTTAGGTTTGACAATTTTAGTTCTCAGCGCTTTTTGGTAATTTTATGCAAAGTTTTTATGAGAATATTTATATTTTTTTAGAATATTTATATTTTTTGGTGATTTTTAATAATACAAGTACGAGGTAGAAGGAAAATATATAAATAAATAATAAAGAAATTAAATCAGTTAAACTGATTTTTGGATAGCCAAATCAAGCAGTAAAAAAAAAATTCTACACGGCCCCACCTCTTGAAAGGCAATGGTACACCTACAAGAGTAAAAATTGTCTATGAAAAACTTTTAATTTCACCGGTCGGATTCGGCATAAAACTGTACGTCCCTTCCATTCGTGCACCAATGTAACTCGCTCCATATGAATGGATGCGAGAAGCTCGGCCCTGGGGCCACCTGGGCGTTTGTGCCAGTAAAAGAAAGAAAGAGATCTTATCAGTCTTATGTTTTTTCTACTTTTAGATTTTGACTCGTACTGAGTTTTGGACCAGAGCACACTAAAAATGGTGACACCCGCAATGTCCAAAAAGCGGAAAAAATATTATAATTACCTAAGTAGGTGTAAATGTCTAAAATTATACTTTCATTTGTTTTCATTTGTTTTTTGCACGATGTGTTGGAGGAAGTGGAAGCTACACAAAAATATTTGCAAACTCCAGGACTAACTGTCGATAAAGTATTAGCGAAATCGAATGCCCTAATTCTCTTTTTACAAGAAAAGTGGGAATGTTTAGTGGAAGGTGCATTTAAGAAGGCTAGTATTATTTGCTCATACCTCGGAATAAGCATCAGCTGGCGCATAAGGTACAAGAAAAGAATGCCGGGTGAAACGGAACGAGATATTGGTTTAACTGCTAAAGAAGAAAAGAGGAGGAAGACAAGAGGGCGTAGCTTGAATGCATCGATCCTTTCTCAACAGAATTAAAGTCTCGAACCATGGCAATCCGATAGCCGATATCTTTCAAATTGTGAAAATTGTGACTTGCTGTTTTGCACGGATGAATATCAATGCAAAAATGCATCGCACTACGATGAAGTTGTAGAAGAAGAACTTAAAGTAGAAGTACAAAGACTTCGTAGACAAATTAAGGCAGCAAACATTGAATTTAAATTCGCAAGTAAATGGACTCCGCTTGATATGCTAACTTTTATTGTAGAATGTTCTTAACAGTTTGTGTCTCTGTGGCTTCATGTGAAAGAAGTTTTTCAAAGTTAAATCAAATTAAATCATATTTACGCTCCACTATGTGTCAATCTAGGATATGCGACCTAGCCATTTTATCAATAGAAAACGAATTTTCTAGCAAATTAGATTTCGGCAATGTTATTTCCAAAATTGCTGCGAAAAAAGGCAAAATTTTTAAAATATTTTTTTAAAGCTTCATATGTCGCAATGTAAATTTGGTACTTTAAATATGTACTCACATACATACATCAATTTGCTACAACAGCTATTCAATACTCATTTAAAAAAAAAGTTGTATGTAAACAAATATCTGCCAAGATCTTTAAGAAGAACATGCTGTAAATAAAAATTTCCCTTATTATACTCGTACTCGTAGAGGTTTTAACTATTAACTATTACTTAAATTAAGTACGTATTAATTTAAGTTCGCTCATCTTTATGAATTCCTGTATTATCTACTTACTTTTAAATAAAAAATAATCTTACATACATAGTATAATTCTTTCAAAAGAAGAGGGGGGGAGGGGTATTATTGGGTGACACCATTTAGGTCCGCCCCGGGTGTCTCCCGACCTGACTACGCCACTGTATTGAGGTATATCGAGCCATACCGTAAATCTGTTCAAATGAAATTTTGCCGAAAATTATTTAATGAGTTGTTAAGGTTATACGAAAAAACAGGCAGAAGAAGTAGTTATAAAACTTTGAAAAAATTTACATGTACATCATATTAGTGGTATTCACGATGTGATAAAAGTGGTCTTAACTATATTAACTTGATAAAATTGTTTAAAGTTTGTTTGTATACCATTTAGCCATTGCACATAAAATTTGTAGTATGTATATCAAAAACTGCAATTCGACCAAAAGCAACTTTGCATTGAGCTCAATGTAACCATCAGACCGAGCACGAGAAGAAAAATGTGATGTGTTCATCGAACACCAACATAACCAAGGCCTTAGTATACCAAAAAGTACAATGGAAGCAGTCCATCCAACGATCAAATATTGCATTGATCTTAGCAAAAAGCAAATAAATATTCCTCTCAATGTCGCTCAAATGAGCCAAATGGGATTCATGAAATCTATTAAATCGTCCAAAAGTTTTTGTTAAACTCGGTTGATAATGAAGATTTTTTATAGATTAACTTTTGACAGAAGTTTCTTCATTCTATTCTATTGAATAAATTGTACTACAAATTTAACCTTTGCCAAATCTCTTCGTAACATTCCACGACATGCTGCTCCGACGACTGGTCATTTATTATTTGTAATAATTACTATATGCCTTTTTCAATCAAATGAAGCAAACCAAATTCGGTAAACTTGTTGAAAATATAGTTCATAGAATAATCCATTGTCGGGCAGTGACCACATATGTCCAACGTCCAAAGCAACGAGGGTGGGTAGGGTACTTAAATTTAAGGCCCACTCAAACGTAGCTAAATTCATTCAGTGAATCGCATACTTTGCTTCTTTCTTTTCTTTTAATGTTAGAACAGCCATGGAGGGACCCAGACCAAGCTTTTCGCATCCACTCATGTTATGCGTGTTACATTTGTACACGAATAGAAGGAACCTACCGTTTTAAGCCGAATACAAACGACGAAATGAAAAACTTTTCAGAGGTAATTATTACTCTTGTAATTTTGCCATTGCCATTGCCTGCCAAGAGGTGGTGCCGTGTAGAAAATTTGGTTTTTCAACATTTTGATTTTGAAAGCAAACGCCGTAGCGACCACTACTACTTATGTGCATACTTACACTCTACAAATATTATTATTTTTTTTTTAAACTATTTTGTAAATTTTTTTCCGAATTGGACAAGTTTATATTGTTACAAGTATATTTAATGTATGTATCGAATTATGTATAATTTTCCAAATATTAAAACAAAAATAATTTTTCAATTTAAAGAACAGGGCACGCTTCAAAAAGTATACAAGAACATTTTTGTAATGCTTATGCAAACAAAATAGACCGTTAGAATAGTGAAAAGGAGAATAGCAACAAATACTACAACAAATACTACCATTCAGGGAAAATATTAGAAATTCTTGCAATTGTAATTCTCGGATGCAATTTCAAATTGTGAGTAGCTTGCTTATATGGATTATTGAAACACAAACAACTACAATGAGCACCCACTAAGAGAACTACTTTGAGGCAACAGTTTTCTTAGTGGCAGTTTCAATAATCCATATTTTTAATCCATATTTATATTTACTAATAATTTTTGTTTACTATTGCAAAATAATATTCCGTTTTTACACTAGTTTAGCTAATCCTTGTAAAAGATAAATGATCACTTTTTAATATTTTTCACAATTATAATTTCATTCAAAATTCTATAGGAGCACCAATTTTTTATTTATTTTTGTTTTTTTTTTTTTTTTTTGAATGTTTACACACATTTCCTCTTCTCTTATCTTATCTTTGTTTCATAGTATTTTCCTGCAAGTCTTGTAATTTATTTGCCTTCCCTTATTTGTGTACCGGCTGTGATTAGTTCAATTTGGTTTACTTTTTTCGTTACCGATTCGTTGACGACTTCAGACCCGTTTGCTTACTTCTGAGCTAATGATCGGTGCTAATTTCTTCAGCCATCAAACAACTTTGTCGACGATGTTTTACATTAAATCACACATTTGGTTTACAGCCTTTTTCCCACTTAATACTAAGCCCACCTTTTTTCTCTCATTTAACTCTATCTTTCTCAAACAGTTATTCGTATTTTCCTTTTCACTCTTATTGGATTTCGGTCGTAGCCACACCTTTTCGAGTGCAGTCAAGACTTGCTCACGGTTTTATGCGAAGTGTAGGTAGAATATCGATCTATCATTGTTGTTGGTTGTTGGTTGTTGGTTTTGAATTGTGTTGAGTATTTGCGCTCATTGACCATTTCTTGTGTTTCAGTCGCATTCAACTTAACAAAATGGTAAAAGGTATATCAATTCTGGCTACCGTCAATCAGTTTATATTCTTCTTTTCCAGTGCTCTTTGTAATACTATCATCTGCTTTTGTTTTGTTTCTGTTAAAAAAAAACTTGCATTATTAAGAAAGTGCACGTGAATTCTAGCGGTCATTTGTGTAGAACTATAGTATACGCACGCGAAAGCCAAGCTGTGAATTAAAGTTGATTAATCAAATTAGTTGAGATGAACTTGGTACTAATTTCGGTTTCAGTGCCTTTCAAGCTTGGCTTTAAATTAGGCAAGTGCAACTTCCCTAGCTTGAGAATAGAGACGATTCACCTCTAATGCAAGTGCGAGGTTGGAAGAGGGAAATCTTTCAGAGCCTCTGTTCTATGGTTATGTCAGATTCCTATCGAATAAAACTTTCATCAGCTTCCACTTTCTCCGCGACAGTATTCGTTGGCATTACTTGCCAAAATTGGGCGTCATGTGTAATACTCTGTACTAGAACATTGTAGATAAATGAGATAAAAGACGCTCCCAAAACTTTCAATTGATATTTATTTGTTCCAACTCGAGAAAAGCGTAATTGCGCGGGATACTTTTTATTATTGCTTTTTTAATCAATCTTCTAATTTTAAGAGCCAATTTCACCCATTTAAAAAACCTAGTACCTAGGTATTTCCTGTTTTTTACTCTGAAAATTTTCGGCATGTTTTCAATTGATGAACTATGTAGATAGAATAAATTTTCTTAAAAAAAAATATGTTGTATATGTTGTTGACCAAATTATACATTCAATGTGCATTATGATAACACAGGTTGTATAATATATGAAATTTTGTTTTGCGAGGTTGCAAGCTGCTTGGATACAGAACTTTCATTTCAGTAACTTTTATCTTTTTCTACCATGTAGTACTAATAAACTCATTACAACTTAATTTTTATTAAAAGTACCCTAAACTCAACTTTTTGATAAGAAAATAAGAAAATAATAAGTATCTTCATAACAAAACTTAGTGTCATACCACAAATGGTTCCTGATATGTCCTACAATGAAAATTTAGCATATATCTTCAACCACGAATCCCCACTTTGAAAGTGAACTTGAGATCTTTTATTTAAAATGAATAAAATCACCTAAGAATCCAGATAGAAAAAAGTTGTCAGCGACATTGTGTGAAGAAAAAGTTTTTAGAGCCACTTTTTCAACCTCATATTTCCAATTTAAATTGGAAAAAAAATATCATTAATTTCTGCAAAATATTATTTTTGGAGACACGTGGTTGAAGAATATATTTACGTTCATACCAGATAATTCACTTATACTTACATTGATTTCATCTTACACAAATAAGTAGCTTCCTTCTTATGTATCATTCCCGCCTAAGTGCCAGTAATTTGCAAATTTTTTCAGCAAATATCTATAGAAATTTCCTCTTTTATGTACATATAAATGTATATTTATAGATACTGAATATACATAAATAAATTTATTGAAATATAAAAAAGTTTAAAATGATAGAGCAAAGAATAAAGGAAAATGACAATAATCATTAGAGAACCTGGGCCGGAGAACCCAAAGTAAGGTTTGTGATAGTCGCACAAGCGACTGAGGCCATGTTTGATTCTTGAGCTTCTCCGTCTCAAGTCGACACACAGCGTCTTCTTCGCGTCCCCTGGATAGTGATCTGACACCCGTTGTGAATGTTTGTGTGTCCTTATTGTAACCCACCACATTAAAAATATCTCCCAATGAATCCTTGACAAATATTGTTTCTCTTTTGTTGTGCTGATGCGATTTTTTTTCTTTCTACGTAGTAAATATTTGCAGGCAAATTTGCAAGTAAATCTTCTGCCCTCCTCTTTCATTACGAAGCTGGAATTCGCCCACCTCAACGACTGCCTGGTGCTGTATAATCTAAGGACCTTCGTCGGAACTCAATGACATGAGTTTTTATGCTGTCTCTTCTCATTAATCTTTGCGAATTGTTTTTCAATGAAATTCGAATGTGCTTCAAGTTGCTGGCGAAGTCTACGTTCCCGCGATATCTCGGTGCTGGTGTTTGGGTTTTAACACTATAGCAGAATCTGGGTTTTGTTGGACCTCCATTTTTCGACAAAATCCTCTATCAATCAAGTTTAATTCATATTCGTGGATACATGTGGATGCATAAGTATGTGCTGCCCATCATTTAGGTGTATATTAATATGCATCCTCATTTTTTTCATACTTGACTGATAAAGGGCGCTGCCTTTCATTTCCGTGGCAATCATCTTTTACCTCCTCATAAATATAAAAACGATTCTAAAAAAGTAAACTAAAAAAAAGATTTATACGCGGCACCACCTCTTGGCAGGCAATGGCAAACCTACAAGAGTAAAAATTGCTTATGAAAAGCTTTTCACTCCGCCGATCGGATACGGAATAAAACTGTACATATATAATACGCATAACATGAGCGGATGCGAAAAGCTCGGCCTAGGCCCTCAATGTGCTGTTGTGCCATTAAAAGAAATGAAAAACAAGAGCGTCAATCATTGCTGGATAGTTACCGTAACACCTATCTATAACGGCTCAACGACATAGGCCACAAATAATCAGTTATCTTTGTAGCGAACAACATCTACTGTAACTCATCTTCCTTCCTCTGATCAGCAGCAGCAAGTTTCCAGTTGTGCGCACTGTGGGAGTACGAGGACAAGTTTCACAAATTGATCTACAAATTGCGCGGAAGGCGCTTCTCTTGTACGAATTTTGAACGAAGTTAATTTTCTTTTCTTACACTTTCGGTAGAAGATTCATCATTTTGCAAGTATGTTACTTTACTTTCAATGGCACAACAGCCCATGGAGGGACTAGGCCGAGCTTTTCGCATCCACTCATGTTGTGCGTGTTATATTTGTACATGAATGGAAAGGACCTACAGTTTTTCATAGCAATTTTTACTCTTGTAAGTTTGCCATTGCCTGCCAAGAGGTGGTGCCGTGAAGAAAATTTATTTTTTCTACTTTTTTGATTTTGCCTGTGCCGAGATTCGAACCCCGGACACTCTGCGCAGTAGTCCAACACACTACCACTACGCCACAGCGACCACTAGCAAGTATGTACATTTTTATTATTTCCCAAAGTTTTTCAAGGTTTTCCGTTAACCGCAAATATAAAACTGATTTTCTGTCATAATAAGTACGAATGACATTACAGTTGCCAATCTCAAAATAACCAGAAGTAGCAAATGTTAGATGGACCACCCTTTATATGTTAATTTAATTTAAGTATGCGTATATGGGCTTTGGAATGAAGCACGGAGCTGGAGCGCACAGCTGTGAAGCCCATAATTTGGCCGGAGCATGAACAAACAGCAAGGCTACTGGAGGTGGATGAAAAGTAAACCACGTGAAATTAGGCTGAGATTCATTTTGAATGGGGTCTAAATTCATTTTCAAAATGAATTAAGACTGCAAAAGCAACATTAACTCAGCCCGCGGGAAGTGAAATACTTTTCGATCACCGCGATCGCTAAATTCATTCGACCGATTGTATATTGCCCGCGCCATTTCGTCATTTGTATTTTGGCCGCATGCGAATTTAAGAAAGAATATGTTGCACTGACTTAACAATATACAATACGGCCAATTTCAAAAACCACATTGTTTTTGATTTTAACGTCATGAAAAATGCAAGAATGAAAAAATCAGGGAAGTACCAGAATCTTTTTAACTCAAATTGGAAAGCAGAAAACGAAAGCACAAGATCAAACCCCTTTAATTTTTGTTTTGCTCTGCTCATTCAAAGCAACGAAGAACAAAACGAATTGAGCTCTTCAGTGATGCCAACTTTTTAAAACCAGAAAGTACCATATTACCAAAAAAACTAATAAAAAAAATCACTAAATTTAAACGAAGTAACGTGAAAAAACATTGAGTAAACAACAATGTTACGTCGTTCCTTGTAGCTTGCAGCATAAAGTAATATGATTTTTTTTGTCGACCTGTCTCAAGTCTTTTTTGCTTGCTTCAATGAATTTCACACATAACATGTACATAATTTGTGTACCATGTTCTAGCGAAAACTCTTTAAGGGTGACGTTTGGACTGGTCCAGTGACAAAGTAAAAATGGTTAAGTTTGAATTTCCACATTAATTAATTTAATATTCGGTTGATATTTTCCAGATAGGATAGAATTAGGAAAAGGAGAAATAAGTGAAGCACTATTTCTAAATATGCTTATATGTAACAATTGAGAAGAAATCACTATGGGGAAATGATACATATATGAAAGAGAAAAATAACAATACGGAACCTAAGTCAGCCGAATGATACCTTACAATATATCCGTGTGGTCATTTGAAAGTGTGCGCCGATTTCCGGGTGAGTATTATTACGAATTAAGACGCTGTGGAGTAGTGGTAGTGCTTTGGACTGTTACGCAATAGTGTCATGGGTTCGAATCTCGGCACAAGCAAAATCAAAAAGAAGAAAAAACAATTTTACTACAAAGCACCACCTCTTGCCAGGCAATGGCAAACCGACAAGAATAAAAATTTGCTTTGAAAAGCTTTTCACTTCGCCGTTCGGATTCGGCATAAAATTGTACGTCCCTTCCACTCATGTACAAATATAACACGCACAACATGAGTTGATGTGAAAAGTTCGGCCTAGGCCCTCCATGGGTTGTCGTGCTATTAACAGAAAAAAAGAAGATGCAAATTTGGCAAAATTTGTTGAACGTGAGCGCGAAGAAGAATATTTATTACGACACAAATGCCCGTACATCAAAAGTTTTTCATCTAGGAATTAAAAAAATGGTTCTCTTGTGAAAACCACGAAAATCTGCACAAAGACAAAAAGACAGTGTTTATTGCGTTGGCGTCGTTACCTTCTTATGAATTAAAAGGCCAGCGCGAAATTAATTTCATTTTTCGATCGCGATCCATATTCGTTCTACTGTCCGAATTTAGCCACCGCGGCCAGATTTAATTTTTTATCGCGGTCTCTATCCATTGTGTCAAATGTATTTTGGCTGCGGGGCCTAATTTATTTATTTTTATACGATGTCAGGTGAGTTATCATGAGCACTATTGACTAAAGCCGTCATTTGTCACTCCAACTCGCGTTTGACCCCCCTGCATATCACTGTTCCGCATGAAACGCTATCAGTATGGAGAATGTTACCCGGTCTTTGGAAATGATATGTAGCTCATACACGAACAGGTCTTCTCTATTATGTCGTGTCGAAATGGCGAATTGAAATGCTTTCTTACGCAATTTTTAGTCTTGGAGGCTAAGATGTGGTTTCGTTTTCTATTTTCTTTTTTTAACTATGTTGATGGCTTGCTATTTTATATGACTTGCTATCTCAATAAGTCCTAGTTGGCCGCAGTAAAATGGGGCCATCATGTCAACCTCTCTCACATCTCTCTTACTTATTGGTAATTTGTTCAGCTATTATCTTGAACACAACTGTATATGACGCTAGCCATCGATACCAGTTTTTTATCTTACCAAAGGCAACTTCATCGTTGTTAGCTATTTGTCCCTCTCTATCCGACACTATCTATCATTCTCTTAATTTTCTACTCAATGCACGTGTGCTCACTCTTACCTAAGCTCAATTTATTAATGAGGTAGTAGTTCTTGCATAGACAACAATTTGAACTCGTTTGACGTCGTCCATCGATCTTCATCGGTCCAGGTTGATCGTCGTCATTGTTTGTGTCCGTCTTCGGATAACGTTGATGGTTTACATTGAAAAATAACTACATACATATTTGATGTTTGTATGTATGTATGTATACAATTTTTCTTGCCGTACTCTGTGCTCATGCTCATTTATTGTTGTTGGTTTAGTTTAGTTTTGACTGGAGTTTTACTTGCCAGTTTTGTTGTTTGTTTGTTTGCATGTTCGTTAAACGAAGGCTTTCTGTTGTTATTGTTGTTTGTGTATTGGCTTTTGTAAGAGTAGAGAACCTTTGATTTTTGTTTAGTTGCTTGTTTCGTTCACTTCATATGGACGTGAATGTGGTTGTGTGTTTTACCAATTAAAATTGTGTATTTGTATATTTGTTGTTGTTAGATTTGTTCAATATTATTTCTGATATTTATTTACATACTTACTTCGCTTTTTATCTTAACACGCTCATTTACTATTTATTTACATATATACATATTTGCTTCTTTTCAACATGGATAATATACGTATGGTAAGTACTTACAATTTGAATGTTTTTCTTTCTGCCCATATTCCACATTAGTTGAATAAATGATGAATATTATAAACACAGTAAACTCCGGTTAAGTACCTCAGCTTAAGATGTCCGGCTTTTGAGGTACTTAAGCGGGGGAGGCACTTAAAAGGAAAAATTTCTATGGATACTTGCAGAAAAAAGTAGCAATTATAGGCAATTAAGAGGTACTTAGCTGGCGTTTACTGTAAATTCTTACAAATACATACTTATATGTATTTGAATGTACACATTTGTAAATACAAGCATACATCTTTAACTTGAAGCCATTTTAAAAGTCGTTTGCTCTTTTATCACAAGATCACATGAACAATTTTTTTTATTACTATTAAAATTAAATTACATCAATTAATTGATTTTAATTTCGAGTTTAAATTATAACTTATTGTTGCAACATGGATTGGTTGATTGCTAACGGATAAATCAAGTTAGTGACATACATACCATTTATGGTAGGTAATTGGCGTCATCTCTTTTATAGTCCCTCCTGGTGGACGAAACTCTTTATGAGGACACTGTATACATGTCATACAAACATATGTAAATGTGCTTTTAAGAAATCGTGGTGGTAAACAAAATTGTTAACTTAAACCGTAATACAGAGCAATGTTCATGTTTTGCCATCAAAATGGCTAATTATCGTGTCAATGCCATACCAACCCTGACATGAATTTGAAGTTTCTTTCATAAATATATATTTATGTAGGAATACCTCTTTGACAAATGGTTTGATTCAAAAATTCAAACACTTACCCTCATGAAGATGTTTTCCTTACGCTACGTTTACATCAGACAATGCTCTGAAAACAATTGAGAATATGTATTAGCTCTCAGAAAAGAGAAAAGTTGTCTCAACAAATTTATTTCTAGCAAGCGGCCGTATGGGTCTCGATTAATTTTCTCGCGCAGTTGTATTTTTACTTTTAACTTTCTAAATTTGATAGTTTATTAACAAATAAATATCTATAAACTTAAATACATTTTTAGTTTTCTCGCTTTTTCAATTCTATGTAGTCTGCAAATTATAAATATATTTTATTAACAATTTTACTAATTTTAATTTAACTTGCCAAAATCTCAGAATGAGAAAATCAAATTTTTTGTTGCCCGCGGTAAATTTTTTGCGTTTTGTTTTGTTGTCTGTCATATTTTACCGAGACGTCAAATTATTGTTTCCATCATTGTCTATGGAAAATCAGAGACAAAGGCAAAGATAATTGTCTTTCTGTGAGTGGATTAGTGGAAAAGTGTGAATGTATTGCTATTGTAACGGCAAAACTGTCTGGTGTAAACTCTACGGTAATTAATGCCAGTAGGTTGTGGAATTCACTGACTGAATTACATATTACGTATGTATGTGTCTGTCAATCTCTTAATAGAATCAATTTTAAGCAATCAGTTTCTATACCCTACCCAACCTGTGTACAGGGTTTTGATCGGATAACGGTTGTTTGTAACGCCCACAATTAGGCGTCGTAAGTACGAACATGTGTAGGTATGTATAATAATACATATGCATGTACATAAATTATCAGCTTGCATAGCGGATTTAAATGGGTTATACAGGGTGTTCCAAAAGACAACATCATCCCTTGTAGTCAGAAACGGGCAAACATTATTTTTATTCCCCACATGTATAATAATATTATTTTCGACCACAATCAATAACATGATTAGTACTGAGTAACAAGAATTAGAATCTTCAAATATGGAATTTTCTAGCTGTGGCACTCGAAAACCTGATCTAACGTCTCGAAATTCATAAAAGTTTATACTAAGGCTATATTTTGATATTCTAGAGAGTTCTGAGCAGGCCTATTAGCCCTCCAAGAGATGGCATTGACTTTTGGATCACCCTATATATCATGCGTCGCGGCCAATTAAGGGATATTGTTACTTTTTTCTTGCTATGTCTCTAAAATTTTATTGAAATGAGTACATAGTACTATATGTTTCGATGTACAGATTTTTATGGGAAAATGTTTACAATTATGGGAATTGTGGCCTTTGCCTCACAAAAACATTTCTGCAAATGTAAAAAAAAAAAACAAAACAAAAAATTACCAACAAAATTAATTATTTTGGACTTACATCGAAGCGTCCATACCAGGGTTCCAGTTCTATGAAAATAGACAATAAAATGTTTTTTCGGTTTATTTAGAAATGTATAACCCCTTAAGCAATCTTAACTAAACATTGTATAGACATTCTTTATAAGAAAGAAAGGAATATCGGTCGAGTGAGCGTGGTACACTTCATGTGTATGTACATACAAATGAAATTTTGGAAAGTTATATTAAAGTAAATTCCGAATTAAATTATGGTAAGAGAAATTTAATGTACTTTATAGAAATATAGTATATTTTGAAACAACCGTTTTAAAAATTGCCAACAGCGGACAATAGCCACGCCTACCTATTACACAAGTGAAATATTCAAATTGCAATATAAATACAACTATTGGTACACATATACAAAATTTTGGTATAAATATGTATGAAGTGAGTTAAGCCGATAAAAAAATATTTCATGCAAAATCTTAGGGAATTGGAATCAGAGGGTGTGTAGGGTATATGTATAAAGTTCGTCTGATTGGTTTACCATTGTTTTAGTTTCCGTTATCATTTATCAGCACGCGGTTAGTTCTAAAACCATAACATTCTTCTTGATCAGTGATACCAGTTTTGAACGAAACATTTTAGCATTTTGAAAAAATTCTAAATTTTTCTTCATTTATTTTTCAACTAAATTTTGCATGTGGTATACTTTTTTTTGACCGCCATAATCGAAACTATACTCTACAAAAACTAAACGATGTGCCAATGAGAAAGACCAACAAAAACAGTAGACGAAACAGAAGAACAAGCAATAGAAGATGTGGTCAAAATTTGAATACAATAAATTGAAGAAGAAGCAAGACAGCACCGAACACAAAACACACTACGCTCGTTCGGCCTGGTATAATAATGTTTTCCCAGAATTGGAAACATGCCTGTCACAAATGTTTTCTCAATTTATTACAGTGATGACGCATTCGGTTGGTAATAGTTATCCCATGGCTATTCTTCTCTCTATTTTCATTTGTGCGCTACAAACAACTAGCGGCCAAAAAACACAAAAACGGCTGCATATCTAAAGCAAACAAACATTAATGTGAAATGTCTCTCAAAGAAATGTGTCTTAACAACAATTGCAACATAATAAAATCCAGACAAACCATGGAACATCACTGAGAAATACAATGAAGCAGAATGAAGCGGACGTAGAGAAACATAGTGTAAACAAACAGTAAACCAAACTGAAAAATACAAGAAAAGTACCAGAAAAAACACAATTTTTTAAGTAAATACCAATACATGTGTATTGCTTATGAGCAAAAAATAAAGCAACGAAGAAGAAAACAGGAAAGAAAGAGTATATAAAAACGGCTAGAATAAAAATGTTGTTGACGGAGTACGTAGACTCCATGTGGCTTTGCATCTTTGCATCCACTACCAATATTTCAACTCAATATGCATGGATTATGCAAATTTAAGAAAGAAAATACTGCGCATATTTGCTTATTTTTTTGTGTCTTTCTGACACCATCTATTATTGTATTTTTGAAAAAGTTTACTTTTGTACCTGTAACACTGAACATGGTTCGCTGTAAATCTGGAAGCACAATTGTATAAAAAGACTAACAATTTTTGATGTGTAAACGTGTACGAGACGATTTTATGTGGGACGGAAATTACAAATTGTTTCATCTTATCGCTATAAAAACCAAATCAAAAGCACGCTTCTTCAGTTGATCTACTAAATCCGCCGGAAACAGTCATGTATCTCATAAAGAACTAAGGCGGCGAGATCCAGTCCTTATCCAAAGTGAATTCCATATTATTGCATTAAACAAATTTGAAATGCTGTACTATAAGTTGCTTTTTTATTGTGAGTCTATAAATTTCCAATATTTTTACTAATCTACGAACGATTCAACGATTTGTGCGCGCAGCACACGTAAATTTCATCAATTCAAATTTAATTCTTCTACTGTCTTTCTTCAAGTTCTTCAAACCAATAATTGCTCTGCAGCAAGATTGCCGCATTTGATGTTTTCACCATTGTAATATTACGTATGTATATATTTTTTCTTGTCAAGAATTTTTATGACGTATTACTTTTTGTGACATGCGTAACAATTCGGTTGCTGTTACTGTGCGCGAGCGCTTCTTCTTTTTATGAGGGCAATTGTGGCAGATGCGGTGGTTTTAATTAAAGTTTTCACGCTTTCGTTAAAGCATAACCAAAAACTAAAGTTGGACTATGCATGTATAAAATTCAATTAGGCATTAATTAATATATGAATTTATGGTATGAGTAAAGCCTTGGTGTATGTTGGTGTTAGCTGTTCGGCGAACACATCACGTTTTTCTCTCGTGCTCGGTCTGGTAGTTACATTGAGCTCAAATAACTCGAATTGCAGTTTTTGATAATACTACAAATTTTGTGTGCAATGGCTAACCACTAAATGGTATACAAACAAACTTTAAACAATTTCATCAAGATGGAAAAAGAAGTGAATGAAGTTAAGACCATCAATCAATTTGAATCATGTCGTGAATACATACATATAAATCCTTTTCTTACTTTACTTTTATAAAGAAAATAATATCCACTTTTAAACCATAAAAATATTAGCACCCTTTCCTGTAAATGAAAACAATAATTTGCCTGTTTTCGTACTATTTTAAATACATTTTGGTTCCTTTTTTTTTGTAAAATAGCTCATTTCCACCCTGAAAACTCGGCGTGCGTGGTTGGTGTTCATTTCACCGAGCAAATCGTGTTAGTTGTGAGAGTGAATAAAAGTTCTATCTCTATTCTCTCTATTCGGTGCAACAATACTTTCATGGTGTTCGCCTAGCAAAATCTAAATACACACCATTGCCGAGCTATAAGCTCCAATGTTAACTCCCGACCGAGGAGAAGAGAAAATGTTTTGTGTTCACCGAACAGTGAACAACAACATAACCACGAACTCCTACCGAGTTCAAAGAAAATTTACAGGTTTTGTTTACTTTATCGCTTTTGTAATTGAGTCTTGTAAATTCAGTTAACATAGGAAACATATCTATTCATGCAATCTTACGATAAACAAATATTAAAATTTCAAGATATTAAAAACAATGAGTATTAGCTACGTACCCAAAGAAGGTCATTCACAAACAACTAATATGAAACTATGTGGAAAGTGCACGTGTAAATCGCCTATAGTGGCGAGCACGAATGGATAAATTTTTGGTTACGATAAAAAGCCAAGAATGTTGAGAAAAAAAAAAGAAAATCACATTAAAGTTTTTGCTCATTCTATTGAACACAAGGGGGCGGAAAAAGTCCCCTTATGGGTGAAATTCCGATCATCTACAGTGGCGAGCATGAATGGATACATTTTTGGGTTACGATAAAAAGCCAATAATGTTGAGAAAACAAAAAGAAAATCACATTAAAGTTTTTACTCATCCCATTGAACACAAGGGGGCAGATAAAGTCCCCTTATAGGTGAAATTCTGATCATCTACAGTGGCGAGCATGAATGGATACATTTTTGGGTTACGATAAAAAGCCAATAATGTTGAGAAAACAAAAAGAAAATCACATTAAAGTTTTTACTCATCCCATTGAACACAAGGGGGCGGAAAAAGGCCCCTTAAGGGTGAAATTCTGATCATCTACAGTGGCGAGCACGAATGGATACATTTTTGGGTTACGATAAAAAGCCAATAATGTTGAGAAAACAAAAAGAAAATCACATTAAAGTTTTTACTTATCCCATTGAACACAAGGGGGCGGAAAAGGGCCCCTTATGGGTGAAATTCTGATCACCTACAGTGGCGAGCACGAATGGATACATTTTTGGGTTACGATAAAAAGCCAAGAATGTTGAGAAAAAAAAAAGAAAATCACATTAAAGTTTTTGCTCATTCTATTGAACACAAGGGGGCGGAAAAAGTCCCCTTATGGGTGAAATTCCGATCATCTACAGTGGCGAGCATGAATGGATACATTTTTGGGTTACGATAAAAAGCCAATAATGTTGAGAAAACAAAAAGAAAATCAAACTAAAGTTTTTACTCATCCTATTGAACACAAGGGGGTGGAAAAAGGCCCCTTATTGGTGAAATTTTGATCATCTACAGTGGCGAGCATGAATGGATACATTTTTGGGTTACGATAAAAAGCCAATAATGTTGAGAAAACAAAAAGACTATCACATTAAAGTTTTTACTCATCCCATTGAACACAAGGGGGCGGAAAAATTCCCCTTATAGGTGAAATTCTGATCATCTACAGTGGCGAGCATGAATGGATACATTTTTGGGTTACGATAAAAAGCCAATAATGTTGAGAAAACAAAAAGAAAATCACATTAAAGTTTTTACTCATCCCATTGAACACAAGGGGGCGGAAAAAGGCCCCTTATGGGTGAAATTCTGATCATCTACAGTGGCGAGCACGAATGGATACATTTTTGGGTTACGATAAAAAGCCTATAATGTTAAGAAAGCAAAAAGAAAAATCACATTAAAGTTTTTACTCTCCCATTGAACACAAGGGGGCGGAAAAAGGCCGCTTATGGGTGAAATCCCGAAATTCTGCTCATAAATTTTAATGTATTCGAATTTTTCTGATGGATATTATTTCAAAGCCACCAGCTCTGTGGTAAAAGCAAAGACAATGCAAAAGAATTTTTCAAATCGTATAATGTTTATTGAATTCGCAAGTGGTTCAAAGGCATAGAGGTTTTTCATATTTCTGCATAAATTGTATGAAAAGTATAAATTTTGGTAAAAACTTTTATCGTAACACACAAATTTTCTCTTCTGTATGCATTCATGCTCGCCACTGTACGTCCATGTACCGCAATAAATTGCAGTAGCCATTGCGCCAGCGACCTTTTCTTCCCTAAGTGTAGCATCGAAACTGCAATAAATCATTTAAGTAAATGCGGAATTCCCGATTCATCTTGTTGTTTGCTTTCTTTTCGTTTCCTTATTTACATAGTTAGTATCTTCTAACATGTTTTCTGTAAATCTCTTTTGGGCAGCCCTTCTTATACATAATTTAATTTAGCAATAACAAACAGGCTTGATTTTAATTGTACCACGCACTTTCTTCGTCTAATTGGTTTGAGGTTGTAAACTCATAAATGCGTCCGTTATTATGCATACAGTTCCTGGATTTTCTGAAACGAAGTAATTATTAGAATGTGTTTACTTTTCAAATGAACACCAACGAAGTATTTTTTCAATCCATTGTAGTTTTATTAGTCCGAAATTTATTTTAATGGCTGCAAAGAGTCCGTTTTATTTCAAGGCTGTTTATGATTGACTAACAGCTCAATTCTAGTCGTCTTACATAATTTTGTAAGGTCTATTTTGTAAGAAAACTTACGTACATATGTATATCGTCTAGAGAAAGCTTTCTCACAAAATTCCTTACATATGTCAGTAAATTTGTAAAAACTTCAGTACCAGCTGACAAGCAAAAAATCAAAATGGAAAATGCAAAAAGAGAACACCTACAAAGGAGGATAATTCTCAGGTCATTGAGAGATAGCAGTAACCCTTTTTTACCGCAAGATCTTTGTCTCTGAGGCTCATCAATGAATTCAAATTGTCCGATAGTCAGAAGACAACTCTTTCCTTTGAAATCAGGTTTCTCAGCATTCTACATTTTCTAGCCAATGGGTCGTATCTGCAGCCCCAAGTCAATAATTTTGTAGTACCAATGAGTCAATCATCAGTCTCCCGCTCTATTCGCGACATATGTGAGTCCAAAAAAGAGTCATACTGTTTCTTTTCCTGAGACACATTAAGATGTTACATCCTTAAAACTTGGGTTAGGAATGTTATTTTAACTATAATTTATTTAAATATTTATTTTGATTTCATATTTTAAAGAAAATTGAATATAAAAGTTACGATTGGTGCCATCGATTGCACACACACATTGCTATACATAGTATAAATGTATCGTCCGCTCGAGCAACGCTAGTTAGAGAACATAGACCAAACGGGGACAGTTGGCTCCTACTAGACCAAGGGTCTTGTTCCATTCGCTGAGGAGAAAAAATTTAATAGGCTCCATGCGAAAGCACGAAACTTAATTGAAAGGGCATTTGGTGTGCTTTCCGACGCCTTTCCAAGAATCGTGTTCTCTACTGTAGCCATGAAAAAGTAGCTCTATTTACGAGTGCTTGCATTATTTTGCACAATATGCACCATAACCAGATGAACAACAAATTTTAGCAGAGAGTGACAACCTTGGTGAAGTGGAAACAGCATCGCCCAGCAATGTCTCATTTAACACCTTCAGAGAAGGTGTACGCATCAGACGTACTTAGATATGCCAATTCATTGTAAATTCATTATAGTAAAAATATGTAATCTCAATTACGATGGTTAAGCGCAAAGATGTGTTAAGCAGCTTTTGTGTGCAAATCAGTTAACTGCAGTATCCGTCAATAATGGCGGCCACTTGATTGATGTTGTATTCAAAACCTATTTGAAATAAATTGTAAAGAATAATTTTAAATAAAAATACCTCATGAATGGAAATCGGTTGCTTTTTTTAAGTTATTCAATATTCACATAACGAAACAATATTTATTTTATTTATTAAATAGACCAAAATTTGAATTCCCTTCATTTTTTCATTTTTATTTTTCGGGCAATGGAAAGGCCAACTTTGCCCACATCTCGTCCACTAGTTTCGACCTAGTGATGATGTAATGACGCAAAGCTCCTGCGTGGCTCGTTCGTATTTTGATTCGTTGTAAAATATGGATTTATTAAAATATTTTTATTTATTTATTTTTACTGACTTTTTCTCGAGAAAATTTTTAAATTCTCAGCGTTGCCAACCATTCACAACTGCCAAAACAAAGAAAATGTGCAGAAAGCTTATTGATGTCAGGTCAGGAGAAAATTTGGGGCTACAAAAATTCTTTACTTTACTTTTTACTTTTAATGGCACAACAGCCCATGGAGGGCCTAGGCCGAGCTTTTCGCTTTTCGCATCCACTCATGTTGTGCGTGTTATATTTGTACATGAATGGAAGGGGCCTACAGTTTAATGCCGAATCCGAACGGCGAAGTGAAAAGCTTTTCATAGCACTTTTTACTCTTGTAAGTTTGCCATTGCCTACACGGGGGTGCCGTGTAGAAAAATTATTTTTTCTACTTTTTGATTTTGCCTGTGCCGAGATTCGAACCCCGTACACTCTGCGTAGCAGTCCAACACACTATCACTACGCCACCGCGACAAAAATTCACTGACATCAAAAGTGTAAGAACTATTACAAAATTTTATAAGACTTTTACTAGAATTGAACTGTAAATTTCTGTAATGAAGGACAACATATTTTTGCCTGGACTGGCAAAACGTAAAGAAATAGGGTCTCAACCAGCAACTTCAACACGGATGAAACTCATTCAGTTGTGAGAGGCATGGCCTTGGAAGCTGCAACGAATTATATCTAGCGATAGACAACATGTTCTTCTTCTTTTAATTGCTCCACAGCCCACGGAAGGTCTAAGCCGAGCTTTTTATATGCATTCATGCCCAGCAAGCTATGTCCATCTGGCAGCGGTGCAACTCCAACTCCCAAAAAAAATTATATTACGATTGCTATTATGTGGAATGGTGATTAACATCAGTGCCTTAAAAGAGCTCCTAAAAACCAAAAGATATGCTACGGCTGGTACTATATATAAGCCAAGTAGGGTACATGAACTTTTAATACATTGGAGCGAGGCCATAGAGTTTCTCGTTTTTCGATTTGCCAATTGGTAAGAAACAGTTTCTCCGTTTACAAATGAATGAACACACTTATTTATTATGTAGAATTATTCACAGGTCATTTGTCAGAAGAAGCTTCATAGGCAACTCGCAAACATTTGAGAAGAGCGCGCTTATCGCATAAAATAAAAACAGCACTTCAATGCAAAGAAAAAGTAAAATTTAACAACTCTGAGACCTATCACAAAACTAATAATGTGAGCTCAGGGACCATAAATTTGTTGAGTTATAAAATTACATTACATTCCGTCCATTATTATTTTTTCTCAATATGTTAGTAGCATATATGGGATAAAATCGCTGTGCGACGTGGAAGCTATTATTTATCACTTGTTAAGAAACGAACTCGGTACCTCATTGTGTTTAGATTCTAGACCAACTTTAGTTGAAGCTCACTGGAATTACATATGTATTGAGTATATGGCAAGGTCGTATTTAGAGGGGTATTTTGGGGGTTCCCCCCCTTCAATCGGTCAAATTACCATTCTTTGAGTTGATGCACATTTGTGCTTGTTTTAAGGCATTTTTGCCCCAATTTAGTAATTTGGAAATGTGTATTGCTCCATTGCTTGTTGTCAACTATTTCTTTATCTGTCTACAACATAAATGTCAAAGCTCAATGACATTTGACGCCATTTGCAAAACTTATGGCACATTCACATTAATACAATACTTTTGGTTCTTGTATAAATTGAAATTTAAATAATTTTTAAAGTATATCGGTTTCTCAATTTTTTTTTTAAGTCAAGAAGTATTAAGCTTGGCCGCCATGGCGTAGTTGGTAGTTGGCAGGCTTCTTTACAGGAAAAGAATTTATAAGTTTCTATGCTTCCTAAAACATGTAATCAAATTAACACAAGTGTTAATCTGAAATAGGGCGCAGATGAAATATTTAGAAAAATTAAAATTAATATTGTACAAACGTCCTTCGTTTCGTTGTATTAGCGCTCCCTATCATTTCCATACATATACATATACATATGCATATACATATACACATACACCATTTTTTACCTTTTTGGTTATTTCTTCAAAACAAAATGCTTACCTACATGCATTTACTTACGTAGACTCCGCCTCAGTATTTTCTTTTGTTATTTTAAGTATTTTCTTTTTAATCTTTTTGTCTAACTAATGTACCACTTTTCTGATGTGTGTGTTTGTGTGTGTGTGTATTTCCTTTATATTTGTGTTCAGTTGTTTCCCCCTTTACTCTATCGCACACCTCATCCGCATAATTTATAATATTTACTTTTTCTTACCATTTTGTAAGTCGCTGTGGCGTAGTGGTAGTGCGTTGAACTGCTACGCAGAGTGTCCGGGGTTCGAATCTCGGCACAGGCAAAATCAAAAAAAAAAAAAAGTAGAAAAAATAATTTTTCTACACGGCACCACCTCTTGTCAGGCAATGGCAAACCTACAAGAGTAAAAATTGCTATGAAAAGCTTTTCCTTCGCCGTTCGGATTCGGCTTTAAACTGTAGGTCCCTTCCATTCATGTACAAATATAACACGCACAACATGAGTGGATGCGAAAAGCTCGGCCTAGGCCCTCCATGGGCTGTTGTGCCATCAAAAGTAAAAGTAAGTACCATTTTGTTTAATTTCATTTTACGATTTTAACTTTGCTGCTCCGAATGCTCTGTTTACCACAGCGGGCCTTGCAATATGGCTGAACAGCAAAAGCAAATTGAGGCAAGCACATGTGTGAGTAGTTGAAATGAAAGGAAAGATAAAAGAGAATAAAAAGGTTTTTTAAATGGATAAATTTATATTTACATATATGAATGTGTATGTGCAAATTGACCTCTATGTATTTAATATCTCTTTGTTCTTTATTTGTTATGTAAATATATGTACATAAGTATAAGCTATAGGTATACAAATCAATGTGTATAATTATATAACTATAAGTAAATACATTTAAAGTTTAGTGTTGCCGTTGCGTTGTACATACTTGTATTAATTGCAACAACTTCTAAAGGAATCATTTTAATATTATCTTTTACTAATTTAACCCTAACAAAAGCCATGCTATTGGTTCACAATCATAACAAATAACTTGATCTGCCTCAAGAGCCCAGTGCCAGCTGCGCAAGATCATATTTCACATTTAAGCCATATCTCACCTCTACTTTCAAGTGTGTGTCACATGGTGTGATGGTTGCCAAATGAGTCAAACAGATCGTTTTCAAATGACATTGAAATTTCGCCTCAGACAGTGAAAAATTGTTCTGTCTTTCTGTCTGCCAATACCTACCTACTCGTACATACAGAAGCAGCGGTTCTTAAATGTTTTCAAACCGCGTCCCCTTTACGAATATGTGCCAATCCTTGTGTGTGTGCCCTCTTTGATTTGGAGTACAACTCAAATATTTATGTTCTTTATACTGTTCTTAATTAATGCATTCGCGGTTCGACGAACACATCATATTTTACTCTCGTGCTCGGCGGTGTAGTGGTTACATTGGTGTTCGTTACAGAGTTGCTTTTTGTCGAAATTCAGTTTTTATTGTAATACTATATTGTTCGCAACGGCAACACTAAACTTTAAACGATTTTATCAATATGGAGAGTGCAATTAATAATATAATTGAAAATTTATGAAAATACTTAATATGATTTTTCTTCAATAGTTTTATGAATAATATATTTAATATTCACTTTTAAAAACTAAAAACATTCGCAATTTCGCTTTTCTGCATATGAAAATAGTGATGTACAGGTTTGCATGTTTTCCTTCTATTTTACATAAATTTTTGTTCTTTTTTTGTAGAATAACTCATTGACACCCTGAATACTCGGCGTGCTCGGTGTGCATTTCATCCAGCATATTGTGTTCGGTGTGAGAGTGAGAAAAAGCTCTTTTTTTTCGTGTTCGGGCAAAAACAATTGCATGGTGTTCGCCTAGTAAAATTTGAATATAACCACAGTCTTAGTGCTACAGATATCAATATAGAATTTTATTGTAAATATTGATATATATCACCCAGTATCAACCTGAGTTAACGTGATCATGTTGATTTATTTTTTTTTTTAGAACTTTAAAAATAAATTTAAAACAGAGTTAGTTACCGTTTGTTACGTTGTTGATTCCTAGTGATGTTGGGAGATGATTGATGTAGTTGGGAGACTGAAAATAGGTGAGTTTTATGGCTCAACTGTTTTATTTAACTCCTGAGGTCTGCAGGGCCAGCTTCGGAGATGGTCTTCAGCTCAGCTAGTCCACAAGTGTATATGTGGAATTGATACATTGATACACTGAATACCATATGTGCTATTTAATAGTAAGCTATATATTTTAATTTACGGTGAATTGCAGTTGCAATCCTTTTGATTAGAAGTTCACTATTAAAATTGTGATGTAGATTTTTTACTTATCGTTTGAAAAACTCAGGTTTTCAATCAAACATACATATCTGTAAGAAAGTCTTCGATTTTAAAATCTGTACTCAACTGTGACTCCTGTGATTGAAGGATATGGATCCAAAACGAATACTTTACAATACTAATATTGTTGCCAGATGAGTTTTAAAGTAAATATAAATTATAAATATAAATAAAAATGCTAGTCACGAGGTTGACGGTTAGTTATATGATATTTGAAATCTGATTAGTTTGCCTTAGCGTGTAACCGTATCTCGTGAATTATGATAATGTGTATATTTTTATTTGTCACAGTTGTCGCTGGGTTGCCGCTGACGGTGTTACCTTCGCTGTTATGGTTTTTTCCGATGCCCGTTGGCGTCACAGCATCTTCTCAATTGTTGATGAAAGCCTCCTTCAACCGCTCGATTAAAATATGAACCTCCTTACTTTATACACCTTCTCTCCTCTTTCCAATACTTCAAAGGGTCCTTTGTAGGACGGTACTCGGTGCACACAAACAAAAACATGTGTGCTACAGTGAAGTGCTGGCTGCATAAACGTTTTTTTTATATTGAGATGAGCCGTCGTATTCGGTCGTAGCATCTGTTTCGCTGTTATCGGTCGTACTTATGCATGTATTTGGAAGAATTCTGGTGGTGGTGGTGCTGCATACAGCATCTCTGCTGGACTGGCGCCCAAGACCCCCTTCACTGTTGCACTATAATAGCATTAGGCTGTGGGTGCTATACTGTGGTACGGAAATGCTTCTTCTTTCGACGCTTGTAAAGTTACCGTTGCCTGTGGCCGAATACGATGATTCCACAAAGACTTAAAAAAATTCTCGTTTACTTTTCCCTTCATTCATTTAGCTGGCTGACTATCACCAAACACAATGTCTGACAAAAGCTTTTGTAATTTTTTTTATCGCTATCGCTGAATCATTCAATCAGACATAGCGTTAAGTTAGCGTATTTCACAGTAGCATTAGCTTTCAAAATGGCGTCAGTAATTTATGCCAGAAGTTCGATTCAATCGCTGCCACAACCGTGTTGAATTTAGTGTGACCGCAGCTAACGCTTGAGACTTCCAACTCTTGCCAAAATGGCGGTATCTTTACAGAACCGCGATTTACGGTTAACTGTGAATTCGTAGTTAGCACTGCGCTTCTGCGCGTGTCGGGTGCTTCGTTGGCGTTTGCTGTGTTGCCGCTTTCCATTTTCGCGGGGTCACCAATTTGTAGTGTTAGATGAAATGAAAATAACATTTATATTTATATTTAACTTACAATAAAGAAATAATTTTATTAAAAATAGCTAAATTATTAGTCGTCGTTGTGGGGGAAAAAAATTGAATGGGTGTCAATCTTCAAAGATGAAAACAAAATGAGTACTTAGTAAAATATATGTTATCGGATGGTTTTGAAAATCCATACTAAAAACGATGCTGCCAAATTGGCTTAGAATTAATGATTAATGATTGCTGCATAGACGCCACCACCACCAAAAGTATTTTTTTTTTTTTACATTCCTAGACGCCAATGCAATGGAAACATTTTTGTTCACAATTGACGTTTTGAGTTTTTCATTTGGAATAAAACTCAAATATTAATTGTAATTCTTTCATTACTTAAATTCAATAAACCATTTTTATTATCTTGAAAAAAATAATATAACCCGTAAAATAAATTTTTCTGTTAAATTTAAACAATGACCAAATTGGAAAAACAAAACTCGAAAAGTAATCATTAGTTTTCATTTGTTAGTTAGTTTTTAGGAGTAACATTGAAGAAATAGTAATCTTTACCGATTTCAATAAAGCAAGCAAGCCTTCTCATATAGCTGTCAGCGATAGTGATAACTTTTTGAAATTTTCATTATCGCTACTCGTGGTCCGAACTTGGGTTTGCATTTTGTCTGAGTTTTGCTCGACATTTGGTCAAAATTATTATTTATTTTAATGTAAATTTGGATCTGATTTTTGGTCTTGTTATTTATTTCCCAGTTACCGGGTCCTCCCCAAACCCAAATTATAGATACGCGAATGCTCGTAAGAATTATTAGGGCTGTTCAGAATCTTGCGCAAACGGTCTTGCATCCATGCAATTGCAAAATGGTGAATCATATTTTTGCTTTACACTAACAAAATATACAGTCGTGCACTTACTACACTTTTGCAAAGACGCAACCCCAAAAACCCATAGGATTGTGCGCAACACTGAATTTCAAAATGTCAGCTGTTGACGAAAAACAAAAGTCAAAAATGGAAAATAAAAAATTTAAAAAATTATTAAAAAGAGAAACCCAAACAAAAAATGAACGGAGGAGGAGGTAAAGAAAATACTGAATTATCTTCAGGAAGCTGCGGAAGTAGAGGTAAGTGAAAATATCACATTTATTAAGGTGACCACTAATTAGCAAAAGATATGCGTGCTGCTGCACCGGTCGGCTTAATTGGGAGTGCTCTTCCAAATCACTTAGCGGTCGCTGTTAGAGATCTTATTCCATTTGTTGTTTATTTGTATTTATTTATTTTTTATTGTTGTTTATTTTTATAATGTTAATAGGCACCAACTGCATCCACTGCGTAATCATCACTTTCCATTTCTACATGAAAAGTGTTATTGACTGAAATTATGCATACAATATTTCATACCATCATTAAACATAATTTCTGCAGCAGCTTCGTCTGTTAAAGAATCGATTAATTTTTCCTTACAACTTTTTTTCGGCATTACATTTGCGTGAATATCATTTTCAAAAAAAAATTTCGTTTTTCACCAATCATCTGTGATTTGAGCGGTTTGCTACAACTGTTGCACACTAAACCAAAAAGGTCGTTCACAATTGATAGGAAATATTTGCAATTGCACAAATTGTCAATGTCAAATGCACAAGATTCTGAACAACACTATTATGGTTTACGGGGCTGTATCTACAAATCAGTTCTGGGTCTCTTTTACCCCATTTCTTTCCGTTGGTTCTAATGAAAAAAATAACAAATAAAAAGAAATAGCTTTTCATAAGTTTTATTGAATATATTTTTATAATAATTATATAATTTCAATTAATATATTTAATATGAAATGTTGGAATTTTTTGTCTATTTGTGTTTATTTGCAATTGGTATGCAACAATATTTTAGTTAAAAATTAACACTATTTTCATTCATGATAGTTTTCTTCTTTTAATATTTTTTTTAGTTTCATTTGGTTTTGTTGCGATAGGTACACATATTGAAAATGCTCTAAAGAAAAACTACATAAATAAATACATATGCAAATAAAAGAAAGAAATAATATTTTAACTACTTAAAAAAATAAAGTAATACTTTAATTATTTCAAATAAAAATATGTTATTATGTACTCAGACATTAGAAACAACGAAAGTTTAAAATTTTTTTAAATTATGTAGCATTTACAAATTTTTTGTTTTATCGAAAGCGCGGAAAATATTTTTACGTAATTTCTTTATGTTTTGCAATACAATTTATTTACTTTTATTCTCAAAATATTATACGAGTATATTTATATGCAATTGTTTATAGCCATTTGGTTTTGTGAGTGGGCGTGTGTGACTGAGGCGTGTGTGTGTATCTATGTACTCGTATGTATTTATATGTAACTTTCCATGTATATCTCATTTTGTGTTTTAAATAACTATGAATGGCGATTTTCAATTCACTATTATTTAATTTCTTTTGTTTTTCATAATTTGGCAACTTGGTATAATTCTTAAATATTTTCTATGCTTTTGGTTTTCGTTTTAGGACTTTGTAAATTGTTTTCGTTATTTCTTGTTCTCTTTTTTCTTCTTGTTTCTGATCACTATGGTTATGTTATATAAATTTTACTATTAGAATTTAACGAATTTTAAATACAATATGTTGTTTATGTTGTTTATAATAATAATCATAATAATAATAGAAGGTTGCATGAATGTGTTAAATGTAGTGTTAAAATTTAATTCTTTCATAATAAATTTAATAAGAAAGTTCTTCCTTTTTTATATAACAACATCAAGATTTCATTTCGAATAAAGTGTAAGTGATAATAAAATTTTATAATGATATTTTTTTTTATAATAAAGTAAATATTTTTATCGTGTTCAAATTAAGTTGAAAATGTTGTTCTATAGCAGTAAAATATTAAATTTATTTTTTTATTTAATTTAAAAGAATTTGTTGAATTTGTATTAAAGGGAGTTCTTCAAATAAATTTTCTTTTTTGTTAAATATGTTGTTAGTTTTGTTTTTGTTTTTGAATTAAATCTTCTGAAAAATATTTAATTTTTGTATTTTGTTTTTTCATTTAATTTTTTCATATGCATTTTCTTTAATTTATATTATATTAACAATATGGAAGACATTTGCAATTCTCATAAATTTTAATAAACTTTCTTTGGTTTTTCACTTATTTTTAAAAATATTTTTAGGTTTTGTTTTACTAAAAATTGTTGTTTTTTCTTTCAAATTATTTGTAATTATTATTAATTTCAAGTAGATACTTAAATAAGAGGTAAAATTAATTTCAATTATATTAACCATAAAAACTACAGAATTTAAGGTTAACGTAGTTAATTTTGATCTGGCCGAAATATTTATAAGATTAAAAAGGGAGAGGGTGCCTTAGATAGACTCTGCCTGCTGACTGGATCCAAAAAAGTAATAATTCAAAATATGGAAATCATTAGTTATAGTTGCCTCCTCCTTCACCCTGAAGTAGTAAAAAGTAACTCAATGCATCAATAGGTCACCAAGTTGAACTTCCGGTTGCTGATCGTTTCACATATCGGGAGGTATTAAAATACTTTGCAAAATATGTACGCATGCAAGAACTGGCGAATCCCTATTATATTATTGGAATCATGGCCGATTAATTTTTGTCTGATTATGCAGATATCAGTAATGTATGCATCGCCTTGACTATTGGACTTCAATTATAATACAATAGCTCAAAAATTGTCAGCAAAAGTTATAAATAACTTAAAGGAAAAACAAAAATTGTAACAAAAAAAACTTTTAACTTTAATCAAGAAAAAATTAAAAATATTCGAACAATTTCTTTTGTCACTCCTTTCAGCTCTTCGTTAGCTTACTGCAAACCGCCATACTGAACTTTCTTGATTTTAAAATATCTGCAAAAGAAATGAACAAATTATATTGTGAATTAATTAATAGCCATTTTGCGCACACTAACCTCCAGCCACTGTAGCCCGATATAATCATGAGTACAGCTATCGCTAATGCTGTGCCAACGGCAAGTGGCGCTGCCTCATCACGATACGAGCCAGTAGCGCTGCAATGGAATGATGGTCCCCATTTGCCGCTCTCCTTGAACATGAAGCTTTGCATATGCAATTCGCGTAAATACAAACGCGCAATATGCCCCGATTGGTCACCCGAATCCAGCGGTGCATACATTACAACACTTTGCTCCTTATCGCAAATATATGATTTGCCCACCGGTGTCGGGAAGTACATAGGAGTGTGCGAGGGAGATGTTAATTTCACATCAAGACCAGGACGATCAGGATGCTCGAATAGTGCATTCGATGAGGAATACGTTAGCTCGAAGAGAGTGATATACCAGCCTTCACCGCCAGATGACTGAAAAACGAAGAGAATACAAAATAAAATATATGGAAATTTTTAGAAGTCAATTTTTTAGAATCTATACTTTTCTTCTTCTTTTAGTGGCACAACAGTCTATGGAAAGCTAACGCTGAGCTTTTCGCATCCACTCATGTTGTGCGCGTTTTATTTGTACATGAATGGAAGGCACCTACAGTTTTATACCGAAACCGGATAATAATAAATTAGGTAAAATTGTACTCATTACTCCACTTCTTGCCCTTATATATTTAGTAGGGACATAAATACTGTTACAAGATCGAACACACCCATTCCAATGGTAGAATTGAACATACCCTGTTGTTACCACATGGTTTATGAAAGCTAACCTCTACAGCGTTAGTCTGTAACGGAATTTCAAAATTGTATCAGCTTTCACCATGGATTGGTCAGATAATGAGAAACGTATCGCTATTATAAGTGTTAAGTTTTTAAGTGTGAAATAAAAAAGGCGATATTTTCGAAACGCTCCGCCCACTCGGGATTAATCGCATGCTCGTCTACCGGTGCTTAAAACTGTTTGAGGAGACTGGAGATATCAACGACCGCCACCGGTCGGGCCGTCCACGTACAGTTCGCTCGCCGCAAGTCATCAAAGCCGTCAAATCAAGAATTCAGCGAAATTCGCTCCGTAAACAGAAAATCATGGCCCGTGAGATGAATATCACGCAAAAGTCCATGAGTTGAATTATTAAAAAAGACTTGGGACTTGGTGCCTTCAAACGTCGCACCGGATATTTGTTGACTGCTGATAACTTGCACAGAAAAATCTTGTTTACGGTTGAAAAAGTTTTTCCGTGTAGGAAAAATTTAATAAGCAAAATGATAGGGTGTATGCACGGTCATCTAAGGAAGCATCTGAACTGATCGCACGGGTCTAAAAGGGTCATCACCCAGCTTCAGTCATGGTTTGGTGGGGTGTCTCTTACGATGTTGTCACTGACTTGCATTTCTGCGAACAAGGGGTCAAAACTTCGGACAAAGTTTACCAAGAAACCATTTTGGAAGCTGTTGTGAAGCCACTTAACCATTCCCTGTTCCAAAAACAGCCGTGGACTTTCCAGCAGGATTCTGCGCCAGCCCATAAGGCTATGACGGTCTTTGATTAAAAAAATGGACACATAAGCTCTCGAAAATATTGGCAGGATCATGTTTTTTAGAATCTAAACAAAACTAAGAATCTTCTTCAATTCCTTTACGAGTGTCCAATATATAACTTCCTAACCATATTTGTTGCTTCCCCGGTGGAGGAACACGCGGAAGAGGGCGTGCTAATTTTCGTTGGAAAGGGCGACCTGACTGCACTTGGCCTTATCAACTGGCGCCATCGCGCGCATAACAGAGGCGACTGTCGAAGATTTATCGAGGCGTCTCAGACCGATCATCGGTTGTAGTGGCAGCTAAGTCCAATTTTGATTAATTGCTGTGTTGATCTTTATACATTGAAAATGTTATAATATTTATATAAGATTAAGATCACTTTTTTTAAATGATTAAAGTAGTTCCTGCTAATTTAAATTATAATTTCCTACAATCTACTTACTTACTAAGCAATAAATGAAAAATAATAATAATACAGTCCAGCAAATTAAAACTTTTTGCGTGCAACAGAGTAGCCTTGGTGAAATACTGAAAGATGATGTTGTGTTGGAAACTTTTGCTTAAGAATGTTATAGTCCAGCATGTGCTGATTTTATTTACCCACGCTTTAAGATAAGAGTTGCCATATCAACGTTGTTAACGGGTAAGTATAAAAACTTCAATAGGTACAGATTAGTTGGCTGAGACAAAGTTGTTCCTGATGAATAGATAATTTTGTTTTGTTTTTACATCAAGCGTCTACCCCTTTTCTTACCCCCATCATTGATAGTTTTAAATACATTTTTTGCACATATTTTCCAAATTTTCCATATTTCTATATTAGACCAAATAGGCCAATATGGGTTTGTCGACCACCAAAGTCATGGCAACAGTTTTTTTTTTTTGGATGCCCGCGGCATAATTTACATTAATTAACTTGAAAAGGGAAACACAACCAACGGCGAATACCAACCAATCAGATCATTTAAACGACGATTTGAAAAAAAAAATACCGCATTTAGCAAAACCAAGTAATCTCTTTCATTAAGACACAGGTGCATAAGTGTTTGGGCTCTATGCCAAAATTACATGAAATGCACTACGAATTGCTCACGCATCCACCATATTCTTCCGATTTGCCCGCCAGCAACTATTTTCTGCTTCCAACCCTGAAAAAATGGCTCGTCAAAAAGGGATTCGATTCCAAAGGGTATGATGACCTCAAAACAAATAGGCTTGAGAAACAAGAGTTTGAGCAATCGTATATTTGGAAGAGATAAATATTTGAGAACCGTTGTATGGAGCTAAAAGGAGACTTACTTTTACTTTTAATGGCACATCAGCCCATGGCACATCAGGGCCTAGGCCGAGTTTTTTCACATCCTTTCATGTTATGCGTGTTATATTTGTACATGAATGGAATGAATGGCGAATTGAAAAGCTTTTCATAGGCAATTTTTACTCTTGTAGGTTTGTCATTGCCTGCCAAAAGGTGGTGCCATGTAGAAAAATAATTTTTTCTACTTTTTTTGATTTTACCTGTGCCGAGATTCGACCCCGGACACTCTGTGTAGCGTACTAACACTACGCCACAGCGACCTGCTAAAAGGAGACTATGTTGAAAAACAAATCCGAATTATCGCCAATTCTCAATGTGTTTTTCTCGTAGTTTATGAATTATGTCTGCTATCAAAAGAAAACTGGAAGCACGAAGTAGTGATAATTTTTGAAAATTAGTATTGTTTTCAAAGATAAATATTTCTCTTACATAATATGATGATAATCTCGTTTTGACGTTGTAAATAATACAAATAACTTTTTCTGCGTCCTACTGCCGAAACAATTTCAGCGAACTGCCGCAGAAGATTTTCCATGCACTTTTTTCGCACAATGACGTCATATGTTCCTGTCATCATCTACTTAAATTATTTATTGTAAGTAAATATATAGTATGTACATATGCACTTATGTTTTATTACTAAGTACCTTTCTATACTTATACATTTACATAATTGGGCTACTTATACTCACATATATTTTCAGTTATAAAACAAAAAAGGGAACAATGAATTAAAGCATTATTTCAATGTTAATGTATTCTATTCCATGAAGCCTTGCCTCCACATAAGCAGACATTCTATGTACATAGGAACATATGTATGAATGTATGTATGTATGTGTGTTTATCATTATAACCATCATAGTATGATTACTATTGCTTTTCAATTCAAGCAAAGTGAGCGTAGAGAAGCAACAAGAGAATGAGTGGTCGTAAGTAAATATTTTCATTGAAAATGGCAAGAAACTTGTAGTAAAAGCTGTTGAAACAATAAGAAAATGGAAAAGGATTAATGGAAATATTAGAAAAACGTTAGCAATATTGTTGTGAAAGCGGAAGATATTTGTACTTATAGTACCAAAATATATTATATACATAAGTATATGAAAAGTGGCGTGATAGTTCATTCATGCCTAAAACTGGGGTCTCATATACTACCTTCCATTTGCGGTATGGAATTGCATAAGTCCCATGGATTATTTTTTTTTTTGTGTGAAATGTTACTCTCAAGATACAGTCTTTGCTGCAGGCATCCAGGGAGTCATTTGGTTATTTCAAAAATAAATAACACAGTTTTTATAGCAGTACGGATTTTTATATCCAAAGTAAGGAAGCATAGAGTATAGAAATATAGTACATTTATCTATAAACAAAATCTAGCTTGGCGCTATTAAAAAGATTAGGAGAGATATCAGCAAATTTGGAAACTAAGCAAAACCTGTGATTTAAGAGCAAGATTGTTTACAAGTTTAATTGTAGCATATTTCCACTGGCTCATTGCCAATAACACATAGATCCTAATTTGCTCTCGAGCATTGAGGTCAAGACGTAGGCATTGAGGCGCACTCATAGTTACTGTTTTGAATACGGAGGCGTAAGTATTACCAACTTTAACTCTTTAATATCTATCTTCCAGATAGCTTTTCAAACCAACAAACTGCAGTAGTATTCGACAAAACGAAGTATAATTTCAACTTTCTACATAGCAGAATGTGGCTAACTCTATCGAACACTTTTATGAAATCTAAAAGACTCCATAAAGTCAAATGCCCCTTATTATGTATGTATGTATATGGTATTTAACTTTGACCACCGCAGTAGAGCTACTGTGTAATGAGCGAAAACGAGACGGATGCGTTGAAACCACGCACACTAATGTGATGGGAAATGTGTTTTGTTATGAGAGATTCATAAATTTTGGACAGGTATGACAGGTCGGAAATCAGCGGGAGTCTTTCGAAGCCATCGATTTTTTTTTTGCAATTGCATTAATTGTATTAGGTTTCCAATCAAATCATTAGCTAATGAAGCAATGGTTAATATAGAATGTCAGTTAAAGGGCTCAGGATATACGAGGGTAGATCATTAAGTACTCGTGTGTGAAGACAGGTGGCGTTGCTGAGGGAAGTTGGCATTACCGTCGTGCACTGCCATCTGTCACACGACACCACCTAAATTTCAAACTGATTCAAAGGTTAGTTTTTATTTTGCAGCCATTAGTGTCACACGTGTTTGGTGTTTCGCGATAAAATGGAAAAAGAACAATATCGATCCGTAATTCGATTTCTATTTTTGGATGGAAAAACATGCGAAGAAATAAAAGCGAAGTTGGATGTTGTATATGGGGACCTTTCACCATCTATGGCAATCGTAAGATATTGGTTCAACGAATTTAAACGTGGTCGTACATCTGTTTATGATGAGGAGCGCCCAGGCCGCCCGGCAGACGTGGTTACCGAGGAAATCGCTGAAAAGCTCCGCAACATGATTCTCGCTGATCGACGAACGAAAGTACGCGAAATAGCAGAGGCCGTAGAAGTGTCGTACGGAACGGTAATTAATATTTTACATATTAGGTTAAACATGAGAAAGGTGTCGGCCCGATGGGTACCGCGATTGCTTACGGTGGACAATAGGCGGATACGGAATTGTCGCGGCCAAATTGCATGAATTGAACTACGAATTGCTGCCGCACCCACCGTACTCCCTCTACTTGGCTCCCTGCGACTTCTTTCTGTTTCCCAACATGAAAACGTGGCCCGGGGGAAAAAAATTCAGCTCAAACGAGGAGGTTATCGTCGAGACAGAAGCGTATTTTGAAGAGTTTGATAAATCGTATTTTTTGGAGGGGTTAAAGAAATGGCAGAAACGTTGGGAAAAGTGTATTGTACTAAAAGGAGATTCGTTGAAAAATAGAAAAACAAATTTGTGAAAAACTTGCCTCTTCATTCCTAACACGGGTACTTATTGCTCTACCCTCGTAGGACAATACAAGTTTAATGGAAATGCCCTCTTGTCCCTCTTGTTTAGGCAAATTTTATATATTATTTTACTTCAGAGATTTTATTTCAATACAAAAACCAATTTGTGAACGCCGTGGTGTATTTGGTAGTGCGCGAAATCGGAAAAAAGGAAAAAAAAACAATTTTTCTACATCCCCTTACTCATGGCAGGCAATTGCAAACTGCACTTTTTAAATGTAAAAATTAAACTTTTAAATTTACTTATACATAGCAGAATCTTTTTAGTTCACTTATGTGAGAGTGATTGGAACCACTCGACTAGTTTCGCGGTTTCTCGTAAGCTCCTCCTAATAGCTCTTGATGCTTGCTGATCTTCTGCTTATTTCTTCCCCCTCCTCTGGCAATGTTCTGAATACAATTTTGACTGTTTCTACCAAGATTTCAACACGCTCATGATTCAAGATCAACTATGGGAATATTTGTTTGCTAGAGTAATCAATAAGGAAAGAGCAAAAAATTGATAGGTATAAAAGCGTTTTACTTTCCTTAAAAGACACATTCAAATTTAAGAACAATTTTTTTGTAATCCGGAAGGAGCTAAAAATAAACCAATCGTTTTTAATTTTCACCACGATGGACGACCTTATATTATAAGTGCAAGGAAATATTCTTGTGCTTTCTATTTATGAAAGAGCGGAAAAAAAGTTAAACTAAAATTAGAATTCTAAGATTTTTCCGATAAAAAAAACAGAAAATGTTTTAGTTTTTCTTTAATAAAAAGGCTTATGTAGAGTGACTCGATGTACAATAAATGTCATTCACATAGAAAACAAGAGTTGAGAGAAAACAAAGTGCATTAAGAGGGAAAAATTTAAAACGCCTAGCAATTTAACGTTATGTGTCTCTCCACCAGTGCCCACAGAATACAGCACCACCACCCACCCACACGTGTTTGCTCACAGGATGTCAAAGTATGCCAAAGTATGCCGAGTAGATTCTTATGTACCTATATGTTGTTATGACATTTTGCCTTTGCCAACGTGTACTATGTATGTAAATATGCTGATTTCCTTTTATTTTAATACCACGCTACATTTCTCTACCCACTTGGTTAATCTAAATACATCGTTATACAGGGTTATGTTTCAGTGGCGATGCGTTTTATTTCTAGGATGCGTTGATACTTTTACATATTCTCTGAATTGTATGTTGTTATGACATTTGTAAATAGTTACGGAAGTAAAACTAAAATGTTTCGCATTAATTTAACTCACTCCTAAAAGTATACACAAGTTTTTCGTTGCCATTGATTATATGTGCTCATCGCAATGGTTTTGGCTTTGTTGTTGCTTAACATAGCATCCAAAAACTATGCATAACGTTTTGCCTATCAGGCTGTTATTTTTATACAGATGTAGATAAGAAAAACAAATAAAGTGAATTTGTTGTTCATATACTCGTCATATGAATGACGTGAAATTGTAAAAAAAAAGATAGCCGGACGAAGTGAAACTTCAACTTAGTTCTTAAACTTTCTAAACGGTTTTTTATTTTATTATTATTGAATAAGTAGCTTTGAAAATTTTAGGATGATTAACCATTGGGAAGTGGTTTAAATTTTTATACAATTGAGTTTCAGCTGAAAGAAGGGCTTGAAAAGGCAAGGCCAAGTTACTTATATCTTTTTATGATTGCTTTTTCTTTGACGGCCATATGCGTTATCGATTTATAATTGTGATTTGACATAAGCTGTTATGGCAAATTGCTACAGGTATGCCAAAAAATACAAAATCTCATGTGTTTGCTTCGTTTTCTCCCCAATTAATCAAATCAAATTCGTCATAGAAATCAAATTTGATGCAGACCAGTCAACAGCTTTATTTGAGGCCATATTTTTGTTTTTCTGTGCCATCGTGTGCATCGTCACAGACACACTCTGTATAATTAATGCTTACATATGTATAGTTTTTATGTCCACATGGTCACACACACATACAGAAACATACCTTCTTAAATGTTATCGAAAGCTTGAATCCTTTGAAATCCAGTGTCAATATTTCCGTATTCGATTCGCCGCATTCACCGCCCAATTGTGGATTATCGGGTAAATATAGATCCGCTTCGACATCTTCATTTAATTTATTACGATACTTGATACTAATTAATCCATCAACGCTGATGAGAATGCAAGTGATGCCATTGGTGGCATTCAAACGATATATCGATGTGGTCGCATCATGATTCATGGATGAGGACTGCGGAAGTAGAACAGAAAGATTTTGGGTGCAGTGAAAAAACAAAACCAAGAAAGTGAGAGTAATGAAAATATGCAATTAGTTATGTAATATAATTATTATTATCATTTGTCATTGTTGTTGCTGCTGCTGCTTTGTTACATAAAAGTAATTGGCTTGATACACATCATAGGTTGTTTGTCCTGATAATTTGATTACCTACGTATACTGAGGACAGGACACATTAGGATAATTTTCTTAATCAAAGATAATAATGCGAAAACTATGCATTAGTTATAACAAAAGTGATTCCAGCACGAGTGCGCCGCTTACTTCAATCCCCCATTCAAAACTCGAACTTCACTGTCCTCGTCTCATACATTATCAGAGTTGTGTTCTATTCCAGGGTTGTATTTACGTATTGCATTTCAGTCCTAAGTCCGTTTGGTTACAGTCATCCGTTTACTCCGTTTAGAAGTTCATTTTGATAATGATATCAATATGTTCCTAAAAAATCTGCGACTGCCCCAAAAGAGAGACACAGAAATTTGCATTTTTGCTGTTGTTTGCCTGTTTTTACTTGCGGGCAATCCCATTGAGCGTAGTAAGTAGTGTGCTGGACTGCGTATGGTGGCCTGATTTAAAAAATTAAATTTTCTCAACGGAACCCCCACTTTCTCCGGCAACATTAAAACTCCAAGAGTAAAAAATATATATGTCTATGTAAAGAAATCAGTATAGCAAACATTATAAATGCAAAAATCCGAACCCATAAACATTCGATAAAAATACATAGTACATACATACATATACATATATGTACACATATGTACATAGGGGAGAGATTTGTAGGTTGCCGCGGCTTGTTAATAGCCGCAGAGTAGTTTCACTATTTTCCACCCGCCGACACAAAACGTCAAGAAAAGAATCGCCGTTTAATTTAATAAATTAAATAGATTTGGCGGAAACACGTGACGCGTCATTCGGACGCCTCGCATTCCTAACAAGTGAAAAATTAAAAAGTGAATGTATTTTGTGATCGTAGAAATTTGATTGGTGAAATTTTTGAAAAAACTTTAACGCAAGTGCATGTATTTCTTTGTTTTAAACAAAATTTTATAAATTTAATGGCGATTTGGCAAAAATCGTGTCTTAATATAACTTTTTGGACGGCACAAGAAATGGCGGAGTAACTGTAAGTTGCCGCATACATGGCTCCGTAAGTTGCCGCACCATTTTTCCCCCTTTCTTTGTGTTTCTTCACACCAATTGTTGTGTCAAATAGCTATTTTATCAAATCTTAGTCATTTTAAATTGTTGATTTAACTTTTCGTTACTATGTCTAGCATGACTGCCTCTAGACCTCGAAAAACTGATTACGGTGTGTAAGACTATGAGAAATTGTTTGAGGCAATTTAAGAAAATGAAAATTGAGACAGACCTCTCCGTGCCATTTGATACCAAAAGAGGTTTCACACAAGGTGACTCCCTATTGTTCGACTTCTTTAACCTTATGCTGGAGAAAATAATTCGAGCTGCGAACATCGACATCTCTGGCACTATCTTCTACAAGAGTGTCATGCTGCTAGCATACGCTGATGATATTGACATCATTGGCAAAAACGCTGGAGCAGTCAGTGCAGCATTCTCCAACCTAGAAAGGGAGTCTCATCGAGTGGGTCTAGTGGTGAACGAGGACAAAACGAAATACCTTATGTCAACAACCAAAGAGTCACGGCGTCTTGGACAAAATGTCACTGTTGACAATTATACTTTTGAAGTTGTCAACGATTTCATCTATCTAAGATCCAGCATAAGCACCAACAATAATGTCAGCCTTGAGATCAAGAAGAGATTAACTCTTACCAACACGTGTTCCTACAGGCTCAGTAGGCAATTGAGAAGTAGAGCCCTCTCTCGACCGACGAAAATAACGCTCTATAAGTCCCTCATCCTTCCCGTCCTAATGTATGGCGCAAAGACGTGGACATTGACCATCAATGATGAGAGGCTGTTAAGAGCGTTCGAGATACTCCGTAAGATCTACCAGTATGCGTGGACGACGTGTATCGAATAAGATGGAACAATGAGCTGTATGAGTTGTACGCCGACACAGACATAGTCAAGCGTATAAAAATCCAATCCAGCGGCTTCGCTGGCTGGGCATGTTGGCATGTTGAGCGAATGGAAGAAAGCGCTCCGGCTAGGAGAGTTGGAAAGACCAGGTGCAGGGCAACCTGACTGCACTTGTCCTTATCAACTGGCGCCAGCGCGCACATAGCAGAGGCCACTGGCGAAGCTTTGTAGAGGCAGCCAAGACGGATCATCGGTTGTAGTGCCAGTTAAGTATGTAAGTAATTTAAGAAATTATGGTGGAAAAGAAATCAATTCGTCAAACGGCCACCGCATTTGGAATGGATGATCGGAGTTTGGCCCGATACATCAAACTCCATTGATAAAACAAAAACATTCTAATTTTTCCCAAATTGCGATTCCGGTGATGAGAACGATTAATGAATTTTCCATTTAAATTTATTTGTTTTAAAGTATTTTATTTTAACCAAATAAATGTAAAATGACTCTGACTACTCTTTAAATTCAATAAAATAGCATAAGTTCAACGAATTCGACGTTTATTATTGAGATTTTTTACTTTGTGAGTGTTTTTTCGTGGCACGTCAACCTGCAAGCCAAAACTCGAAAATGGCCATTTTGGGACATTTCGGTAAATGAGCTGTAACTTTTTGCTCCTAAGTCAAATCCACTTGGATTGTCGTTAAGACTACAGTCTTTCCAAGAGTATACCTAACTTTACATGTTTTCCTATTTTTCTACGAGTTGTCGACCTTAGAAAAAAAGTGCGACAACTTACAATCCTGTCCCCTACACTAAAGAATTTAACTAAAATAAAAAGAAAACTTTGAATAACGGAATCAATTCGTTAGTATAGCGTTACAAGTGTTCCAAATTTATCTCAAATTTGTCTGGTGTGCCTCAAGGCAGTCACCTCGGAGTCCTTCTCTTTTCTCTCTTTATCAATGATCTACCAAATTATGTACTACACTCCAACTTTGCAGATGATGTAAAAAGATATAAAGCTTCTTATTTCTTCTTCTTTTAACGACACAACAGCACATGGAGGGCCTAGGCCAAGCTTTTTCGCTTCAAGCTTCAACAGCTCGTAATGATTACATGGATTTACAAGAAGACATTGATAATCTGTAGCATTGGGGTAAGATCAACAAACTCTAAGTGAATGTCATTCTCTCACATTCACTTTGAGAAATAATGTCATCTTATGTAACTACTGCATAAGAAATAAGATAAGATGTTTTATAGTAAACTTCGTTTTTTGCAACATTATGATTACATGATACCTAAGGCTGGGTCCTTGTGGCTTAGTTGGCAATACGTTGGGACGCGTATCCGCGGACAGGCAAAACTAAAAAGTAGAAAATACAATTTTTCTACACGGCACAACCTTGGAAGGCAATGAAATACCTAATAAGAGTAAAAATTCGCTGTTCGGATTCGGCATAAAAATGTATGTCCCTTCTACTCATGTACAAATATAACACGCAAAACATGAATGAATGCGAAAAGCTCGGACTAGACCCTCATGGGCTGTTGTGCCATTTAAAAGAAGAAGAAAGATATGAACCTGACGAGAGGCCCTTTCGGCAAAGATATTTTTTCTATAAAACAAATTATGAATACAATCAAACAACGGAAATCACAATCCCTTATAGGAGGACTGCATTGAGTTTCATTTTCTTTTTTTCCACACCTTTCACACACCTTTCACACACCCTTCATTGGCGCTCAATGCGGTCATAGTAGGCATTAATAAATTTAAATTTATTGCGATTAAGGCATAAAACTGTGGTCACTTTGGCGTAGTGGTAATGAGTTAAACTGCTACGCAGAATATCCGGGGTTCAAATCTCGGCACAAGGAAAATAAAAAAAAGTAGAAAAAATATTTTTTCTACACGGCAGGCAATTGCAAACCTCCAAGAGTAAAATTGCCTACGAAAAGCTTTTCACTTCACCATTCGGATTCAGCATTAAACTGTAGGTTCCTTCCATTCATGTACAAATATAACACGCACAACATGAGTGGATGCGAAAAGCTCGGCCTAGGCCATTAAAAGCATAAAACTAGCCACAATGATTGTTATTCATTTCATCTTTGTCCTATGATTACACTCCCTGCCACTTATGTCTTGTTTTAAATTTGTCTATGGTCATAAATGTCGGATACTTTTCGCATAGCTTTTAGCAATATTCGCGGACTCAGGTCAAATTTCTTCTCCGTATATGGATTTCTAAATCTCCATAAACCACATACATTCATATATATATGTAATGGCACTAGGTGATACTCAGGTATGTGAGGGTGCAGGTCCACTGGATTTTCACATACCTGCGTATCGGCTTATGCCATTATTCTCTGCCCACAGGAATCGTACCCTCTTTATTAATGAGGAAGTTGCATACAACTTTATACGACGGATGCCGAGTTCAGTTACAGGTGGGTAAAGCGCAACATCCAGTCACTTCTGATTTCTTTTATAGAAGCTCGAATTACGGTAGGGAGGTTACTTGTAATAAGTTAGACACCCTTTCGCATTCGATTGCTTCTATTTTGGAAACATATCCGTGCGGTGAAATCGTTGTTGCTGGCGACTTCTATGTTTACAATTCGGATTAATTGTGCCATTCGAGTCACCGAACATCCGAAAACGATTTGAGTCGAACACTCTGACTCAAATAATAGTGTCTGAACCGACGAATATTCGGTGCGTCGCAGGTCAAGTGCACAACATCCTTGACCTATTTCTCATCTCCCTTCATGACAAATATGATGTAAGTGTCCACGCACCTCTTGGTAATTCGTCATCTTTCCGTATTCTAGAATTCGCAACACTTTGCCAATAGGTTCAAAGCGTTTAATGTTAAGTAATTTTTCTGTTCAATTCTATTGGAAATTCTGCACAAAAGCCAGTGCTAAAATGGTAAAATAAATTATATTTTGTTAGGAATGCGGCCTTTCATTCCTATTAAATGGTTAGCAATAACCAAAAGACAACTCATGGTTTAATGCGACTTTCAGATCGGCAATCAGGTCCAAAGAGGATGCTTACTTACTTACTTACTTTTAATGGCACAACAGCCCATTGAGGGCCTAGGCCGAGCTCTTCTCATCCACTCATGTTGTGCGTGTTATATTTGTACATGAATGGAATGGAAGGGACCTACAGTTTAATGCCGAATCCGAACGGCGAAGTGAAAAGCTTTTCATAGCAATTTTTACTCTTGTAGGTTTGCCATTGCCTGCCAAGAGGTGGTGCCGTGTAGAAAAATTATTTTTTCTACTTTTATTTTTTTTATTTTGCCTGTGCCGAGATTCGAACCCCGGACACTCTGCGTAGCAGTCCAACGCATTACCACTGCGCCACAGCGACCAAAGAGGATGCTGTTGTTGAGAATTGGCAATCTTATAAAGATGCCAAAATAAACAGGCAGCAAGAAAGCGCTGTAATGTTTCGTGAGAAACATTACGAACATCACGAACAGAGAGTATCATGTCCAAAACTGCTTTAAGTAGCCCATGGTAAGTTGACCATTGACTTATTTACAAAGCTAATTATTTCAATTGCCTATATACTTTGCTTTAAAATTGAATGTCGGAAATGTTAAATCACGAATTAATTTTTTAAAACACCTCACACGCATTCATACTCGTACATATGTAAGTATATACTTAAATAATTAATAAATGACATTTCCACCAGCAATCAGTTACCGTGATTAGTCTAAATAAGCCCAATTCTCTAAATGTAGTAGTAGTGACTACGTCATTTGAGGGTAATTTCGCCTCGAACTGTGCAACAATAGCAGTATACTTACTATTTCCAAAAAATGTCAATCGAAAAAGTCAGAATAAACAAAAGTAAGTACAAACAAAGCAGCAACATGATATTAATTTTTTCATTTATACCATACTTACCGACGGTGGTTTTGTTGTATATTTGGTGACCCTGGGTGTTTTCGTAGTGAAAGCGCCCAATTGTAAGCCATTGCAGAATGATACTGTCCGTTGCAAGTAAGGGCAGACACAAATAGACAAATGGAGAATAAGAAGAAGAGATATGTACTCGTTTATAGTTTATAGTTGAAAACCAATGAGGAAGACAAAATCATAATTGCTATAAAAACAGTAAAGCAGACAGACATTTTCTTGGGGGAGCAGGGGGCCGTATATGTATTCTTATCTTTAACTGCAATCCTGCTGTTGTCGACTGTCGACGCTTACTATAACAAATGGCCAGCAAACAATATGAAAATCGATTTTTTTCTGTACGCGTTCATTCCTCAATTTCTTCTCAGTTCTCATAGCAAGTAAGTAAACGTAACCCCCAGCTCCCTGCTTTACATACTTATTACAATGATATGGGAAAATAAGGATGATATTTTTTTAAATTTAAAAATTTTTTTTTTTTTTTATTAGCTTCTTTTACACTTACTCATCAACGAGAAAAGTATGCAGTATAAAAATGTGACACTGAATTTACTTCTGCTGCTATTGCAACAGCCCGCAGGATAATTGAACATTTCTTTGACAAAGGACATTCGATTCGATTGGCAATTTTTGTTTAACCAAAACCGTTTTCGACAATTGTTCTTATAAATTTAGATTTTTATCGTTAAATCAATAAATTTTAAAACGTCACACACACACACACACACTAAATCAAAAATTAATTAATAATTTTGTACGCGAAACGCCCGTGCTATTTTGGTAAGTTCCTATTCGCGTACTTGACGTCTTCCAGTTCAGCATACAAATAGTGTGAAAGATGAATGAAACCGAGTAAGCAACTTTCATTTTTCATATGTATGCCAAATACTTGACGAACTTTTCGTAGTTCTCGTTAAGGAGTTTATCGTTATTTTGATGTTTCCATATGTTTTCATTGGCAGTTGATAAGTAGATTTCAACAGCACCTCACCCAGTGCGCATGACCTAACGATGTCCTTTTCTCTCTCTTTCGCTTTGCCTAACTCTCAAAATATACCCGTAACATTAAAGACATTTAGAGATGAGCATTTTACGCTGCCAAATACTAATACTTTTGCGGTAAGTCAACAATATCATAATGAGAAATCTAAATCACTATTTCTTAATCCTAAATCAGTTCGAGCACAACTTAAATACTTCTCATTAAAGATTAACGCATGTAATCGTATCTTTTCATTATTTTTAGTACTAATATATTAAGTATTTTTAATTACAACACTGTTTGGAATTATTGTATGCCTTTGCTAAATATTGTTCTTGAAGTTTTTACATTGAAGGCACAGATGGCACTCAAAAAGGTGTGTGTATATGTATGTTTTAGCTGTGTAACGAAACAATCGAATACAGAGTCGCGGCCTTAGGCGGCCAAGAAACAAATAATTTAAAAGGAATTCCGCTTAGTTTTTCAACTTAAATTGGATATATTTTTCTTGTAACTTTTAAATTCATTATTTCATTTATCTTGCTACATATTCGTAATGTGTGCATTAGTCTTGTTCATAAGACTTCATTGTTGGACCGAAAGTTTTGCTGGCCTTCCATATTGATTACTGGGGCTCTCCGTGCCACCTCTACGAAAGTTCTTTTCGCACTCCTTCACCGGTTGCCAACTTCACTTCTGGTTAAGCAACAAGCTAAGTACTCTGCTGTCAGACTCAGAACCTTTACTCGCTGGATTAGGTAGACCTTGGCCATTCTAAGATTCATATGCACGATATGTCTGTACCGACTAACTTAGACTATATATATAATGTTTTTTTTTTTTCGGACATATGGCAAGAGGGACATAGACTCTTCATTCGCACTCAGTCGGTTTAACTTTTCCCTGATTGGAAATAAAATTTAACGCCGGTTCCGTACGACTAGGTGCCAACTGGTGTACTTGTACACTTCCTTATAATTCTTATGAATGAGATTTAATCACCAAATCAAGACGATAACCGAGCTCGCAACCTCACGGGTGAAAGTCTAATGCGGAGACGTCTTAGACTATAATTGCACTACCCGTAATTTAAATCACAAGTTGTAGTTGTGTACTACTTACTAAGGAGGAATGGGTTAATGACATGGTGGTCACTGACAACTCTACTAGAGGAAACTAACTCCAAAACTAAGTGAAATAAATCGGCTGTGGTATTTTCTTTAGCAAGTTAGTTCTCAGACTCTATTTCCGACTTGCCGAACATAGCAGCGTCTCTCAGGCTTATTTGTAAAGATTTATTCCATATGAATATTCGCATTTACATGGATAGCGCCCCTTACTCGTGTTTTCACTACATCAAAGCTTGTTTTTGACGTCCGATATTCACTCAACGTATTGTCAAGTCACTCGCAGGTCCACTTATATTGGATGCCTGGATACATGAATATTTTCGGTAACTGCGAGGCCAACGTCTTAGCCAAGACGAGTTGTTACTTACTAATATTCCAATCGCCTGCATCGTTGGTGTTCCTCTAACGCCTGTTAAACTGGCCATCAAGTGATACAATTTTGAGGAAACAAAAAGATACTGGGTAGCAGAGCACATGGTAATTGTGGTACTTATTATCTGGACTACAATTTACATTAGACAGCTACCCATCCTTAGCCGAAACTCCATCAGCTCAACGATTTCGGTGCGCACGGGACGAAGATGATGCGAAGACATACTGTAAGATTAGGGCTTTCATTCAACTTCAATCAGAGTTGTGGCTCTGAAGAGGAAGAGTCCTACACTTCCTGTATGTATGCCTAGGAAGAGACTTATACTCACAGGTTCACCTTTCTTCACTAGACTGTTCGAGCTATCTTTCTTTTTTAGTTCGAGCTATCTTTCTTTTTTTTGTTCTTTTAATGGCACAACAGCCCATGGAGGGCCTAGGCCGAACTTTTCGCATCCACTCATGTTGTGCTCGTTACATTTGTACATGAATGGAAGGGACCTACAGTTTCATGCCGAATCCGAACGGCGAAGTGAAAAACTTTTCATAGCAATTTTTAATCTTGTAGGTTTGCCATTGCCCGACACGAGGTGGTGCCGTATAGAAAAATAGTTTTCTCTACTTTTTAATTTTACCTGTGCTGAGACTTGAACCCCGGACAATCTGCGTAGCAGGCTAACGCACTACCAACTACAACACAGCGACCAGTGACCGAGCTATCATCTACAAATATTAAGGGCATAGCCAGAATTCATTATAAAATTCTCATAGTTACCGACTCCGTAAATGGGGGAGTCACGTTGTATCTCGGCACTATCAAAACTCTAAAATAGAAAAAAAAAAACATTTTTATTAACGTCACCACCCTTGGCAAACCTTCAAAAGTAAAAATTGTCTATAAAATGCTTTTCAAATCACCATTCAACTGTAGGTTCCATTCCATTCCATACGCACAACATGAATGGATGCGAAAGCTAGGTTTAGGCCTACTTTAGGCCTATCTATGGGCTTTCATGCCATTTAAAAAAGGAAGAAGGTGTAAATCTAAATATCAGAGTTTATCATAACCTTTTTTCATATTACATTGCCATAAATGTTCCCCTTCAATCCTATCGCTTTCAATTGTCCATTTTATTCGTCTTACTTAATATACAAAAACAAGGCAAGCTTTCAGTTTTTAATCACTTTATTTTTGTGTATTTAAAATTAAATAATAATAGTAATAAGATTTTATTACGTTCTGTTTAAATTAGTTGTGTACTACTTACTTCAAGAGCAACTTCTACCTATAAATTATTTTATTTAAACATTTTTAAATTTTCATTTGTGACATACATACTATAAGTACTTGCCAACTGAGTTAATGTTAAATAATTTGTTATGGTTTTTTTTTTTTTTTGGAAATGAAGTAAAATTCATTTGTTCAATATCCTTGAAAGTTAGTGAGAATAGTGTTGATAAGGCATTTTTACCATACATAAAATACAGTCTAAATAAATGTTTTTTGGGTTTAAGTATTCCGAAGCAAGAAAGATACAGAATTAAAGAAAAATCTACAAATTTAAAAAGTTGAACTGTGCAAAACCAAACCAAATGCATTTTGCATTTTTTCATTTTGCATCAAATATTAATTAATAAATTATGAAATTCTACAAAGAAAGGAAAGTTTTTGGAGATAAAATTTCTTTTAGCTAAATATTTAGTAGTTGGCTTTAAGAGCTTTTTCATATTCACGTAAGTTTTGTATTTTCTTGATTTTTTATTTATCATTTTATTAAAGCGTTTTTGTGATTCCATTTGTTTATTCAAATATACTTTCTAATATGTTTAGTTAATTAATTAATTATTATTAGTAAGTAAGCAGTTCATAACTTGACAAGAACTACCAAGAGAAAAAATAATTACCAAACAAAAAGTTTTCAATCACCCCTTTTGTTTTTATTGAATCAAAATAAAAATACTAGCTTATAATAAAAAATTAAATTAAAATATAAACATAAACTTTTTAATGCATTCAAATAAGTATTTCAGTGAATTGGGCATACAAAATTTAGTGTATGGAAAATAAACTCAATTTAGAAACTTTTTATTTATTATGAAAAATAGAAATGAAACCACATTAAATCATTTTTAATTTGAGTACATATTTAATGCAACTTTACAATTTTGTTTTTCACTATTGAAAAATATTTTTGTTTAATGTTTTAATATTTCTTTCTAATAGTTTTTTATATTTAAATGTTAGTATTAGTTTTTGCAATATTTGTTTCGATAAAAGAAAGAGATAAAGGAAAAAATTTCAATATTTCGGTTCTACCATACTTTAGTACAATTGTACTTAAAATTTAAATATTTCATAACAAAAATTAATTAATTAAAATCTGTATTACTAAAAACAAAAAAAAATAAAATATAAAATATTATTTTGTATTTTTTATATTTAATAATTATTTTTTATATATATGTACTCATATGTATGGTATATATTTTTAATGCATATGTATTCGTTTCTCGCTATTTATTGCTTTTGTTTTATATAATTTATTTTATTTGTTTTTTGTTAAATACTACAGTATCAATTTTATTCTTTTGTTTTTAGCGCTAAAAAATCGTTTTTAATATAATTTATTAGTTTGAAATGTGTGTTGCATAATCTTTTCTTTTCTTTTCTTTTCTTTTCTATAATTGAATTATATTTCACTTGATATTTATTTGGTTGTTTGTTTTAAAAAATAGTCTTCTAAATTGTTTCTGCAGTAAAACCCCTTTCGAATAATTGCATTTCTTATTTTTTGCATTTAATATTATAATATTTGTAAATAATTTTCTTTAATAAGTATATTTGTTTCCTTGCGAGTAATTAAAAAATTATTATTTATTTACGTATGTGTATATATGTATGTAGTATTTATTTTGCTTTTGGTTTTGTATTTTAGTTTAAGTTTTATTTTTATTTTTATTTTTATTTTTTGTTAACTTAAAAGAATTTGTTTAATCTAAGTGTTTATACATATCCTCAAGTTGTGGTTTAAAGTAACTCTTCAATTGTGGCCGTTTTGATTTGAATGTTGGTGTGAGTAGTCCATTTTGTATCGAAAATGGATCGGGATGTAAATAAATGTCTTTGACCTGAAGGGAGAGAAATATTTGTTTAAAATCGAGCAATTATTTGTTTCCCTTTTATCTATGATGATCACCTGTTCAAATGATTTCAAGCCACTCTGTTTACCCCAGTTGAGCATGTCGTTCATAATCAGTTCCTTCACTTGGTGATTATTGCACAATACGGAGAGTGTTCCGCGAACATTGTTGTCCATTGCCCATTGCTTTAGCACATCAACGTCCGGCACGACAACAGCAATAATGCAGCTCTGTTAAATAATGGAAAACAAATATGATTATTATTTATTTAAATAAAAATTTTAGATATTATTTTTATAAAATAAGGAAACATTTCGGCCATAATAACCAATCAAAATCTTATTTTTCACAAATTTTACAGGAAAAGTGAACCCATTAATAATTCCTTGATGATAAAAAAAATTATCATCGAACTTTTTGTTTTTATTTTGTGAGTAAGTTAAAGCGGATCAATTTATGACCATCGATATGTAATGTAATTATCTCTCCTGATATTTGCATCTCATTTCAGCTGTTTGCTCACCGATAAGCCAGAAATCAATAAGGAACCCCGACAGTCTTGAGATATTGTTTCGTTGTTATTGATAAGTTATGATGATCTTTTCTTAGAGCCACGAATTCAATGAGGTCGAGCGTTTTGCCAGATTGGTTTTAATTTTTGGAGATAACGGTATCAAAGAATTATAAAATTTGAATTTGAAATTTGCTCCCAAAACATCGAATAAATTAAAAAAAAGAAATTAAAATGGATTGTAAATTGTTTTGTTATATCTTATATTATGCTGACCAGTGGCGTAGATAGGACTTTGAAATGGTGGAGAGGAGGAGATAAATTATGTTCTCTGGTTCCATGCAATGGGCCGATAAAATTCCAAGTGGATTAATACGAAAAGGGCTAAATCCCCTTTATTCCTTCCCTATAAGTAATTGCCTTTAAGAAAGAAGTTTAAAATGCTGTTATTTCAAAAACTCGAACTAATCTGACCATCGGTTAGGTTAGCACCATTGAACTCCTTGGGACTAAATTATGTTAGATCAGCCATCAAAATCTTTGTGCAGATATTGAACTTGCCCAGTGTAATGGCCAATAAATTTCCGAGTGAAGTCTAATAAATAGAATTACCACCTTCCCATTCAATATCTTGTTATGGATGGGGTAGAGCGGCTTCTGATGTTCTGTGCAGGCTCAATCAATGGGACATTTGTTGGAATAATCTCATTTATCATGTGTCGATAGAAACATACACTTTCTTAAACCATGGGAAAAATACAACACTCTGACTAATCTTTCTTAATTCAAATGGAATTTAATTCAATCTACTAATTTCTTTTATTATTATCGAAGCTTGGCATTGCAGCACTCCCCCGTTCATTTCTCATTATTTTGTTCCTTTCTGTCGAGCTGTGTGTGTGGGGTATACCATTATTTTTCCAAAATTTTTCCCGTCTATCATATCCATTCGACCTTTCGCTTTTCAACTATGAATCCTCAATAAGCCCTTAATGTAATCGTCTGTCATCAATTTTCTGCTTACCTTCAAGCTTTCACCATAGACGTAAACTTGATTTACATACTGGCTGAGCGTATAGATGTTCTCAATTTTATCTGGCACAATGTATTCACCTTGACTGAGCTTGAAGATGTGCTTGCGTCGATCAATAATTCGAAGTGTCCCATTCGGTAGCCACATACCAATATCGCCGGTATGATGCCAACCTTCTGGATCAATTGCCTCGGCAGTTTTCTCTTGATCTTTATAGTAACTGTAACGAACGAACATGAATATTTGATTATGTGAAAAATCATGCTAACGAAACTTTCAATCTCACCCATGGAATACATTAGTACCACGCACACAAACTTCACCAGTATTTTGATTGGCAAAATACTCCATTTCTGGGACATCCACAAGCTATAAAAAAAATATAATATTATAAATACAATTAAGTTAAGCACAGAGTCCAGTTCTAGTGAGGTTTTGGTATAAATTACGTACCTTAACAGCATTACATGATACAGGTGGCCCTACATGATTTGGGACATAATCACCCTGTACAGTCAAAGTGATCGCACCAGTGCATTCAGTTTGCCCATAACCCTCAACAACTAAGCAGCCCAGTGCGCAACGCATAAATGTCAAAACATTGCCAGCCAACGGAGCTGAGCCGACAACCATTAAACGTAAATTGCCACCAAATGCTGTTGAGGGACAAGAAGATTAGGAAGAGAGCGGGAAAGAGAGATTGAGTGAAACCTATACCTTGATGGACCTTTTTGAAAACCAACTTATCCCAGCAACCATTTCGTCTCATAATACCACGTGATATTTCTTTCTCTTTCGCTTTAAGCGCCATATTGAACAGTGTGCGTTTAAGGGACGATGCGGCAATATCATTTTGTATTTTATCATAAACGCGGTTTAATAGGCGTGGCACTGCGGGCATAACAGTCGGTTTCAATATTTTCAAATCATTTGTCAGTTCTTTAATGTCACCCGAATAGAAGCCAACACAGCCACCTACATAGTAGATGCCATTCTCACAGCAACGCTCAAACATGTGCGCCAAAGGCAGGAACGATATCATAACATCACCGGCGCGTATTCGATGGTCACCTACGATTACAATGGTACAGAGTACAGATGTTATAATCGAAGCTTTTATTCATTTTGGGAATGTGTGTGTGCGCGCATTTCGTACTCACCCATTTGCAAGATCACCGAACATACTCCGGCCACCACATTGCCATGTGTGAGCATAACACCCTTGGGATTACCTGTAGTGCCCGATGTATAGCAAACAGTACATAGGTCATCAATGCCAGGTGGCACCTCAGGATGACTGCCCTTGGCACCCAATTTCTCTACATCGATGAACGAGAAAATCTGTACACCGCGACTTCTGGCACGTTCCAGCGTTGACTGGCGAACCGGTTTGATGGCAACGATTATTTTCAATGTACGTGGTGCCTTATCCAGCAACATGGCCACCTTGACATCATCCTCAACAATAACAATTGACATTTCGGTTTGTTTAATAATAAAAGCACATGCCTCTGGTCCAAGGGTGTCATAGAGTGGCACCACAACTAGCGAAAAATTATAGCATCCCTGTTCATACAGAATCCACTCGGGTCGATTTTGCGAGTAGATGCCGATCAATTGTTTGGGACGTGCACCCAACGCGATCATGCCGGAACCAAAATTTTTGGCACGCAATAATGCTTCATCGTAGTTGATCCACTGGAATTACACATATGAAAGGTAATGAAATTTCAATAATCGGCAGTTCGGTTTCACTATGTGAACTCACCTGATATGACGACGTTAGCGTCTCACGCCAACCAAGGCATGGTCCATTATTCGAGGCATAGGCACCTTCACGGAATGTTTGATACAATGTACGCACATTCTCTGTGATGTAACTAACGAATTTGCCATTTTTAGATTCTTTGTAGAATTTCGAGACGTGTATTTGTTCAGGACCCTATAAGAGATACGTGGAGAGAGAAGAAAATAGGAAAGAAAAAAGAGAAAAAGGAAGAATCTTGTGAGTAAAATGAAGAAATGCGCTGGGAAATGTAGGGAATTTGAGAGGAGGAACTTATCTGCGAGTAAGTATAGGTATAATTTTTACATAAATTGTTTTAAAATTAAATTCTCATAGATAGGAAATTTGTCACCGCATTATACACAGCGTGCGCCATCTTATGTCGGTATGTAAACATTGAATAATTTTAATATTTATCGACCGATTGACTTGAGTAAAGATGTTTTTGAAACATCAATTCAGTACAATTTTAACCATGAATCGCTTCGCACCGAAACAACGCGCCGATATAGTAACGCTGTACATTGAAAATAGTCATTCAGTTATGTTAACTCAAAGTGCATATCGTCGAAAATATCGTGGCCAACAAGCAACGTCTGACCACACTTTTTGTCGTTTGGTGTCTAATTTTGTTAAGCACGGGGCAGTGGGAGATCGTCGACAAGCCGTTAATCAACGCCCAATACGTTCCAATGAACTGGTTGAAGCGGTAAGAGAGAGTGTTGCCGAGAACCCACATGTGTCGCATCGTCACCGCGCTCTGCATTTTAGCGTCAGTGGAACCACCACTTTGCGGCGCATTTTGAAGGGCGATTTGCATTTGTTTCCGTACAAAAGTGCAACTGACTCAAAGAATATTGCCGACATTGGAAAATGGAGTGGTTGGCACTGAAAATGCCGACATTGACTAGCCACCTAGATCTCTAGACTTGACCCCTCCGGGTTATATGAAAAGCAAAGTGTACGCCAGCAAGCTTCAGACCATTGACGATCTCAAGGCAAAAATTCGTGCCGATATCATCGCTATACCGTCCGAGATGCTCGAAAAAGAAATGAAAAGCACAGCAAAAAGGACACATTGTGCTTTGGTGAATAACGGGGACCACTTTATTTATGTTGTATTAAAAAACTAGTCCAAATAAATTGTAAAGGACCCAATTAAATAAAAATACCTCAGATATGGAAATCGGAAGTTATTCAATTAAAGATGGCGCACCCTGTACAAGTATGTAAGTATATCTCTTGTATAAGTGAAAGAATCATGAATCATGTATCATGTTTGAAATGAGCAGCAATATAATGTAGAAAAATTTTACATATGTACGTGTATTTATGACGTCAGAATTCGAAAAAAATTAAACTTTTCGATGAGTAGTTACTAAACATCTTCTACATATACTAGAAGAGGCTAATGCACTAGAGAGCTAGAGGAATTGTCTTTAGTTGGAGTTTATTACATGGTATATTTACCATATGTACATTAGTTTCTCACGTTTTTGGCAAACACTAGGGTAGTTTAATTGGCTTTGTGCATTGCACGCGATACGAATAAAAGTTGAAAGAATCAAGTTAAAATCTATTTCTTATGTCAAAAAAATGTACAGTTCTGAATTTAGTTGATTCGCAATAGTGAAAGTATCGACCTCGATAGCATAGTGGATAGAGCACTTGACTTTCACCCAGTAGGTTGGGTCTTCGATTCCCCTTTTGATCTGGTGGTTAATTCTCGTAAAAACTTCTTATATTTCTACAAATATAAAGTGAATGAGCTATATAAGAAAGTGTACAAGTACACCACTTGATAGGCTATGGCAAAACCATCAAGTGATACCAAATTGCCAACCCGCCGTTCAGAGACGTCATTAAACTGTAGATCGAACAATGTGGCGTTCTGGCCAAGTATGTCTTTGGACAGCCACCAAATATTACAAAGCAATAACAGTAACATTTTAACTTGGTCGCATGTACAACACACAGTTGAAGGTCTGCTCTTCTACGACTGTAACTACTTACATAACTAGTTAGTAATTCTAAATCTTTGCCCTAGGTTAAGTTAGCTTAAAATGACACAAGCAACGAAACAGAAATTGGTGAAATTTACATTAGAACAACAAAAAGAGCTTTAAAAACTCGACTTACAGAAGATGAAGCCGACATAAGAAAAAAGGGAACGACAACCGCATTGGCACAACATATAACATCATATGGACACAAATCAGATTTAGATAATGTTAAAATATGAGACATAAAGAAGAGAGGACGAGCAGGATACACACTAGGTAGTTTACAAATACAACATAAAGAATTATAACAATGAACAAGACGGGAGACACTTCGTACATATTGTGTTTAAAATAGACGAGTGACGGATACAATAAGTTTCTACTTATTTTTTTTAATAATTTAAAGTAGTTATTCCTTGTAAGCGTAAGATTTCAATTGTATTTATAGAAATTGTTATTGTACATTGTATCATAATCTGTTTTATTTATTATAATTTTTATTTTTTTGTTTTTTAAATTATATTTTAAAGCTTATAAATTAAGCGAAACGTTGGGTCAAAAGATGAAATAAAAAATTTGTATTTGCATTAAAAACTACATAATGACTAAAAATTTATTACAATATTGACCAAAAAATCGTAAAAAATGCAACTCAAATGACTCCCTGCCAGGGCTTATTCTTCTATTTTTTTAACGGCACAACAGCCCATGGAGACCCTAGAACGAGTTTTCTGCATCCATTAATGGTTTTCGAAATACCAAATACAACACGGAAATCACAGTTTAGGCATATTGTCCTTAACCCACTTCTTCAGGACGTTTGAGTCATTCGGTTTTTGGTGACCCGACAAAAACTGATGGAGCTTGTCATCCACCATACAGCCCAGACCTTGCACCTTCGGACTACCATTTCTTTCACTCGTTGCAGAATTATCATAATGGCGTAAAGTTGAATTCCCAAGGAGACTGCAGAAAGGTCTTGTTTGAGTTTGTCGAGCTGAAACCCCCGAAAATTCTTTATGCCCGAAAGATAGCGAGAGGTGGTCAATAACAATGGAAAATATCTGAATCAATTAAGATATTTTGATATATGAAAAAAACAATTGGGTAAACTTAGCTCACATTACTAAACTTTCTTTTTAGCCTACCCAATATTATTATTACATATAAGTACTTTGTAAAGTTTTTATGTCATCGAAGAAATAATGAGAGAAATGAGAGGTCAAACTTTTGTCAATATGAAGAAATTGGTGTTGAAGAAATCTCGTCAACCCTGAAAAAAAGACGTAAAATATTAAGTGAAAAGTTTACACGATTTCGAATTTTGATCGAATTTACCTAGAAAATTTATTCAGTGTAGATATAATTGCCCATACGTGAAAAAGAGCTATACATTCGAATAGAAGATGAGTTACAGTTTCCCGTTTTCCCTCGTTACTACAGATCCTGCCATTGCATCTATATAACTATATGTAGAAGGCCAGTGTTAATGTGTGTTTTCCTATAGCAAGATTTCCTGGTATCACCCAAGATACTTTACTTAGTGTGTGTTTTCCATTGGGAAGATTTCCTGGTATCACCCAAGATACTTTACTTAGTGTCTGTCCCATTGTCCCACTATCAACTTTTAGGCAAATGAGTCCGTTCTAATACAGATTGTTTCTATAAGCCGCCTTTAACTGGAATATTCTCTTCCATCGAAAGTTAAGTTCCCCGATAGCTTTCAGTGCCTCGACACCCTAATGTCGAATTTGTAAAGTTATATAGACTCTAAGGAGGAGGTGAAGTACGATATTCAAAGATTTGATGGCCATTGGACTCAATTAATGTAATGCAAAGTAACACCGTTCTCCGAGCTTTCTAAATGTTAGTAGTCTCCATTATACTTGTGCATTTAATGAAACGTAACTGCGGAAGCGAAAAGCCAACCATTATTGAGAATGAATGCATATTTATTTACTCCATTAGTTTTTTACTTGTATAAAGTGGGATATTTGCTTTTGGCTAAAAATTTTGCTTTAATGGCGATGTTTATCTTTTAAAATACATGTTTTACTCCTTTCCTATCTACACAGGATGAGGAGCCAGCCATCTTTTGTTATTCATTTTTTACAGAGTTGCTTTCTTTTAGTTCAGAAATGCATACAACGCACAGAGGTGTATTTGATATCATGGTTTATGGTTTATTTTTTGTAATCTAAAATGAGTACTTAGTATTATGTTGGTTTTTCATGGGATTGGCACCGCTAATCATGTGCCAGCACATTTGGTGAGTCAGTTTAAACATATCCAATCGGAAATATTATGCAATTATGGGAATGCTTTGATCATCTGCTCAGGCAATCATCATTATCTTTAAAAGATAAAGGAACTCTATTACAGACTATTGACAGTCTTAAGTATGCAAAACTTTTTTATTTAGGAAAAAAAGAGCTATCTATAGTTTATTACCTTCTTTCACGGTGTATAGGATGATTTGCTTGATAATCTCTGCCTTGGCAATAATATATAATAAAAATTACTATAACTAAATTGAAATATTGTATGAAATCATTAAAAATTATTAATAGTTAAGAAGAGAGTTGCGAGCTAATTCGTGATTCATACATTAAATTTTTCTAAATCGAAGGCTGCCGCGTAAAGTTTAATCACTTTGGTCACACTTTGAAAATTAATTACTCAATATTCACTACGCAAATATTGACCCTCAATTGCCAAAGCGGAAAAACCAAATGGCAAAACAACAATTAAAGAGAAAAACTATTTTAAAAGATATCTTGACATATTAATGAGCAGTTGCAATTAATTGAGAAAAGTGTCAGAGGCGATGAAATTAATTAATGAGTTTGTGACAAAAACAATGAGAGAAATGGTATAGGGCAAGAGCACATGTGAGGGAATCTGAATGTGTACCATATATTCAAGGCATGTACAGGTGATTTCTGAGTAATAAGTAGTCGCTTATGGATACTATTTAGTGCGTATTATTTGATAAATGAGTAAATTCTCGACATTCGTACATATTTTAAAACTTACGATATTTCCAAATTTATTGCGAATTTAAGTGCAGTACTAAGTAAAGTACTTAGCACCACACTCGCAGTGAATAATTTTCTATTTTTATGTCTCTGCATACTCAATGAACACACACAAAATTAATTTTATGGGAAATATTTAGTTCAACAAGTGTTGATTGAAAACTAAAGTGATCAAAGCAATACCAATTTTCTGTTATTATTAATTTTTATAGCATTTTCAATATTATTTGTTTACTAGAAATTATTTGGCGATGGCAAATTGAAAAAACAAACTATTTAATTACTTGTGAATCTTCAAGCTTTTACAGCAGAAAATTTAATGATCATGGCAAAGTGAATTGAATGTCTAGATTTCAAGTGATTTACTACGCCAAGTACGAATTCCTATTTACCATAAATTGATTGATGGAAAACATTGGCAATAAATTCAAAAAATCTGAAATGTAAAATTTTTTATTGTTTCCTGATCAATTGTTTCCTGGGAATAATTATTTTCTTTCGCCTACTGAAGGCATTTATTCGAAATGCTGGAAAAGATCAGAAATATTTTTACTTTAGAAATATTTATTAGTAAATGTCAGTGCGAAGTTTCTAAATTCAAAATGACTTTATGACATTTGTTTATTTCCGTTTTAATAAATAATGCGTATATAGTTTAAAAATCGTTTTGTTGTTTACATGAGGATTTTAGCATGGGAGGATTTTCAACTACAAAACTACCAATAATTATATATAAGTACATTATTTTACAGCATTTTATTGTTATTTAAAATCGACACAAACACACATACACACACACATACACACATTATGCAACACTGTTATATATTGAGTACATTTCTCTGCCTACCCTTCGATTTATATCTTGCCGTTGGTCATATTTTATCTAAAATAATTTAGCAAATAAACAAACAAAAAAAATTTAATTATAAATAAAATTAGTTCATTTATTATAACTACTAATTTATAATGTCGAAATTGTAATGTTTTCGTTCGGATGTGTGGGATGGATGCATGCGTGTGGGCGCATTTGCGAATTTTGAATACCCTACCTAGTTAATTTTAGACGAATAGAACATTGCTCTTCACACGCCGTAGGTCCATCACACGATTAGCCTATTTCTTTTTGGTTATGTTCGCTCACAAGAAAATCCATTACACTGCATCTACATAGTATATTTCTATAGGATCTATGTAGTATTTGAAAAGATCGAGTGATCTAGATCAAGTCTGGAGACCTTATGAACACATTTGATACATTAAATGCTTTAAATAAACATATAAATATTTAATTAAATTGACCTAAACATCATTTGAATTTAAGGGGATCTACTAGCCTGGTATCACACTGGCAATAGTTCCCGCGGGGGTAAATGTGTTATATTCTCTTGTGCAAATCAAAATTGTGCAAATCTGTCGGTATTGACTAAAGTTACTGTGTCTATCTCACTATTTCGTGATTACCGTAGCGTAGTTGGTAGTACAATGGTAAAAATCGGCGAAAGTAAAAATATAAAAGTAGAAAAAACTAGTTTTCTACACAGCACTACCTTTTGGCAAGCAATGGAAACCCTCCAAAAGCAAAAATTTCCTAAGAGAAGCATTTCACTTCTCCGGCATAAAACTATAGGACCCTTCCACGTCCGACATGAGCAGATGCGAAAAGCTTGGCCTAGGCCATCCATGGGCTATTGTACCATTAAAAGAAGAAAGAATATCCCACTTTGGTTTCCCACAGCAAATTTGTCTCCTCGGCGGCAACTGTTCCCATAAAATGAGGAAAAAATTTCACGAAAGACTGTAAAATTTTGGATTGTCAACTTTTTAAACGCCTTATGGAGAACACCGTATCCTTATTTAAGTAGAAAACAATATGAATTTCATATTTACTTGAGCTAGTTTGTTTGCGGACACGCTCCTGTCTCCTTTAGTTTTTCTACTGCATTAATTTAATGCACTTAGATTTACAAAAACATTTTTCTTCGGCCTTCGGTATACAAACGTTTTGGGGTTTCAACATATTTTTAAAAAATTCGGCAAAATACTGCAATCTAATTCCGTTTTTTTTATAGCTTCAGTTTTAGAAAACGGGGTCAAGCTTATTGCCAAATGTTCACTTTGAGGGGATATTCTCATTAAACAGCTTCTGAAAACCAAATTTTTTGTAGTTGGGTCTTGTACTTAATTCTTGTATACTTTCAAGATACCCTGTGCAAAATTTCATGTTGAAATTCGTATAATTTATGAAGTTAAAAGTCCTAGTTCTTGGGTGAGTTCAACGCGTTTTTCTAGAGACATATTTTTCCCGGTTACCAGAATTTTAGGAAAAAAGTAAATTTTTGTAAAGTCAAATGTCTACCACTATGTGAAATTTCTTTTCTTTTTTTTTGAAAATTTGTTAACGAATTTGTTTTCGACAACCTCAAGGACCATCCTACTATTAATAAAGCAATTTTTATTAAGAGTCGACCTACATTTTGAAGCCCGTCATTTTGTTTTTTTGAAACCTGATTTCGATTCCACGAACTGCGAAAAATTTACATCGGGGCTTTCGACAACTTTTCCCATTCTATTTTTTGTGTAATGTAGGGTATTCAAATTCATAAGGTTTATACTCGTAGTTAGTAAATCTCCATGTAGGCACGTATTGACTGTTTGATAACTTTAAATAGTCTAAAATATACTGCATTTGTTCCATTGGGATTATTTTTTACAGATATTAATGTTATTAAATGCTAAAGGGACAAGTGCAAAAGATTATGCGAATTTATGCGCAATTTAAAATAAGTTTTACCTTTAAAATATCACTCTGACTTGATAATTCAATTGGTGGACGGATTGATGTAATTTGGCCGCAACAAGACATGTTTTCTTTAAGGATTTTTCAAGTTTTCTTTTAATCACACTTTAAGCTGTTCGATTTGAAAATTATATTATTTTATAGTTTATAAAAATATCACGTGTCTATTCCTCTTTTTCATAAATCACCGCGAAAATCCTCACATATTTTCTTAATTACGGAACATTTTTTGAATGTTTAATTTTCTATGTTTTTGTTTACTATCAAATGTGGTACATGCTGTGCCAAGCAGAAACAAAAACTGCTAATGAAATAAATATTTTATTGTAATTATCTTAATTAGTTAAAAATTTACGTAGCTGTTGAAATTAAGATCATGTATTCGATTAATTAGATTTATGGGAATCATTTTTTATATTTTGTTATTATTATTTATTATGTAAAGTATAAGAAAATTCACTTTGATCTTTGCATTTGCTCCAAATTTTTTATACGCGCTATTTCTTTTCAAAATATATTTTTATTTTTTTCATTAATTATTATTGAAATATTTCATTTATTATATTTCACTGACGTCATTACAATTTTTATGTTTTAACACCTTTTGTTATTACTTATTACATAAGTATTCTCAAAAAAAAAGCGAAATTATTTTAAGAGAAACATTCAAGTTTTGAAATGATTTTTACTTTATGGTTATTTAAAGATTTTTCTTTGAATTGGTTTACTGCGAAAAGCAGATCTCATTATCTTATACTTTCAAACGTTTACCCATCGAAACATTGCAGACTTCACACTATATGACTATAATCAATATAATTACATTCATCATGAGCGCTAAATCATTCAGTGAACTAAGCGTTAATGGCTGTCACCCACCTTTAACTCGAACGGCAACTTATCTACTTCAACTTTGTAGATACAAATAGTTATCGAAAAAAAGTCTGAGTCAGAAGGCATTATCAGTCCTCAAGTTGAAGTATATCTTTATAATTCTACACTCTATATAGGTATAAAGGAACTTGAAACAAAAAGAATAATCAGTTTTCACTGCAGAGGCTAGCAGCGCCATTAAACTCAGAGAGTCAAGTTGCTAGAAAGTCGAATAATAATAATTTAATTAAATCAAAAATTCGTTTTGAAATTTAAATCTCAAAAGTAAAAACCCGGACACGATTTAGCCGGTAGTTCTCTGGTAAGTGATTATGTTTATTCTCTATAATTATTCTAATATCCATGCAATATGATTGCCTAACTTTTAACCATATTCCAGAAAGCTGGAACCATATAAAAGCGGCCTACATACTCATAACAGGAACCAACTTGCATTTGTCGTCTTTGTTACTTAAAATTTTGGAACGAATGATTTATACACGCAATCACCTGCTTACTGGGTGTACAAGTATGCAACCGATAATTTTTTTAAGAAAATATTTATAAAAATGGTTGTACATTCAAACATCAAAGTAATGGCCATTGCTAGCTACACATTTTTTCCATCTCTCTGGCAATTTGTGAATGCCTCACCAAAAAAACTCAAACCAGTCATCGAGTAATTTTTTCACATTTTCGTACGAATCGAAGTGCTGCTCAGCAAGTGCGTGCCCCATTGATGCAAATATGTGGTAGTCAGATGGAGCCAAGTCGGGTGAATAAGGAGGGTGAGGGGAGGGATTTCCAGCTGTACGATTCTACCAATTCTCGAAATTGTTTTGTTCGATGTGATGGTGCATTGAAAAAAAAAATCACTTTGTGTTGCCTAGCTTGATATTCTGGACGTTTTTGGCGCAAAGCACGGTTCAAATCGGCCAATTGTTATTGATAGCGTTGACCAGTAGCTGTTTCACCGTGTTTCAGAAGGTAACAAACAAGATAACAACTCGCTGGTCCCAGAAAATACAGAGCATTGTCTTCTTTCTGAAGCGTTTTGACTTTGCTGTTAATTTTGCCAGTGTACCGGGCTTAACATATGACCGTTTACGTTTGGGGTTCTCGAAATTGATCCATTTTTCATCGCCAGTAACGATTCGATGAAGATATGACTTTCTTTTGTACCTGGCGAGCAACATTCCACAGATGGTTTTTCGATTTTCTTGCTGTCTTTCAGTCAATTCATGCAGCACCCATCTTCCCACATTCCCATCTTTTAAAATCTATCCCATGGCACTTAAACGTTGAGAAATTCATTGTTGGGCCACATTTAATTATTCTGCAAGTTGTTCTTGCGTTTGACCAACATCCTCATCGAGTAAAGCTTGCAATTCAGCATCTTCAAACTTTTTCGGTGGTCTTCCACGTTCTTCGTTTCTCACATCAAAATCGCCACTTTTAAACTTATTGAGCCACTCGTTGCACTGTGTTTTGCCTAAAGCGTGCTGGCCGTAAGCTTCCACAAGCATTCGATAAGATTCCAAAGCAGATTTCTGCAAATGGAAACAGAAAATCAATGATGTCCGCATGTCGTAGTTTGTAGGCACAAAATTCGACATTTTTACGAGCGGATAAAAATATGTTGTTGTATGAAACTTGATTGTTTATGAACTGAATATTGTTGACAGAAATAAATGCGAAGAAATGGCTCCAATGATTTGGTTTGACAGAGCGTACCGGTTTAATACTTGTACACCGGTATCAACAAAACGCAACGAAAGACAGTTGAAGCGTTTCAAAAGTTTGTAACTTAAAGAATCAGTGTGCATTGTTAGTACAAACTACAACACCAAATATAAGCATGATTGGAATACTGCCACACCTAGCTCCCATATAACTAAAATAAAAGTGTCATAAATGTACTATATATTTGATAGACATTGTTAATGCTAACTAACACCCCAGAAATGAAAGTGATCGAACCAATACCATGCTTATTTCTCACTAAAGTAACTTACTTACTAATTCGAAGGTAGTTAAATATGTATGTATATAAAAAAACATTCGAACAATTTGCTTGATAGCTTTTTTCATACAATAGTATTCATATGTGCGGTAAGTGTGGCATTTGCTCAATATAAAAAAAAAAAATCAAGTCATGTCAACTGAAGTTATGTCGTATATACCGCCATAAAATAATAATTTATACTCTGAAGTTATCTCAATATGAAAATTAACGATTTATTAAAGTCATATTAAACTTTAATTCACGGGGTTTGACCTTATGGCATCCAAATATGTAGTATAGAATATTAAAGTTAAATAACTTACATACAAGTTTCAACAATATCTTTGTCATTAACATATGAATAATATAGAGCGAAAATTTTAAATAGAGCGGACGAAAAATCGTTGTTCTGGTACTTTCATAGTTATGACGGTTTTTACACTACGATTAACATAAGGTGTTTTTCTACTCTATCATAAATGATTTGTTTTTCGTATTATTGAAACGCTAGCTTTCTCTTCCATCCTATATTGCAATAGGAGTCCTTGATCGAGCTTTACGCATTTATTTCATGTTGTGTGAGTTATATTTCTACATAAATGGAAGGAACCTATAGTTTCAGACATAATTCAAAAGGTAAGTGAAAAGCTTTTCTTGAGTAATTATTTTCTTGTAAGTTTGCCATTGCCAGATTTTTGACTGTACTGAACCCAGGCTCCATGCGTAACAGTCATATACATTACCAGCTGCAACCAAGCTATGACATGCCTGTACAAAACGGACTTCTTATTTCTTCTTTTAATGGCACAACAGCCCATGGAGGAACTCTTGCCGATACATAGAACCAATTTAGCTTTCAATACGAAAAAATGAGTAAAGTTCGGCCTAGGCCCTACATTGGCCGTTGTGCCATTAAAAAAAGAAAGTAAAGAGTAGTAGTTTGATGAACAGCATTAGGCAAATCTATAGGTATATACAGAAAATCTCTAGAAGGAGTACAACGATCTGCAGAAATTTATATAGTTGGTGTTTTGGAGACGTCTGCTTTAAGGCCACACTTCTTTACTGAAACCATTCTTATGCATACAAGAATTGGTATATTATACCAAGCCTATCTGGTCCTTTAAAAGCATTTCAAAATATGCCTCAAACTGGATGAATCCAATCCAAGAGACTTTTCTGAACAACTTATAATCAAGTTTTCTCACAAGCTTCCAGATCTAAGTAACGATTACTGGCTGAAGACATTCATGGTATCGTAGATATGCAGGTGAGAATATTTGAATTTTATCTGAAAACCAAGCTGTCCATCTGTATACAAAATACATAATATCTGGCATAGGCTAGGTATAAAACTCTCCAAAAGATTTGTGCCCATCAGACAATCCTCATACAAGTATAATGAGAAGGACGAGGCCTACACATGTACGCACTTCTATAGAAATTAAAGAAAATAAAACGAGGTTGAAGTAGAGTCGATCCCTCATCTCTTATGCACAGGCCAAGCGGTTGCTAAAAGAAGAAATTCGCAGTAGCAAAATCGAGTATTTTTAGACTCCTAAAATTTATTAGAAGTTCTGAATATTTTTAGACGGCAATAGATTGAGGGCAACAAGCCCACTAAAAATTATATATTTAGCCTCAGTTTCGAGGCAATCACTTATAACCTAAGAAGAATAAACTCAAGATCTAAATAGCTTATATTAAAATTTATATTCACAGCTATTTACAGAATTTTATATATATTTTTCTTTTATATCTTATCTCAATGTCAATTCTATTATTGTATAATAATTAAAGTTCCAGTTTTTCCAAAAAATTTTTTGCTAATAATAGTTCTCAAAACTTAAGATTGATTGACACAAGTTTGGGGAATTCCCTGAGCAATACGATGTAAATACTTATGTACATATTATTCATTCATATGCACGCTTGACAACTTTTGGGTTAAGGGGAAACAACTATTTTACCTAACCAACAGTCCAAAGTCAAACGTATTTAACTTAATGTATGAGTCTCGTTCGTTCCTTAATAATTTTATTGCCAAAATCATTTGTACATATGCACATTAAGGCGAACCGATATTTTTTGTTGACAAGCAACAAAGACAGAAAAAAACATTGTCGAATTCTGATCAAGTTTTTGGCATAAAAAAATGGACCCCCAGCACAAATTTTATATGAATCTATTCGTTTTATATAAATTTATTTTTATTGGAAGAAGGGAGAAAGGGGAAGGGTGGAGGGAGAGGGGGGTTTAAGTCCATTTCAGCAAAGTTCGTCAGACTTCGAAGTGAATGAATTTCTCTTCATCGATTGTCAAAAGAAAATTACTCCATAAAAATCGGTACGCCCTAATGTACATACATATATATAAACATTATTAATATTTTATATATTTATTTATTTATTTATAATATTTTCTTCAATATTTGTTTCTTATTCAAGGTGAAAGTCGTGGGAACCAAGAGCCGCAAATTTTGGCCCATTATAATGCCATAAAAAAAGTAAAAGTGTCAACGTAAATAATTACATTTAATATCTTAAAACTTTTTTTTATGTAATTAAATATATATGGATATATGGATATATGCATATATGTATGTATGTGCTTACATATTCACATACACACACTTACACACTACACTTCACCATAGAGAATAAATACTAGGCGAATAGAAAAAATTTAAATATACAAAAACCAAAACAACAACAAAAAATATAACAAAAAAGAGAAGTTAGGTGAAAATACGTTTAAAAAAAATTGGCATTGGTAAAAATGGTATTACCTACTCAGAAAAATTTTCTCAAAGATTTTAGACTCAGTGTCATTGTTATGACCATAAAAATTATAACAAATTATGAGATATGAAAAAATCGCTTATTTTATGATATAAAATAAAAATTTTTGGAATTTTTAAAACATAAATAATAGTTAAGTACGTAGCCAGTCAAAGAAAAATTACAAAACATTTATTTGTTTTGTGTTGGTATTTGAAACATTGAATTCTGTAGCAGACAATTAATTGGTATTTATAAATTTGTATTCATTCTTATATCAAAAAGTTTTAAAATATATGCTATGTTATAAGAAAAAATATAAATATTTAGCTAACACTTTATTTTTATTTTCTTGTTCTTAATCGGTTTTGTGTTCTAGATAAAAATCGAAAACAGACGCACACATCAAATTCAAAATATGTATTGAATGTTTCCTTTTTTATTCTTCTTATTGTGTTTGAATTATTTTACATATATTATATTTAATAAAATGAGGAAAATTTTGAAAAATATATTTCTGTCGTGCACCGATTGCGCTCAGACAATTTTTTTCTTTTTTGTCGTTTATATTTTATTTTGTTCTTTTGTTTATTGCTTACATGAATTTTCTAATTATTGATCATTTGTGTAGGCCACAAGTTTTTCTTTCTATTTTAATGCAACATTGTTTTCATAATATTGCGCCAAAATGGTAATTTTTAATTCATAAAATTAAATGAATAAAATATGTCCGTATGTCCGTATGTCCGTATGTACGTATGTACTTATACTATGTACGTAAAATGGTCGTGAAGGTAAATATTTAGTAGAGCACAGTGACACCCACTGTAATATTTTAAAGAAGACAATTTCGCATTTAAATATATTTTTGAATGGCTAAATATTTTAAAAACTTTCATTATTAAATTCTGTTACAATAGATACGAGTATTTATGTACATATGTATATAATTTGAACAACGTGGCGGTATTGGCTTGTGTTCAGATGCCCGCGCAGATTGCCTGGGTTCGTTGCACCGCTCAGTAAAAATATATGTAGAAATGAAGGCACCACCTCTCAAATGGCAATGACAAACTTTGCAGAGTTTAAATTACCTATAAGTAGCTTTTCACTTTACCTTTCGGTTTACTAGTACTTAGGTGTACAAATATAAGACGCACAGAACAAATGGCTGCGAAATGTTTGAAGGGTTTTGTAAGCCCTCAACGGGCGTTAGGGAATAAAGAAAGTAAATGAGCTCAACACTAAACATGGCTACGAAGATAGCGCTACCTCTATTATTCAACCTTCCTGTATCTTCAAATGTTTCATTTTTCAAAAAACCAAATAAACTGACGGTTTGAAATTAAACTTAAGTGATAAAGTGGAAAGTTTCGGCCTAGGCTCTCCATGGGCTGTTGTGCCATTAAAAGTAAAGTAAGATAAAGTGGATTTACGAGGTTGAAGAATTGGTTCTGAAATTTTTCACTCAAACTAGCGGAGGATTGCTTTCTATCTGAATTCTAATACAATGCCAACAAAACAAACTCAATTTCATCCAAAATAGAGATACGTGGTTGGAGAATAGAGGTAGCATTTTACTTTTCAGTATTTCATAAAAAGCCTACAGTTAGTAGAGTTGAGAAACGTGAAAATTTAAGAAAATTTATCTAGTGAAAATTAAAGAATTCTCTCTGTAATCGAGCGCTCACTCCTAAGAGACTCTCCAAACTGACAGTGTGTGCAATCAATATTCATTGCGAGATCAGAAAACTAAACTTACCATAATCCTACGTAAGTTTCACCGCTTATCTGCACCAAAAATGTTTAAATGAATATCAAATTAATATTTGCAATATTTGCAAAAATTTATATATTGAAATTCAAAATAAATAGTTATTCAATTATATTTAAAATCCGTGAAGCGGACCTGGCGAAATTAGTAGCTTTGAAGTACCTAAAGTACGTACATAAAACATTGCATGAATCATAAATTGTACAAAAATTTGATTTTGTTTAGCATCGAAGCAAGACCAAAGGGTGTATGCTTATAGTGGTATAACTTTGTTAAAATTTATATATTATTTTTTATAAAGAAAAAAACACTCGGAAGAAATATCTCTGCAATGCAGGGAGGATCTCGCTCTGCTTGGTCAAGGGCTAGAAATTACTCTAATATGGGTTCCAGGACACAGGAATACTGAGAGTAATGAAAGGACTGACGAGCAAGATAGGTTAAGTTCGGGTCTTGACATCGCTATAGCGGAATCTGTCGTTTATAATTGTTAAGGCCACTCTTGCTTCTCACTACCTCACTATAGCCGGATAGAAGTGAAAACGACTGACTACCTTCGCCACGTCTAGGAAAAAGTGGCCAGAATATAATGACCTCAGGACAGAACAACTGATAGAGTGTTCTCAACCCAATATTTAACGCATTACCGCTGTTCTCACAGACCACTGGGAGAACATGCAGCAAGACTTAATCTTTCATTCAATACTTCCTGTCGTAGCTGCCAGGAAGAGGGTGAAACGGAAAGTCTCTTTCACTATTTAAGTGCCTGCCCAGGTTTGGCAAGAGCAAGACGTCGCTCATTTGGCAAATCATTCCCCCAAAATATTAATGAAATCTCAGAAATCGAGATAAAAAGCCTACCTCACAAAGTGGAGTTCAGATGCAGAGATTTACATGAATTACAATCTCACCTTTTACCGAAATACAATTAAATAACAACAAATGAGGAATGTGGTAATAAAACGGGGCTTTGCACTAAACACAACTCCTATCGATGCAAATTATTGCGTTGATTTAAGAATTGAAAGATGATAGGTTAGTTGGAAGGGGGCTTCGTGTAGAGAACATACGAACTGACTGCATTAAATCGTGCATCTCTGCCGAACACCTATCGTGAAAATAGCTATAGTAGAGGGCTTCGCAAGCCATGTTTCGACGATGTTACAAGGAATCAATGTGATATGGATATGGCGATCATTCAGAAAGCTCGTAATCCAGTTATCGAACCTATCACCGACCGAATCAGTTTTGTCACCAGAGTCTTGTGCCACACTCGGTCAAAAGCCTTGCACACAATTGATCCATTGCTCGGTGAAGACCACCATGATATCCTCTGTCGATCGATTTCGTCAGAAACTGTACGCTGTGAAAAATAGAATTACGCATTTTAGTTTACTTTAGTGAATCATTCAAGTCAAGAACAACAAGCGACTATTTCAAAAATAATTCATACCACTTTTTAGAAATTTCACTTGCATAATAGGTACCATGCCTACTTGACTGATATTTTACTCGTTTCAGAGCTTAACCTCTTTCTGATTATAAGAAATGTCAAGTTTGGTTAAAGTTGATTAAATCTTCAACCGCTATCGGCAAACAAAATAATGTACAAAATATAAAAAAAAAATTACGTATATCAAAATTTGTCTCTTCTCAGGACCTTTCAAAAAAAGATGACTGATATGACGTTAAAATAGCGTCAAACCCAATATATGGCACACTGTAAACCAGTATTTCGATGGTCTGTCGATGGTCTGTCGTAACATTAACGTACTTCGTTAGATGAAGTACTTTTTGGAATCAATATAGTTCCGGAATGTATCATTTTCTTGGTAAGAACTTAATGTTTTAATTTGTAAATAACTTTTCGGAAAAATTTTATTGTGCTAAAGAATTTCTATAAAGAAGACTAACATAATTTTCTTTATAAATTTTGAAGTCTTAAAAGTTAATAGGAGTAATTGTTCCTATTTCTGGTTACCGACACCTATTTTAAACCATCTTTATCAGATATATCTCACGGTAATTAGGGAGTTGACTTAGGAGGGTGCAACATACATATTTTATGCATTGTTGTCAGAGGTCGGCTTTTCAACGGAGTGGTCGAAAGTGTTTTAGAAGTCAATACTCTACCACGATTTAGTACATATATACTTATATGAATTAAAATTTTTCTCCGTTGTTTAGTGGTTTTTCTGTTATTTCGAACCTTTTTGATTAATTTACCAACACAGATGTACTAAAGTATAAATCACAATATACAAGATGCACTGCTGTACACTGAGTGTATTGGGTAGAAAAATCTAAATCTCAGACTAAAAGTGACTAAATATTAGACCAAAATATGAAATAATATCTGGGATAAAATTCGATCCGAAAGTAAAAATCAGGCCAGAAGAAATATTTACACTAAAAGTCAGATCGAACATAAATCAGACCAAAATGAGACGAGATAAGATCGAAAATCTATTTTCTGAAGTACCCAAGTATGTTAAATTCATTATTTCATTTTCAAGTATTTATTTTCTAATATTTAAAGATATGTTGAAGTATTTCTAGTATGGATTTTCAAGTGTTTTCGAAAGCCTATTGCAAATAATTTCTTTTTGTACATTAATAGTATAAAAAAAAGTGTTTCCACCTTAGACTCTTAAAAATTCTGTAAAAAAATCAGGTAGTACATTTTCGAAAGATTTCTATAAAGTAGTAACTCCAAAATTCAAGCTCAACATAGAAAGAGTAAACTAGTGAACTAACTAGTTGATTTGTATGAACTGCATAGGTCGTTAGTTCATTTATATTACGAACTACACAAGCCCATTATACACTTATGACTTCACAGCCATTAAAAGGCTGGTCAAACCAGGCGTTGAACACTGATGTATGAGTTTTAGGGTTAGGACAAAAACAAAAAACGTTTGAATGGTCCTAAAGTTGTTTCGCTCTTAATAAATCTTTTCAGTGTTGCCAAAGAAAAGAAAAACTTTCAAATCCATTTCCAAGATGAGTCTATTTTCATTAAATATTCAATGCATTTTAAATAATCCATGTTTTCCTCTTAATTTCAACTGCAAAACGAGAACATGTTGTTAAATTATTTAGAAATCACCACAACAAGCGATCAAACAAAAAAATAAAACATGTTTCGCAAATATTTTTAGACAATGTATGTACAATTTTCGACATGTAAATGCACTTTGCAAATTTACGTAATAATTTAAATTTTATGTGCAAAGTTATTTATTTTTATTTTTTGAATTATAAAAGAAAGAAGTATTTAGCACATTCGATTTCTAGCACAAAAGACGTAAATTTTCTTTTTATACTAATTTTATTTTTTTTCCTATTTTTATTAAGTATGAATTTTCATTTAGTATTTAGTAAGAATTAGACACTTTCATGTTAATTTCTCACACAATCGAAATTAATGCGATGATTTTAATGAATTTATTATTTAAATTTTATTGGTTTTTCAACACACGACACGGCGACGTTTCAAAGCGAACTGAGAGTGCGGAAAATTGAAAAATGAATTGTTGAAAAAAATTAAAATTTACGAAAAGAAAATTCACACTTGTTGAAAAGCTGAAGAAAATTGGGAAATTCAACAATGTGAGCGACAAAAAATATGTTTTCGAAGTTTACTTTTTGGCTCATAGAGACTTTCGAACTGGTGGATAATTTTTGTTTTTTGTGGCAGAAGTTGTAGCTCACGCGATCAGTGTGATCGCGATCGGCAGCGTGTGCTCAAGGCACATGACGGACGTTGTTGGTGGCGGTTGGTTGCTGCCAGCTCTTCGTCACTTGCTGCTGCACGACTGCCTGGTCATTTAGCACCACTGTGCGGTGGTTGTGTGGGTAAAGTTATTGCCCCGATTTTTGATGTTGGTGGCATTTTTAATTCTGTTTTTGAGATAAAACACTTTGTGCAAAAGTAAAAAAAATTAAAAAAATTTCTTTAAATTTGATGGGAGCGAAAGATATTTGAAAATATGTATTTAATTTTTTGGTTTTTTTTTTTTGTTCAAGCAAAAAGAATGCAAATGTATCCAAGATACGCCTTCAGAATTGAACAGAATTATTTTTGTCATTTTCTAAAGATGACTAATTTACGAAAAACAAAGTAGGGAAAATGAAAGAAAAACAGAAACTTGGGTTTTTCAACATTGTAGAAATTTATATAGAGATTACATATACAGCAGGTGTACTCTACTTTTTGACGGGCGCGCAGAATTGCTATAAATTCATAGAAATATTATTTATTAATGTTCACTTAGATCCATTGAACTTTAATGGATTTTTCTTAGTTGGGATATTTGTGCATGGTATCAGAGACAAACCGAGCAGAGAATCGTAGCTCCCAACATTGGTATAGTTGGTTTGAATGGAACAAGAAAACATGCACTCATTTTGATATCCACCACTTGCATTCGAACATAGAATGCATGAGCTTCCTTTGCCTTATAATTTGATATGTATAAATAACAAATGAAAAAAATGCAAGGAAGATATTTTAATTCTCGATTGGGCCCGCTTATGTAGAAATTTTAACACTCACTCAGCGCTGCATTTATTTAAGCTGTATCTATTATTTTAATATTTTTTAGTGTTAAAACAACACTTTACAACGTAGAAACAACGGTTAACTCTGTTGAAAATGTTTACACTATTGAATTAAAAAAATTAGTACACTACCTGTTAAATTAATAAGTACTAATAAGAGAATTCAAGTGATCACAGTGCTTCCTCTACTGTTATTACAGACTTTGGTTCAAGAGTGCATCTGATATACAATTATTGTAGTACCTACTTGAGACCACTTATGCACACCAAATACTTATATACATACATACTGCATGTACTTAAAAGTATATATGTTTGTACTACATGTATCAGTTTTTTGAGGGAGTTTAGTTTCGTTGTCGCGAAATTTTCGTTTTAACACAACACATGCTTGTCTATATACTACATATAGCTAAGATTTTCTTGGACTTCTACATATGTATGTAGTATGTATCTGAACCTGCCTTAAGTCCCACAGTAAATTTTTATTTAAATAAAAGTTTGTTTAGTTTGTTTTTTAAATAAAAAAAAACCCGCTGCTAACAATCTGTAATAAATTGTAGTGATGACATCTTTTTTATACAAATTCAATTCACATTTGATTTATTTATTTACATTAGAATACTTAAGGCACATGATTTGTTCTTCGAACATAGAAACAAATGATTTATCTAATTGATTAATTAATTACAGAACGGAACGATTTTATCAAAATATATTATATTTAAAATTTTATTAAATTTATTTATTTGCTGCATACTTTACATATTAATTTGTTTATACATATATACTTATAAGTGCGAGCAGACGGTTCCGAACCGGTTTCAAACGGTTGGGTGGCAAATTTTGTATTACTTGGTGGTTTTGTCATTGCCTACCAAAAGGTGCACTTGTACACTTTCTTAACAGACTTCTCGAAGACTATCTCTGAAACATTTTGTGTTTTCTCAGACTTAAAAAATAAATCACAGTGCACAGTACTTCCTGATCTCGCTTGCCTGAATTCAGACAAACAAACTACTATTGATGGCCTGACTATCATAAAAATTGTTTGATGGCATTCGCTTTGCCGTTGTTTATCATATTTCATAGGTCTCTAGCTCATGGGAGTCTATGCTTGCATTTTGTTTTAAGGAACTCGCATAGATTTTCGTCTTCTTATACACTCACTACTTTAAATTTGTCTTTCGTAACATCTACATATATACTATAGGTATAATAAAACCTACGTTAAGTGGTTGCTTCTTAAATTAAATGGCCTCATAAATGGCCTCCGATGATTATTTGAAAGGAAAACTTTATTGGTTTTTCAGTATAACAAATCAATAAAAATATTTAGTTAGAACAAAAAATTTTTATATATACCCAAGTTTCCAAAATTTTGAATATTTATAAAACTTAATTTATAATATTATTTTGCCAATCAATTTTAAATTTCATTGCTTTTCAAAATTTATAAAGGAAACACGTTTTCCCATCGAGTACTTCCAATAGCAAAAAAAAATTTACAATAATTTTCCATTCATAAAAAAAAAATTTATAAAAATTAGATATAAAGATGTGCAAAACAAAAATAAAATTTTTTTTTTTTTTTCGTTGTAGAGGATTAATACCAGCACCAGCAAAAAACAACGTCATGAGGAACATTGCAAAATATAAATATGTTTCTACATTCAAAAAATTTTCTCACGTAAATATTCCGTTGTCATAAACAACATGTACTGCATTATTTATTAAAAAAAATATATGTGTATACTAAATAAATAAGAACTAAAAATACATACAACATACAAGACGATGTAAGAAAAACCAGAAACTACATACCAAAAATTTTCTAAGTACGCATTTTCACAGAGCTTCTGTACCAGTGGGCGTATAATGATGCAAACATTATCCACTAATAATCATCGTGTGCGTAGTCCGGGACACCCGGTTTATACTATCGTCGCCTAACCGTTAACAAAAAAGTTATCTACATTAATGTTAATTCATTAATTCCGAAAAAAACGACGAATTCGTTAAAGTTAACTTTTTGTATGGAAAAAATAATGGAAACATTTAACACAAAAGTATTATGACCACGGAATATTACTTCCCTTGCTGAATATAAAGAGTATAACTTTCAACCCGGATATATATATTTTAGGCAGGGCAAACATGTAGAATTTTTAAATTCTAGAAACCAATAAAATTTTTGTTATTTTGAATTAAACACAATTCCTTTGAGTAAAGAGTTTTTAACCAAAGCGTTAGCTATTGGACTTCTGATTTTTCATTATTTTCACCACAGGAAGTTTCAAATTTATACACCTCGTGCTTCATCTATGCTTTATTTTTATGATGATTTCAGTAGATACAACTAATTCAAGACGCTCGAAAAACCTTCAGTTTTAGCGTGAAACCTCTAGATCTAGAAACAGTGAATGAAATCGGGTCGCCAACACTTTATTGCCCGAACAATTCCGTGGAGTTATCAACTAAATACTGTTGCTCTTCTTGCTTTTTATTGACTGGATGTTCGTAAACGTGAGTGAGCATGAGCGAAAGTTAAAGGATCGTGCGTAAAAACTTCGTTGTTAGCATGCGTGATGGTGAGAAGAAAATCACTCACGCACACCTCTCTACTTAGTTTCCATGTTTAACTGCATTTCAACTCCATCCCCGAGAGATGGGGTTTTATTTAGGATGACTCAAACGGCAATGTTATCCCTTGGCCAGAATATCAAAATATAGCCTTAGTTGAAAATTGTTAGTTTTTGAGATGTTGATACTTTTATGAATTTTGGAAAAATCGATATCTTAGATATAAGTTTTGAACAGTTTTCGAGTGCTAATTTTGTGAACGGTAAATAGCCCTGCTGTTGCTCACAGTCGAAAATAAAAGCAATATGGTGATACCTTTAGAATAAAATAAAATTTTAAGCGGTTCATCAGTTTTCACGAAATACACAAAAAAGTGGTAATATCTCAAAAACTAAAAATTGTTTACTCAGGATATACTTCGATGGTTAGTTATGAGTTGGCCTATCAGTCCTTCAAGGGTTGACGTTGACTTTTGGGACAGCATTGTGGAAATTTTAAATCGAAAGATGCTGGGTATCAAATGATATTTTGCAAACTTCTTTCTAATAAAGGGGGTTTCAATAGGGAGATATCAATTTTCTATTTAAATAAGACACAGAATAATTTAGATATCGGGCTGGAATCTATTCCAGGTCTAGTACCCATGTTACATTTGAGTATGGAATTCGATATCGCTCATATGATCACCGTGAGCATGTTTGCAGCGATCGATTCTTTGTAGTCAATTTTCCACAAATCATCCACAATTATTGACCAGAACAATTTACAATTTCGCGTTCGATATTGCCCTGAGCTCCTCTAAAACGTTCTTGGTTGATTGGCATCAAGAGATGACGGCTGAACCTAACGCCATAAAAAGAGATAGATCCAAAGGCGTTCAATTGTCAAAAATGAGCTTCATCGCTGAAGACGATTTTTCGATGAATTCAGGATTTTCTTCAAACTTTTGTAGAGCCCAATCGGAAAAATTTCTACACATGTTCACGAGGCTTCAGATCTTGTGTTAATTAGATCTTGTAAGGTTGTAGGCGAAGAGCCCTACGCAAAATTCACCACAATGTGGACAGAGATTCTCAATTCTTGTGAACGGCATGGAATAGACTGATTTGGCGATATTTTCGGTACTTCGATCGGTGCAATAGTGAATATCAATAGTGAATAACAATAGTGAACGCACAGCCTGTCTGGTGGTACGATTATTACGGCCGAAAATTAGAGTAAGCGCTCTTGCGATCTAGGTCGTGAAATTACGATAGTAATTTCTTAAATTTCCAACGTTGAATGACATTTTGACATTTCCTGACTAAAAAAATGTAAGGGTCCGTTTGTATTTAAATACAAAATTAGTATTAGTAATTAGCCATTGAAATACCCTTTACTGAGGCGATTTTTTAAGAAAATCTTGTCTTGTCTGCCCTTCATAATTTTCTTCCTTTTTACTAGGCTTATGCAGTGCATGGACTTATAACTAAAGTCCTAGTTCAAGCAAATAAACGAGCCCGCTTATGCGATTCTTTTAAAATGAGGAAGTGAAAAAATAATAAATAAATTTACATAATTCCGAAAAATTTTAATAATTTTTACATATACTCAGTCTGTAGGCGAAAATTTCAAACCAAAAACGTCTTCAAAGTCTTCAACTGCTTAACCTTAAATTATTTTTTAGGATCGAAAGTCAAAGGTTCAAAAAGAGGTCAATATTAAGGGGAAATTTTAAGGTATAAAGATATCAGTTGACAAATTAATTTACGGAAGGCTAATTTTATCCGATTATGTCCATAATTTAATTTAAACAACGAATAACTACATATCTACATAAATATATCTAAATTCAAACTACATAAAAGCAGGTAGTCGTGCATAAATGCATTTAAATGAAAATTAAATTTAGAGTAATTGATTTCCTACATTCAAGTTTTCTATACATATTGACTTCGAATCAATATTAATTTTTCAATTGTCAAATCATTTGTAAACATTTTCCCAGTTGCGGTGCATCATGCTTCATCGTCATCACTATTCAGTGCTAATTTCATTCGTTCGTCCATCCATTCATCCATCCATCCGTCCAACCGTCTGCTGTCTGATTTAGATCGGTTCGCTGCATTCAAACACTCAATTATAATAAACTTTTTTTTCCTAACTGTTGTTGTCGTTGAGAAATTTATGTATTCTAAATTCATTTAATTCAAGATATGCAATTATTTTGGCAACATTGATGTCGATGTTGTTCTTGATGGTTTATGTTGATGAGAAGGATGATGAACGTGAGACAACAATTTATTCTTTTATTTAAATTCATGCAGTTACGAGTATGTACATGAGATTATTAGATTTAAGATACAGTAGATTAAGATTATAAAGGAAATACAACATACTGACGTGTTTTTGTAGATGGGAGAAGAGGGAGTATATAAAGACCTATTGAGTAATGCTCACACTTGGGGAAAGCTTAGGAGAACTGGGTTACATATTCATCCCATATTCTGGATTCTAATCGAAATTAGATTTGTCACCCAAACCTATTCCAGTTCTTAGCCAAATACTTTCATGATTAATAGAAACATAAAAAATAGAGAATTTAAAATAATTTTTAACTGTTGTACCAAATTAATTTCATAGAAATTTTTAAAAATTATGCCACTGTACAATCGACGTCACTTAATGAGAAATAAATTATTGAAAAATAGATTTCTCTTCGAAATACGAAAATCATGTGACATCAGATGCTTTCTTCAGGTTCTACTCCGCTGTTGCTAACATGTGTCCCTTGAACATAAAAATAAATCTATCTACAATATATAATTTAAATACATCATAGCAATAACGAAATAACTTGAAATACTCGTAAAACGAACTACTTTCAGTAGAATTTTTGTAAATGAATAAAAGCAAACAAAAGAAGAAGCAAGCAAGTACAAGAGCAAAAGCCACAAATACTTGTACCATTGCCAATATGAAAATTGAGCAATTAAAATCGTAGATACTTAAATGTAAAATGAAAAAAAAATTAATAAAAACACTAAATATGTTTATGGTTTCCGAAAAACGTTTGGGAAAATATAAAAATTATACTGACACTTTTATAAGCTTTTACGTTTATACTTAGTAAAAACCATTAATGATTTCATCACTGCAATGCAATAAAACAGTTTTTCCACTTACCTCTAATATTGGCGATTGATTTTCCAGAGGCACTAATGGTTTATCTCGGACGGGTCGCGATGCAAAGTAATATACTGATGCTGCAGCGATGCCGGTTATTGTTAAAGCGCCTACTGTGCCTCCAAAATAGTAAAGATAACCATCGATTTCATCGACTGTAAAATAATTTAGAGAAGCGAAAAGAAAAAATAGATGAGAAATTTGTGTATATGTACTTTGAAAGTTCATTATTATAAAATAAAAAGTCCCAAAAAATTATTGTAATATATATTAATGATTTTCTGAATGGTTTTTAAAAAATATCTACTCAGAATTTTACCAATCATCAGCTAAGAGAATATCTGGGAAAAGCATACCTTTTCAGAAAATGGAGATATAAAGAAAAATTTCGTGGAGTCTGTTTACATGGGCACAAGCATCAAAGTTTGTGCAAGAGAGACAGGTAGAAAAGTAAGATAAGGGACAATGGGTTAAATTCCATTTTCAGATTTCAAAATTATAAAAAAAAAATCATTGTTGCCTTCTTTATAAAAATTATTTTTAACACAATTAAATTCATTTTGAAAAATTTATTTATTAATAAAAGATTTCATCGCGAAATGACTATTTTCAATTTCCATTTCTTTGATCCAGGAGCTTTTGACTGACACCAAAAAGTATGTAACTTAACGAAGTAGGTCAATGTTATGACAGACAATTGAAAAGTACGCGTTTCGTACACTGATCTCCGTAAATATGTACTACAAGATGGAGTGTAAACCCATCGGTGCATATGCGAGGTTTCCTGACAAAACGCCTGAAACCTAGATAAAGTCTCTACGAGTAAAACGAGAAACTAGTTAGTCAACTGAATATGAGCTAACTGCTGGAAACCGCATGCGTATCATGATTAAGTATCACTTTAATCCTTGATGCGTTTTTCAATCTGCTTCCCTTTAAAGCTTTTATCACTTTTCGGTACAAAGTCAATGAATTACTTCTTATAAAGGACATCGAAATTTATAGAAAGACTACATATTCTACACAGTACTTATTTGAAAAAGAAATGGCACCGGTTAAAAATTTACAAAATGCATAATTTTTTTTTTTTGTTATTTTAGACAAGTAAAATTATAGATAATTTGATATTTCCCCTAATATAAAAACTAATTACCAAAATATTCCCACTAACAAAACCAAAATTATATATTAAGATTGCCTTAGTTGAATCTCTTAAGTAGGTAATTGTTACGTAGAATATTTATAGTGAATCGTAGAGGGTATTGGGAGCGTATGAGTAACATTTAAATGCCTTTTCTTCACATATCTATGTACCATATTTAGGTAGGTATGTCTAATACCTAAATGAAAACAAAAATGAAAATATGGTTATAAACTAACGAAAAGGCCCTCCATGGGCTGTTTTGCCATTAAAAGTAAAAGTAAAAGTAAAGGTTATAAACTAACAACACCAGTGATAATACTTACGAAAGTATGAAATGTTGCTCATTATGAAATGATTGAAATAGGCAAAAATTGACTTCTCCGGCGACATCGGTGTTTTATTTAGTTTGAGATTTTATTAATTATTTTTAATTTATACGAATTTAATATTTTTTATCATTAAATCGTGTATAATATATTGGATGTCGTTAACAAGTTTTTACTCGAAATTTTTATAAATTCTTTGCAATTACTTAATACTTTTGATGATACCTGAGTTGTTCGGTTTATGTTACTACATGTTCTCATGCATATTTTTATATATTTATTGTATTTATTTTGTTTTGATGGTTATTGTGCAAAAATATTTCAATTATTTGTAATATATAGGCAAGAATTCAGTTGAGTCTACACGTTTTTATTAAATTACTAATTAATTAATTAATTTATGTTTCGTATTAATTGAGTATTTAAATTAGAATTCCGTCGTATTTCCTAGTTATATAAGATGGCGCTGAGATTGATCTAAAAAGAAAAAAGAGGATTGTAATTTTTACTTTTGGAATTAATCATTAAAAATTATTAATATTAAAATTATCATTTTATTCTAGAAAATTAAATGGTTTAGTTATCATGCCAGAATCTTCGGACTCAGAGAGGAGGGAAAATATTTCATTCAATTACCTGCTGTTCTAATTTTTTTGATTTTAAGGTCATATCTTAGACTGCTATGTGCATTTGACCATAAGATCGTTTTCTTCTTTCAAAAGCTAATAGGATTACGATTTAATTCCGATTGGCATATCTGGTAAAACAAATTGCCATTAACCAAAAGAAAAACCACTAATTTGTCCAATTTCATTCAATTTGACGATAATTTAGGCATTGAAAATAGCAATAGCTGCTGATTCAAATGAATGAGTTCTGACTTCCCATTTGGAACATCGCCAATTTTGCATATGTCGATTTAGGTATATATAAATTTTGTATAACATTTACATCAAATTGAAATGACACAGTGACATTAAATTGTCACAATAAATGAATAAATTGTAATAATAACAAATTGTAATGGCAAATGAGTTGTTAAAAATCAAAAGTGCGTAATAAATGAATAAATTGTAATAATAACAAATTGCAATGGCAAATGAGGCAAAATGAAAAGTGCCCAAGCCATACACATGAAAAATTTTGGGAAATTCGATTTTTACTTTTCTTTCATTCCAGTTCATAAAAATATAAAGTGATGAAATGAAATGAATAATTGACTTAGAGAGAATTGGGCATGTTAGGATACTGTTGATATTAAAAATCTTTAATATTTTAATCGGTTTTGCCAACTATATCCAGTATACTTATGAGCTTCTTGCTATTGCATGACCGGACCAAAGTATTTTTAGGTGAAAAAAAAGAACTGAAATCGGAACCAAGGTACAATACTCGCACGCATTGCTGAAAAAGGTAAAATGATATCTAGAATTTTCAGAAACTATCTTCAATTTCATCTGGAAAAATTCAGTTCTGAAAGATTTTTATAAATCCTATACTAAAAATTTAAACAAAAATTTTAATATCAGTTTCATGGATTAAAACAGAGAGTGGCGTTAATAAGAAGAGACTTAAGAGTATACGGGCTAAAGTTCCAAAAATAAAAGTTTTTATGTTCATTTTCAGATTCAGTAATTTTTTGTAAATGTATTTTAACAAACAAATATCTTAAATTATACTGTAATAAGCGCCAATATCGATATTAAATCAAATAAAATATTTTATATAAATTTTCACTAGGAATAATGGATAAGCAAATACTGTTCCGAAAATTTTCAGCGTGGTACTTAAAAGCGAATTGGAATGTACACTAGAATATACCAGACTAGACTTTTGTAACCCTCATCATTACATCATTTTTTGAAATAAAACTCGTCGCCCTTAATTTTCTTTCTTTTCTTAAAAACTTTAAAAATGTTACTAACTTTTCCTCCCCCCTTAAGAATAATTTTAATAATTTGGCTTAATGGTTCACAAAATTTCAACTAAATCAATTATTCCACAGATAACGTTCCTGTAAAAGAACTCCGATTTTGATAACTTTTATGCCAGAGCCCCCTCATGAAAAATGTTAAAGTCAAGACGAGGGCCTAAAATGTGTTCTTTGGACATTAAATTTCAGTCAAATCGGTATGTCCATAGATATGTGCGGAAATATTATATATACATGTACTTATTGCCTGTAATGACATCAATATCCTATAGAGGTACAAATCTTTGATTTCTGGGACTATGCTGCTTAAAATACGTGATATAACCGGAAAATGCAGACTTTTTTGAAGTTTACAGAAAACCATTTTTTACTACTCCTCCTCTCTTTTCGAAAGTATTTCCTTTTTACTTACTTTTAATGGCACAGCAGCCCATGGAGCGCCTAGGCCGAGCTTTTCGCATCCACTCATGTTGTGAGTGTTATCTTTTTACTGGAATCGAAGGGATCTACAGTTTAATGCCGAATCCGAACGACGAAGTGAAAAGCTTTTTCATAGCAATTTTTACTCTTGTAGGTTTGCCATTGCCTGCCCAAAGGCATTTCTCTTTTTCACTTTTTTTTTGCCTGTGCCGAGATTCGAACCCCGGAAACTCTGCGTAGCAGTCCAACGCATTACCACTACGCCACAGCGACCACTTGGTACCCACAAATTCTATTCTATTTTCATGCTTGAAATAATGACATATGTACTTTCTTTGAAAAGAATATCTCTCATAATAACTAACACAAAGGAAACGTATAAAAGTTACACCCGGACTCACCTATCAAAAATCGTCAAATGGAGTATAGATGGAAACTTGGAGTAAGAACAAAATATGTTAAAATTTTCGTAACGAACAACATTCCATCAAAGTTGTAGGACTTAAAAATAAGAAATAAGTATGTATATTTATATAATAAAGAGCTTGAATTCCAATAGAAATGAATGTGTATGTGAGAAATTCTCTTTCAAGAAATCAACCTTTCATAGTCGAGGAAAATGTGGTGATGTGATCAAATTTGGGTTAATATTCCCAAATCGATTTGTGTGTGTATGTAATGCGGGACATATGGCGTCCCGAATTCTGAGACGTCCCGCTTAATCTGGTATAGTTGAGAACCCTAGATACAGGTCATGACCATTTCCATAGATTTTAATACGCTGATAGCGAATCTAAAGCTGAAATTAAGACTGCATATTTTTGAGAAAAATTTAGTAGTAGGGATCAGAAATTATGTTTTACCCCTTTTTCATGGTATTTTTGTGGAATGCTTGAATGGTTTTTAAAAATTATGACTTAAAAATACGATTTTCAATTGTAAGAATGCTAATTTATGATCCCAGAAACCCCAAATGCTAAAGTGTACATACATACATAGTATGTACATAGTTGATTACTAAGCTTTGATTTCGTAAACTTTTTAATTTGTTTTCCGCCCTCTTGAAATATAAAATAAAAATATGAAAGAACTTCAGTATGCATAATTCCATCAACTATTTATAGCACAGTTTCATAATTCTATTGACTTTAAGAAAACAAAACCAACAAAAAGTGAAACCACAAAAAAGCATTAAAAATTCTATAACAAAAAGAACATTCGATACTTTTGTTTGCAGTTGAAACCTAAAGCAATTTCTTCTTCTCCTAGCCACCAACCTAACTAGAATCTTAGATATCGCTGCTACCTTCATCTGCTAAAGGCCTAACATACAATTTTTCAAAATCGTCTTTTTGATGGATGACTCTAACAAAATGGTAATGTCATACTCTGAAATCTTATGTATTTATTCTATTAGATAAATTACAATAAACAATTTGAAAATAATAATCCAAATACTTATTTCATACCATATGTTTTAAAGTGTTTCTGGCTTCTTCCGTAAAATTTAAAAAATGCGTGTTAGAGCTTTGGATAGTGATCTGTATTTGCCTATTGCTGCTCTTCTTTAGGCCTCTTATTCTATTCTACAATTACAATAAATTGATATGTAAACTAAATTTTGCCTTTTCAAAAACACCACACCATTTCGTTCCTCCTCAAACAAACAAACAAAAAGTATAAGTAAAAATAAATAGAAAATAGTGAATATAGGCCAGATGTAAACTGTTAGAAAATCAATAATATTCTTAAATTTTATTGATTTCTGCCTTCTGGAGGCACATACACGCAAACATGAGGCATATTCTTACTTGAGCATTTAGTTGCACTTTTTATTTTTTTTTGTAACAACAACACTTTTGTGCCATATACTCCGTCACTGTGTTTCTAGGTTACGAGTATACTCACTTTGGTGAAATGTTTGTAGTATGGAATATGGAATACTTATGGTATCTTTGTATTTTTGTGATCACAATAATTCCAGAAGATATTGAGATGTTAAGATGAAATTCGAAAGGATTAAGATCTTTGCCAAAGAGCAATTATGGAAAAAAAATGTAAGTACCTGCTTCCATACTTAACATGCATCTCCGAGTTACTTAATTTCGATTGAAACTAGAAAATAGTCATATGGTCTATTTGTGGTGGTCGCTGTGGCGTAGTGGTAATGCGGTGGACTGCTACGCAGAGTGTCCAAGGTTCGAAACTCGGCAAGAGTAAAAATTGCTATGAAAAGCTTTTCACTTCGTCGTTCGGATTCGGCATTAAACTGTAGGTAGGTCCCTTCCATTCATGTACAAATATAACACGCACAACATGAGTGGCTGCGAAAAGCTCAGCCTAGGCCCTCCATGGGCTGTTGTGCCATTAAAAGTAAAGTAAGGATATATTAGATTGCATTTACTAAATGTGCCAAGTCGTGCGTCAGAAATTGTGATGGTGGAATGGTTATTGGCAAGTATTATTACCTAATATTCGAAGTCTGACGCAAATTACAGAGAATAGGTGTTCTGCTGTTCCCACCTCGCCACTACACATGATGTTCCGTCGTTCGTCCCAACTATATTACCTGAATTCTTCAGCAAAACATTGTCCCCATGGAAGTCTTTATCGATTACCTGCACTTTTCCTGCAGCAATCAAGATATCTTTTCTCTACTATCATCACTTAAAAATCAGAACGAATAGGGTATAGAAAAGTCAGCGGAAATTGATTGAAATCATTTTTACTTGTTTATAGTTTCATTGTGGGAAATTGGCTAATAAATTTTCCAATGACAGCAAAAGTGTAGCTGCTGTTTGCTATTATACTTATACAATTTTGCGTATCGTATGACTTCCCTTCTCCCTAGACACACACTCGTGGCCAACATATTGAGAAGCTAATTGTAGTACAATTATTTCTCGTGATTTGTTTTAAAGAGAAAATAAAAATCAATATTGTCCTTTTAATTCATAAAAAATGTTTATTGCCTACGTGTACTCGTATTTCATTTAAATTTTTTATAACTAATTTTTTTTTCCTAAAATTTAAAATGTTCAATTATGTGAACTTGAACATGTGTTTACAAACACAAGTGGATCTAAGTAAGTACTTAAAATACATTAATAATTTTACGAATGAGAAAATTAACCATGTAGGCTATAATGAAATGGTACTAAAGGCCAAAGAGCATTTATATTGTACGCAATTATAATGCATGGTAATATCAGCAGCTGTTAAAATATCATGAAATGGATAGAATAAATAGACATTTAAAAAAAGATACACATATTTACATACATATGCATATATCTATTCATTAAGGTATTGCCCACGTATGAAATCTCATCTTTTTCTCTTATATAATAGGTATACAAAAAAACAAAACTGTTCACAAAATCAATGGAAAATTAATGGAAACGTACATTAAACACATATTCCATGAAAAACTTCATAAAATCGATGAATTGGCTTTCTAGACACTTTTTTAATGAACAGAATCAATGAAAATGTATAATTTAAAGAATAAGTTCAATATATAAAACTTCCAAAAATATACGTCAACTTGTAAACTTTCGTATAATTCTCATCCACTTCATATCGGTAGGAATACTCGTATATGAAGTTTCATTAGAAAAAATTATTCCATATAAAAAAATAACCACCAGCAAAATTTCAATAACTTAATGAGGGTTTCGTTGATTTAATAAAGTTGTTGATTTAATTAATTTGCTGATTTTTAATTTAATGAATGACTTTCATTAATTTTTAATGAATTTTTTCCCTCCGTGTACATGAGAATTTCATTAAAAATAAATAGTTATTTCTTAATTAATTTGGTCAGAAGTGAATGGAAATCACAGAGAGAAGTCCTTTCTTTAAGGTCACATAAAACTAAAAACAGTACAATTATACATATAAGTAAGTAACAAAATCACAGAGCAACTAAATAGTTTCACACCTTTGTTGTGGTGAGGGTGCAATTAGTTAGAGTTAATGATTGCGAAAATTTAATGATATCAGCTCAGGTTCAGCCGGACCAAGAGATCTATGCGAAAGATCCAAGAAGGAATGTCAAGTCAAGTTAAATACAAATATCTTTGCAAACACATACCTATTAGATTTCCGATCGAACGGTTGAGTTTGGCTCCGGCCTCGGAAATGTTTTGCCAAAAATCACATGTTTAGATTAGACCATAAAAAATACTCCGTTGATTTGGCCGGACAGTTAAAGTATTGAAATTTAAGGTATTCTGTTTAGAGTGGTCGCTGTAGCGTAGTGGTAGTGCATTGGACTGCCACGCAGAGTATCCGGGGTTCGAATCTCGGCACAAGCAAAATCAAAAAGTAGAAAAGGCAGCACCTCTTGGCAGGCAATGGCAAACCTACAAGAGTAAAAATTGCCTATGAAACGCTTTTCACTTCGCCGTTCGGATTTGACATTAAACTATAGGTCCCTTCCATTCATGTACAAATGAGTAGATGCGAAAAGCTCGGCCAAGGCTCTCCATGGGCTGTTGTGCCATTAAAAGTAAAGTAAGTTTAGAGTATTTATGCTTAGACCCTCAGGCATCATAGATCCGTCAAGAAAGAAAGTAAACCCAAATACCGTCCAAAAAGGGATTAATAAGTTTTATTAATTAAATCGAAGTACATGGCAAATGCATTTCGCCCTCTTCTTTGAACTATTGGGGACATGTGGACCCATTTCATTTTTATTTATCATATAATTTTCTATATATGTAATTATATTGTTCTATAAATTTCCAAAATAAGTATGTATATTTCAAGTGAAAAATTCCTGGCTTCTGGCCGGGTTCGGAAACTGATTTCTTAGGATTGCAAATGTTTTTTTTTTGCTGTCAAGCTCTGAAGGCACACACTGACTACAATGTCTTAATTGGTATGGGGGTATCCAAGTGAAACCTCCAAATTGGGCCAACCCTCAGAACCAAAAAGTAAATTTAGGTTTTTGTTGAAAGAAAAAGTGTTAAAATAATTAGTGTTAAAATAATTAATGTATTGAAAAAGTTATATTTATGTTTATGTACATACTTACATAACATTTTAAATTGTGTGTAAATATTTCAAAGTTCCACTTAATGCGTATGTGAAACGAGAAATTGTCTTCTTTTATGGGTTTTGTGAAATAAAAATATTTAAAAAGTGGTCCAAATTTTTTACTACGTAAGTAGTAGAAAAATTCAACATACTGATATCGTGTTTGGTTTAAGAACTGGTCCGATCATTGAGTGTCCTAATTAGTAGGTTTTAGGTAAAGATATTCGCTATACTTAGATAGTTAAAAAAATTATATTTTTACACCAAACTTCTTTCTGGTAGAATTTTTCTACCGACAATTCTATCAGTTCTACAACATGACTTCAAACGCATGAAAACATGATGTTATGGAACATACACAAGTGTTATGTTATGGAATTTAAGGATATTCATTACATTTTATTATAATTTTATATTTGAAATTAAATGTTAAGCTAAAAATTAAAGTTCGATGAGACACAATTACCTACTTATTCATCCCACCTGTTTCAAGGGCTGGGATTCCGGTAACACCGAGCTCTTGCGTTTCAAAATCAAAACTATGGAAACTCTATGAGTCTGATCTTGCTACTTCGAATGTGGCCGAAGAAGTTGGCTTCAGATTTGGTCGGACACTAGTAGTAGTTAATAACTCAAAGAGTTTCCTAAATAGTAGAGTCTTGAATGCAATAGTGAAATAATTTTCCAAGCATTTTTTTATCATTAAAAAGTCATTAAATGTAAATTTTATTAAAAGACTCAAATTAAAGCAAATTTATACAAATTTGATATGATTATAAAAGAAAATATAAATTATTATAATAATAAAATAATAATATTGTCAAAAAAAAAATTAAAAATTAGCTAATGTAAATGGAGCATAAAAATGTATGTATCTTTAAAATCGAAATGTTGAAAACGTTTAGTTGACAATTTTTTGGTATTTACCCAGTTTAATAGAGAGCAGTTAAGCGTGAAAAGTCAGTGCTGAACAACAACAAAATATTGCCTTTACCTAACACCACCTCCAACTCCATAGACTCTTCCCACACACCATCGATCATCGAATAGATTTTTGTTATATGATAATAATTTTGCGGTTGAATAATTTTTAATACATACCTAGCAAGTAAAAGAACAAGTTTAAACCGAAGAAATATAAGAATACCACATAATTATGCCACAAAAGTTTCATTACACTTTAATGGTAAGAAATATAGAAAAAGAATAATTACATTTCTACTGAAAGTATTAACTTATATTATTTCTTATTGTATATAAAAAACAATGAGCAAGAAAATATTGAAAACGTCTAATGACCACAAGAACAAAAGAACTTTCTAAGTGGCTAGTTACATAAATATTATTAATAAAATATTAGTTTAAACATAGTTTAAGTTCCGAGGTGTCACATATCCATTTACGGGCTATAGATTTGCAGCTGCGACAATGTGATACATGTACTTATATAATGCCTCATTGCGCTGTCTGGTTCGCAACGTTCAATGCTGGCACAGTGGGGCATCTGTTATTTGGCCCTCGCTTCACGAACAACGTTACTATGCACATGAAATTCAGATGAAAGCTCTTTTAAGGCTAAATCAAATAATCTTGTCTCCCCTTTTCCAATTTCGAGGATGCTCATTTTCATCTTTCTTTTGACGGCACAACAGAGCCGAGCTTTTCGCATCCACTCATTTTATGCTTCATTGTTCCTCAGATACTAGGGCTGGGAAAAACATCGACAGCTATAGATAGGTAAGAATCAATAGTTTCTAGTGTTACCGATGTTATTAACGATGTTACAGTGACTTCACTAAGTTAGGGTTGCCATTGCTACTGATTCGTACTGCCAAGAATTGATTTTTTTTCAAAAGTACTGACTTTCGGCATTTGTAACTGATTTTTCTGTATCACGACAACGGTTTTGACGCTTTGATCGATACTAAACTTACTTTATAATTTATTACTTTCGGAATTTACTTAAAAAGGTTACTTAGTTAGTTGTATCTTACTCTTCCAAAATATACTTTTGAAAGACTGTTTTATTGGAAAACATTATGATGAAAAATGTAAACATTAGCTTTTGATCTCTTCTAGACTATATTCAGCTTCCACACGGTAATGATTCAAGACGATTACTTAAACATAGTCCTTACATAGTCCTTACGAAAGTGAAAATTACATTCATATCGACATTATTAAAATTTATTTAATTGATCTTAACTGTACCAGCTATATACCATAAGCTTTTTTGCGGGGCTAGAAAAGGAGAAATTACAGATGCTTGTCGATGTTTATCGATAGTTTTGCAAAAAAACTCGGTTTTTTATTGTTTTTCCCCAGCTCTATCATACTATATACGAGTATATATAAAGGCTAATATCACAGAGAAATAGTCCGTAAATGCTACTGGAAAGTGGAACGATTCTATTTTCTCATAAATTCGCTGTTTTATCAAAATTCGTTAATTTTAATGTTAAATTTTGAAGAAATTTTAAGACGGCGTTAAATTGTAAGTCCAACCAGTATATATTACCTTGTTGCTCTACACATGGTCTACATGTGGTCGCTGTGGCGTAGTGGTAGTGCATTGGACTGCTGCGCAGAGTGTCCGGGGTTCGAATCTCGGCACAGGCAAATTCAAAAAGTAGAACAAATAATTTTTCTACACGGCACCACCTCTTGGCAGGCAATGGCAAACCTACAAGAGTAAAAATTGCCTATGAAAAGCTTTTCACTTCGCCGTTCGGATTCGGCATTAAACTGTAGGTCCCTTCCATTCATGTACAAATATAACACGCACAACATGAGTGGATGCGAAAAGCTCGGCCTACGCCCTCCATGGGCTGTTGTGCCATTAAAAGTAAGTAAAGTTGCTCTACATATCCACCTAACCAGCAAGCAGTGTCTGTTCAGGGTGGTTGAATCAATATGTACCTGACCATTAAAAAGGTTTGAGACCTTACCAGGATCCTCTGCTTTATCCTTATAAATATCGTATGAACATACTAATATGTTAAACATAACTATATGGAAATAATTATCTCAGAGTGTAACCGAAGTCTTGAAAAATTTTTAGTTTTCAGCAGAAAGACTTTTCTTAAAAGCTCAGTGCTTTTTCAGAAAACATAAACTTTTTTTATTAATACATAATAATCTTAGTTTATTTTCTAATTAAGAACTAAAAAGCATTTTGTTTCTATCAATCGAATCAGAAACTTGAAAAAAAAAATTTTTTAATCTCGAGTGCGCTGTAATATTTAACACTTTATCTAAAACCAACGATTACATTTTACCCGTCACCAAATTAACTTTACACGATTTGATGCCAGATATCTGGCATTTAGCGTTAAACTTTTCGGTAATTCAGTAAAATTGATTCTCGAAAATAGATTCTCGAAATCCTAACGTAATAGAAATACTATATATTCCAATTCGAATTCAGTGCCCAACTATACTGAGAAAACCACCACTTGTTTTCAATCATCTTAAAATTTGTTTAATTCAATAGGCCTGTATTATCAATACAATGTCAATAATATTGAGCGTAATATTTATGTAGCAACGCAGATGTAATAATCTCTAATCAGTAAATCAATAAACTGCTAGATTTTATAAATAGAAAATATTTTAAGTTTTCAATTAGTAAAAACCTGATTCACTCATTGTATGTAGGTACCTACGAACAATTACTTAATTGTGTATAAATAGATCAAATGTATTCACAGAGATCAAAGAAGTGAGGTTAGTAAGTACGAATGCTTTTATGTGTATGTATGTTTGTAGATAATTAATAAAAATGCCAATGTTTAGTATAAAAACAATACCATGAAAAAATTGCAAGCAATCATTTCTTATCAATAAAGTCCGGCTTTCTTTTCGAATATGAGTACAAAGAGCAATTGTTGTTTTTGTTTTGATTTAATAAAATAAATCTTAAATATGTTCATATGCTTCAAATACGTCAAATAAATAATAAACAAAAGTAGTTCATTTGTGAGAAGCTGATAAGAAATGTATATTTAAGTTATACAATAAGATTGTGCTTTTATATTTTCAAAATAGCGTAGATTTGCAACTTGTCTATTTGGAATTTTAAACTTTGGAAATCTCAAATGTTTAAAATTGTGGCATGATTAAAAAATCGACCCTTTTTTAAATCCAAATATCAATTAATTTTTAAATAATCTACATTCACTGAATGGATCAGAAGACGAATGTCAATATTATCATCATACAATTAGAACATACTTATGCATTCGCCGCCACTGTTATACCGTAAATGAGCATAACAAATTTTAATCCCAACTCCGCAACTCAAATGCAAATCGTGCAGTCAAAATCATTAAGTTCATAAAAAAATAGTACATACATTAGGGTGACTCACCAAAAAAAGTTGAATGTCTCACCACATATTATGAAAGATTACCCCGAGGGCATTTCAGGGCACAACATATTTGTTCCTTTTTCACATAACTTTATGTCCGATCGGTGATTAAAGTATATCGTTGGAAATGTTTCATATTCACGCTTTATTCACCTCAAATGTCACCTTCGATTAGTTAGGGCATAAGATTCAGATTTCTTGTACCAAAAAAACCTCAAATACTTATCTAACATACAAACTTTGTGTAATTTTGTCTTCTGTTGTAGGTGGTACTTATGCTTAGTATACTAAAATTCAAAGAAAAAAATTTAGGACTTTAAAAAAGGTCCAGAAACTAGTTTGCTATTTGGTCATTTAAACTAAACTATTAAACTATTTGGTCCAGAAACTAATTTGCTATATACATATGTCATCTTCTAGCCCATTCTCATTATAGGTGAACTTCTTTCGAAATTTTGAAATCAGTCATTTTTTGTCAGTCATACATTGTTTGTACTGAAACTTTGATAAGCTGTAAATTTTTTTTTTCTTTTTTAAAAATAATCTGCTTTTAATAATTTATTTGGAAACTCTTGAGGATGTTGTCTTAGCAATTTGGGTATTAAGGTTTTAGCTTTGTATTTGGTCAACCTCTGTGCGGTAGATCCAGTGGCTGTAAGCAGTAAGCAGTAGTCGTCTTCAGGTGTTAATTTTTTTTTATCATGAGTGGAAAACAAAAACATTTTATGCAAAATTTTAATGATTTTTTGAGAAAAAAAAAAATTACCCTTATATCGCGTTCAAAAAGTTAAAGGAACTAGTCAGAGGTGACATCAGAGAGAGAGAGAGAGATTGTAAAAACATCTGAGTACGAAAAGTAGTACTCGCAAATAGCTAACGGTAACGATCGGACATCATGAAGTTATGACAAAAATCCCAAAATACGGTATTTCGAGACCGCCTAGGAAATACTAATTGGGAAAACTTTCCAGATAAGTGTTTACGCATTCAACTTTTTTTTGTGATCCCACTTAATATACCTACATTTGTTTGCATGTTGTTAATATATAATATAATATGTACATATGGTATATATAAAAGTATTATTGTTATATAAGTTAGGTACATAATGTTGCAAAATCGTTACGGATACTATGTGCTACTTTATGGATTTAGTTTCGTGCGAAATTAACATCGATTTTTCATGAGTTTTGGGATGCGAAAAGAAAACTTAACCTAATCTAAGTATTTCTTGGAAAATTTATGCAAGACAATTTTGTGTATAGAGTTCGGGCGGGATGGAGTAATTGAACTAGCTAATGTGCTTTGTCTGAAACTGTTCTTAGCAAGGCAATTCAAATAGAACTTAGCTCGCATGATTTTATATTTTTTTTGTATAAGAAAAACTTTGTTTCCAGTTATATTCAACTAAATTATTATTTTTTTTTTTTTTTTAGTGCATGAAAAATCAAATTTTTTTAAAGAGCACGTACTTTTTTTTATTGACACTGCCTATTGAATTCCGAAAATAACATAAACGGTAAAAACTCATACTCCATCTTAGGTTTATAATCACACAGTAGCCTACATATGAGATCTACCAGAATATAATTTGTACAAGGAAGAAAATTTATATAGTACATAGTTTGTTTTCCTCTCGACTTTCATCAACAGAAAAGCAACCCCAATAAGACTGAAAACTATTCGAAAAACATTCAGGTAAAAAATCTGTGCTCTGAAGTTAGAAGTTTAAGCTAACACCACAAATTATATGAGATTGGGGACTCAACTGAAACAAGATTCAAACTGAAAGAAGGAAAAGGATCCACTTTTTTCGAGTTCTGTTATTTAAATAAATTTCTTGAAATATCTTTGATTTTTTATCTTGCCAAAAAAAATTAGAATGAAATTTTTATCACAAAGTTAAAGTGTAAGTAAATATTGTACAGGTTTCTCACTTTTTTTGAAATGCCTTGGGCAGTATTTGTAAGATACATATAGACTGATGTTAGGAAAAGTTTTAATCTTTTTCTTTTCAGGAGTTTTTTGGAAGATTGTAAATATGATTATCACAAATCAGATGTTTTTATGCGACTAAGGTGTGTAAGATTGCAAATTGCAAATCAAAGGCTAACATTTTTTGTTTCATACCAACCCTCCAATTCCTCTCAGTACCTATTTCTCGATGGTTTTTGGGTCGCTGTGACGTAGTGATAGTGCGTTGGACTGCTACACAGAGTATCCGGGGTTCGAATCTCGGCACAGGCAAAATCAAAAAGTAGAAAAAATTATTTTTCTACACGGCACCACCTCTTGGCAGGCATGGCAAACCTACAAGAGTAAAAATCGCTTATGAAAAGCTTTTCACTTCGCCGTTCGGATTCGGCATTAAACTGTAGGTCCCTTCCATTCATGTACAAATATAACACTCACAACATGAGTGGATGCGAAAAGCGAAAAGCTCGGCCTAGGCCCTCCAAGGGCTGTTGTGCCATTAAAAGTAAAGTAAGTAAGTAAGTTTTGGTAAAATTCTATATAAAAAATGTTTACATTTTATTTTGATATTATTTATTTAATACACATCAAGATACATGGGCCTCCACCTGCCAGAGGTGGAACGGGTAAACTCCATCGCGCCCGCACTTTTTATAGAGGAGCGTGCCAGTTAGACTTCAATGCAATAATAAACGGTTTCGCTTCAGCTAAGGCATATCCAATTTTGATTCCGGGACCCGTATTTCCTCTCCACGAATCTATACTTAATGCTATGAAAAGTGTTTCCAAATAATCATTGCACACGAATGGAGTTAAATGGAGTCAAAATCGGCTAATTTAATTTTAGGAAAATTCGGAAATTTCCAAATACAAATGTTTTTAAACCACTTTTAACAAATCGAAGAGAAAGTCAATCAGCTTCTTGATTTTTATACAAGGTTCATTGATATAGGAATAATAAAGAACTTCAGCTAGCGATTTCTTCAATGCCCTCAAAATGAGGCTGGAGATAGAAGAATATGAAACAGCTTTTTGACGAAGATGGTGGTCGTTAACGGTATGAGAACTGTTTACCTATTTGATTAAAATTTTCAAACGTTTTTTCAGCCCGAAGATAAATTCTATTTCAAAATTTTTATCTGGATTCTTAGCATACACGAAAGTATCACTTGGTCAAACTTTTCTATTACAGATTGGCATATGAAGACTTAATTTCCCCAATTGGTAATGAAATTTGTTGGTTATTTCTCTGGCCCAAAGTTTGAACTTAAGAATCTTCCACACATGAAACGTGAACAATTTGGAACATTTTAAAGTACCAATTTAATGAAATTCTTCGATTTGTTTAATTTTGCCTAAATTTGTTCTTCTTTTACCATAATTTTTTTTAAGTTTAGAATATTATATGATAACTTACCGCTAAATTACGTATTACGAGCGTTGTTAACATTTGTTGAAGTCGTGATTTTTAATTTTATTGATTTTTTTCGAACTATGTATAAAGGCTATTTATTATAGAGTTATATTTGACGCACTCACTTTTTTATTTCTTAACATAAAAAAGTTTTTTTATTTGGAAAAACAGAAACCTTCACGAGTACTTTCGTTATTCTATAAAACGAAAATATTTCTAAAATTGAACGTCTGCAATCCTGCATGAACAATTTATTTCTAAAAGCCCGCAAGTATTTTTTTTACTTCTCAAGGATATTATTATCAATTGCTCACACTTACTCACACACACACACATGTATTATACTTCATACACACACACATTGTCACCGTCGTAGTCGTCGTCGTCACCGCTAACTCTGAACTTTTGTGCCAAAAATAACAGGCCCAAAAAAGGCAAATCCTCGCAGAAAAGTCGCACGTGAAAAACTGACATAAAAAAAGAACAAAGCCAACAACAACAGCAAAATTATCGACAAGAGAAACACAAAGCAAAACCAACCGATATTTTGCACGTCACAGACTCCGGTGCACATACAAACACACACACACACACATGTATACACAAATACTCTCACAGTGAGTCACTTACACCAAAACAAGAACAGCAAGGAAACCTCGAACAAACAAAACTTGGTAGGTAAAATCAATTGCCTCGAAATATTCTGGCCACTGGAAAAAAACTAAAAAACAAAAGGCTAAAAACGTTTTCCTTTTTCAATTCTTTATTCACGTCTAACGTCGTTTACGGTTTAAACGACAAGTTCGAACTGATGAACATGGAAAAATGTTAATGACAAAATTTCCATAAAAAATTGTTACCACAAATTTGTACATATGTATGTTCATATTTGCTGCAGACTTCAACTGATGTTTACTTTTGTAAGCGAGACAGAGATAAAAGAAGAGAGTGAAATTTAGAGAGCTTGTATAAATATGTTATGTACAAATCTTCAACAAAGCCAGCATACACTGTCCATCAAATGTCAATTCTCGTTTTGTTCTTTAGTTGGCTAGTCAGTAGCATAATGAGAAGAATGGGGCGTGGTACGCCTGACGTGAAACGAATTAATAATAAGTTTTTAATAAAGTTCTACCAGAACAATTGTTTTATGTTTTTGTTTTTGTAAGTTATTTTTCATGAGATGGAACTAATATTAACACTAGAACTACACTTAGCAAGAGTTGTAAATTAAGAATATAACTACATAATATTTATCCCCCTAATATTTCAGAATCTTTAATAAATCCAATTTAGAAAAATCATAGTGATAATTGCCTCGAAAGTTCTTTACGTGTTACTTATATCAAATGGAAATGGTGCCTGTAATATCAAATGGAAATGGTGCCTGAGAAAAAGTTCGTAAGGAGACTCCACAAAATGTTTTATGTCCCCCACTTTCTAATCCTTGCCTCTTTCATACGTGTTTTTAAAAAGAAACCGATTATTAAATACCATTACATTTCGAAAACCTCACAGAAAAGTATCAATCAATCGCCAAACACTGGACTGCCTCCGACCTCCTATTTAGAGTACAAAAAGTGCCCAAATGTAATACTTAAAGTTTTTATACTTTTTCCTATATCACTTGTACTGATTTTACTCCAACAAAGCAAATATGATTTACATATGTATTTATCTTGGTATTCTAAGTACGATAACGTTTAGTTTTTTCAGTTGCCATCCCGTTCAAGAGTGTGGTTTTCTAAATGTGATGTTATTGAAAACAGAAATTGTTTTAAAAAAACACGCTGAAAGAGGGAAAAAGTGGACAGCGTAAAAAAAAATTTTTTGGCCTTCTTAAGAGTATAAGTACAACAAAAACATCGAAGTTCATATGTAAGAATATCGTTTTATGACAGCATCTTTATTTGACCTTGAAAGATTAAAATATGGGCGTGTTGGGTGAAAAAGGATATAATATTCTGATTTAGTGGAATCAAATCCTTATCAATCCTTTGACCGTATGCATTCTCAAATTTCTCGTTGTACATTGATATTATTCGACTAAAGATATTAAGTATTTCTCAAAATAAACCAATCAGAATTACTAAATATATTATAAAATATAATATAAAAAAAGTTAACCCGAAATCGAGCCTGAACCCAAACTCAAACAAACTTGCGAAGAGAATAGCAAATAAGTGCATCTAATCTAAATATGTTGCACAGTGTAATTAAAGTCAATGTTGCAAGAGCGACGATGAGAGTTACTCATTGATATTTGATTTTTATTCAAACCGGCATAAAAAGTATAGAGAGTGCGCACTGCACAATTTAATTTAAAAACAAAAACAACACAGGCACTCTCTCCGTCTCTCTTTGCTTGCTTCTTGATATATTCTACGATGTTATCATGTGTTTTGCCGTATCAGGAGACGTTTTTACATTTATTTTTTATTTTATTTTATTACACTTATGTTTTTTTTGCACATTTTGTAAAGTTCTGGTTGAATTTTAGTGTGAACTTTAGTTTATTCAGTTTGTTTCTTTATTCTTCTGCCTGCGGCATTTTATTTTGTATTTGTATTTGTTTTAGGCTTTCTCGTTGTTGGTTCTTGGATTGCCCTGCGTTTAAAAGCAGGTCAATGCAATGTGAGAATATTTGGAATATACCCAAATTATATTATTAAGTATAAGAACGTATAATGTGCTCACAAACTCAATTGAAATTGTTTATTGGAAAAATACAAATATGTTTATGTAAACATGTACATACATACATGCATATGAATAATACAAATAATAACCCAGTTGTAGATTGCTTCTTAAACGTTTTAATTTAATACATCAAAGGTAGTAATAAATGAGATTTTTGTCGGCATGAGAAAAATCAATAACAGTCTAGTTTAGCCATGCAACAATAAACCAACTAACTATAACAATAATTTTCTCTTTGAGTCTTGAGTCAACCACTCCTCATGAGTGAATTTCTGCAAAAATGTTATAAGGACTGTGGTTGGACTGCTACGCAAAGTGTCCGGGGTTCGAATCTCAGCACAGGCAAAAAAAAAGAAAGTAGAAAAAACAATTTATCTACACGGCACCACTTCTTGGCAGGCAATGGCAAACCTACAAGAGTAAAAATTGCTATGAAAAAGCTTTTCACTTCGCCGTTCGGATTCGGCATTAAACTGTAGGTCCCTTCCATTCATGTACAAATATAACACGCACAACATGATGGATGCGAAAAATCTGGCCTAGGCCCTCCATGGGCTATTGTGCCATTAAAAGTAAGTAAGTTGTTTACTTACATAGCATCCTAAAAGTATGCACAAGTTTTTCCTATCAGACTTTGTTGTTTTTACATATATGTAAATATGAAAAACAAATAACAAATAATAATTCTTAAACACTCTAGTTTGTTTTTGTAGTACAACAACTAGACGAACAAGAAAGAGAGGTTTTATTGTTCTTAATCCAAATAGCAATAGTGACCTCTTTTATTACTCCCTTTTGGAGTTCACTCTATTCTATGCCCTACGACGTGCAATATTCAAAATCAGTACAGAATGCTGCAGCAACTACGATTATTTCAACAATGACCCTAAGTTCAACTGGGAAAAGTACAAACATACATTGTGTTAAGTATCTACAATGTAAACACACATACTGGTTTATGTATAAACATATATTAGATTGTGTCACATTTTTTACCTCTTTACATCGTTGAATATCTAATTAACATTGCTGAATGAAGTACATACTTCTCCAAGTTAAAGTTTAACCCTACGCACTTTAAATTATATTTATTTGTGTAGAGATACTTTAAGGTATAGCTGATATAAAAAATAAATGTTAACCCATCCTAATATGTATGCCTGTAAATATTTGTACCTACCCACTTGGAAACGTATATTGTAATTATTTGTGTTTAAACCATTGTATGTAAATAAATAACTAGGTATTGAGAAAACGTCAGCTGTTAAAGAAAAATGAATCTAACACATGCTTTCATTTTATCCGTCAGCATGAATATCTCCTTCACTATGTTTACCTTTTTAATGCATATATTTTTTAAAATGGTTATGATACCAATAGCTCACTCTCATTGTATATGCCGGATTGTCCCGATTGAACTCGCATAAACATTCCTCTAGGAGAGCATATCAAAATCAAGTCATTGTCGTAGGCGCACATTTTATAGATACATATTTTCTATGATGTGCTCAATGTTGTTGATGGTTTACAATAATTTTTAATTCCAAATACATATAGCAAAACTTTTCATTATCCACAAAAAAATAAATGCATACTTACTAAATGTTCCATTCCCGGGCTTAAGATCCTGGGATCTCTGGAAAAAATACAATCAGAAAAGCTCGGCATCTGATATATTTAATCCCGGGATTTTCAAGATTTGTTTGTTACAAAAATTCTGTAAACGGGAAACGTTTCCGTTTACTTTCAAACGCTTATGATCATTTAAATTTCGTATCATCCACTAGTGTGGAATCGGAGCGTTGCTTCTCTTCAACGGAATAGTAATATGGTAAAATTTTTTCTAATCTTGGGTATGAGAAACTGAATGCTACATATAACATTTGAAAGAGTATTGCAACCCCTAACACCAATTTTTCAAATTTACCAGGAGAAGGGAAAAATATTTGGTAACTTTAATATATTTCAGTATTGTTTCCAAAATATTGTAATGTAAATGTTACAAAAATACGTAATTTTTTTGGTGTATGGCTGTAAAATTTTAGGCAAAGATGTTAATACCAAAATATTATAATCCACCAAAATCCCAATATTGAAAAATTTAACGTTTGGGCTTTCGAAAATTATGGCAGCGATACACAAGGTGGAGCTAAAGTAATGTCATATTGTGAATTGGCTGCCATTTTGTTAGCTCATTGAGCTCTTTTTTCACGGAAATGACATTTGACGCCATTTTCAAAAATTCACATTATGAAATTACTTTTGCCCCACCTTGTACATATGAACATGTACATTAAAGCGCCTCAAGGCTGTACTTACAAGACAAAAGCTATTGCTGTTCTTTCCTAAAAATTAATGTTGGTTAATTTTATGATGATTTCCAAAACTACTGAACTTTATAAATCAACTTTTTCGAAAAGTTTTTCATTAGGTTCATTTGAGATCGAAAAAAAGCAAAATTAGAATTCGAAAAGTTAAGTCTAAAGAAAATTCACATTTTAGAGTTTCTTCAAAACGGTCCAGTTCTAGATCTATTTCGTTAATTCGAAATATCTTTGGAATTTTACTTACTTACTTACTTAACTGGCACTGCAACCGATGATCGGTCTTGGCCGCCTCTACAAAGCTTCGCCAGTCGCCTCTACTATGCGCGCGCTGGCGCCAGTTTATAAGGCCAAGTGCAGTCAGGTTGCCCTGCACCTGGTCTTTCCAACGGAGATTAGGACGTCCCCTTCTGCGTGTTTCTCCACCGTGATTCAAATAAAACACCCTTCTAGCCGGAGCGCTTTCTTCCATTCGCTCAACATGATCCAGCCAGCGAAGCGGCTGGATTGGATTTTTATACGCTTGACTATGTCAGTGTCGGCGTACAGCTCATACAGCTCATCGTTTCATCTTATTCGATACACGTCGTCCACGCATACTGGACCGTAGATCTTACGGAGTATCTTCCTCTCGAACGCTCCTAACAGCCTCACATCATTGATGGTCAATGTCCACGTCTCTGCGCCATACATTTGGACGGGAAGGATGAGGGACTTATAGAGAGTTATTTTCGTCGGTCAAGAGAGGGCTCTACTTCGCAATTGCCTGCTGAGCCCGTAGTAACACCTGTTAGCAAGAGTTAGTCTCCGCTGGAATCTGGGAATCATCATACATAAAATTAACTGAGGTGCATTTGAGGGAGAAAAAAACAAAACAAAAATTTCTAAGGCCGATGTCACACTGGCAATAGTGTGTGCAAATCTGTCGCCAGTAACTAAAATTACTTTCCCTATCTTTCGCTTTCTTCTTTATACATTTTGCATGGCAAACAACAACAATTTAGTCATATCGGCCTAAAGCTGTTTCCAGATAAGACGATATTGTCTTAAGACATCTCAAATAGTCACGTCGTATCGTGTCGTACGTCGTATTGTAAGCTCTAAAACAGAGTATTAAGATATTGTCTCTTAACTTCGAGTGACTTACCTTTTCAGGATTATTTGCAATTAATTTTGTAAGACTTTTGTCGTGGCACAGGGTTCCTATTAACCGCCACAAAATCACAATCAGCTGTTTTCATAAGATATTAATTTTATATTTGCTGCGCATTATTTTTTCCCCAAAAATTTCTTGTCGTGTAGAAGAATATATAACAACAATTTTTTTTAAAAACTAAATTTGTCAGCCACCACGATTTGTCTTAAGATTATCTTTTGTATCAATTATTTCCATCTGGCTCTGTTTCAAATATGAAAGAACACAAGTATGAAAAAAATATTTATTACCCCTTACGCATCATTAAGGGTAGCTGGAACAAGAGCACAAAACGAAGCTTATGAATTTTAAATAAGGAAGAAATTCGTTTTTACATAACCTAAACATATTTGTACTACTTCCCATGAAGTAGGTGGGTATGTGTGTATGTATGACAAAACTAAGGAACACAATGGAATGGGCAAATTGTCATTGACGTCACAGTATAAGTATGCGTCGTATTGACAAAACAACCTCTTTCCACATACGAGGTATCACCTTTTCCTTTCAATTTCATGAGATTTTTCTGCTTTTATTTCCAAATTTCTAGTAAATATTTGTATATTAAGCTATAACTCTGGAACTTAAAAGAGATTGAACAAGCAAAAGCGCGTACTATTTATGTAAAGGAGAAGTTGAAAACTCGTATGTACATAGAACGAGGTTATTTTGCCAAAAGGCCAGATATATGTACATAATATGTACATATCTTTTCTGGCACATGTTATACTTGCGCACTCTCTTCCGCAAACTCTCTCTCTCTCTCTCTCTCTTTTCTTCCTCTCTTATGCCAACTCTTTAAGAAAGAATTTTTATTTTGTATTTGGTTTAAATAAATAAATGTAGGTAAACTTTTTTATTGTTTATTACTTACCGTATGATTGACAAATACTCAATACTTATTTTCAATGAGATTATTAAAAATCTAATTGCACATTTAGTTCACATTTTATTTTGTTTATTTTTGTTCTTACTGGAACTTGTCTCAAGTTGTGCATCAAGAGCGCGTGCCAATGGCAAACTGAAACTTGCTTGCCAGGCAAACAGGCATTCAGCGGTCTTTCTAATTGTGATCAAGTAGCTACTCGCATTCCGTACCTTGCCTACATTCCGACATTAATTCGTAAATAAAAAAAATAATATATATTTTATTCCGTTTTTTTATAGCACCAAAATAAATTTCAAGTAATGATTAAATAAATATTAAATTGTAATACCTCTACATACATAAATGTAAATGTTTAATATGCAAAGAACTCGATGTTTGTAATAATTTTATCAGATATTCACAATATTTACTTAGTAAAGTTGTATACAATTCATGAACATGAAACCTGCTAGACGAAAGTTGTAATACAAACATTTTAATTTTTATTATTACACTCAAGATTAATTGGAACTGCAAAGACGACAGAAAAGTGTATGAAGCACCTGTGAAATTTGTAACAGTGTAGTGGGGAATTAACTTGGCTTTGCTTTTGAGATACCTAAAGCATAAAAACAATTAGGTGATTCACAAGGTGTCGCATCATGTCGTATTGTCATACTGTTGCAAAATTTTGTATGAAAAATTAGAGAATTTATGACAAAAGCGAGGATACGGCACTGAATACGACACCTTGTGAATAGGAGAAACTGAAACCGTTGCCGGTGGTCGCTGTGGTGTAGTTGGTAGTGCGTTGGCTTGCTACGCAGAGTGTCCGGCGTTCAAATCTCGGCACAGGCAAAATCAAAAAGTAAAAAAAAAAATAACTTTTCTACACGGCACCACCTCTTGGCAGGCAATGACAAACCTTGTTACTTCGCCGTTCGGATTCGGCATAAAACTGTAGGTCCCTTCTATTCATGTACAAATACAACACGCGCAACATGATTGGATCCGAAAAGCTATACATAGGCCCTACATGGACTGTTGTGCCATTAAAAGAAAGAAGAAAAAAGGCCTAACCACTTCACCATTTCCGATAAAAAAAAAATTACCCAAATGTGTCGTTCAAAGAAAGGTATGACCTGACAAAACATCAAAGATGATAAATAGCAATCGTGAAAACATCGGGGCATATGGACCACTGACATGGAAATAAATATGTGTGCATTGTCCACTGTCGCTGATCAACGATCAAATTTTACTCTTGCCAAAATAAAAATAAGCCTGACCAGAAATAGAGAGAGTTTGCGAAAGAGAATGCGCAAGTATAACATGTACCAGAAAAGGTATGTACATATTATGTACATATAATATCTGCCTTTTTTAATGACGCATACGCGTGCATGCTCGAAACTTGTGTCAATCTAATGCAATATTGGAAATGATAGGGACATCTTTCACTCTTAAACAGCAGCTAAAACATCCATCCCTTAACCATGAGAGAGATTTGAGATTTCACTCTGCATAGATCATGAAATTGTTGTTGCACCGAACTCTACTAAATTTTACACCGAACACAATATAATGCTGCATATATTGTACACCGAGCCCACCGAGTACAAGAGATAAATATGATATATTCGTGGAGTAACATTTCAATTAAACCATGGCCTAGGCGATCTGCAATTGTGGAAGTAAGTACAACCCATTTGCACTTGCGTATACTCGTATCATAAATGTTGCCCAATCTATTTATTTATAAAATTTGTAGTTGTTTAGTTTCCGTTGGCAGAGAAAGAAATCACCAATCTCCACTTTTTTTATATTACAGTAAACCCCGGTTAAGTACCTCAACTGGCTTTTAAGGTACTTAAGCAGGAAAGGCACTTAAAATGGAAAATTTCTTTGGATATTTGCAGCAAAAGTAGCAAATTACTGGCACTTTGGCGGGAATAGCACTTAGGAGTGTGGTTCTTAACCGGGGTTTACTGTTGTTCCCTTTTCAGTTCAAAAAAAAACTTTAAGCTATATTTTAATATTCCGTCACCTACCCTCTCATGATTGCATTCATACAATCAAGCACACTATAAGAAGATATTGCATTTTGTCCTTCGCTAATTATAAAAATTAAGCTGCGCCAAAGTTTCCATTTCCAGAGATAATGTCCTCCTTATTTTTAGCATTATAACAGTAAATTTATAAACCCTTGACCTCAAAACACGAACAACGTAAAATTTATCCTTTACCTTATTTGCAGAGTCGGCCGCAAGGCACGTGTTGAAATCTTCTCTTTATGCGCTCTTTAATTTTTCTACGCATGTTTTGGAAGTTCCCACCGAAAAGCCATCAACAACACAACGAAACTTATGCAGACTTACAAACACATGCAGACATACCTATGTATGTATGAATGTGTGTACCTATTCACAGAGAAAAAAAAAGTGAAAGAGAGTAGGAACCTTAATAGCGATTGTAAACAGGGTGTTTCAGCGATGATGTCCTAAGTTTTTAGGGCCTGTGTTAACTTAATATTATCGGGTCTTTGTAAATTAAACTTATTTAAAAATTAAAAAAAATAAAAATTTTATAATATATTAGTTGTAATTTTTCACCTTGGTAAAATGGTAAATTAAGATTACTAATTTTTTAAATTAAATTAAAATTGGCTATACATTTCTGAAAACTCCCATAAAACACTTGTTTGCTGGAAATAAGCCCACCAATCCACCGAGTTGTAGAGGTGGAGGTAGCATGTGTGGCTATGAAACAATGCAATAAAACTCAAATCACATGTTTAATGTTAAGGGAGATTCTACCGAAGACGAATAAGTGGCATGCGATAAAGGAGGCGCTGGTTAGACAAAATAATGTAAAGACAAAGGAATATTTGGGGTGGTTACGCAAACAGACGAAAAAAACAAAAAATTAATGTACGAAATTTTAAACTTTGTTTCGCATCTTTCCATTAAGTCAAGGTTAAGGGCCTGGGTTTCGACCCTGGAAATTTAATAGTAACATAGTAACTGATAAAAACATAGGTAGTAAACCCAAAATTATGTATTGTAGAAAAGTTAGAATTTTCGATAAAAATCCGAACGACAAAGTGAAAAAATTATTTTTCTATTTATTTTTAATTTTTTTTTTAAATTTAACCGATGCCGAAATTTAAATCTGGGTACTCTTCTTAACAGTTCAGCACGCTACTACTTCCAAAATCCCCTTCTAAATACGGTCTTGTTTCTAACAATTCTTTGTGTGCATACTTACACATAAAAATTAGACAAATTCATTATTTTATTGCTACAGCATCAATTTTGTTACCATCAACATTTAAAAATATTGCCTTTCTAATTTATTTAAAAACGTAAGATATTGTAATGCTGCCTACTAAAAAAAATAGCATACTCTCAAATTAACCCCTGTCATTCAAATTTAACTTTCATTCTAAAAAGGATGGATGATGATTCATTCTTTGGAGATTGAGAGGAAAAGGATTGTTATGAATGACTAACTCAATAAAGATCTCCAAACAATCTCCGAGTGGGGGGTTTCACGAAAAGAGTTGAGTTCAATGCACGTAAGACCCAATGTTGTCTGTTATCTCACAAACGAGTTTCCCAGCCCCCTGTTAACCTTTTAGATATAGGTGGGGTAGGTATTGTGGAGACACCGACTCTTGATGTTCTGGGCATGTCCATCCAATGTGATGTTCATTGGAATAAACACATTTTAGACATGTCGAAAGAAGCAGCCAAGTGTCTCGCCTTTCTTAGGCAGTGTACAAAATATTTCACTCCGACTTATCTCCGCATTATCTACACCACCTATATACGTCCTAAATTGGAGTTTAATTCGCACCTATGCGTGGAGCTTCACGAACGCAACTGGAGCTCCTGGACCGTATGCATCATCGAGCAATTAAGCTAATAGGAGACAGTAGAGTTTCCAGCGCTATTGACTCCTTGGAACATTGTCGTAACGTGGCTTGCGCCTTTCTGTTTTACCGTTACTTTCACGATAGATGTTATTTTCAAGCTGAGATGCCGCCAGTTCGAGTGTTCATCAGAACTACGCGATCAGCAAGCATTCCACATAAACACGGTATTCCACCGCACTACGCATTACAGTTCCCTGAGTGTTTACTGTATTTAAAATAAAAATTTCATTTATTCTAATATTGTTTTTGATATTGTAAATTTTTTGACAAAAACTCTTTTTTCCGATACATTTTCTATGAGAATTAATCAGTGGTAAGTGTTAATGTTAACTAATCGACCAGAGCTTTTACATAGTTTTGTTTTTTTTTTTAACTATTTAGCACCCACCACAGAGTTAAAGTTATGAAAGATCAAAAAACTATTTTTGACACAAAACTATTTCGATATAGGTGAAATACCATATACTGAATATAAAGTTGTGTATACTTATTCTTGTTCTGTTAATTTACGAATGTTAAAACTAACAAACATTCATTAAAAAATCTTGAAGCATACTTTTAGGGCTTCACTTTAATATACACGCGTACAGTGTGGCGAAGTCCTTAAATATTACAAAAAAATTATGAACAAGCCCGTTAAAATCTTTTTGAAGATATTATATTTTTAAATATTACCATCCCAATTTCATAGAATCGGCACTAAAATTGCATTATCTAAGAAGATATACATAATTTAGCAAATCATTTGACTCAGTGTGGAAGTAGGGAAAATTCCATACCGGTATGAAATTCTAAATCAAAATGCACTGTTAGATCATGTGAAAATGTAGGGAATTTTTAAGAAATATGGTTAATTTACTTAATTGCTGCTCAAAAACAGAAAAAACAATATTTCGATAAAATCGCCGCTTAATTAATCGATGGCTATGTACAATTTAAGGTTTAATTGACCGGGGAATACAATTTACCGATTAGTTTGAGTGCATTTGAACTAAAAACGTAATATATCTGGCGTAATTAAACGGAAAAATAAAAAAATTAAACTTATTTCAAAATTTTTTCTTTTCCCTTTCACAATGTGTTCTTCTTTCTTCTTTTTATGGCACAACAGCCCATGGGGGGCCTAGGCCAAGCTTTTCGCATCCACTCATGTTGTGCGTGTTATATTTTTACATGAATGGAAGGGACCTACAGTTTTATGCCGAGTCCGAACGGCTAAGTGAAAAGCTTTCAATAGGAAACTTTTACTCTTGTAGGTTTGCCATTGCCTGCCAAGAGTTGGTGCCTTGTAGAAATTTTTTTTTTTGATTTTACCTGTGCTGAGGTTCGAACCCCGGGCATTCTGTGTAACATTTCAACTCACCACCTCTACGTTACAGAGACCACCCACACAATGTGTTCCTTAGCCTAAAAAATCCCTGGTATTCGAAATTTCACCAATATCGGGTGGTTCATACATGGCGCTATAGTTTAAAGAAAATTTTAATTTTCGGCGATTTTACTTACTGTTATTCCGAAATAATGGAATAAAGGAAGTTAGATATTTCTGCGGCCACAAGGAATAGCAGCTTAACTCGAGTTAGAAAATATAAAAACTTATTGCTTCTTTTTCATTATAAATCACAAAATAGTGATATTTCTTAAACAATTAATAAAAAACTTTGAGAATTGCTATATTGGAAACATTTTTTCAAAGATTTTTTAAATAATGTAGACCATTGTAAAATCAAAAAGTCTATCCAGCCCAATGTATGGTAGATACAATCAGTATAGCTAAATTAATGCGTTTCCATCAAAACTGGTGGATTTTTAAAAATAAACGCGAAAAATTTTTCATTTGCGGGCAGTGCTTATTTTTACTGCCTTTTCCGAATTGGAGACACTTTCATTTGGTGACAGTGCGTTTTTGTCGACTTGACAACACTATTTAAGTATGATACATGCCCATTGTTCTCTGTTGCTCAGTTGATATTTCTGAAAACAACGATTCCTGAGTAACTCAAAAATTCCATTTTGTAAAATTTAATAATTTTTCTTTTTAATACATAATCAGATTCTGTAATCTGTATATAAAAAGCTGGTAAGCTGCTATAAAATACTAGTAAGCTTTAGAAAAAATTTTTTTTTAGTAAATCTGGTGTATTTTGAAATATTTTTTTAGTCAATAGATTTTTGTGCCACAAAAAGAAACTGAAAAACTGATCACAATTCATTGTCCGAAACTATATTTAAAACTGAACTTTATTCAAGCATAGCATACTTTTAGGCGATAATTATACTGAATAATCTTTATCAAGAACCGTTTATATCGTGTTAACCGCAACTTTATCGTGTTTTCCCTACAAAAAGTAAAACTGTGTAATACAAAAAGTTAAAAAAAAAAATGCTATGCTTTTCAAATTAATTTATTATTAAACACTAACGCGTTGAATAAACAACGCATTTATTTGCATATTAAAAGTACTTACATACCATATAATTGTAATCTACTATACTTAAAACTATCTTCAAAATTACAAAAATCGTAAGAAATTATGAGTGAGGAGACACGCAATTCTACTATATCGGAAGAAATGATGGCAAACTCGATAGGCATCGAAATTGAACGCAGTACAAGTGTTGCAAGTGTTGCAAGTGGTGAAAGTGAAGATTTTATAGACTCTGAAAATCAAAGTTCAGTTGAATTAGAAAAGATAAATGAAGAAATACAAACAAAATCTAACTCAGAGGATGTTATTGATGGACAAAGAAAAAGTGTAAATGATTACAATAATTTTGCAGTAAATAAAAAAAATGCCGAAGGTATGGAAATATTTTGAATTTGTTTTGAATTGCAAGTAAAGATTAACCGAACCTTCATTTGAAATGTCTTTGTTTATAAACTTTTATATTTGTGAAATTCTTGATTAAGGTTTAATGGACATTGCTTTATTGTCAGCGAATGCTAATCAGTTGCGGTTTTTGCTTCAATACAATCAAAGGGCGCCGTCATATTACATCAGTCTTGGTTTGGTGATAACATCACTGTGCTTACAAGTTTTAGTTGGTATTATGCTTATTTTTAAGGTAAACTTTCACGCAGTTTTCCATACAACTACATATTTACATATTATCATTTATTTACCTATACATAGCGCATATCTATTAGCACCAATGTTTATCACTCGGAAATATTTTTTAGAAATATACTTCGGAAACCTTCCTTTAAATTTAAACTCCAAATCATTTTTTACCCCAGGGAATCAAATAACGAGTGATACGTAAAAATCGAAAACTCAAAAACAAATTAAACTATTGACAACACTGTATACGTACATATTGCTCGTTTGCTGCAAGACTGTCATAACTCAAAAAACATAAATTTTGAGAAAATCATAAACTACGAATACGATTTTTTTTACACAAGTACTAAATAACTGTTTTTGTATATTTAACTCGATTGTTTTCGTTTTCGTTTTCTATGACAGTCGAGCATTCTGGTAAACGTGCGATATTTTTATAAAAAAAAATTTCAATTCACAACTCGCCCAGGAATTTTATGATTAAGGATATCGTCAAAAGCGCGATTATTTCAATTCAATTTTAGTTCCCGTTTCAAAATATTATATATGTTGTCAGTTATGAATTGAATTCAGTTGAAATAGTTAATCTTGAGAAAATAATACCTAATAAAGAGGAAAAAATAGCATTACATAATAGAAGAGCTCAGCTACACCAAAAATTATCTGAGCTCCTCCAAATTGTTTGAGACCTTAAAACAGTAATAAATTAAGGTTGCCGTGGCGTAGTTGGTAGTGCGCTGGCCTTCTATGCAGAGACATTTCGATATTACTGCTTAATGATAATTGTTGGCAAGTATCTATATGTTTTCCATCCTTACTTTGCTCATATACCATCAAGTATTCACCAAAAGAACATTTTGCTCTTTTAAGCGACTATTTACAATACTGTTCAAGGTTTATTATTTTTCTTATTCAATAAACTACGAATAACCCAAAGTTGAAAGTAGTTTCATGGTTCCAAATAAAATACGAGTTGATGATTACACTGTGCAACAGTAAAATAGTAATTGAGTTGTGGCTCAGTTTTTCTGGAGTACTTTTAACCACTGTTCAGGAATCTTTAAACAAATTTTTGGGTCAAGCGTCAGGTTTCGTTTGTTTTTTTTTTTTTTTAAATTTGACGTGACCTCAAATACTCTACAACTCTTCTTTTTCTTTTAATATAGCAACAAGTCCATGGATGAGTTTTCGCCACAACTCATTCACTACATATTATAAAGTCCTATTTTGATGTACAGTGTTATATTTGTGGGCTAATAAAATTTCATGTTAACCATACTTCACCGTATTATTACTTAGTAATATTGTTACTATTAATATGATTAATATTATATTTTATTATTTAATTACAGCGAAGCATTCGAAAATGGAAATATCCCAAACGATTTGTACGAGTACGGTTAAATGAGATTCTAATCGGTAACGTTTTTCTGGTAACGGTGGTGAATGTTTTATTGACCGCATTTACGACAACAACGGAAGTAACAAAAATTTAAGTTCGACTCTTAAAGCTAATAAATAAATCAGTACAGCGAAATTAATGTTCAATTATTAGCTTAACTTAAGCAAAAGGAGAAATTTAAATTTTACCAAGTGTTAATAGCTTCTTAATAGAACATTATTGAATAAATTTAGCTAAAGTTTTTCCATATTGTGTCTTTATTTTTAATAAATTTTATACATATTGCAGGTATATATAACATATAAGTAGAAACTAATTATTTTCAATAAAATTAAAAAAAGAATTTCAAAATTGTTAAACTCACGCGAAAGCTTGGAAAATGAATGGAAGAATATAGGCAAATCGATTATGATTTCTTTGGGGCGTACAAACAATTTTTATAAATGCACTGTTGGTATCTGTTACGAAGTAAATGTTTGATAACTTATTTACAATCATTCTGTCACATGACGCAACTTTGTCCGCTGCAGTCGTACGCTTAAGATGAGTACTCCTTCTTGATCACCTTGGCGATGGTGCTCAACTGCATGTTGGTGGTACCTTCGTAGATGGCGCCAATTTTAACGTCACGGTAGTATTTCTCTTGTGGAAAATCGCGTGTGAAGCCAACGCCGCCCATCCAATCGATGCACTTGATGGCGGTGCGTTGCGCCACTTCTGAGGCAAAGAATTTAGCCATGGCAGCCTCCTTCAGGAATGGTGCGCCTTTCTCCTGCAGACGTGCCGCATTGTAGGTCAGCAAACGAGCAGCCTCGATTTCTGTCGCTACAGTAGCGATTTGATGTTGCATCGATTGGAAATCATAGATTTGCTGGCCGAATTGTTTGCGTTCGAGCAGGTAGGGAATTGTGTGATCGAAGACGCCTTGCGCCAAGCCGATCATTTGTGCGCCAATACCGATGCGACCTTCATTCAAGAAGCCCGCTGCATATTTGTAGCCATGACCGAATACACCCAAGAGGTTCTCTTCGGGTATGCGTACATTATCGAATGTAATCATGCAGGTGCCAGAGGCACGAATGCCGAGCTTGTCTTCGGGTTTATTCACGATCAAGCCGGGAGTATCACGATCTACAATGAAAGTGGTGATACCGCGATTACCCTACGAACGAGTTAAAAATTCAAATTAATTACGTAACTAAACAAATATGTTTATGTGTTTCGTCTTTGACGAATATTCGCTTACCGCTTCAGGCTTAGCATTGGCGAAGACCAAAAATACACCAGCAATATCAGAATTAGAGATCCACATTTTTGTGCCATTAATAACATAATGGTTACCATCTTTCTTGGCAACAGTCTTCAAGGAAAACGCATCAGATCCAGCGCCAGGTTCAGTCAAAGCAAAACTGCCAGCCTGAGTATGTGAAACAAATAATTTAAAATGCATTTCAATTACAGCGATCTGTTTCCAACACTTACATACTCCTGTGCCAATTTAGGTAAATATTTTTCTTTTTGCGTCTTATTTCCCACCTTCATCATCAGTGAGTTCACCAATGTATTGTGTATATCAACCAAAGCTCCCACGGCTGGATCAACCTTCGACAGTTCTTCAACAACTAACATTGTCGTCATGAAATTGCAAGCACTGCCGCCCAATTCACTATCGATTTCAATGCCCATTAATCCGTTGTCGAAAACAGCCTTCACAACAGACGGATCGAATTTATGTTCTTCATCCATTTTCTTAACCAATGGCGCAATTTGCTCTTTCGCCAGTTTAGCAACTAAAAGAAAAGAAAATATTAGTTTTTATGAAAATTTCATTCCCGTAATTTATTTTACTAACACAAACAAGCTACTATATTTTTCATAATTCTATTTCATACTAAGTACTTTTCTATACTATTTTTACTAATATTTTCTAATACGGTTTTCTGTTACTATTTCCCCAGTTATTTTTACCAATTTAAAAATTGTTTTCGTAAGTGATATGAAATTTTTTTTTTCAATTTATTAAAAATTAAAGTTTTTATCCAAATTTTCTATATTTGTCATGGTTTTTAAAGGTTTTTTAGAATTGTGTTAGGCTCTAAAATTAAAAAAAAAAAAACATGGATATTAAAGCCACGCTTCCTTTTAATCGATTAAATATTACCTAACAGTGAACAACATATTCACGAACCGGAAAGAAATCTTTAAATAGATTTTTCATTGCTGAACATGAAACTGGCTTTAAAAATATGTGTGGGTTCCAAATAACCCACAAGTTAATAGCGACAAACAAAAGTTTGGCTATATATCGGCATTCATCTGCATACATAAATTTCAAGTTAAAAGTTTCACTGCATGATGGGTCATGTAGAATGAATGATAAAGGATGCAAGGAACGACACGACAGCAACCGGCAGAAGGGTACAACCTAATCTTCGTTGGAAAAATGTGATTCAGAGATATGTATTTGAGCTTACCATTTCCAGATATGGCATCTCAAAGAAAGTTTTATTTTGTAGAGAGTCGTTAATTACTATTCAATATGTAATCAAATGTCGATGCTCATCCGATAATCGTACTTCGTCAATGGGTATTTTTTCCAAAGGTAAAGGAACCGAAGCTTTCAGAAACAAACTAATTACGCAGCTCAAGATTATGGGTGCTAGTCTAAACATCAGGAATCTTTTTTTATTTTTTACCAGGAATTCCAGCAGATCCATTTACCCGCATAAGAGGCACATCCGCATAACAAACTGGTCGGTGTCCGGAATAGACACCGACCCCAGTGCTCTGCGTAACGCGACAAGTGAATTGGTGAAGTAAATTATCCTAATTGTTTTCAAAAACAACTGGTGCAGATTAAAAAATCATCAGCTTATCAGGTTATTCATTTAATACATACATACATACTTATATTCAAAATATATAGTATTTTTATATAGAATTGGGAGCCGAATAAGTCAAATAACCAGGGAGGTTATTCAAGTCATTCCACAATGAATAGTGTCATTTAGGGCATAATTAATTCGGCAAGTGGTAAGTTTGATCAAGACTGAATGCCTTGAACAACGGTTCGGGATACTCAAGTTGACTTTATTTAGTGGGAACTCGAAATCAATGTCACCATTAGCAGTTTGGTCAAAAACATAATATTCAGCAATACCCTTTTTCTCTCTAGAGTTAGTATAAGTAAGTTAGTAAGTTTAACAGTTTAAGGCATTATCTTTTTAGCAGCAAATAATTGCCGAAAATACTTTTTATGATTTGTTTACATTCATAATGAGTACATATAACGCGCATAAAGGAATGCGTATAGATTAAAGGGCTCGTTCTTAATGAGCTGCAAATACGAGTCCAGAAAGAGTCTATGAGTTTCCCAAATCTGAAAAAACCCAAAAAGAGAGTAAAAAAAGAACCGAAAAATGCGATAAAAGTCAACATAGACTGTATAAAAATTAAAAAAAAAATAATGTGAAAAGAGTAAAAAAGGAGGCAATGAAACAAAAAAGAATGAAAATATCAGAATGAAAAACATGAAGAAAGTAGTTAAAAAAGAGAGCCCGAAAGAGTCAAAGAACAGAGTCGTCATATATTTAAGGGCAACATACCGTTACTAAATAAGTGTTGTGTGCCCAACCTCCAATTGCACGAACTGAACTGAATTTATATTATTTCTATTAAAAATATGTCACTCTGTATGTCGCTCTACTACGGTACGAATACGTAGTTGGGAGAAGGCCTCGGTTGGCTCAACCTTAGAAATTGCTACAAAGTAAGAATAGATCACGAGTTATTTTTTCAAAGAGAAAACTTATCATAAAACATTTCATATATTGTACATGAGAGTGTTCCGAAAATGCTTTGAGAATATAGATTTCTAGTAATACGATTTATCATATACATTTGAAAATAAATTTTCAAAAGTCCGAATAGCTCTCCGAATTTTGCTGGGATGCAATTACTACATTGAAAGAGAGAGGATCGCTTCACTCTGCACTCTGTGCCCATCACATGGGTTAAGGCAATAAAGAAACTGTTTTTGAACAGATTCCAGTCTGTCTCTATAGCAGTAATATTGAGGATTTCAAAATGGAAAAAATAAATACATAGGTCTTAACAGAAGTTGCTTTTTGTTGCAGACGAATCGCGTTGTTAAATTCTTTTGCCCATCGTTTAATGAAAGCATTTATTCCTTTAGCTTTATGTATGCACATATTAATTACATAATACTCGTATGTAAATTGAAGCGTTATTTAGAGTCCATGGCTACATCTAAAGTTCGCTTTTAGACGTTTAGCTCTTAACTGGGAATTACTTGCAATCACTTGTAATTATCATTGTATCTGGTTGTATACTTTTACTTATTGAATCAATTCGCTTATCTCTTAAGCTTAGAACCCACAGTTTCCCATGATCTTGATAATACATGCATTGGCATATATAGTATGTAGTATATACTCGTACCTACATGATAAGGCCACTAATTAAACTACAATTCCTAATCAATTCGCATAGACAATTCAATAGATTTCAAGTACCATCAACTGCTATAATCTCATAAGTGACGCATAGCTAGATCAAGTTTTCTGAAAAGCTTTTATTACAAAAAGGTAAAGCTCATACTTGAGAGATCTCATCAACCACTGAAAGTGAATTTGATAGAGTTCAATGTCAATGTCAATGTCTCTTGTCTCAATTTTTTAATTTCTTGCCATGTTAGCGCAGAAGTGAGCAAGCAGCTGATTTCACTTTTCATATTCTATCAAACATAGTTATAAAGACATACATATGTATGTACTATATATACATACACAATACATACATACATACTTATACATATGTTAATATTATATGTACTATGTATGTATAAATATGAATACACGTGTATTACACACATACATATGTATACCATATATTATATTATATTATATCTGCAATATACATACATACATAAGTATGGTAACAGTATATATTTTATTTTATTATTTATTTATTAAGTATGTAGTTATGTAAATAAAACATACAAATACGATACAAACGTACGTTTGTATAAGAAGAAAAATAACTTAAAAAACACAATTTCTACTCAGCTGGGAAAAAATTTTAACTAAATTTTTTTATTTTTTAACAAAAATGTCAGAGTAAACATAAATACATAGAAATATATAAATATCTTAAGTTTTTGGGAGAGTTGCCATATTGCTGTAAATTTTGAGAATCATTTCATAAAACTAAAAGATGAAACCATCAATATCCCACTCTCTGTGATTTTAGTTTTTAGCTTTCATACGACTTCTGAGAACTATGTTCTTATTGTACTAACGAAAGAGACCCAGCACCTATAACCTATTAAACTTTGGTTCATAAATAAATATAATTTTTGACCAAACAAATTCGCAATCTGTTTTTCATCATTCTTGCGTAGACACAGTCTTTGAGTTTTCTCAAATGAAACAGAGGATTACCATAATTTATGCGGCGACATTACAGTTCTTTGGTAAACATGTCTCAATCTAATGTTTCAAGTCATTTCCGAAGATAGTATTTGGGAATGAGGAGATAATTTTTTTATTGCATAGAATTGCGACTGCGATCAATATGAAAAAATGGTTCTTTTTAATCTGTGCCCGTAGCTAGGCAATTGGTTGTTGGAGTAATAAAATTATCAAATATTGAAAGTCTATGAGAAACTTTTGTGGCCTTCATTAGCACTGCTGAAGACAGTAGAGAAGAGAGCAGTTTTAATTGGAATTCAAATCCTATAGAATAATGAATATAAATTCAAATCACCTGGTGAAGCAAAAAGTCAATACTTCAACAGGCATAATACACAAAGTAGGTATACAACATCATAGACGAGGATGTATGTACCATAAAATTGCATAAAAATAAAGACCCTACTTGTACTAACAAAAAAATGTCTACCCACAACCTCTGATAGAAAAACTAATCCAAAGAACAACAACAGAATTGAAAACAATGACAAACCAAAATAATTCAAAACAGACCATTGGGAGTTCCTTATGTAGCAAACTTGACTGATAACAATTACATATATAGATACATATACATATTAACAAAAATCATCAAACATAAACAAATTAAATACTTATGGTTACAAACCACACAGTAGCTTACGAACTTTTTTCACGGACACAAAAGAGAATAGAAAAATAACAACAAAGCAAAGTAGTGTATACGAAATATCTGGTAAAGGAAGTGTAGGAGATATGTAAGGTAGGAGAAGCCTGTAAAAAGACTGTATATAAGGACAACAAAAAGAGCTTTTGGCACACGAATAGCGGTACACAAAGCGGACGTGAGAAATAAAAACATTTAGAACATAGCGGGCACACAGCGGATTTTGAGAACGCAAAAATATTAAGACTAGAAAATAAAGAGAGAAAAAGAATGACACTCGAAACACTTAGGTGCTGGTTATACTGGTGTTCGCTGTTCGACAAAGTGATTACATTGGTGTTCGGTTTTTTTTAATACTATATTGTTCGCAACTTACGTTTACTTTTAATGGCACAACAGCCCATAGAGGGCCTAGGCCGAGCTTTTCGCTTTTCGCATCCACTCATGTTGTGCGTGTTATATTTGTACATGAATGGAAGGGACCTACAGTTTAATGCCGAATCCGAACGGCGAAGTGAAAAGCTTTTCATAGCAATTTTTACTCTTTTGGGTTTGCCATTGCCTGCCAAGAGGTGGTGCCGTGTAGAAAAATTTTTTTTTCTTCTTTTTGATTTTGCCTGAGCCGAGATTCGAACCCTGGACACTCTGAGTAGCAGTCCAACGCACTACCAACACGCCACAGCGACCAACGGCAACACTAAATGGTGTACCAAAAAACCATAAACGATTTTATTAATATGGAGCGTGAAATTAAAAATATAATTGAAAAATTATGAAAATAATATGATTTTTCTTCAATAGTTTTATGAATATATATATTTATATATTTAATATTCAGTTTTAAAAACTAAAAACATTCGCAACTTCGCTTTTCTGCATATGAAAATAATGATGTACAGGTTTGCATGTTTTCCTTCAATTTTACATAAATTTTTGTTCCTTTTTTGTAGAATAACTCATTGCTAACCCTAAATACTCGGCGTGCTCGGTGTACATTTCACCCAGCATATCGTGTTCCGTGTGAGAGTGAGTAAAAGCTCTTTTTTTCGTGTTCGGGCAACAACAATTGCATGGTGTTCGCCGAGTAAACTTTGAATATAACCACAGCCTTAGTGAGTTTCTTATGTCTGAAACATAAATAAAAACATTATAATATACATACATACATATGTATGTATGTATATAATATAATATTATATGTATGTTTGTATGTATGTATGCATATTATAATATTATATGTATGTATGTATATTATAATGTTTTTATTTATGTTTTCATTTATGTTTCAGACTCGCGTAGGAGAAATTTAAAACTATTTTCTTTAATTTCTTTCACCTAAAAAACCACCAAGAAAGTCCGTAAACACAAATCACAAGAACAAACAATTTTAATTACTTTTTACCATACCTTTTTCCCCTTAAATAATCTCCCAAAAATATTAAAATTTCCCTAATATAATTTTCGCAGACATAATGGACGGCAACTCATATCTTATCTTGCTATATCGTACGTCACGTACACACTCCTTCTTTACTATTTTTAAAAACCGACACACACCTACTTCTATATATACTTACATACCATACATACATACATTCATAAATATGTATGGTATGTATGTTTGCATGAATATACGCCGATATTTTATTTTTTTAATTTTTCTGGTTTTATTATTGGAATAAAAAAATTATGCAGATAATTTTTTAAATAAATAGAAAAAATTTAAAAAAATAGAAAAATAGCGCGTGTACATTTTTTATAAATTCAACTATACATACATACATATGTGCTTACATACATATGAATATTTAAATTATTGATAATATTAGCAACGCTTTGTTTCTTTATCTGTGCAAAGTATGTACTTTATTAGTTGGGGGCCTGAAATTCTGATAAGAGATAAACATTGTTTTTTTTTAGAATTTTCCACAGACATAGAGGTATACTTGTACCCAAGCAAATTCTATAAATAATGAAAAAAATATATCGCTGTTTACATCTATTCCTCAATCATTTATCAACATTTTGCTTATAAAAATAAGATTTCAGCGATTTTATATGAAAAAAATATTTTAGAGCCAGTTCTTCAACCTCGAATATCTACTTGGACACAGTTATGTAGTTTTTTTCGTTTTCTGCAAAATGGTTCTTTTGGAACCATTCGAGGTAGTGATATGCTACCTTATAAACACCTACATAAGCAAATACATACGTTGCATAGAGAAAATATGAATAGACAATTGGAAATGATTGCATACTTATACAAAATAAAATAGATAAAAATAAGACTACTTGAAACTATTTAGATCTCTGCAAAGTTTATTGCAAAGTGTAGTTTACATTGTTGGATTGTGTGCAAAATTCAACTTTGCAAAACTCAGGCTTTTACTCCAATTATTTTAGAAGGACTTTCTCTGGACTTAACATACACGAATTACTTGTTTTTAAAGTGGTTTACTTTACTTCAGTTTTTACCTATCACAGAGTCCAGTTTTTGCTTTCTTCGACGATTAATTTTAATGGTTACAAGAGAGGGATATATTCTTTCTGATCAAGTATATAGTAGTTATATCAGTCACAGTTGCCAAATTTGTGCTTTTTCCACCAGAACTGTAGAATTTTTAAAAATAAAACGGGAAAAATTTTTTATTTCGTGGCTAAGCTGTTTTTTTTGGTACTTTTTTGTACTTGCAGACACTGTTTTATTTGGTGGCAGTGGGCAGTGGTTCGACTTGTTTTCGACTTGAAAACAACTACACGTAGCCCAGTAATATCTTCCTATTATGATGCGTGCTCATTTTCTTGTTTGCTCATTGTTATTGACACAGAAATTTCAAAGTGTAAAAGTCCCCAATTCATTCATTTTCAAATAGTTCACTGCTTAAAAAATAATCTGGCGGATTTTTTAACGTGTTTTTTTGTGGTCTAAATTGTATACAAAATGGTGATATAAAAATCTGGTGGCATTAGAAAAAACGGTTATTTTTTTTAATTCTAATGGATTTTTGACAACTCTAATTCATTTTAAAATTATAATCTTAAAAATATTTTGTCAACTTTCCAACTAGGAATTGAGTTCTAAGGAGTTAAACATATGCTGTTAAACACATGCTGGACTCAATTCAACTCTCTAGGAAAGTTCGAAACGTCAAGTACCAATGACAATGACACACTAGAACAGTGCGATGCAGAGGCGTGGCAACAGGTCGCTTAAATTTGCTCTATCACAAGTGTAACGCTGTTTAAATTATAATATCAAATTTTAAACTGCTGACTGCTTGTGAATAAATTACATATATCTATTACTTACGTACACATATTATATTATCAAACAAATCAGGAAGCTTAGCGAAATACACGTTATAAATAATAATAATAATAATAATACCTTACATGCATGCCTAAACATTGAAATATTATCAAGAGCGTTTTTTAAATAAATAAAAACACGGTTCGGTTCGGTGGTTCTCCCCCCATCAATCATTCTTGATTATTTTTTATTTATATTAATGTCAAAAGATTTCAGGAATTCGAACTACTAACAACCTCGCGGCAATGAAAGCAAAACCTCATAAACAAGCCGGCAACTTAACACGCTGAGCTAACGTACGCTGCACTCTTCCAACAGAAAAACGAGACTCACTTAAAGCGAAAATCAAACGCAAGAAAATATCACCATGTGATTGTTTTTGTTGCTATTCCGTTTTGTGTTGTTGTCGTTTTCATATCATTGTAAGTATTTTTAGAGCTAATGTATGGTTTTTGTTACTCGCTTATTGAGAGAGAGAATTTGTTGTTGTTGTTATCTATCGTAACGTGCAAATATAATGGATAAATTATTATCGGGCAGTTTTGAATTATTAAAGCAGTAATATATAATTAAACGAGATCGGATTCGATTGGCGTTATCAGTTTTTCGATATCGCCATATCGCCTCCGAGATATTCAGATTGATTTTGTCGTATGTAGCAAGGTCATGCGTCATTTTGCCGTTAGTTTTGTTTATGTACTCTAAACGAATCGTATTAAATGTAAGGGGAACCATATAGTTTTATTACAAATTTGATTGCCATTTTTATTATATTATAAGTATATTTTAATTGAATATAAAGATTACAAAGACTATTAGTCAAAGACAAGACTGTATCCGTTTAAAACGTTGTTAAAAAATTAGAAAATGAGAAAAATTGTTAAATAATCGGCATATTTCGACTTCATATTCCATATTTTTTAATATATCAATATATTTTATATAATTTTATCTCTTCCTTCTAACGACTTTTATAGTATTCTCACAGATCGGGTAAAAACAAACAAAGTTATGGCCAAGTATATGGTATACTTGAACCTCCCAAATATGAGTTGTTTGTTCCTAAGTCCAGATTTTGAGGGTGTATTAGAAATCCGAATATCCAGTTCGTAAGCATCTAGCATAGTTTTGTGAATATTAACAGGCTACCAAATTTATATTTAAATTTGACCTACATTTTTTACCTTTAATGGCACAACAGCCCATGGGGGGCCTAGGCCAAGCTTTTCGCATCCATTCATGTTGTGCGTGTTATATTTGTACATATATGGAAGGGACCTATAGTTTAATGCCGAATCCGAACGGCAAAGTGAAAAGCTTTTCATAGGCAATTTTTTACTCTTGTAAGTTTGCCATTGCCTGCCAAGAGGTGGTGCTGTGTAGAAAAATTATTTTTTCTACGTTTTGATTTTGCCTGTGCCGAGATTCGAACCCCGGACTCTCTGCGTAGCAGTCCAACGCACTACCACTACCTACTACTTTGTAGGCTACACCTACAACATGCACTATTTCGTGGGCAAAGTAACTCGAGTATGTGTTTTTCCATACTTTCTTTTGAAAATCAGATATAACACAAAAGCAGCAAATGATGCTAAAATAAGCCTAACAATCAATTAAAATATTTTACATTTTCAAAAACTAAACAGAGTTTCTAGTGATCTATTTCTGTGAGCTGTGATCGTGTATAATGAGGAACTTAGGCGATAACTACTTAAGGATTTACTTATGGTTGTTAAGATTTTTAATATGCTAATATTTTTGCCACGTTACAAATTCAAGAAGCGCAACACAAACCGCTTTCTCTTTCCAGCAAAATAGTTACTATATAAATAAAATCAATTTCCTCTTATTAATCTGTTGCTCTCCAAGCTAAAAAATGTCTTTGGACTTTAGGTAGTTTTATCCATTGTTTTTAATTTTTTTTTTTTTTAATTCTTTGCATGGTCAAACATATGTTGGAAATCTCACAAAGATACCAAACAATTCTCCCCCTAGTGGAAGTAATAAATGACGCTTGTCACACCCCAACAATTAAGTATGTATGAGAAATTCCTAAGCTTTAAGTTATTCTATTGACAAGTTTTAAATTTCACGTTAACATTGAATGCGTAACACGAAGATAATCATAGAATTTATATAAATAACATATTAACTATCTACAAATAATAAACATATGTATAAGTATTTATCTAAATAAGTATTCACCCTGTATGTGCATTTATCTCAATATCTTTTATTGCTGTATCAGACAAATAAAACTATAAAACTACACAAAGTCTATGTAGTTACACACAATAAAAATAATAAATAAATAAATAAATTGCAATCAATGCCTATTATTCAATTTGAATATTTTACATATTGAGGCAAAATAAGAGTAAGATAATGGGAATAACAGCAACAAAATAAACAAATACACTTACCCCTCGATTTACACGACAAATACGACGCTCACAATTTGTAACCGTGTGACACGAGACAGAGCTTCCATGTAGAAAAGAAGGATTGGAACTAAATGTTTAGTCATGTAAATCGAATCAAGAGAGAATATAAAGAAAATTCGTGGATACGTTCATAATAACCGTATAACATTTTTTTGAAAACTGGCAATTGGCTTTCTTGAGTGTCAAGTTATGAAGCAAATGAATCGCTTGTACATACATACATAACAGAGGATAAAAGAAAATTTTAGTGCCGAGATTTAGAGTAGGATGATATCATTTTGTTAAAATCTGGTTCGCTAATCACGAATCTGGCCTTGAATTTGCTAAATTGTCTCTAATATTCAAAATTTTTCGATGAACCCGATTATCAAAAAATACATTTATTTTTTAAACATGATATACATACCATTACAAAGATGTACAAAACTTTAATGCACGAGAAAAAATGTCGGAATTAAAGCCGAAAGCATGAAATCGTTTTTAAAACATAACGGAAATTCTTATCTTTATAATAAAGCTAAATTCTTGGCCATAACATTATATTATATGCGTATTTATTTCTTCTTGAAAACCACACTTCTAAAAAAAACAACCTGTACATTACTTCATTGGTCAGAATCACAATTTATTATCCTAGAGAATTTTACAAATATTATTAAAATTCAAATAATTTATGAAAAAAAAACTCTATCTCTACATAACTACAACAATATTGAGAAAAAAGTAAAAACAGGATTTCGAAACGGCAAACTTTTGGGTTCAGTTTCGTGTTCAGGTTCAAAAAAGCCAAACATAAACGTTTATGCTAACCTGGCTTATTTTATGCTTTTGTGTTTTTTATTGAAAATTATTTTAAAATAGACTTGAACGCATTTAGTTGGAATTTGGAATCGGATTTAGAAAATATCAGATTTAGGGGTATCAGGTTCAGGGTTCACAGAGATTTTCGTAGGCTGGAAATATAAAATTAATTTATGTACTTAATACTGTGATATCGAGCCTGGTATATAGTTTTTTAAGTACAGTTACAATAATTAAACAAATTTAACGTATTCCCCAAACTCGAATAGAGTGCTAAAATATAAATAGTTAAAAAATATGTAACGAAGTATAGATAAACCAAGAGGCAAAAACCTGAGCTACCTACATGCTTTCAATCAATATCTACATACACATGTACATAAAGAAAATATGGAAAAGGGGACGGGAAGATTGAGAGGAAAATAAATAATATACAAAAATCCAATTCATCAAATAAATAGAATAACTTTAAAATAACTCGAATAGCGTATGTAAATAATTAATTATTCAGCTACTCAAAGGGGCTACGTATGTATTTATGAGTATTTTTAGGTAGGTATCAGGTGAAACTCGCATTGGTATGATATTTACAATCTTTGTGTGCGGCTTAAATGATAATTGAATTTATAATAATTTTATATAAATATAAGTATTAGCTGAAATACAACTCCCATATCAAAATACTAGATCTGCCGCTGATAGAGAGGGCGGGCATCCCTTTTGCGGCTGATTTGAAAACTGCTACATAGACTACTTTTGCCAGACGGTATCACCGACAAACACACAAACTGTAAATTCTCAAATTAATAACAATTCCGTTCTCAGTTAATTACTTATCGTCCTCAAAGTTGTTCTATCAGTAAAAAAAAATTAATAACAATAATTCATTAAAACAACACACACTGCTTCAATATCAGTTACGTAACTACAGAAAAACTAATTTATTCTATGTTCATACAAATTTGAGACATCAAAGAAATCAAAACAGAAAATTTAATTTATAGAATGAATCTTCAAAAAAAACTGATCTTTTGTTTCTTCTACAAACCATAAAAGTACGTTAAAAAAAACACACACGAATTAAAAGAATCTTTAGACTCAACTTTTATGCTGCACTAATAAATCAATCTTCTTCTTCACCTTCTCCTTCTATTTATTCCCTTCCATTTATCTCATATTCCTTTAATGAATATTTGTATCTTTTTCATGTTGTTGTTGTTGTTGTTGTTGTTGTTTTTGTAGTTTTCTTTACATACCAGTTTCCTTCATCATTTTCTCATCGTCTGTTAAAAAGGTAAGTGGTGGCACGGCACCAGTTCCAGCAGTGGACATGCATTGTTGTTGGCGTTGAACTGCATTGGCAATCTATTAAAATTGAAATGTATATTTAAAATTAGAAAAAACAAAAAAAAAACATTCAAATTGGTTTTTAAAAGGAATAGTGAAAGCATAAAAGCATAATCCGCACTTGAACTCACCATGCGCATGGGTACTTTCCTTAAGCAATTCATTGTGTATTTATGTATTTCTCTTTTCTTTTCACACTTGATTTATTAATCTAATCTAATGATACTGCTCTCGAATAAATGCCAACACAACACCAACGACAGATTAAATCGACGTTTGCGTTTGACTTCACTCGGACGACTGACGACGAGGACTGATGATGAATTAACAAGATCCTCCAGCAACAACAATACCAACAGCAGCAGCAACAACAGTGTTCTGCTATAATCAGCACAAAAGTATACACGCACACAAACACACACATACGCACACAATAAAATAATAAATATGCTCGTGTATGTGGAGACACGTGGAGAGAGAAAGCTAAAGAACAAGTACAAAAAGCTTTTCTAAACCAGATCGAAAAAACTTTAGGCGAAAAAAGCGTATACATATCTACCTACATACATATACTTACTATGTTTTTGACAATTGAGGGGGAGTGGGCGCTGGAAAGTCTAAGGGATCTAAGTGCTATCGAGAGAATTGAAGGAATGTGTTGTTAACTCACCTTCGGCTGCCGGAAGCTTTTTTATTTATGTATACTTATGATTCTATAAAACATACAAATATTCCTAAAACACACACTGCATACGTACCTTGTATGTACTACACTTGTATGTACTATATCGTAGTTGCATTATGCCCTATTCACGCCGTACTGGAAAATGATAGGTAACAGGTTAATAAAATACAAATCAGAAGTTTTCACTATGCACTTTAGTGCATTTGAAAGGTTTATTTTACTTTTCTAACCTGCTGCTCAGCATTTTAGTGAATAGTCGGTTTTAGCTTTGGAAAAAGTACTCGATGAAACCAGGTTTTATCACACAAAAATCACTCATTCGGTTTAACCTGCCGGTTTTTTGCATCCCTACTATAAGTTTTTCACGGCCAACTTGTTTTTTGACGATTACGTCATACATACACTACAGATAACCGATTAAGTTTATTTGCTTTTGTAATATATAGTAAGTATAAAAATAGCAGTCTGAGCACACTTTTAGGATGCTATAGCGATGATCAAAAAATGTATTAAATTACAATGAAAAATTAGAGCATACTTTTACGATTGGGTGAAGTTATAGCGTAACAATTCAATTTTACTATCAACGCTTCAAAAATTTATTTATTGTAATATCAAATGTCAAATCTCATTTGGTAATCTTCTCTTTACTTTACATACTTCACTTTTAATGGCACAACAGCCCGTGGAGGGCCTAGGCCGAGCTTTTCGCATCCTCTCATGTTATGCGTGTTATATTTGTACATGAATGGAAGGGACCTACAGTTTAATGCCGAATTGGAACGGCGAAGTGAAAGGCTTTTCATAGCAATTTTTACTCTTGTAGGTTTGCCATTGCCATTGCCTGCCAAGAGGTGGTGCGGTGTAGAAAAATATTTTTTCTTTACTTTTTGATTTTGCCTGTGCCGAGATTCGAACCCCGGAGTCCAACGCACTACGCCACAGCGATCACGTTCTAATAATCTTCTCTGCTATATGAAAATTCAATGCAACAAGTCTTTTTGTTTTTTAATGGATCCCAGTTAAGTACGTTCTTCCGTATCTATTTACAATCTTACAATCTTTATGCAATCCCAAACAATTTTAATGCTTTTTTGCGCATGCCTTCGAAATTACTTACAAGATAGAAGTGAGATTTAGTAATGCCATGTTAGAGCGAAAATGTGGGTGGGATCGAAAAAGGGGGTGTGGCTTATTACAAAAAAAATGCATTTTCATTGAAGAATATCACAAGGACCATATACCCTATCATACCGTATGTGGTATGATACTAAGATTTGGTATGAAGCTATAGTTTGTCCATAGCTTTCTGTGCGAAAAATATGAACAGGCTTGGGAAAGTGATCGTGTCATCTATCATACTTCTTGCAGTTTATTGAAGTTTACTTCTTTAGTATAGTTTTTATACTTAAGCCGCACACTGGGGTGAAAGTACAAAAACGTGCGATTATTTAAAAAATTAAAGTTGAAGTAAGACGTTAGGTTTTGGTACCAAATTAAAGTATGTATATGAAATTATACTTCACTAGCCGGAAAATTGTTGTTGTTGGGCCTTTGGGTTTTTTTCAGTAACTTTTGTTTCGGCTTACTTGCGCTCAATCAGAAAGTGATTTTTTTAAGTATTTTGAAAAGCGATTTAAAACAAATATTTTTAAAATTTTATGATGGATCCTTCAACATCAGGTATTTTGAAATGTAGTTAACATAAAAATGTTTAAAAAAATATATGATGTGTAGTTTAAAAAAGAAATTTTAAGAATGTCTAAAAAAAAATGCGTTTTTGAACAATAAAAGAAGAAAGTTCTCTGTGAATGAAGCAAAATGTAGCTTAAGTGCTTCTTAATTATAATAATACAAATCCTAATCTACAACATTGCTGAACAAAAGTTTTGTTCGTTTTTGCCCCGAGGGGTTTTAAATATTATAAACATTTAGTCTAGTCATCTTGCTAAGTCAATTGTTTACTGCAGAAAAAATACAACAAATAAATGTACATATCGTGTTGTTATTGTTGCGATATTTCGTTTTGTTATTATTTTTGTCTTGTTCAACCAAACGTTGTTGTTATATATTGTTTAACCGTTTTAAAAATAATGCTGGTGATGTGCAATTATGTACTACTGTGGGCAAAAAGTAGTAAGACTTTGTTCATAATTTCAAATTTTTTTATTCATTCTTCCAAATCTATTTCGTCCCCTTCAAAGTAACCCCCCCCCCGGCCCCAATACACTTGTGCCAACGTTTTTTCCAATTCTCGAAACAGTTGTTAAAGTCAATTTTCGGAATAGCCTTCAATGCGCTTAGCGATTCATGTTTGATGTCTTCAATTGACTCAAAACGGTGTCCACGAAGCGGTTTTTTGAGTTTAGAAAATAGCCAAAAGTCACACGGTGCTAAGTCAGGCGAATAGGGTTGTAGGGTGGTTGCGGAACGATATCAGACGGATTTTTGGCAAAATGGTCTCGTAAAACCAATGCAGTGATTTTGGAACCAATCGTGCATTCACTCTTCTTAGGCCCAAATGATGTTAAAATGGTTTTCGCTGATCCTTCCGATATTCCAACGATGCCAGTAAGGTCTCTGACTGTTAATCGTCGATTCTCGAGCACCAATTCCTAGATTTTATTGACGTGTTGATCATCAGTTGATGTTGATGGCCGTCCTGGATGTGGTTCGTCGTCAACGCGTTCTCGACCATCTTTGAACAATTTGTACCAATCAAAAGCACTTGCTCGCGACATACAATTATCACCTAAGGCCTTTTGCAACATTCTGAACGTTTCGGCACCAGAAATTTGATTCCGCACACAAAATTTAATGGAACTTCTTTGTTGAATAATTTCACTCATTGTGAAAATCGCCGAATGCACTTTTTGTACTTCAGAAAGACAAGCGTATACTAAACACTAATGATTATTTTGATGTGACATTTGGCACAGATGTCACCGACAGTCATACCAACCTTAAAAAAAATAATATTTTGATGAATGGGTTTCCGCGCGAAATTTAAATTAAAAAGTCTTACTACTTTTTGCCCACAGTAGTATGCGTGTAGGTAAAGGGGAATAACTGCGATTATAAATCACGCAAATGCAGCCGGAAGAAGACGAACGAAGATCGATATTTCACCAATTTCTAATTAGTTCTGATCCTATAATTTCCAATTTGAGGAAACTGCCTAAAAAATAGTTGCAGCTTTTAACTAAGTTAGCCTTAGAATTAGTCATATCTCCACTTCTAACTAACTTGTGTGAAGGTAATGATGGTGAGCGCGATGATGATAATGATGAAACTTGCAGCGAATATGGCAGTGATACGGATGAATCAGACGATGCTGAATAATTATGTTTTAGATTTGCTTAATAAATATTAATGTCCAATAAATCAATTTTTTTTTGTAGTTTTCTTCTGATAAAATTTTGTGTTCGTTGGTTTCTATGTCGCATATTCATAGACAAATTTAAGTGCTTACTTTACACAATTCCTACCTAATTTGACAGATAATACTCTGATTTGATAGAAAATAAGTAGGAACTAAACAAAGTGAGAACTTAAATTTGACTATGAATATGCGCCTGTATTTTCATATCTACATATTACTACAGTTTCACTAAATCATTAATTGCTTTATGAATTTATATCCGATTAGACTTTTTTAATGGCACAACAGCCCATGGAGGGCCTAGGCCGAACTTTTCGCATCCACTCATGTTGTGCGTGTTATATTTGTAAACTGTAGAAAGGGACCTACAGTTTAATGCCGAATTCGAACGGCGAAGTGAAAAGCTTTTCATAGCAATTTTTACTCTTGTAGGTTTGCCATTGCCATTGCCTGCCAAGAGGTGGTGCGGTGTAGAAAAATAAATTTTTTTACTTTTTTGATTTTGCCTGTGCCGATATTTTAACCCCGGACACTCTGCGTAGCAGTCCAACGCACTACCACTACACCACAGTGACCACCGATTAGACTCTACTTGGGCTTAAAATCTTCATAATTTAGTAAGCTATCGAAAAAATAATACTTGGAACATCGGATTTATTTCATATGAAAAAAATTTTTAATTTTGCAGGATTTGTTAAAATTGATCAAAAAAAAAATGACAACAAATTTGACCAACTACATCAAATTTGACCAACTACTTCATTTTTTAAACGATTTTAATGATCTAGACATTATTGGACGCGTAAATATATACCCTTTCCAACGATGTCAAGTTATACTTGATAAGTTTGATTTTCGCCGATATATATAAATTTTAATGAAATAACAGCAAAATTTATAACTTTCGGTAATTTTTTAATAAAAACAATTCACTACACGATGTCTACAAATTATTTAATTTTACTTAGAGACGTAGTAGCAACCACATAAAAACTTTAAAAATATGTATATTAAGTTTGTTTGAATTAAACGCACGTTTTCGGACTTTCACCCCACTGTGCGCCGGAGGTAAAATACAATATATAGTATACAATACAATACTAATATTGTCATTATTTATGACCGTGTAAGGGGCGTTTAAGCCGTAAGAACATGACTACGGTCTACGGGAAATTAATTTCTGACACTTTTATCACAGATGTCTGAATTCCAGGGCTATCAAGTTTTGACTAATCAAATATATTACATATTATTTGGGTTTTATGCAGAAACTCATCATCACAATCATCACCTCAACTGATTGGAATACTTAACCGTTCACATCTCGTAAACAAGGTTAGAACGTAAAAAACTGAGAAATTAGTTTTCTACGTTTAACGGAACTTCACGGACTGTATAATCAATAGAAAAAAGTACGCTTAAGTCAGAAATCAAACGCATTATTAGATAAAGATAAGCAAGTTCAAAATTACGATACGGTAAGCTTGTGTTTTCAAGTTACTATTCAAAAGCTAATCAACAAGAAAAAATTGATCTGAATTTAATAGTACGAAACAAGATAAATACAATATTTAAAACAATGCCTTCAAGACCATTCCTGAAATTTTAAACAATGTATCTAATGTTTACCAAACATAAATTATATTTTTAACCCTACATAAATGACATTCTACGTTAATCGAATGCACAAACCTTTTTAAGTCTGAGTTCGTATCAACCACATCCAACTTACTCATCAATCAACGACATAACCTCAAACGCAAACAAATTCTTTTTAGTACTTCCGACAGCCGAACTGTCAGATTCTTTCTTTTTCGTTGTTTTTGCGATACTAGTTTGGTGTAAGTTTTACTCTTTAATTTTTAAATCACTAAACATCATAATTAAAACAAAATGAAATTCCGCGAAAATTAATGAAATACCGAAAATAATAAGTGAAATTTATGAAATGGGGAAACTTTCTGGTGAATTGTGTATGAGAAAATGGGGGAAAACAAAACTAAATTATCTTTTTATACACTGCTGCCAGCACTGATCCAAAGAAGTGGCAAGCAAAATTTCGTGAGTTAAGGAAAAGGCTAATCCATTTGGAGTAATATCGGCATTGCAGCAAAATTTGGTGAAAGGAATTGCCTGTTTTCCATTAAAATGTCATTCATATTGTAGGGAATTTCGGATATAAAATAGAAAATGCCATATAGGGGAGAACTCCTCTTAACGTACTTTTTCTCATACACCAATGCGCTTTTCTAGATTTCTTATTTATGTTACAAATTATGCACATATATTTGCAATATTCAATGTAACTAACGATTTCCTCTTTTCTATTTTGCAGAAAACAAAACTCCCCAAACATGAAATTAAACAGATTCGTCTCGTCCTCCCGCAGGAAGAATCGTAAGCGTCATTTCCAAGCGCCGTCGCACATTCGTCGTCGTCTCATGTCCGCCCCTCTGTCGAAGGAATTGCGTCAAAAGTACAACGTACGTTCCATGCCCATAAGAAAGGATGACGAAGTGCAAGTGGTTCGCGGTCACTACAAAGGCAACCAGGTTGGCAAAGTAGTGCAATCATATCGCAAGAAGTTTGTCGTCTACATTGAGAAGATCCAGCGTGAAAATTCCAATGGCACCAATGTGTATGTCGGCATTCACCCATCCAAATGTTTAATTGTCAAACTGAAATTGGACAAGGATCGCAAAGCGATTTTGGAGCGTCGCGGCAAGGGACGTTTGGCTGCTTTGGGCAAGGACAAGGGCAAATACACCGAGGAAACCGCAGCGCAACCCATGGAGACAGCATAAATTCATAAATTGTATGCTCTTTTATATATGACATTTGCTTGGTGTGGTGTACAGTGGAATAAATTGCAAGATATTTTTTTATTTCAAAGAAAAAATATTTGAAATTAATTGATTTCTTTAAAATAAAGAAAACTTAATATAATTGCACGTGGATTATTTTTGAAGGAAGAAATTTAAGGAACTGTGTTCGCGGAGCAAATCCAAATGTGAGGCCTATCCAACACCAATTAAGGAAGTTCGATGTTCAAATAAAAGCTGGTAACTTTTCCCTTTTAAAGGCTTGATTCCATTTATATTTTTTCAAGCTGCATGGTTAGGAACGTACCAAGGTACATATATAAAAGTAAAGTAATGAAACGGATAATTTTCAAATCTGGAAGCTGAGATGATAAACGATCAATCAGCTGTGGACATTAGTGTAAGAACGACATAATTCACATTGCTTGTTTTAAGTTTTTTCCGTTGAATGTTAAATAATTGTATTTTTTTCATGGCGAATTTTGAGAACAAAGCGCAGCTGTTTAGTTTGAAAATTTTCGGGTGATTTACATATTTTCAGTAATTATAAAAAAAAAATCATCCGAAGTGAAAATTTTAGCCGGACACAAAAAGAACGCTTAGAATCTAAGGTCTATAAAAATAATAAAATTTGTAAATACAGATTTCTGCTAAGTATATTCAGTATACAGGCTATTTTACACTCAAAGGATAACAATTCCTGATCTACGAAGGACTTTTGTTGAGCTGTGGAAGACTATAGTCAAATTAGTGCACGCCTAAATTGATCGAAAACCATGGTACATAGTGCTGTAAATCATTACAAAAAGTGTCAACACTACCAAAATTTTCCAAAATCCGGTTCTACTCGGAAAACTTCCATTGGTCAGAGTAATTAAAAGAATTTCTCAGTTGGATCCCAGGCAGAGTTCAACGGACATAAATCGCCAAATTCGGGAGGAACAGAGTGTAGAACTGTCTTCCAGAACCGTTCGGCGGCGATTAGCTGAAGTGGGCTTGCATGGGTTAGTCTCCCGAATAAAGACAATTGTAATAGTTGAACAACACCTTATCGAGTTTTGTCGTTTCCATTCCACGTGGGCAAGCGAACAATGGTGTTACATATTGTGTAGCGATGAAACTAAAATAAACCGAATGGGTAAAGATGGGAAAAGGTATATTCGTTGTCCAGTAGGTGCTGCCTTTAATCCGAAACATACTAGTAATAAAGCATGGTGGAGGTTCGATTAACATCTGTGTCTGCCTCTCACGGAATAAGAATGCTACAATTTGCCGAATAGAAGATATTTTTAGAAAAAAAAAATTAATTGAAATATTGAACAATGTGAAGCTGCCAGGACGGAAGAAAATTTGCCGGTAATTTGGAAATACTAGCAGGATAACGACCCCAAGCATACTGCGCACTTCACCAAGCAGTAATTTCTAGACAATTAAAGCACCGTTTGAAATTGGCCATCGTCAAGTCAGGATCTTAACCCAATAGAACATCTATTGGGGGATGTCAAAAAAGCGATTGGGAATAAAAATATCCCTAATTTGAATAGTCTAACAGTGAAATAGAAACCGCATTGTCTACTATACCAGTCGAAAGTTGTCGTGCATTGATAAACTCGAAGCCACAAAGATGTAAGGAAGTTCTACTTCAAAAAGGATACAAAAAGGATGGTTGTTTTAACCAACACGATATTGATGCATTTGGAGTGAGTTGCAGTAAATTCTCTTCAAGAAATCGCTCCGTTCCTACACTTAGGTCCAGGTTGGAATTGCCATTTTTAATATTTTTGGTTTTTTTATTTTTTAATTTTGTATTTATATTGAACAATAATTTTCATTTAATTTTTGTTTTGTAACCAATTATTTGAATGATTTTTTTGTTTAAAAAAAAAATTTGTTCTCACACTAATGTCCACAGCTATAGCTAACCTCTAAGAATACAAACTTTTAAATAGCTAATTTTTACGGGTTTAGCCCTTGGTACTTAGTGGGTTGGCCCATTATCGATTGTTAATATTTCAACGGAAAATTGTAAGTTAACTTTAGTGCCATTTTGAAATCTAATAATGTAATAAACTAAACTGAGTGTTGAGTAAATAAGAGATACCGGCCTGGTTGTTTTAACCGCCCGTTTTAACTTCCTTAAAAATTTATTTAATAATAATAATTCTAAATCGAGAAAAAAAACATTTTTGAAGAAGTAATGAACGCTAGAATTACTTAAAAGGAGGTAAGCCGTGACGAAGAATTGCCTATGCAGAAAGCTTAGTTTCCCAGAATCTGTCGTAACAGTTAGGAATTCGTCCATTTATAAATTTAAATTTTGTCTAATCTGGAATCTAAACGGAATCTTTTTTAAGGTTGTTTCATTAAAAAAAATATTTTTCAGTTACAGGTATTTTCGATTCCAGTAGATGATTTTTTTTTAATTTTATAAATGGAGTTGCGAATTCGTAACTGTTACGACGGATTCTGGAATACGGATGATGATAATAGCACCACAGAATATTAAGTGACATTTCATTACTTCACCTCACGTCTATACTCAACAGAGCATAATGAACAAGGTGAATTTATACAAGGTGGAGCTCTCCTCAGTTGATTTAGCATTTACTGAGTATTGTCATTATGGCCACAACAACAAAGATTTGATATTTGTTTTTTGTACTTGTTGCACACCTGCTTTCGTCTGCTAATGTTGAAGTTGTTGTACTACTATTATCAACTTGATTATAATTTCACCATGAACGCGGAGCTTGTCATTTCGTCAACATATTGTGGAACAATCCAGAAAGTGTTACATAAGATAATTCTCATCTGGCAGCATTTAGACACAGGTGGAAATGTTTTAGAGATACACAATGCATCATCAATGCTATCTATTAAACAATAATACCATGCTCCGCTCGCCTCACTTAGGTGCGCTAATGTATACTACATACTTCATACGATTTTAAAATCACAAAAATATAAATATTTATGCTGCATGGAAAATTGGATTATCTTTTCGGTATTTTAAAAACACTTTTAACGGATCAGGAATCAAGATTTCGTTATCTGCTTTAGCTTTGAAAAAGTAGAAGAAAACTGTTTAACGATTGAATTTTTTACCCAATTATTATCTAACCACTTTAATGATGAAAATGAAAAATTAAGAAATCCGGTGGCTTGCTATGCAGAGTATCCGAGGTTCAAATTTTGGTAAGGGCAAAATCAAAATGTAGAAAAAGGAAAATTTTCTACACGGCACCACCTCTGGGCAGGCAATCGAAAAACTACAAGACTATGACTATGAAATTGACTATGAAAAGCTTGTCACTGCGGATTCGGCATAAAACTGTAGGTACCTTGCATTCATGTACAAATACATATAACACGCACAACAAAGCGGCCCAAATATGTACACGCCCATATTTTTGCTTTAATCATCGTTTACTTGTACATATTTTGTAGTCCACATCAATCAAAATCATATACACTTAGATTTTTGACAGTCAAGCCATTAACGTGTACATGTGACGCATACACAGTTATTTTCACTAACACTTACATATTGATTGAAGCAAAAATTTTTACAGAGATTTTTTTTTTTGGCAATCTCCTTAATGAAAACTAGCCTATGCGTTTCAACTGGCAAATTTCCGATACATTCGATGTATCGATATATATTTCTTGTACATCCCTAATATAGTACTGACATTTCGTGATTTTTAACTTGACAAAAATAGAAACGTGCCTGGTTTATATCATTTTTTGTAGTGTTTGGAATAATTTATATTAGAAAATACAAAATGGAAATGATGGTAAGTATTTAAAATATTGTTTAACTTAAACCGCTTCAGTAGGCTTAGCAGGGCATAGCTCTCCTTGTCGTGCTATTGTGTTAGCGTTAAGAATTTTTTCGGCTCAACATATTTGTTGATACTTGTGCTGACTGCTGTGGGCCCAATTTAATTTAGTCTGTAGAAAGCCATTTCGATGATTTCTAAACATGTTGCTTGCCACGGTTGCCAAAATTTAAGAGTGGGACGTCTAATGGGTAAAGTACCATCTAAAGTTATTTTTCAACAGTGTTTTAATTTTTACTTAGCATCCCTTGTCATTGTATTATTATTATAATTTTGTTTATTATCTTCTAAAGCCACTGCATTAATTTGTCCAGACTGCATCCAAAATGCTGAGAAATGCTTCTACGGCCATAGACCAATTTGTGTTATTCTACTTGTCACACCTTTTTTCTCCTTTCACTGGTGAAATTTAGAGCTATGAGGTATCAGACTATGACAATAATCGTACAATTTTATTTACAGGAAGGTGCAACATTACTATCACGGCCTGCTGAAGAATTCGGCAACGATGAACTTGTTGAAGAAATGTGGGCTGTAAAGGCAATGGAACATGCTGAAGTGCACTTTAATGTAAGTAAAACAAAAATGAAAGCTAATCATAATATAGATGAAACATTGTTAATATGCTTGCGCCTCTCTTTAGCTGCTCACTAGTGTACATCCATCTTGCTTGCGTCTAACACCGTACGATGATCAAATCTATCAATCATTTCGACAAGATTTTCCCGATTTGCGAGTAGACATACTTACTGATGACATACTCAAATCGCCAGATGCAAAAATACGTTGGCGCCAATTCGCAGAAAAATTCAATAAAATGGAAGATTACGCTTACGGGACGCTGATGCGCTGTGATGCCTCAAAAGAATTTTCAGCGGAAAATTCATTATTAGTTGTTCGTATACAATTCTTGGCCATTGAAATAGCACGAAATCGTGAAGGATTAAACGATGATGTGCACCGTAAATTTAGACCACCACCACGTACACCAGAGGGGGTAGTTAACGTTAATAGTAGCAGTAGTAGTCAACGCAATGAGGAAAAATCAGATAATGTACGAAAATGATAAATTATAAAAGGAAAATATTTGTAAAGTTAAAATTATTATGCATAAGACGAAATATTATTATTTTTTTTCACAATAAATCATTAAATTGTATTTGTTAAATTATTTGTAACATCGTAACATCGTAACATTTACCTGCCCACCTTCACCAGACGCATCAGCATAACGAACGGATCGGTGCCTGGAACAGACAGCCCGGACTACTTTGCGTAACGCAAATTATCCTAATTTCTTAAAAAACAGCAGTAGCTTGAAAATTCCGTAAACTTCATACAACTACACACCTTGCAACGATGGGTTACATTTTTCTGTTTTTATGTATGTTTGTATTTACCAATTTTTGTATTGGACGTAGGAGTGGATATTTCCTAATGATGGTAATTTTGGCATCAGTTATTTTTGAAGCTATTTTAACTGTATGCACAAAATTTGGTTCCATTTGCTTCACTATTTCCTTTGATAGTTCACTTGTATGGGAAGTAGGCGTGGCTTTTGCTCAATGTTGACAGTTGCTGAAAAGATTGACTATTTTCAATTTACTTCAGAATTTTCTTCAATATCACTTTTTGAAAATTTCACTTGCATGGAGGTACCATTCCCACTTGGTTTGCCTGTTTAAGAACTAGACCTCTTCCTGACAATAACAAAGGGGTGTACCAAGTTAAGATTGCCTAAGATTTAATGGAGTTATCGTGTACTCAGACAGGCAGACGGAAATGTCGGCGTAGTAATTATTCTACATTATTCTATTTATGGGAAGAAATATTTTTTTAACCTACTCCTCTACCTACTACTTCATCTTTACGTATGCAATGAAATAAAAAGATTGCAACCAGGAAATAACACAAGCACTGAAAATCTCCTTACAGCCGAAGTAAAGAAAATCAGTCCTACTAAAAGGGAATGCATTTTAATGCTTGACGCAGGTGCAATAAAAAGTTCGCTTTAAGCGAACTAATAATGTAGGCGGTCAAGTCTGCACTTCTAAAGTTGGAAAAAAATTAATATTAAAAAACCTATAGATTGCAATGCATCCAATACGATCGATAATTTGTGATCAAGAACCAAATAATTATAAAGGTATTTGAGTAAATGTTAAGATGTTATTATTAAGATCTTTGATAGAAGTCTATGGAATTTTTATTTGTATGCTACTTGTTAAGTGACATTTGACAAAATCAATTGTTTTCTCTTTATGTTTATCGAAACGAAAAGTAAGTATTTTGATATTAAGGAGTGAGATTGAAACACGTTTTACCTAATAATTTGTTTAGGGTGTAAAATTAAAAAATTTCTTTGATCTAGTTATCTTTGAAAAATATGTTAGTTATTATTTTTAATGACAAACATGTTGATTTATTGTGAGTTTGATCAAAATGACTGAAGAAAAAGAAGTACGTCTTAAAATTACTTATCAAACATTTTCAAAAAAATCCAAATTGGTCCTACAAAAAATTGGCCAAAGAATTGAAGGTCTGCCGTCAAACTGTTTCCAATGTTATTAAACAGTTTCAGGAGAATTTGACCATAGATAGGAAACCTGGTTCGGGAAGAAAACAAAGACCACATGATATTAGGAAAGCCAAGAAAATAGAAAGCATATTGAAAAGATCTCCACATCTGCTAGAAAAACTGCCCGGTTAGGCCAGTGCTCTGACTATTTGGTGCGAAAAGTTAAAGCCAATGCAGGTTTGAAATCATACAAAGTCCAAAAAGTGCCAGACACGAATGCTGCAAGAAATTTATACGCCAAAAGTGGGGCTCGGAAATTAAAAGCGAATTTCATGCAAAAATATTCATGTTGCATAATGGACAACGAAACGTATGTACTGGCAGATTTTACGCAGCTTCCGGGTCAAAATTTTTATGTTCCTTATGGTCGAGGAAATGTCGAAGAACAATTTGGAATCCAAAAGCAGACAGAATTTTCTAAAAAATTGTTGGAATGGCAAGCTATATGCAGTTGCGGTAAAAGAAGCAAGAAACAATTTGTTGCAGTGGGCTCTATAAATACCGAAATATACATCAAAGAATGTTTGAGAAAAAGGCTTCTTCCTTTCATAAGAGAGCACAATGTGTCCATAAATTTTTGGCCCGATTTGGCATCATGTCACTACGGAGTGGAGTGGTACCAAAGTAATAACATAGTTTTTGTACCAAGAGTGATATTGGGCTCTTGTGAAAAGAAACTTAAAGAGCAAAAAAAAGTGTCCCAAAATATCGAAGATTTTAAAAGGAGATGCGCAAACTGCTCCAAAAAGGTGTCTGAAACAACTATCAAATCTCTAATGGAAGGCTTACCAAAATAGGTCCACGAGTTCATAGTGGTTAGAACTATAAAAGTTATATTTTTCTGTAATTTGTAAAATATCAATTAAATAAAAAAAAAAATCAAAACTCTAAGAGCAACCGTTTAAAAATTATTGAGTTTTATATATGTTAAGATTTTTTCGATCTCACTCCTTAAATGTTAATTTTATTTGCAAAATTGGTTTATATACGATGAGAAATTAATTGATCTGGTGCGGTGAAATGATATTTTGTACAAGAAATTTATCCCAGGCAAATATCGCAAGGGAACTGGAAGCAATAAGTGTGTACATAGTTTTATGATTTTATTTTAACGATTAATACATTAATAAAAACTTACTCGATCAAAACAAACACAGAATGTAGCGATAAAAATCAGCAGGTTACTAATTAAAAATAGTATTTTATGTGCGTAGGATTGGGAGTTGAATAAGACAAATATATAATGTAGGTTATTTGGAAGGAAGTCATTGCACAAACATCGAACAGCGCCATTTTGGGCATAATTTGCACGGTAAGTGGCTAGTTTGATGAAGAAAAACTGTGCGCTGTTTTCAAGGAGTAATCATTTATGAGCTGGAATCGATTGCCTTCTCGAATAGATGTGATTGCCAAAAGCAACAAGTTATGGAACAGTTTTACTCTTGTAAGTTTCCCATTGAGGTGATGCCGTGTAGAAAAAAGGGTTTTCTTCACTTTCCCATTTTGCCGGTGCCGAGATTTGAATCCCGTACAGTCTGCGTAGCTGGCCAACGCACTACCAACTAAACCACAGCAACCACGCGAAACTCTCTGCAAAGGAATACTATCTGGAAGTGAATCCTTTTAAATTGGAGGACTGACTGAAAAATTTCATAACTTAAAATTTTTCTAATCTTTTGGGAATTAGTTTGTGATTTTGATGGCAACAGGATATAGGTAAATTGGGAAGCTAGAGATGCTTTTCAGAGAAATAAAAGGCCAATCGAATTGCAAACAAGTTGAAGACTATTCCTTCCCGCAGCTTATTGAGCTTCAGCGAGACAACTCCTGCAAAAACCATTTAAGGGTAGTCCGAATTTCTAATGACAGATCTACCAATAAGACAATTTCTTTTGTTGCATAAAAATAAGAAGAAAGAGAACCAAGCTCAGAGGCACTCCATCGCTTTAGTAATTGATCCGTAATGATCCGCCATCTATCGTAATACATCTATACGTAATAATTAGAAATCTCCTAATCCACCGAGTGAAGTTATTACCAACACATCATATGCAGCAAAAACAAAAAGTATAAATCCTATCCTACAAAACCTACAAATTCCTTACTAAAATCATTTTTTAAATATTTGGAAACTTGGAATTGGTTTTGCAACACCTAAAACTGTAAAATATAAAAACTTCTAAAAGGTTTCAAAACGTTTATTAAAATAAAAATTATTATGTTAAACATGCAAACATGAAGTATGTTATAGCATTTCAATATGCTGAAAAAAAGAAGGCAAACAAACACAAAACAGCAATCGAATTGAGCTTCTCCTTGAACTTTAAACGAAAAACATTGGATTTCTTTCTTTGAAAATTGGTTGGATTATTCGTTTATTATATGCCTCCTTCAAGTTTCTAATATCGAAATTATCTTGATCCAAATAGACACGACCACGGAATGCCACCAAATGCGCCAAATAGGCTGGTGCCGGATATGAGACAACACGATTGCAACGTGGAAACAAATGACACAAACTGTATGTCAGCGATTGCAATAGATCGATGTTCAAGTTTGCATCATCTTCGATGACATTGTAGCGCGTTGGTTTTGCTGTACCTTGTATGGACTGGTGGCTAACCATAAAGAATTGCACCTCATTTGGATGCACAATAACACGATCGACCACTGTGCCAGGCGTAACATTGTTGAATTTATTATTTCTATCATTAGGATTAAGAGGTGTTTTTGGAAAGAAACGTGTGTGATGACGTTTTACAACAATAATGCAAGTGAGTTTTGGTGAACAATTCATCTGCAAGTAAAAATTAATAAATTTATTAATAAAAATTAAAAATATTTAAGCTCAGACTAATTTATTGCTCTGATTTTTTATATTTCAGTTTAGTTTCAACCAACATTAAACCTTTAATGGTGATGAAAATGCAACTTCACTCCGCTACATTAAATGTTTGGTGGCAACATAGTAGAAGTGGAAATTGAGTTGCACATACTAAGTTATAAATTCTTTAAATATCTTAACTAATTTTAAGTCTTGTACGATTTTTAAATCGTTACAGTGGATTCTGACAGTCTGACAGAAGTATGGTTATGTCTCGAACCCTAATGGACCAATTGATTTCTTAAAGAATTAATTTTGAAATATTCTAGCTTGGAAAATGGATATTAGGTTGCCAAGTTAACAATATATGTACACCACTGAGAAAATCAGAACTAGCTCCAACAATTGTTTTGGAGTCATCTGTATAGCAAATGAGCTCATTAATGGTCGCTTTTCGAATCAAGGCTAGCTAATTTTGACAATAAGGAACGATTAACAAAATTTTTTCTTAAAATACAATAAGTCGGCATCAGCACATCGGCCAAGATGTATGCTAGTACAATCGCTAACACACAAAAAATCATTCAAATGGGAAGAGATCTCCACCGAACTTAAGTACTTATATATGCCCTCAATATTTGTATTGGTATAAAATGTACAAACTTAGGAAAGCTTCTTTTTGCACATCTATTAGCTCAATATCAAGGAAAATAGTGAGAGGCAGCAAGTTTTGAAACTCTGCTAGTTGGAACCTGAAACTATTTCGCTATAGTCTACATTGTCAATTGGACCGTAATTCCGGGATTGATGCCTGAACTATTTAGTTCCACAGATTCTTCTACAAGATCAAAGTGAGTTCTGTCAACAATGAAATTTACTGAAGGGTTCCAGTACAATATTTTACTTCATTGAAAAAACTAGATTTACTTTGCAAAAACCGCAAAACTTTGACACCCCTTTAACGAAGAAACAACCAACAATTTTGCTATTCTTGCACCGTGCAAGGGCTATTATAGTATTATATAGTACTGCAGAAACTTTTTATCTATATTTCGTAACATATAACATACCTTTTTGCATGCCTCACGAATGCCTCTTAATTCATTTTTCTTTACAATTGGAAATTGGCCATCGGAAACCCCATCGCGATAGTAAATCACGTGATCTGGATATTTTTTCTGTTTTATATAATACGCTTTCAAATGTTCAGTGAATATCGAACACATATCCTCAATATTTTCTACAGTAGATGTTTGCAGACGATACTGCATATTATAGCATGCACCAAATTCGTCATGGGACGCTGCTACGCCAACGACACTCGGTATGTGCTTTTGATCTGGCGAGGGGTGGGTAACATCAGCACCCAAATACATAACGTTCTTCAATGTGTTCAGATTGTCCGGTGCAAATGTATGGTTGGTGCCATTCAATTTAGCATTAACCTTAAGCAAAATATTCAATACAAGATTCCTATCAACTTTCTTTTCAATCGTTTCCTGTTTGATGCATTGAGTAAGTATGCCTTGCTTTATTTCAGCACTTGATTTAATTTTGGAATATGTAGTGCCAAATCTCGGTATCACCACAAATACCAAATCGTAGTTTTCCTTCTTTAAGGCAGTCAACGTATCATCGATTCTTACGTATGTGTCAATGAGTGGTTTGGCCGCCAGGTTTACGTTACGTTGTCGTGCAATACTCGACACCTATATATTTAAGTATAAAGTTTTGTTCATAAACTATTCAAATATATAAAAACTGTACATTATATCTTACCAGATTTCCAAAATTATTCAATACGTCGTAATGAGTAACATAACGGCCTTCTTTCGAGTAGATTATTGCCCATTTATGTTCGCCAGCTGTAGGTTTAATGCAATTGAAAAACTTTGCAGAATCCGACATGCGCCAGGAACCGTTAAATGTAGTAACGGACTCACGATTCAGATACTGTAACCTGGGTGAGCTCAATATACGCATTGGTATCTCAATAAAATTCGTCCCGATTCGTATGCCAAACATATTGATTTTTGAATCAGCGTTGTGGTTAAAATATCTTAACATTTGCATAATTTTATCTTTTCGAACATTGGTTGAAGTGGCAGCATATCGTATCATCTTTCTAACTTGATTTTGACCGTCTTTTCGCTAATATGGAGAAGATAAATATAAAATATAAAGCAATACACCATGAAGCAGGAGTGACTATTTGTATATTTGATTTAAAGGATACTGAAAAACCAACTAAAGTTTGGAAAGCCGCCCAAAGATCTAAGTACAATAATACGAATTATTTTTACAAGAACTAATTTTACTTATTTGGTGCCAATGGACAGACGGACAGACAGCATTCCCGAATTATACCATTCTTCTTCATCTCAATGGAACAAAAGCCGGTGGAGAGCCCAGACCGAAGCGAACATTAATGGAAGGGAACTGCAGTTTTATGCCGAATGTGAACGGCGAAGTAAATAGGGATTGCCACTAAAGAATTGCGAACAAAGCCAAAACAAAATAGCAAAAACAAGGTAATCGATTAAATTGATTAAATTACATAGTAAGTCCGCATAAAAATAAACAATGCGGTAATACTGTCACAAAAAAAAAGCATACTAGGTGATACCTTGCAATATACCACAATTGGAAAACAATAGTAAAGTTTTTCAGTTCAAATAAAATTAAGGAACTTTGTATACTTACATTTAATGCTTGCCCCTCTGGTATGGAACACAATTCCATTGGTAAATAAATGCTTTTCGCTTCTGGGCCAACATGCAAAAGATTCAAATTTGGATATTGTAATCTGTAACCCTTTCCTTCGAAATAATCGGCCACAGTAGATTTTGTAACCCTATTTGTTTTTGGATCGGTAATCTCAAATATTTTCTGTGCTGCAGATGCGGGCAAGACATTGTTAACTCTAAAAATCTTTGTCCTCGTAGGCGAATTGAAGCATTTTGGAGGCTCATATACAACATTCGAATTCCTTAGAAAATCGGACAAATCATTGTAATTGTCACGGGTTATAATTGAATTCAAATTGGAATTGCGTAAATTATTTCTTATAAAATCCACCAACTTGCATGGAGTTGGAAATGATTTATGTGTTATGTCCACATTGAGGAATGGTTTATCGCCTAAAATGGCTGCTTGGTAGAGACCAGTCCACATTTCATATCCACCTTCAAGATCATAGAAAGTAGATGGTTTATTAAAGAACGAGCGACCAACCCGAGTGCCTTTGTTATGGCAAGGACTGGCAAGGACAACTTCAAGACATTGTAGAGCTCGCATAGGTTTCTCATATATGCGATCATTAAAGTAACTAAAATAAAGAAACGAAAAATGTTTAATTTCTTCCTTAAATTGCAGTATGCACATATTTCGTTATCTTACGTTCTCAATGAAGCCAAATCGATTTCTATATTCCCTGTGGTCTGGACAGCTATTTTAAAAGTAATCTTACGCGAACCCGTATCATCAAGCTATACAAAAATAGAAAATTCGTTATTATCTATGTAGTATTACAAAGAGATATCGATATAAACACACCTCCACCTCTTTCTCGCATTTATCGCACGGCATTTTTTCTACAGTGTAAAAGCTGCTTACACCGTCAAATGCCATTGCTATATTTCCAAAGTAAACCCTATTGAATTTATCAAATGCCGGACGTATGTACTTTTTGGGACGGTCTGGCGTTATTGTTACATCGTAGTGATACGCCACCGAAGGCATTTTAGACAAATCTAATTCTAAATAATTTGTCTCTACAGTGGTTCTTTGGCCGTTAGTACCACGCTGAATGCTACCAACCGAAGCCGTTGATGTGAATGATGCAGTAGATGAAGATTTTGACAGAGCAAGTGGAGACTGCTGTTGGTATGGTTGTTGTTGCTGTTGCTTTGATTTAGGTACAGCTCCTACAAAGAAAGTAAATTTCAAATTATATGGTACAATTATTTAAACTAACATAATTTACCATGAGTTTGCTGTTGAGAGCCCTGCTGTGACCAGGCGCCGCCTGGCTGCTGTTGTTGCTGTGGACGTTGTCGTTGTTGGGAGCCCTGCTGTGACCAATCACCACCTTGCTGCTGTTGTTGTTGTTGGGAGCTCTGCTGCGCCCAGGAACCGCCTTGCTGGCGTGGGCGTTGCTGTTGTTCCTGCTGTGGGCGTGACTGTTGTTGCTGCTGTGGGCGTTGCTGTGACCAATCACCACCTTGCTGCTGTTGTTGTTGTTGGGAGCTCTGCTGCGCCCAGGAACCGCCTTGCTGGCGTGGGCGTTGCTGTTCTTCCTGCTGTTGGCGTGGTTGTTGTTGCTGTTGTCCCTGCTGTGGGCGTGGCTGTTGTTGCTGCTGTGGGCGTTGCTGTGACCAATCACCACCTTGCTGCTGTTGTTGCTGTGGACGTTGTCGTTGTTGGGAGCCCTGCTGTGACCAATCACCACCTTGCTGCTGTTGTTGTTGTTGGGAGCTCTGCTGCGCCCAGGAACCGCCTTGCTGGCGTGGGCGTTGCTGTTGCTCCTGCTGTGGGCGTGGTTGTTGTTGCTGTTGTGGTTGTTGTCCCTGCTGTGGGCGTGGCTGTTGTTGCTGCTGTGGGCGTGACTGTTGTTGCTGCTGTGGGCGTGACTGTTGTTGCTGCTGTGGTTGTTGTTGTTGCTGCTGTGGTTGTTGTTGTTGCTGCTGTGGGCGTTGCTGTGGTTGTTGTTGTTGCTGCTGTGGGCGTTGCTGTGGTTGTTGTTGTTGCTGCTGTGGGCGTGGCTGTTGTTGCTGCTGTGGACGCGGCTGTTGTTTTCCTGATGCCCCATCTAAATTCGGCTGATTTTGTCGACTGGAGCCTACAATAAAAAGCGACATTCATAACCGAATGAGTTCAAATTTGTTTGGTGGCGGTAAAACATTAGTTAGTAAGGTGGTCGCTGTGGCGTAGTGGTAGTGCGTTGGAGTACTACGCAGATTGTCCAGGGTTCGAATCTCGGCACAGGCAAAATAAAAAAAAAAAAGTAAAAAAAATAATTTTTCTACTCGGCACCACCTCTTGTCAGGCAATGGCAAACCTACAAGAGTAAAAATTGCTATGAAAAGCTTTTCACTTCGCCGTTCGGATTCGGCATTAAACTGTAGGTCCCTTCCATTCATGTACAAATATAACACGCACAACATGAGTGGATGCGAAAAGCTCGGCCTAGGCCCTCCATGGGCTGTTGTGCCATTAAAAAGTAAAGTAAAAGTAAAACATTAGTTAGTGCCTAAAATATTAAAATCACATGCATAATATTAAATACACCCCATATGCAGTTACATATTCATAAAAAAAAATTATACTTAAAACTTTTCACATACCAATTATAAAAATAACGTTTGCTATCTTCAACTAATAGAAAATATCTAAACTTAACGTATTTTAACAAGTAGTGATTCCATCAAGAATTACATCCCTGGAATAAGAACATATCGAAATACGGTATTCAGGAAAACTGTACGACCAAAGTTTTGTAATAACTAGTCGAAAAGTTCGGGCAGGTCCGATCTTTATACTCGTAAACCCTCTGAAGTGGAACACCTTTTTAAATTCAACGGTGGCTAAATTTTTATGGTTTTAGATATTTTTTAGAACGAATCCCACGCCCTTCCGCCGCCCAACCGACCGAGGGGCGCTCCCAACTACGTGTAGGTTACCGTAGTAGAGTGACCCGGATCACTCTACAGAAGCGTGAACGGAAGCAAAAGCGGGAGGGGGGAGAACTCCACTAAGCACAAAATGGCTGGATAATGGAGAGAGTTAATTAATTTTTAGAAGAATTTTATTTTTAATTGATTTTAATGAATCGGAAAATCTATTAAATAATAAACTTTATTGAAATCTATGCAGGTATTATTGAAAGATTCAAATTTTAAGTAGTTACAATTATAAGTTTTCAAGCATATCAAATCATAGTTCCTTGTAGCAAGTGTAAGTAGGTATATTGATATTGCCCTGAAAAAGTTTAAGTATAAATGTAGAATTCAACATTATTCTACGTGAGTATAATGAGAAATGAAATAATGAAATTAGTTTCAAACGACTTTCATATGATGGAAGGTTTAAGTTCGGGTTCCATCCAAAGTAAACCAAGTAAGCTGAAAAGAAGAAATTGTTTTTGAACCGACTCCAAGGCATCTATGTGACTCTTATAATATGGACACTAATGGTTTTCTAAAACGGTGGAAAAAATACTTCACCCTGACTGATTTCCGCATGATCTATATCTATCTACATACTATGAACATGGTGCGCCATCTTTTATGTCGGCATTTTCAAGACCCATGCGGGGTCTGAAGTTACATATTATCTCATTTCAAAACTTTTTTACTCTTTTCCTTATCTATTATTTATGAGTAGAAACTTTCTGCGCTGTACTTTTCCGATTTGCCGACATAAGACATATTTATACATAAGAACACTTTTGTTCATTACTATATAGTAATATATAAGATATAAGTATTTATATTTACGAGATGGTTAAAATAGCCATAATTGTAAATATTTGTGTCAGATATGAGTAAAAGTATGACTTACGTCGATGAAATAATTTATCGATTCACTCTGATTCACATACTACATGTTTTTTCAAACTGGAAACATCCATGGATATAGCTCGCGGTTCTAATTGACTCTAGAGAATTTTTGGTATCACTATGGACCTATTAATCTATGTAAGCCATCCGCCACCACTTCTAACCTAATCTAGCCGATATTGGCAAGAGCTTCACAGACAAACGGAAGAACAGAAAATCGCAAAGCCTAATTTAAAAATTATGATTCCTTTTCGTAAGAACATTCTTAATGCGAAGATCAAATAAAATCTCTATTTCTTGACTTTTAATCGAATTCTATCGTCTAAGTTTAACGTAGAAGTTTTAATCCACAATTTACAATATCCGTACAATTTCTGAAAACATTGAAAGTTCAACTCTTGTTAAGTTAATTGATATCGAACCTTATCGGATTAGAAAAATAGCTTGATATGTTTGGTTTACACAAAGTGGGACAAAAGTAATGTCGTTATGTGAATGTGCCACAATATTTGCAAATGGCGTCAAATGTAATTTTTGTAGACAGATAGATAAAGTTGACAAGCTGTTGAACTTAAATGCCGTTTAATTGCGCTTTAATTCTGGAGGCGTAAGATTTGGTACAACAACTTAGTTGGCACATCCAACTAATTAATTCGAATTTTCATTGTTTGATGTATCAGGAACCATATTTGGTATGACCCTATGATTTGATATGAATTATTTTAATATATTATTTATCAATAGTTTCTGTGCGACAAATATGGGTAAACTTGAAAAAGTTGGCGAACGCAAACGAATGCTTTTTTAGGTACATCTCAAGAACTTCTTATAGTACAATACACTGTTGATATTTGGTAGAATAACGTTAGTTGTGAATTCCATCCTACAGGAAATACATATATACATAGGTGGGTTTCAGAAAGGGTATGGCACCTCATAGTCTGAAATTCCATTGACCATTTGTGGTATTATACTAAGATTTGGTATGGCGATATATGTAAATACGTTTTGTGGAAAAAATTGCAATTGGAAAAGTGCAAATTCTTTAGCGATTGTGAATTTATATTTTCGCAGTGTTGGGAATGGTTGATTTCCAAGTAGTGTTCGTGCAGCAATTTTTAATTTCATTTTTTTACTGCTATTTTCTGAAAATTAAAAATAAAAGGTGTTTTTAGGTTAGTACTATACAACAGGAAAAGATAAAAGTTAGTGAAATGAAACTTCTGTGCCTAAGCAGCTTGGGAAAACAATGATATGGTACACATCTACGATCACGTCTGACGCTACTCCTTTTAGGTTTGTTAGTAATAAAATGAATTTAATTGGAAAAGTTGAAAAAGTGTCTATTTACATTCCATTTGAGAATTTACGTATTACTCAAATTTTGCCAGGGCCACTTTTTAAAAAATTCAAAAATATTGTACAAACATTTATTAGAATAAGTTGAATAAGGTTTTAACCGATATAAAATATGTAGTTGTGTACATATGTATGTATGCACATTAGTTTTTGTTAGAATGGTTTTTTATAAATTTTTTCCATTGCAAAATAATATTACTCTTCCAAGACAATGCCGTAACGAAATATAAATTTATATAGGTACATACAGTGTTGTGCAAATCATTTGCAACTGAGAAAACATAGAGCTAAATCATCGATTTTCGATCCCTAAAAAAGATGCAAATAAAGAACTTCGCATGAGTTTCGTGTCATATATATACACGCTTATAAATGAAAACTGAAAAGTACATACGTCACTAATACAAAAACAAAACTTAACTTCAATGTAAAAATATATCGTAGTTGGTTGTGCAAAGCATTTGCAACTAATAATTTAAAATAATAACAGAAAAATTAATATTTAATAGAATAACTTGTTTCTTATAACAGCTGCGGACTTCCTTGGCATAGATGCGATTAGATTATTTATCATTATTTATTTATTTGGAATGTCCTTCCACTGTTGTTCAACATCTGTAGAGTTTGCCCGGTTTCTTAAAATTTCTGTTGCGTATTCGTCGTTTTACGATCTCCCAGAGATTCTCGATTGGGTTTAAATTTTGTGTGCTGAATCTCTGAAAATGTTACAGAAGGCTTACAGTGAATCGACGTAGTCGAACACAAGTGCAAGTACAGTGCATTCGAAAAAAAACCTTATGAAAATCGATCAAAAGTAAAGGACGCTGTGCTCGGAATTCTGGCCAGGTCAGACGGTAATAAAATAATAAAGCAAATTCGTCGATAAAAGCCAAGTTTGTGGAAAGAAAAGTCATGTATTTTGCACCACGACGAAGCTACATTTCACAAAGCTATAATTGTTAACGAATTTCTGACCGAACTAAACCAATATCATCGAACAATCACCTTATTCAACTGATATGATTCCGGCTGTTTATTTTTTCTTGCCAAAACTCAAATTATCACTGAAAGGCATCCGTTTTCAGTCGATAAAAGAGAATAAAAATGTTTCGATGATTGGATTATTCGTACTACTTTGAAGGCGATACAATAAATTTGAATTAATAATAAATGTTATACTATTGACCGATTCTTGGTGCTTTTTTCTTTTTTTGTTTTAATTATTTAGTTACTCTGTAGGCTTTTCCTAGGAAAAGGTGTAGAGATTTATTTGGCCCGATTTCCTGACTATTGAATTGTTGCTTTTCCTTTTATATTGTTAACTGTGTTTCTATTATAAATTTGTTTAATATTCGGTTTTTCAATAAATTCGGTAATCGTATTGGTTTGGATGAGTGGCTGGTGTTTTTCTCTTCATGTGCTATATTTGGAGCATTTGAATATACCCGTGGTCAGTTGTTTCTATTGATTTACAGGCTTTTTATCGCTTTTAGTAATTTTTTGGTTGCATCTTTCAATGTATATATATATATATATTTTTTTTTTTTTTTTTTTTTTTTTTTTTTTTTTTGTGTTGTAGATAATTTTAGATTACGTGTCATTTTATTACTTGCATTTATATATATTTATGCTTATTTCTCAATGGCTATAAAAAAATATGTATACATATTTTCCCTAATAACGAAGGCTGAACTTTAAATTGACCTCACCTGGCCGCTGCTGATCTGGTGCAGCTTGCTGCTGCTGTTGAACTGGTGCAGCTTGCTGCGGCGGAGCCCCACCTGCATTGCTGCTTTCTTCAGCTTTGGGCTTATTATATTCTATATTTAGAAAGTATATATTAATTTTCTATATCCAATTTACTACGCCTTACATTTTTCAGCAAATACTTACTATTTTTCTTGCCCATTTCTAATTATACACAAATATAAAACAATTGAAAAAAAAATTATGTATTCTCTATTGTATTTACTAAATACACACAAAATTTTAAGATAATTATTTCACACACCTTTATTCTCTTCGTAAAAACTGGATGAATCGAATACGAGTACAATTTATATTAAATTTTTCTGTCGAATTGTCAATGTTGAACAACTTCGTATGGAAGTGCAGTGTGCACTTTTTGTACTTTTTAGAATTTAAGTACTTTTTAAGGTACAAACACAATGGACGCGTCAGCGATATTGCGCCATTTGTCAATCCCTAAATACCATGCATTCTTATGAAGGCAAACACAATGGCTGCAACACTGCGTCATTGTGAAGCGTGATTAAAGACGCCACTATAAAATAAAATTTTATGTATTTGAATCTCTCAGTGCAATCTCATGTGTTCTACATATGACAGTAACGATCAGTGTTGATATTTGGGAAACATTTTATGGACCGAAAACACACTACAAATTGTACCTAAATCGACCATTTTGTACCTAATTTCAGTAGCATTAAATATTGACCTTTTTTTTGTGCTAAGCGGTTTTAAAAAAAATAAATATATTTAAATTTTTTTTATTCTTTTTTATTTTAACTCATAACACAAAAATTGCATCTAGTGTCACAGCAAGATACTTTTTTAAAAGTAACTAAAAATAATATATCACAGTAATTTTAACATTTATACTTTTCAAAAGTTAATAAAAAAAAATATATCACAGCAAGTTCGCTTGGCGTGCAGTGCTTCTTTTACACTTTTTGTAGGTAGTTTAAAATAATTAAAAAAATTAGTCAAAAAATAATTCATTTTCGCTTAAGTCTTTGTTTGGTATTGCATACTTTAACAAGCCTTTCAATACAAAAGCAATACATATTATTCGCTTTAATTAAATCTTAAGTCTGAATTAGTGCAGAACAAGTTGGTAGAGCTAATCTGTTTCTACACTTAGTTTTAATTAAGTTTTGAATCGAAAATATTCGCTCCACACATGCCGACAAAATCCCTTGGACAATGCGGAAAATATTTGAAAACATTGATTCATTTAATTCGTTTTTTATTTGGCTTACTTCCCACCAAAATCGGGATATATCTAAATTTTTCAAAAGATTTACTTCGGGATAAATGACTAGAGCCCTGTATTCGGAATTGATATTATTTGCGATCTCCAATTCTGCTTTCGGAATATTAATTGTAATGATCATTTCTTTTTCTACACTGTCACATATAAGTGTTCAACAAATTAATTTGTAGCCAGCAAGATTTCTGAGATTGTACCTAATTTCAAGTAATTGTGCCTAATGTACCTTTTAACTCAAATAGGACCAAAAAAGGTACAAATGTGCCTAAAAAAAACAACACTGGTAACGATAGGTGAGCGCCTGTTTTTACGTTTTTGCTTATGGTTCCTTATGTATGCGTGCAAGGCAATGACCAACAATGCAGAAATAACATTAATTTTAAGCTTTCGTATTTTGATCGTCGCGTGTGTTTTCTCAGGTGAGATGAAGAGCAGTTTTCCAATTTTATATAAAATAGCACGAAGTGTCCTTTGTGTGGAAACATTATCTGTGCCATGCGAGCATATATTCTTCAAAGCAGGAGCCATATGTATGTACATTGATTCTGAAAGGGGAAAAGGCATTTTTCTCCGTCTCATATTGATAACTTTCAACAATATTCCTAATTCTGAATTTGCCATCTAGAACTGGAATGCAATGTTTATTTTAAAATAATAAATATATGTATATATAATAAATAGATTGCCAAGACGAATTTAGCAGCAGTATAGCAAAATTCAGCCATAGTGGCGGTATATTGGAGAGACAAAAGCTGACGAAAGCAGTAGTAAAACTTTTTCGGATATTATTATCTTTATAAAACTGTGATTTTCTTTATTATACATATTAGCGGTATTCACGATATGATACAAATGGTCTTGCATCATTGCAATGTATTAACTTCACTCTCTAACTTGATAAAATAGTTTAAAGTAGATTTGATTACCATTCATATTGCCACTGTGCACGAAATAGTAAACAAAAAACTGTGTTTTAACCAAATACAACTCTGCAGCGAGCTCAATGTAACCACCAGGTCGAGCACAAGAGAAAAAAGTGATGTGTTCGCCGAACAGCGAACACCAACATAACCATGGCCTAACAAGTTGATGGCCTCGTTAGATGCGTTGTTTGACATTGCACTTTGCAGATGCGAATTCATTGTTGGCAGATGTCAATATCGAAATACAATTTCGGAGTCAGCGAAGGTGTTTATCATCGATCAGCTCACAAAATGAAAATTGAAAATAATGATAGAACGAACTTCGTCGCCGGAACACTTCACACCTACTTATACACTAGCAGTATTGATGACCTCGCCGCCAGCATCGCGAAAACAGGGAGCAATAGCAATATTAGAATCACGTGAAAAACTGTGAAGAACAGAAGAAACAAAACCTGAATTTAGTTAATTTTTTTATACTTTATATTTTTTATATATACTTTATTTGTTGAGAGCAAAAACGAAAAACCCAAAAATAATTTTTTTCCAAGAGCTTTCGAAATATATAAAACCATTTTAAAAGCAAAAAATCAATCTACTCTAATAAATAAGAAAAGGGAAATAAGGACTAAGTCTTAAGATAAAAATAAACCAAGAATATACATACAAATAATATGTTTAATACATAAATAATATATGTATAAGTACTATTAATGTCATAATCAAACCCATTTTTGTCTAGTATTCGACACAAATTGGAGATATCACAAAATCAAATAGACAAAGAAGCTGCGGAACTAATATTAACAAAAACATATTTATTACAATTTAAAACAAAAATCTTTAAAAAAAAATGCATTCAAGTACACAATAAAATATTACTAAATAATCTAATTCTTTGGATCTCATCGCATTTGATATGGCTATCGATATTCACCGGAAAAGAAACAGTTCTTCGCTACTGTTTACAAAATCTGTTGTATAGAACGCAATTTGTTTGATTCAGCAGTTTCTATAACATTAAAAATGTCAACATCTGTTAAACATTTAGTTCATGTATTCTCAACAACACATGAAGTCAAAAAGAAATGAACCTGACTTAAATTCTTTTATTCTATAGAACGTGCGAACAAATAATATTAAAAAACTTTTGTACTTGGTCTAGCTGCGATGTAGTGAGCGCGATTAGTGTACTGCCCGATACAGTTAAAAAATTGGGATTATACTTATTGCGTGATCAATACTCGGTTTTTTTCCTCGATCATGTCGTACTGCAGATTCAAGAATAGCAATACGATTTTTTATTGCTGTATATTTTTCTTTTTTCTTTTTATTAATACATTCAACACACAGGGTGTACCCCTATGAATGCAGAGCATTGTGTTGAATGGAAGGAAGATTGATAGGTGGGAGGAAGAAGGAGGGTGAATGAGAGAGGGAATGAAATCACAGAGGACACCGATAAAGAGATAAACAGCCATTGTGGCAAGTGTTATGTCTTTACCATAATGAACTTCAGTTTATCAGTGTCGACTATGACCGCATGTAGCGCCAACGGCCAAGCTTTTCGCATCCACTCATGTTTTGCGTGTTATATTTCTATATGAATGGACGAAGTAAAAAGCTTTTCATAGGCAATTTTTACTCTTGTAGGTTCGCCATTGCCAGTCAAGAGGTGGTGCCGTGAATTAATCTTTATTGAGAAGATCGGCTTGAAAAAAATATACTGAATGTTGAATGGTAAATAGTGTAACAACTACATATATTAACATGAATTCAATTGAATTGAATTGAATAAAATTTACAGACATATGGTGTATTTTCATTTATTTTAATAGATTCCGCTGTTGATTGTAAGATAATATGATTTTTAAAATGTTTCAGCATTTTTACTGTTGAATGCGAAACAAGAGAAACAGAAATGTAGTTCATTTGACAGTTTCGGTCAGTTTCATAAAAGTACTATTTTATTGTTTTAACCGGATAGTTAATACGGTTTCTGTTTCTGCATCTCTGTTCATTTAACAGTTTAGACTGTTGAACATAAAACAAAAGAACAATCTCTGTTAAATTAACAATATTTTATTACGGATGGGATTTAACAACAAAATCTGTTTGTTTGTTTTGCCGTTTGATACGTATAACGTTTTCCCCTTTAGTGTTCTTACATTCACCTTATTTTGGTTAGCTTACATATTATACTAATATTATTTATATTTAACGTTGAAATATAAATTAAATATTTTGCATTATTAAAAAAATTTATATTTAATTGCGAATTAAAAATTAGTTCTGAATACTAAATTTTCATATTTTTTATTATAAAGCAAGCTGTCTGTGACACACTTAAGATTGCATTTAATTGCACAGGTGGGCAAGTATCCCGCCGTGATGTGTATGTTACTCGCACCGACTTGGTTTCGTTCGCCGCAATTTTCCCAATTGACAACAAGGCTATAGTGTCATCTGCGAAGGTTCCAATCAGAATTCCATTAGTTGTCGGCATATCAGTAGTGAAAACTAGATATAACATTGGGCCCATAAACCTGCCCTGGGGAAACACCGCCTTTTATATCTCGATTTTCAGCATACATTTTCAACGTTTAGAAGTTTATTGGAAGAGTTTTTCTAGCTGTATACAAAAAGCCCCTCGTGCCACAGACGGTCAAAAGTTTGTGATATGTCTAAATAAGCAGTATTTTGAACTGAAACCGAACTGATGATTTTCATAATTTTGACAATCAATATCCCAAAAACTAAGTATTCAACTAAAATGATTTATATATTAGAATGAAGCTTGAGTTTTATTCACTGAAAAAGGTCAATAAAATAAATTGAGTAGTTGAAACGGTATAGAGTTTTGGCCGATGGAAAACACTTCTGAACCACTTAATAATTTATTAAAGAAGAACACAGGAAAACCAAATGGTACATTGTGAAACCCTAAGGGGCAAGTTGTTCACTCCTGATCTATCTTAATTAAACTACTTAGTTTGTACTTTCGATGAAACGTAATATCTATGTCTCTGATATCAGAGGGAGCCAGTTCTGTAAGTCTCTCAAAGATAGGTGCTCCCAGAGTTCTGTGTCGCCGTGCTGCTAGAGCAGGGCAATTGCAGTGAAGGTGCAGTATTGGTTCCTCCTCCTGTTCATTTCTTCAGATTCTGCAGGAGTCATTGTATGGGAGGCCTAGTCTTCTAGCGGGGAAACTATCGTACTATTGTGAATCTGGCCCAAGCTTATGAGAGCTTTAGTTCGTTTTATGTTAGGCATAAGACATAATTGCCTAGCAATAGCGCAAGGTAGTTTTATTCTGCAATATGGGAATGATGACTTAATTATGTAAAAGTTTTCATGTGGCAAGTTTTTCATTTACATTACCAGTGACGAGTGAAGTGCTGAGAGTTATTCTAAGCCTAGCGTCAGCCTCACAGTTGCCTACAATGCCGCTTTGCTTAGGCACCCACATAAGGAGCAGACTATGTGCCTTGGTTATCTTGTTAAGAGACGATTTGCATTGAAGGGCAACTTTAGAGTAATTAGCAGTGCATTGAAGGGATTTTACTGCCGCCTGATCGCAAACTCTGCGATCACTGAGCGAAAGTATGCTGAAATTGTTAGACTTTGAGAGTGGACTCCGCCCCTACGGATCGCATTCAATTTGTCGCTGTACTTCGTCTAATTTTTTATGGTTAGTGATTTTTGAGATGGCCGTTTAACATAATAGGGCGTATATCACGGGTGTGGTCGGTTAGCATGCTGAGCAGAGTTCCGGAGTTCAAATCTCGACCTAAAAGATTAAAAATTGGTTCTAACATTAAGAGAGGGTAGATCGAATTTTTGGTATTGAGTGCTTTCAAGTGAATAAAACCAGTTCCGCTCTTAGACACGCATCAGGACGACAGGATTTAAAGCTCGTTGCAGTAGATCTACAAGTGTTCAAAGGAATTTCCTCGAAGCGGCGATGACACCATCAACATAGGCAGCACTTACAGCAAGGTTACAGGGGATCGGAGAGAGGAATCTTCTTTGTGGACTACCCTTAACCGGAAATTTTCTTATAGAATGTGGACCTAGCTTAGCGTTTATGGATCTTATTCGTTAATAATGTGTTGACAAATGCCGCAAAGAGGTAACCTTCATAAGAATTAGAAGAAATAAAATATGTGGAAATTGAACACAAGGTTTTCCTTGTATCTAGTTTCCTCGATGGATTCATGCTTCTATGTATGGTCACTTCTTAATTTAGTTTAGAAATTATCAATGAGATTTTTCACGTTGCACATGAATCTGGTGCAGTTTTTTAAACTGCTTTTTATTTAAAAATAAAGAAAATAAAAACCTGTTTATAATTTAAATTAAATTTTATTATGTACTTCAAATATAAAGTTTACGAGTTCGTGATTTGTAAATATGGTAGATGATATCCAAATAACAAATGCTATACTAAGTGTGCTAGCTTTCTAAAACTTATATTCAAATCTAGAACACAAATTGCTGAGGTACGCCATTTGCAATTCTTGGACACAATGTCAAAATTATAATAAAATGGGCATTGTTGCAAGACCGCATTACCCTTGACACAATATATAAATAAGTCACAACGTTCCATATGTGGAAATATATGTTGTCCATATGTAGGGCAATGGATTAATTCAGTGGCATCGGTATTTGATGGCGGGTTGCCATTGTTATTATTGTTGTTGTTGTTATTATTGCCGATTGTACAGCCTGCATTTGATGGCAAATCACATTTAGCAATATTTGCGTTCCAATGTAAATTGGTACTACATTCCTGTAATATAGCTTTTCCATAGTAGCAAATATAATATTGCTGACAATTGCTTGAGCTACCAATGAACGTTATACGATTCATATTCTGTTGCGGTGGCAATGTGGCACAATAACGTGAAGCATCTGCAATTTGACTGTTATCTGGTGGTGGAGCTGTTGGAGCCTCGGTAACATTTTCAATTGCACATTTAGCATTTGATGGATCGCACAGCTTACTTTCCGGATTAAAAAACATAGTTGGTGGACAAGCAGCCATAACAGCTTGTCCATCCTCTAGACAGAGATAGAATAATCTACAATCCTCTGGATTTGGTACAAAGTCATTAACACGATGATTAGTGCATACACCACTCTGGCGGATTGTCACAGAATTTGTTGGTTTTCTGCCACGCTTTTGAAATGCTTCCGCGCAAACGATTACTTTAATAAACAGGAATAATAGTAAGTAGAAAACTGTTAAATATAAAAGAAACATTAGTAAGTAGGTATTGTTTTATTTAGGTGATTCACACGGCCTCACAAACTATTCTATAAATAATATATCATATTGTATAATTTTACTACAACTTATCTACTTTATACTGGTATTAATAATTTGGAATCTCTGGAACTACTGACTTGAATTGAAAAACTTCTTTCGGTATTATATCTAATGGTGGCACTCCCCATTTGAACATAGGCTATACGAGTATTTTATTTCAATTCATCAAGTGGGCGTGAACCCCACTACTATTCGGAAGACAATGATAGTTTGTATGAGAAGGTGGTATATTGGTAGTAGCTATTAGGTAAAATATGGTATTTTTTTTGGTCAAGTAGACGAGGCAGTTTCCGTACTAACTACATACTTCAAATAACATAACTGGGGAACCATATCAAAGAAAGCAATGAAAATTTGTTTGATATATTAGTAGTAGTTATTGGGTACAATTTTGGGTAGGTAAGTGGTGTGGCACCTCCCATACAAGCAAGATATTTGAAGGGACGTAACTGGGGAGCCGCAGCTTGAAAGATAGGCACAGTTTGTCTGAGAGTAGTTATTGGGCAAACTACTTTTGTTTTTAGGCAAATGGGTGTGGAGTTTGGGTTTCTCATACAAAAATAATAATACTTACTTGAAACGACGTAATTGGGAAAAGCATAGTAAGGAAGGTAATGGCAGTATGTGTGAGAAAGCGTAGTCGAGTGAAGTGACGCAACTGGGGAGCATAGTAATACGTGAAGGCGAAATGTTAGAAATAATTATTGGGCAGCATTCAATCGATTTTTGGAAAGTGGGTGTGGCTCTTCACACAAAAAAAATACTTGAAACAACGTAACTGTTGAACCATGGTTTGGAAGGCATTAAGAGTTTTCATGCGACGGCAATATATTGGTAGTAGCTATTAAGTAAAAAGTTTTCGGGTAAGTGGGCATGACACCTCCGGCTATTGGCATAGTTATGATTTTGGAAATAAAAGGAAAAAATTACTCGTGCAAATTAAAATAATAAAAATTAGACCTGAGAATGTCGCGCTCGACTTTTCTATTTAACCCTCTGACTTTTCTATTTAAGCCTCTGCGTTAGACAGTTTTAGTTCTTCTTTAACATGCCTTGATTCCTTTCCTTGTTAACATATTATTAGGGATCAAGGGAGAATTTGAGATCACAGATTTAATGCTTTTAAATAAACAAGTCAAAGTGTACGGATATGCAAAATATGTCAATCATGGAAATGACAGAATAATGATTTGATATTGTGTTCCGATATTGAAGTTTATATTCCTAATAGAAAAAGATATACGATACCAGTATTTTATTTAGTGTACGTCGAGGAGAGAAAGAACCATTTGATTGATGTATAAAAAATAAAAACAGGGAGACTCAGAGAATAAAATAAAAATTTGAAAAAATTGTGGAGCTATTTTTTTCCTAATTTACAGCTAATTAATTGTATGTACCACAGGCATATATGTAGGCATCTCAGAGCCATCTGGCTGAAACCCCAGTAAACATCTTTGGATCTATGTTAAGAAGAGGTCGAAATATATCCAGATTATGAGATACTTTAGAAAGTCTGCCCAAGAACCAAAATGCCTCAACTTGAATACAGTAAATCCCGGTTATGGATATTTGCAGAAAAAAATAACAAATTACAGGCGGGAATGGCACTTAAGAGATGTGGTAATTAACCGGTTTACAATACCCAACCAATGTTTGCTATCAGTTTGCCGTCAGAGTTCTTGCCGTGGATTTGTTTCTTGTAAATATATCATTATTTATTGACAAAAAGTAGCACACGTTTTTAATAGTTAATAAAAAGAAGTAAGGAGAAAGTTTATAACGCGCACTGTTACTATTTTATTGAATTCAGTGTACGAGTATATACTACATATACATAGATTTAGATTATACAATTCGAAGGCACGATCTAATAAATATTTTCATATTTGTTTTTTTGATTGCTACCTTTCGATTCGATTTTGTCTTTCATTTTCACTTAATCTTTATGTGTGATAATTCTAAATCTTTTCAAAATCACGTCTTTTTCACAAAACACTTTAAGTTATTCTGTTTAAAATTCTGAGTTATGCTATTGTGATATAAAAGTGCAAAAATTTTCTACCCGTGTCACCATTCAACACTTTATTGAAATGTATCTCAGATATATGAATATTTTAATATCAGATTCAAGTAACATTTTAATTTCCGTCTTATCGCTTATTTCTATATTTAAGTTTGTATAGTGTTTTGCTTCGAATTGCCAAAAAAAGAGGACAAACAAATACGTAGTATTATCATTAAACGAAATTTTTGCATATTCGATATCTAGTTTTTTCTCTTACTTGCTCACTTATCGTGAAAGTTATTTTCTATTAAAGCAAATAAGTCGCAATAAAATCTTAAAATCGTATTAAGTATTTATTTTCTAAAACAACATAACCGCCTGCAAATGTTTACAAAACTTAGAAAGAAATAGCGCCACTTTACCGTGACCTATTTTACTCGTACGAGAACCTACGTCTTCATTTTAAGTGCGATAACTTATTGTTCTATGTACCTGTACGGTGTTTAATTACTAGCTTTGAAGGTCACACTAAAAATATGGTAGGCACGTAAAAAGCACGCGCTTAATATTAATTGTATTTTATTTATTTTAAAATTATGTACTTTTAAGATCTTTGTGTTTATTTAAAATAAGTTACGAGTTCGGCTTAATTGAAGTTAGAATGATTTAACAAAATGACACATTTACATTGCACTATGGAACGAAAACAACTTTTCCTAACTGAGATGCCTTATATTGTTAAGCTGAACCAGTAGGCATCAATCAATCAAATACCAGTTGATAGAATACCATTGATACCATTCCATAGAATTAGGACCAATACAAACATTTTTATCGGAGGTTGGACTGATGAGTAGATACTGTAGGTACATGGAAGGGTACGCAGTAAATTCCCATCAATAATAATAATATGGCCCAATCAGTCTTTTAACTTAGGACTCAATAAAGTCATGACCAAACGTGTGATATGACCGGTCATGACCGTCTTTTTATTCCGTAGAGTGAAAGTAGCGCATAATAGTTTTACATTTCATGAATTATGTATTGTGTAAAAAAAAATGTCTCATTGTATTTTCATATGTCCGAGAATTTTTTATAGCTAAACCAATACGAATATTTTTAATTGTTTTTATATGACGCGATTGTGCTAACTTTTAGTTGATATGTATTGTAAGTATATTATCGGGCAACATAAATCACCGCTTAGAGAAATTATTGTCGTAAGTTAAAATCGGGCAGTTTTGAGTTGTTAATTCAGATATAAAAGGATTTTCAATAGGTACATAATAGTTTTGTATTTAAATATAACCCAAAATAATTGATATATCGGATTTGAAATTTATTCCAGTTGTAGTAGGCATGTTACATTTAAGTATAGAATTCGATATCGCTCATATGACCACGGCGAACACGTTTGCTGCGTTCGATTCTTTGGAGCCAATTTTCTACCACTACCACTTTTCCACACATATCGGCCGGAACGTTTGCAATTTCGCTTTCGATATTGTTCCTGAGCTCCTCTAACGTTGTTGACTTGTTCGCATATACGTAATCCCATAAAAAGAAATCCAATGGTGTTGAATCGCTAAAAATGAGCTTCATCGCTGAAAATGATTCACCACAATATGGACTGAGAGATTCCAATTCCTATGAACGGTGTAGAATCGACTGATTTGGCTCATTTTGAACTGAAACACTTACGGTTACGATTCTTTTTGTACTTTAAACGGTGCGCTTAAGATCACTGGCACAGGATCATTCAATAGTGAAAATGTTCAATCGAATTTTTCCACTAAAGGACGCATAGTCTGGTGGGACGATTATTACTGCAGGCAGAAAATTGGAGTAAGCACTCTTAAAGTTGATACCACCGGCTCAGAAGCTGCGTATCTGCATCATCTGAAAACTTCGACAATCTGAGCTATAAATATGACTGTAGCAACGGAATATGGAGAGCCAATGTTAGACAGTCATAGTATAAACACAGAATGTGTAATATTTAATTTTGCAGGAATTTCTAAGCATTTTGTTAAGTGGCGAATTTAATAAAGTTGCAATAATTTACTTTTAACACATTCCAGTGATCGAACATATTTTATTTATTGAGAATAGATAAACGGTAGAAACTAAATAATCGATCCAAATTTTGTAATGATTATCATAGAACTCCATAATTTGTATGAAATTAAAATTGTTGCAGCATTTATCCAATTTTTTAGGGGATGAACTAAATGCTTGAATCAGAACGATAAGTATTCTACTCCTTTGAATAGCTTTTCTTGGGCAATTTTTACTCTCCTAGGTCAAAAGGTGGTTCTGTTTAGACAAGATTTTTTTTTCTTTTTTCGGTTTCTTAGTTTGTCGAGATTCAACACAACCAATTTTAATTACCACATGGAAATTAAAAAAAAAAAATAAATGCACAAACTAAATATTTAAAACATTTTATTTATATTTAATTCAAAAGGTTTTTCTTTTACATATGGTATGTAAATATAAGTATGCTGGTCTATGAATATGAATTAACATGAAACCACATATATAGTATGTAAGTATGTATGTATGAGCAGTTAACATTGTACATTGGAAGTCTTTATATGTAGTAAGTTTTTATACACGATTTCGATTATTGAAACATACAGCTTGATTTAGTCTTAGACATGTACGCTTCTCATAATCCCAGCCATAGAAAAATGGGCATTGCTGCAGCAGAAGGTAGCCATTGTTACATGAGTAAAAATAATTACAATTACTTGGATGTGGATATAGGTCTACGGTATGTGAACGGCATTGTTCTCTTGGGTTGGCATATTCAATCTGTAACATAAAAGAGATACTTAGTATATACAGTAGGGAGAGCAAATGAGTATATTAGAGAAAATGTTTGGTCACTATATATAGCCAAGAATATCGACAAATTCAAAATAGCAACAAGCGCAAAAAAGTTTCTACTCATTCCAATAAATATGAAAGGAAAGACTTTTCGAAACCAGACCAAGCATGCGTCCAGGATGTTCTGAAATTTTTACCATAAGTTTTGCTTTACAAAAAATGTTGTACTACAAATCGTTTTAAAATCACCAGCTCTGTTATTGTGCTTTATACTTATACATACAAGTAAAACTAGTGTAAAGTAGTGGCGTAGTAGGTGGTGCGTTGGCCTACTGCGCAGAACGTCCGCGGTTTAAAACTCAGCACAGCCAAAATCAAAAGGCAGAAAAAACAATTTTTCTACACAGCAGGCAATCGTGGGGAACCTACAAGGGTAAAAATTGCAAAACTTTTCAGTTATCCGTTAGGATTAGGCTTTCAACTGTAAGTCCCTTTCAATTGTACAAGTTTTAAGTTTCAAATTCTCACTGCAAATCAGTCTGACTTTTTGTTTAATGGATAACTGCCGTCCTAAACCGATATAAGAAAAATTAATACCAAATAGAATTAGACACACTGAACACGATGGCACTAAAAACTTAATTTTTCCGTAACTCGAGGTAGGCCAATATGGTTTGTAGCCACTGATATCTACATTTAATAGATATATTTCCTTCTTCGTAACTATCATCCATTATAAATTGGACCATAAAACAATTTAATTATCAAAACGTCCAGTGGTAGAAATGAATGAAAACTTTTAGCAATCGGAAAGAATCCGAGAATATGGGGAAAATACAAAAAATTAGCAACTTGGTATATTTTTTTTAAGACAACACATGAACTTATGAACCTAGATATCTCTTAGCTACATGTTGTTTTAATTTCACGAAATCTTTGAGTAATTTCACTTTCACAATATTTCATTATCCAATATTACGTTCTTCTCACCTGACATTTAACATTCTCCGGATAATCACATCTTCCAAGCTTCGTATCGAAATGCAACATTGATGAACAATGCATTGGAATTGCTTCCCCGTGGTAGCAAATAAAGTATTCTGAACAAGATTTTGGATGTGGTAAAAATATCATTTGAAGTTGATTATCAACAGATGGACATTCATTTGATATAATAATAGGCGAAACGGTAGCAATAGAATGATTTGTTGCTACGAGTATTGTTGTTGATAAAGTTATTGTTGATGGCAATGATGATAATGATGATGCTGGTGACATTGTCCCTGTTGTAGCAACACTTGCAAATGTTGTTCCTAAAGTCATTGTAGTAGTAGTTGCATTAGCGGCAATAGTGCTTGATGTCGTTGGGGTGGTTGCTGTTGCTAGTGTTGGTGGCAGGGGCGACGGTAATGTAGTTATTAATATAATATTATCTCCAATACTGCATTCAACCAGCTCTTGAGGATCACATGTTTGAAATAGTTCATTAAAATAATCTCCCTCACCGCATTCACCTTCATAGGAGTTATCACCGTCACAAAATATATAATGCTGGCATGATCTATTGCTAGCAATGAATCTTCGATTAGACAAATTGCCGCATTCTTCGAAAATATCACTTTGAACAATTGCCATGAATGCAACAATTACAAAGAAGACATTGCAGCACAGATGCATTTTATGGTTTTGCTCTTTTGTTTTTGTTCTTTGAATTAATACGAGTATTTTTCTATTCGTTAATTTGGCTGCGTATTTTTCCTCAGATTTTGCGTCAGTCTGTGCCAGTGCACAGTGCACAACTAAATGCTCGACTTCTTTGTGCTTAAGTCTAAATATGTATCGAATTTGAAATGTTTGTAAATTAAAGATATTTTGAAATTTTTTCAGTTCATCATTTAGTTCTTATTATCAAGAACTTGCTTGTTTGCCTTATCTTCATGGGGTTTTCTTTTTTTCGGAGATTCTAGAAAAGGTTGAATGTATAAGAATGTATGAAGTAAGACTTCCAATTGTTAACAACCTTTATCGTGTTATTTTAAACACACAAGCCACCTACATACAGTCATGATTAATTATTCTTTTGTGCAGGTAATGATTATGATGACTGTTGTGTGTACTTAGAACTGATGAAATATTACATACATATAGTACATATAGTTAGCTCACTGATGGGTGTCAGATCGCTATTCAGTAAACGCAACGAGGAGGCGGTGTGTCGACTTGTGGCGTAGAAGCACAGAAATCAAGCATGGACGCACCCTTATTGTCCGACTATCACGAACTTTACCTTGTGTCCTACGCCCCCAGGTCCTCCGAGACGGCCAAGACCGATCATCAGTTGTAGTGCCAGCTAAGTAAGAAAATAAGCATTACTAATTATAGTTTGTGGAAATAGTTTTGGTAATTTTATCTACTTTAACCGAGTATCAATATTTGTTGCAATATCCAAAATTTATTTTAATTTAAGGCCCTTAAACCGGCTAGTCTTTCGAATCACCCTGTATATTTCGGCAGAAAAAAATTTTATCGCCAGACAAATTCTGTTTAAAAAGTCTGGCATGTAAAAAATCATGTGGAAAGCTAGAAATAAAAAAATATATATATTTTATATATGTAAAATTTTGGAATTCTATCTTTAGTACTTGGGCTTTTGGTTTCATAGATTATTTCTCCTGTAATTTTCGTATTAAATAAAAAATCATTTGTGACAGTTGCGAAACTTCGACAATAATAACAAGCTTTCAGCTTTTCTAATAAATGTTTTTTAATGATATCACAATATTTTGTGACTGATAGTTCATTTAAGAACATGCCGCACTAAAAATATTGAACAAAGTAGCATATTTTTTTAGCCGGTTTTGGATTTTAAAAGTGTGTTGGAGTGGAATGAAGAATGTTATGTACATACATATTTACTGTATTTTTCGTTTGTCGGACTTAAACATCAGACCATGGAAGCCGTTAAGATTTAGCGAAAAGTGCAAAAATTCCCAATTTTCCCATTTCGGTTTGTCTTTAAAGTTTAAAATTTATTTTATATATTTTATTTTGATCGGTTCTTTCGCTACATATCAAAGTTATAAAAAAGTGTACAAGTACACCTCTTGGTAGACAACGAAGGAGTAGCCGTTCGGAACTGACATTAAAGTGTAGGTGGTATTACAATGGACCGTTTTGGTATAAGTGTGTCCCTGGATATTGACTCAACCAACCAACCAACCAACCAACAATCCAAATTCGATAACTATCAAAATTTTTCAGAACATCAAGATCTCCGAGAGTGTTAGCAATCGAAAATCAATTTGTGGAGCGAGATTCACGGGTAATTGTGTATCAATCGTGGGGAAAAACATGAACCTTTTTCCCCCCATACATCTCCGCCTACCTTAATGTATGTACGAGGTTTTACATAGGTTTTACATCATACATATTTTATTTCATCCCTTTTAAATACGAAGCTGAATGTTTTTACATAATATGTACATAGGTAATTAAAATTTTTTATTAAAATTGGTAAAACTTATTGGTGTAATTAAATCTTGGGACTATTTGCGTTCAGATTTAATGTAAGTTAGTACTTGAAAAGTTCATTCCCATCTGTATACTTTAAAATTATTAAATTTAATCAAAAAAAAAAATTTGCGCTTATTAAGCAAAATTACCCCTCTCAATTACAAAATCAATGATATATTATCTATGTATGTATGTATATCAAACACATGATTATGTACTTATATATATGTCTGTATAGTATGTATGTAGTTAAAAATCGCTTTGTAGATTACAAACTAGTTATGAATTAGGCATTCTCTTCGTCAACTTCACAATGTGAATGCTTCTGTTTTACGCATTTTTCGCTGTCTTTATCATACAAAGTACCGAATTGACAATCCAAAACGATTAAATAACCATCACTACAGTGATAGTAATAATTACAATTTCTGGGATATGAATTATAAAAGGAAACTCCTTTTATACACTTCTTTTGAACAGTCGGCAGAGCAATAGTTGTTGTGATTGTTGTGGTTGTTGCTGATGTTGTTGTTGTCGTTATTTCTGTCGATCCTGTATTACATTCAAAGCTGGTATCGCACACTGAAGCAGTGCAATATACGGAATTCACTCCATCACAATAAATCCATGTATAGAAACAGTCCTGTTTAGGATTTTCGATGTGACCGATTGGTTTGCCATCACACAAATCGATTTGTCTGCTATTTGCAAATGTTGAAAGTTGGGACAAGAGGAGTGTTAAACGAAGCAAACGCTTAATATTGAGTGACATTTTAATTCGGAAATCTACTCTAAACGATAAACTTATTGTGAAATAGTATTTTGAAAACTCATTGCTTTAAGCCGTTGGAACATCCAATATATATAGCAACAAGATAAAATTTAATTTAATTAACACTTTTTAGCAAGCTTATCTCATTGATAAAATATCTGCTACAAGCCGTGGCAGTGGAAATTCTTCATAAGAAAGAATAAGGGTAAACAAATGTTTATATGGTAAATTTAAAGTAGATTGCACGGAGAGGTTAAATAGCAATTTAGTAAAGTTTAGTAAATGTTTCTAAATATAAACACTATATATTTCGATAACTCTATCTGTGACAAAAAGGAAGAACAGCCTAAGTCAATTTAAGATATAAAATGTTTTTCCCATATTGACTATATTGACTATAAATACCAAATTGGTTCGATTTTTTAAATAATTTGTGGTATAATAACTTATTTCAAGAATGGCCTGACGTGAATCAGAGTAATCTAAAATATTGTAATAGTTACAAACAAAGTAATAATTGAAACAGAGGTTATGCTCTTCCATACGTACTACAAAATACCCAAAATTAATAGGATTAATCGATATCTTGGACTAGATTTTGATCCAAAACTTGAATGAAACTTAACAAGGCGGAAAGCGTGCAGAAAGCCTCTTGCAATCTAAACTACTATACGAAGGCCATGGGTGCCAGTTGGGGTATTCAACATCATATCCTGGCTCTATACAGCACTGCTTGAGCAGGGTCTTCTTTATGGCGCAGTCTTCTGGCAACCAACTACTGAAATGGCGGACAACCTGAAATCAAACTGGATCCCAAAACTCATATTCGATTTACATATCAGGCGTTAAATCGGCTTATTAATAACGATTTTTTTTGACAGGGACATTTTTAACTGACACCACTGACTGGTGTTTTCACCATATAAAATTATGTCCTTGACTGCCAAATTTCTCTAAACATCTTGTCTACTGTCGATTTAGCCAAACGGGTCTCTTTGGTATCCAATATATCACTCTATTGCATCGTCGTTATTTCTCTCACACATATTAAACTGGCCATTAAGCAAAACTACCTTAAGGGAGCAAAAAGATCCTGGGTAGCATACCACTCTTGTGATATTGGCAGACTTATCTGGATCACAAACGACATTAGACGTACTAGAAATTTACTCAACCTTAGCAGAAACTCCATCAGCAGAACGACTTCGGTTCCCACGGGGCACTGCTCAATGGCGACACATGCTGCAAGATTAGGTCTTCCCTTCAATGTCTTTTGTCGAAGTTTTGGCTCTGAAGAAGAAGAGGAAACAGTTCTACACTTCCTGTGTGAATACTTATCTTTCTAAAACTTGTAGGCTCACCTTTATTCACTTCATCCATAAGTAAGTATTAAGGTAATAGCTAGACTCAATAACGAATTCTCATGGCTCTGTTAGGTGTTCATAATTGTGGCAGTTGCTCTATTATTGTTATCTTATTATTTACATTCAATTTATTTTACATGTTATGTTAGTATGTTTCTGTTATCAATAAAAGGATTTGCTGCTGACTAACAAAGTGTGAAATACTTTAAAGTATTTTCTTTACTTTTTCCAGCATAAAAAACAAAATGTAGAATTATTACTGGAAATTATTTAGCAATCGTGTAAATTTATGTATTGAACTAGCAAATAATGGAAATGCTGAAAATAGAATAGTTGAAAAAACACTATGTGCACCGATCATCCCCAGCATAATGCAGTTTTTAGGGTTTTGCATTTTTCATCCGGTTCAAGAGATGGTAAAACACTTACATGGAATATTTTCGATAATAGTTTTCGAGCTATTAATTTTCTTTTAAAAATTTACGCCAATATCTGAATTGGTATATTGGGTCATATAAAAACTGTCCGCAGTTTTTCGTTACAAGATGATGTTGGTACCCACAAATCTGTCATGTGGCCGATTTTTAGTGCCTCCGTTTTCTCCTGATAGCTTGCGTGTCGATCTTGCTCCACCAGTTGCAAAATTTCATCGACTTTTTCAATGGCTGGCCAACCAGAGCAAGTAGCATCTTTGATATAAAAATTTCCGGATCGGATTTATATTTGTAGTTTTAGAGATATTGAACTTATTTTGAGTCATATTTTCATATTTTTTGATAAAATTTTGATAATTTTCGCTAATATCTTGGCAACTACAACTTATAGAATGGAATTTAACTCATAATTTTAAAGGACACACACCGTAGAATATATTTTCTTAGTCAGAACTTAACAGCCCTAGAAATCAAAATTTTTTTCTTTTGAAAAAAAAGATTTTGTTAAACATCTCTTAGAAGGATGCTTAGAATGGCAATATAAAAATCATATTTTCCTTGATCGGGTAAAAAATAGTTTCAAAATGTGTTCACTGTGATAATGAAAAAATTAATTTTTATGAATTTAAATATATTTTTTTTATTAGTTTTATCCACAATTTAAACATAAATTTAGAGAAAAACAAATATAACTTTTCAATTTACCTATCACAACGACAAATACAACTCTTTCTTCTCACGTGGAGAGTTTATAAGACTTATAAGATAAATAAACGTTATTTCTGTATACTTAACTACTCGAGTTTTATTATTGATTTATGACAGTCTTGCAGCAAACGAGCGATATGAATTGTACTATAATTTTAATAAAATTTTTTTTTAACAGCGATCTTTTTCTCCATATACACATTCATTTTTGGCGGTATCAAAATTAAACTTATTGGGACATTCTAGTATAATGAAATAGCCATGATCGCATCTATAAAAATAATTGCAGTTATCTGGATAGAGGAAATAAAGATTTACTGCATTTTTATCGCATTCTTTCCATATATCGAATCTAATCGTTAACGCTGATGCTGTGGTTGTGGTTGTGGTGGCGGTCTGTTCTTCACAACTAAATTCAGAGTTACATTCGTCGGCATTGCAATATACTGAACCGTCTCCGTTACAATATATTAGAGTATATTCACAATTTTTGTTTGGATTATCAATATGTTGTCCTGTTACAGTTCCACAATCATTTATCACTTCAGCGTTTCCAAATATTAGCATTGCTAAAATCACGAAGAGTACGAAAAGTAGAAATGACAAATTAGCTTTCAATGTCATTTTCGTTAGAGATTATAACTATTTAATGGATTTAATACGAGTAACACTGCTCTTTTAAAGGTATAACTTCTGTTTATATAGCAGAATAATGTCTGAAAATAATAATTTTGTTAAAGAAACTCGTTGATAAAATTTGTTTTTTCACATTGGGCTGGTAATGATAGTTTTTTTTAATTAAATTAGTTGTTACTTGTTTGATTTATCAGTTTTCCAACTCAGCAACTCCTTGTATTTTGTTAATCTAATACTTATGATTACAGTGCAGCCTCAGGCAACGCTAACTTCTTTTGAAATTACCCCGGTATCGTCGAAATACACAAAAAGAGATTTTAATTCTTTACACATTTGCATTCAATGGGTATAAGAAAATTGGATTGTTTTGACAGATACAGTGAAAGGTCCAAGAGCTTCCCTAAACTGATGTGCAGCAAATAGAAAATAATAGAACAATCCGCAGTCTAAAATTTAGCAAAACAATAGTGAACTTTCTTTTCGATTTAAATACGTGTACGTTACCCAAAAAATTAGAGTGGTGGGTTGAGGTAGAAGTTCAGAAAATGCGAGAACAATCTACCTACTAACTCACAGCTGATTAGGAGATACTCTTAGAGGATTAATTTTCAACAGACATTTTCTCAACATACTTACACTCCTTGTTCAATCAAAAGGGCTCACAAACAAAAGTTCGTGTTTTATAAAAAAGGATCTCCGTGCTTCCAGGGTGATCCTAGAAGATAAAAATGTAAGACCATCCTCCATTTATTTTACTGTCCAATATTTTTCAACAACATACTTACATCCCATTTCCAACCCTTAATGTGGCTCCCATTCAAAGTTGACATTTCTATGAAAATCGACCAGTCACCCGACAGCTGAAGAAGAGTCACTGCTAGAGGCTTAAAATGTTAGTCCGACCTTAATCATTTTTTTCTCCCCTACATTTTCTCCTAACATACTTACCCCTCATCAACAACCCTTACCTCTCTAAGATCATTTTGGGAGCAAAGGGTGCCCATTTCATAGAAAAGCTAATTTTATATGGGAGCCCCATACTATTTGCTGAACAATCACTTCCAGCTGCCAGTGCTATTGAGCTGTTTAATGGTGAATGACATTACAGCGAAGAAAAGATTTAACAACCTGATCATTTCATTTGCACTTTGTTAACTACTTAGCGAATAAAACGCAGGTATTGATAGGTATAACATTGTACACATATAGCCCATAAATACATATGTTCATCAACATTTTATTTATATAATATTTAGCAGTTAGTACTTTTTCCTTTTACACATACATTTTGGTCGGTATCAAAATAAAAATCAAATGGGCATTCTAGTAAAACGAAATATCCATTATTACATTTATAAAAATAATTACAATTATCTGGATATGGAAAATATAGATTGACTGAATCTTCATTACATTCTTTCCATATATCAAATCTGGTTGTTGTCGTTGGAGGTAGCTTGGTTGTTGAATCTGGGCTTGTCACTTCTTTCTCGCAAAGAAAGCTCTCAGAACATTCGTATAATACATTACAATATTGCGATTTTTCTCCATTACATAATATTCTGGGATATCTATTACAATTTTTGTCAGGATTCTCAATGAACTCCTCCTTTAAATTTCCACAATCATCGATTATATTAGCATTGGCAATTATTATTATTGTTAATAGCACGAATAGAAGAAACGGTAACGTAGAACTTGATAACATTTTCGAACTAGGTCGGAGCTGCGGCAATAATTTAAAGCACTGATTTTTATGATATTAAATTTTCCGTTTATATAGCAAAATGTGCATAATTAAATTACATACATCAATTCAACTTAATTTATTCAATAAACGATAAAAAAATTATTTTATCATATCTGATTAAAATGCTTTTTTTTCTGTATATTTATAAGTATGTATATAAGTAGTAGCAAAAGCTTATCTAAACCCCATAAAAAAATCTGCACAAACAGAAATATTTGCTAAAATTTAAGGTTTGCATAAAGAGGTTTGTGGCGTAGTGGTAGTGCGTTGAACTGCAGCGCAGAGTGTCCGGGGTTCGAATCTCGGCACAGGCTAAATCAAAATGTAAAAAAAATTATTTTTCTACACGGCAACACCTCTTGGCAGGCAATGGCAAACGTACAAGAGTAAAAATTGCTATGAAAAGCTTTTCACTTCGCCGTTCGGATTCGGCATAAAACTGTACGTTCCTTCCATTCATGTACAAATATAACACGCACAACATGAGTGGATGCGAAAAGCGAAAAGCTCGGCCTAGGCCCTCCATGGGCTGTTGTGCCATTAAAAGTAATGAAAAGTAAGTAAATAAAGAGGTTTGCCTTTTGATTAAGGTAGCAGTATACGATCCAGAAGTGCAATTATGTACTAAAGGATGAAAAAAAAGGATTGAAAAATAGTCCTCGAAAAATAAAAATTTTCCTGTATCATATTCATACCGCAGTATGTGCATAGGTATGCAGTATACTTATAGTACATGATGATGACAAGGAACGCAATAATAAGAGATAAGCAATAAATCATATTAGTGAGAGTCTATTTAGAAGCCCTTGAAAAATATAGACTCTATGATTTTCTGTCTCCTTCCAGTTTATATTTATCGTAACTATAAATGTCTTAAGTTGCAGCAAATATAAAAAATTCAATGATTATACTAGAAAACTGAAAGTCCTAAGTCCCCTTTGGTTTTTACACACAGCACGATTTCTTGATCAATTCTGCTTTTGCTTTGTCTCCCAAGTCAAAGAACGAACAGCACAAAAGAAAACTTGCCGGTACGAGCAAGTCTGTACCCGACCCTCTCGGCTTTCCTCTCTCTTCTAAAAACTTAACTTGCTTAAAGGGGACTACTACTTACGGGGGTCTAAGCGATTATGATAAGTGCAGCGAATCGCGGAAGCGATTTCTGGTTGTTCTTTTAAAATATCGCTATCGAAAATATCCGATAGCTATTGCTGTGCCGAATTGGTGCCGGATCTGTCGTTTTTTAACCGTAGAGAGCTAATGAAACTTAACATAAGTTGAAGATAATGTTCGTCGATTTTAAGTGTTAATCAAGACTCCTCGTTCTTATTTTCTTATTTTAAGATTAAAACAGACTTGTTTTAAGATTGCTGCAGGTTAATTTCAAAAACGAAATTTTGATTTAGGACAAAGTTTTAAAAGTTTGGATTTAAAACGGTCGTTAATAATTTAGAAATTTTCAGTCTTGAGCTAAATAAGAAAGAGGCTTGATTTTAAATCTTGATTTTTCTCATTTTAAGTATCTGCTATTTGTGGGCTTTTATTTAGCAAAGAAAAACTCAAAAGACGATTTATAAAGATTATTTAAGTTCAGCTTGCTAGAGAAATTGGTAGCGTATTTGAATTATATAGATACAATCTCTTTTAGATACAATCATAATGGTACTTCACAATTATTTCAAATTTCAACACTGGTATGAGTTTAGGCCACTCTAACCTCTTTAGAAGTGGGAAAAAGCTGTTTCTCATCCCTCTGTTTCTTCAGAGCAGGTTGCCTGTGTGAATAAATTCATTATTGTCAGCTGTTACATTGAAGCCAGGAATCGCTTGGCAGAACTTTAATCATAAATCGTCGGGCAAGATGTACCGTGTATTGTTCATACTTGGTAGAAGTATGTTCGACATTGTCAATACTGCAGCGTCTAATCAAGCATCCTTGCAACTATGTATGATATTAGCGGTATTCACGAAGCAACTGGTCTGGAAAATGAATGAAAGAGCAGATTTACTCTAAACAACAACGAACAAAGGTACTATCTTAGAAAACATCATTAGAGAAAAATCATTTAGCATCGACAGTATAAATATGTTTTATTTTATTAATACTCAAAATTGTGTTACAATGTATGTTTGTATTATTTATATTCTTTTTGCATTGTGGAAACATTTAGCTTGTGATATTTGGACACAGGAACGTCTTTCTATATCCCAACCATAGTAGAAGGGGCATTGTTGAATTGTTAGAAAACCTCTGATGCAATAGTAGAAATAGTTACATTTTTCCGGATGTGGAAAGAAATCGGTTACATACGGTAAACACTTATTTGCATCGGGGCGATCAATCTAAAATACATAAACTCATATTAGTAAGAATAGAAGTTATGCATAATAATACCTAATTCATAGTAAATAAGCAATAATGTTAAGGAAGTTGCATACAACTTACCATACATTGTACATTTTCGGGAAAATCACATTTACCCGAATGGATATTAAAATGTAGATGGTCTGTGCAATGCATTTCTATTGCCTGCCCGTGATAACATAAATAAAAATCAGCACACGACTGTCGATTTGCCATTAGAACAATTTGATTTGGGTTATCAGTAGCGGGACAGGCATCTCTAACAATGGTTGGAGCAGTTACGGGTGGCGTTGTACCGCCACCCGTATAGGCACCACCAGTGGTTGACGTCGTTTGGGTTGTTGCTGCTGGAGTAGTTGTAGTGGTTGTAGTGGTAGCGGTGGTAGTCGTTTCTGGTTCAGGATCTACATCAAAATCATCCAATGGACAATAAACTTGATCTGGATCATCACATGACATTGATTCCGAATCAAAATATAAACCATCATCACATTCGCCGAGTATTGAATCTTCACCCGAACACCATATGTAACTGTTACAACTATCACTACTGGCAACAAATTCACCATCCTCTACACCATCACACTCATCGAAAACATCGGCAACGATGAATTTAATGCAATTTAATGATAGTAAAATATATACTGCAAATAATAGTTTAGACATACTAAGTATTTTTCTTGGTTTTTTTTTCTTGTATCAATTTATCCAAATTCTTTTATTATGCTTTCTATTCGCTCAGTCTTTTTTATTATCACTCATTCATTTGTCATTATGGACACTATATACTTATAACATTTTACTTGTATGTGATCACTTGAATAAAATTTTGACAATTAAAAGTTCGCCACAAAAATCACATTATTTTATATATAACTCCAAGTCGATAAACTTCACATCATTGAGCGGAAATAAAATTGCGTAAAACATTTAAAATTTTCATATCGCAAACATTTAATACGTTTTAATAAAATTAATTTTGAGTTTGATATCAATTTTGATAACGTTTATAAAATTTACCGAGATACCTATCACTGTACAATAAAATTTTAACTGAAACTACAATAGATAATTCGAACCATTGTGTTCTCCTATGAAAAAATGTTCACCTTTGAGCCAAACATTGGCAATACAATCGATCATGTATAGTTGCGTAAGATGTCGTACGTGAAACTGAACACTCGTTTGGACATCAGTAGCCATTTGCCTATTTATGTCATGGTTTCGGCTGACGTAACAGCCAATGCATTTGGTACCTGGGGTCAGTTGTGGAACTTTTGCAGGAATTATTTGATGATATATTTCGATTACTAATTTTCTTCCATCTCTAAAAGCAACACTCTTATTATGTGATTCCCAAACTTCAAACCAAATTCAGGTTACTAACTACTTAATTGTCACGATTGACTGATTCTTATATAATCAATCGTTTGCATCAATGCTTGTATCAATCGGATAAAAATTTATTGATTTACAGGCGATGAGAGTCGAATTCCGCGAACAATTTTTTAAATTGTGTGATGGCTTCCTCGACTTTCATCGCCTACAACCCAATGAATTTTAATCCGTTTAAAACAAACAGTTCGGAAAGAAGAATGATATACAGTTTAGTTGGATGAACCTTTCTCAAGATTTCGGCCAATAACACTAGTTTACAAGACATTTTTCTTGAAAGTTCATAATAGTCTAGGCCAGTAATATCAAAGGCAAAAGTGATAATATTATCTTTCATCATAAAGAAGAATCGACCTTTATTTTTACAAAGTTGTCAAATGTCTTAATTGCCAATATAATTTTTCTGATATGTAGATACATATTACTTCATAACATGCCACCGCTGCTTCCAACAATAGCATCTGTTACACACAAAATGCTCTATTCTCGTGGCTCTAGATATTATATTTAGGTTCATCAATATCATAACATTCTGTTATTTTGTCAAGATTGCTAAGTGACTCATTCCCAAAATTTTATTGCTTATTCTATCTGTTCACAGATACGCCATCACCATTCACAAGTTTTGTCAGTAGTAGGTATTTGCATAACCAGATATATGAATGTAACACTTCTGAGGAAACCCCAATTTTTTAATTATAAACAATGCCTAATTATAATGTCAGTACAGTTCATTGAAAATGTCAAGGTGTCACATAACTATATTACAACAACAACATAGTATGTATTATGTATGTACATGTGAACCACTTGAAATGGGCACAGAATATATGGAAAGTGTTTTATCTTAATTAATTGATTACAATAAACATTTATTTAAACTTTTGCTACATTTTTATCTTTCTGTCTATATATACTCCAAAGAATGCAAAAATTAGCATGCATTTTTGTATTGGCGTTAGGATTTTTAACACAGCCTTATAAGAAAAATGCAGAGTGGTAAGTTCTTAAAAAACACTTTTATCTTAGAAATTGATTTAAAAAGTAATTATTGTTAATATTTATTGTAGCGTGCACAATTGTAATTAGCGTGCTAATAATGCAACCGGCGTTTGCATCATTTGCTTGTTTTGGTCGCCAATTCGGATACAAATTTCCCAATCCTGATGACTGCCATGGATACTTTGTATGTTTAGGCCCACTAGGGCAATATGCTGACAACTGTGGTTTAGAATATCATTTTAATGAAAATGAACAAAGATGTGTTGTCGGAAAATGTACATCTTCATCTATACATAGCCCAAAAGGTTCATCATTTCAAGGGGAGAATGCAATAGTTTCCTCATATAGTCCTCTGATTATAAATTCCGAACAGTTACCCTGCCAATGTTCAAAACACAAAAATACATTAATGGGTTGGCCTTATATACCAGGACCGATTATTATTGCCATGTACGTTAACAGCCCTTGCACTTGCAGTCAAGGAACGAATAAGCCAAATCCAAATGGTAACTTGGATTTGGTAACAACAACAATTTCACAAGCAACATATTCAACTACATCGAGCTCAATTGTATCTACAGAAATCACTCCAATTGATTCCTCGACTACCACTGAATCAGCACTTTCAACAATCTGCTCGGAGGCACTATCCCCATTTTCTACACTCTCAACTGATAGAACGCTACCCACAGAGTCAACACCTACACCTTCTACTGCACTATCTTCATCTATCTGTTCCCGGACAACATCAACAAAGTCAACTTCTTCTGCAATTTCCACAGAGCCAACATCGTCTACATGTTCGACCAAGTCATCAACTTCTACAGATTCCACAGAATCAACTTCATCCGTAATTTCCACCGAATCTACTACTTCTTCAATCTTGTTGGAGTCACCATGTTATGGAATTTCTACAGAATCATCTGTTACTACGGTATCCCATCCATCCAACGAAGTCTCATCATCCACCTGTTCCCAGTTAACATCTATATCTATAGGGTCAACTCCCTCCACAATTTCTACAGAATCGGCTTCTACTACAAGGTCGACCGAGGCAACTTTACCCTCAATACCCACTGAATCTACTCCTTCATCAATTTCGTCAGAATCAACAACTTTATCAGTTTCAACGGAATCCACTTCATCTAACGAATCCTCTTCGCAGTCAACATCCATTGAATCTACAGGGTCAACTCCTTCTATCATTTCTACAGAATCAGCTTCATCTACAAGCTCGACCGAGTCAACTTCTTCTACAGACTGTACAGAATCAACTTCACCAGTGATCTCCACTGAATCTACTCCTCCATCAATTGCGTCGGAGTCAACAACTTCAACAGACTCTACAGAAGCATCTGTTACTACGGAATCCACTCCATCTAAAGAATCCTCTTTGTCTACCTGTTCCCAGTCAACATCCACTGAATCTACAGGGTCAACTCCTTCTACCATTTCCACAGAATCAGCTTCATCTACAAGTTCGACCGAGTCAACTTCTTCTACAGACTCCACAGAATCAACTTCACCAGTAAACTCCACTGAATCCACTTCTTCATCAATTGCGTCAGAGTCAACAACTTCATCAGTCACTACAGAAGCATCTGTTACCACGGAATCCACTCCATCTAACGAATCCTCTTCGTCCACCTGTTCCCAGTCAACATCCACTGCATCTACAGGGTCAACTCCTTCCACAATTTCTACAGAATCAGCTTCTACTACAAGCTCGACTGAGTCAACTTCTTCTACAGACTCCACAGAATCAACTTCACCAGTAATCTCCACTGAATCTACTCCTTCATCAAATGCGTCGAATTCAACAAGTTCACCAGACTCTACAGAAGCATCTATTACTACGGAATCCACTCCATCTAAAGAATCCTCATCATCCACCTGTTCCCAGACAACATCTATTGAATCTACAGAATCAACACCGTCTACCCCGTCGGAATCAACAACTTCATCAGTTTCAACGGAATCCACTCCATCTAACGAATCCTCTTCGCAGTCAACATCCACTGAATTTACAGGGTCAACTCCTTCTACAATTTCCACAGAATTAGCTTCATCTACAAGCTCGACCGAGTCAACTTCTTCTACAGACTCCACAGAATCAACTTCACCAGTAATCTCCACTGAGTTTACTCTTTCATCAATTGCGTCGGAGTCAACAACTTCATCAGTCACTACAGAAGCATCTGTTACTACGGAATCCACTCCATCTAACGAATCCTCTTCGTCCACCTGTTCCCAGTCAACATCCGCTGAATCTACAGGGTCAACTTCTTCTACAGACTCCACAGAACCAACTTCACCAGCAATCTCCACTGAATCTACTCCTTCATCAATTGCGTCGGAGTCAACAACTTTAACAGTCTCTACAGAAGCATGTGTTACTAAGGAATCCACTCCATCTGAAGAATCCTCATCATCCATCTGTTCCCAAACAACATCTATTGAATCTACAGAATCAACATCGTCTACACCGTCGGAATCAACAACTTCAACAGTTTCAACGGAATCCACTCCATCTAACGAATCCTCTTCGCAGTCAACATCCACTGAATCTACAGGGTCAACTCCTTCTACCATTTCCACAGAATTAGCTTCATCTACAAGCTCGACCGAGTCAACTTCTTCTACAGACTCCACAGAATCAACTTCACCAGTAAACTCCACTGAATCTACTCCTTCATCAATTGCGTCAGAGTCAACAACTTCATCAGTCACTACAGAAGCATCTGTTACCACGGAATCCACTCCATCTAACGAATCCTCTTCGTCCACCTGTTCCCAGTCAACATCCACTGAATCTACAGGTTCAACTTCTTCTACAGACTCCACAGAATCAACTTCACCAGCAATCTCCACTGAATCTACTCCTTCATCAATTGCGTCGGAGTCAACAACTTTAACAGTCTCTACAGAAGCATGTGTTACTAAGGAATCCACTCCATCTAAAGAATCCTCATCATCCATCTGTTCCCAAACAACATCTATTGAATCTACAGAATCAACACCGTCTACACCGTCGGAATCAACAACTTCAACAGTTTCAACGGAATCCACTCAATCTAACGAATCCTCTTCGCAGTCAACATCCACTGAATCTACAGGGTCAACTCCTTCTACCATTTCCACAGAATCAGCTTCATCTACAAGTTCGACCGAGTCAACTTCTTCTACAGACTCCACAGAATCAACTTCACCAGTAAACTCCACTGAATCCACTTCTTCATCAATTGCGTCAGAGTCAACAACTTCATCAGTCACTACAGAAGCATCTGTTACCACGGAATCCACTCCATCTAACGAATCCTCTTCGTCCACCTGTTCCCAGTCAACATCCACTGCATCTACAGGGTCAACTCCTTCCACAATTTCTACAGAATCAGCTTCTACTACAAGCTCGACTGAGTCAACTTCTTCTACAGACTCCACAGAATCAACTTCACCAGTAATCTCCACTGAATCTACTCCTTCATCAAATGCGTCGAATTCAACAAGTTCACCAGACTCTACAGAAGCATCTATTACTACGGAATCCACTCCATCTAAAGAATCCTCATCATCCACCTGTTCCCAGACAACATCTATTGAATCTACAGAATCAACACCGTCTACCCCGTCGGAATCAACAACTTCATCAGTTTCAACGGAATCCACTCCATCTAACGAATCCTCTTCGCAGTCAACATCCACTGAATTTACAGGGTCAACTCCTTCTACAATTTCCACAGAATTAGCTTCATCTACAAGCTCGACCGAGTCAACTTCTTCTACAGACTCCACAGAATCAACTTCACCAGTAATCTCCACTGAGTTTACTCTTTCATCAATTGCGTCGGAGTCAACAACTTCATCAGTCACTACAGAAGCATCTGTTACTACGGAATCCACTCCATCTAACGAATCCTCTTCGTCCACCTGTTCCCAGTCAACATCCGCTGAATCTACAGGGTCAACTTCTTCTACAGACTCCACAGAACCAACTTCACCAGCAATCTCCACTGAATCTACTCCTTCATCAATTGCGTCGGAGTCAACAACTTTAACAGTCTCTACAGAAGCATGTGTTACTAAGGAATCCACTCCATCTGAAGAATCCTCATCATCCATCTGTTCCCAAACAACATCTATTGAATCTACAGAATCAACATCGTCTACACCGTCGGAATCAACAACTTCAACAGTTTCAACGGAATCCACTCCATCTAACGAATCCTCTTCGCAGTCAACATCCACTGAATCTACAGGGTCAACTCCTTCTACCATTTCCACAGAATTAGCTTCATCTACAAGCTCGACCGAGTCAACTTCTTCTACAGACTCCACAGAATCAACTTCACCAGTAAACTCCACTGAATCTACTCCTTCATCAATTGCGTCAGAGTCAACAACTTCATCAGTCACTACAGAAGCATCTGTTACCACGGAATCCACTCCATCTAACGAATCCTCTTCGTCCACCTGTTCCCAGTCAACATCCACTGAATCTACAGGTTCAACTTCTTCTACAGACTCCACAGAATCAACTTCACCAGCAATCTCCACTGAATCTACTCCTTCATCAATTGCGTCGGAGTCAACAACTTTAACAGTCTCTACAGAAGCATGTGTTACTAAGGAATCCACTCCATCTAAAGAATCCTCATCATCCATCTGTTCCCAAACAACATCTATTGAATCTACAGAATCAACACCGTCTACACCGTCGGAATCAACAACTTCAACAGTTTCAACGGAATCCACTCAATCTAACGAATCCTCTTCGCAGTCAACATCCACTGAATCTACAGGGTCAACTCCTTCTACCATTTCCACAGAATTAGCTTCATCTACAAGCTCAACCGAGTCAACTTCTTCTACAGACTCCACAGAATCAACTTCACCAGTAAACTCCACTGAATCTACTCCTTCATCAATTGCGTCAGAGTCAACAACTTCATCAGTCACTACAGAAGCATCTGTTACCACGGAATCCACTCCATCTAACGAATCCTCTTCGTCCACCTGTTCCCAGTCAACATCCACTGAATCTACAGGGTCAACTCCTTCCACAATCTCTACAGAATCAGCTTCTACTACAAGCTCGACTGAGTCAACTTCTTCTACAGACTCCACAGAATCAACTTCACCAGTAATCTCCACTGAATCTACTCCTTCATCAAATGCGTCGAAGTCAACAAGTTCACCAGACTCTACAGAAGCATCTATTACTACGGAATCCACTCCATCTAAAGAACCCTCATCATCCACCTGTTCCCAGTCAACATCTATTGAATCTACAGAATTAACACCGTCTACCCCGTCGGAATCAACAACTTCATCAGTTTCAACGGAATCCACTCCATCTAACGAATCCTCTTCGCAGTCAACATCCATTGATTCTACAGGGTCAACTCCTTCTACCATTTCTACAGAATCAGCTTCATCTACAAGCTCTACCGAGTCAACTTCTCCTACACACTCTACAGAATCAACTTCACCAGTGTTCTCCACTGAATCTACTCCTTCATCAATTGCGTCAGAGTCAACAACTTCATCAGTCACTACAGAAGCATCTGTTACCACGGAATCCACTCCATCTAACGAATCCTCTTCGTCCACCTGTTTTCAGTCAACATCCATTGAATCTACAGGGTCAACTCCTTCTACAATTTCCACAGAATCAGCTTCTACTACAAGCTCGACTGGGTCAACTTCTTCTACAGACTCCACAGAATCAACTTCACCAGTAATCTCCACTGAATCTACTCATTCATCAAATGCGTCGGAGTCAACAAGTTCAACAGACTCTACAGAAGCATCTATTACTACGGAATCCACTCCATCTAAAGAATCCTCATCATCCACCTGTTCCCAGTCAACATCTATTGAATCTACAGAATCAACACCGTCTACCCCGTCGGAATCAACAACTTCATCAGTTTCAACGGAATCCACTCCATCTAACGAATCCTCTTCGCAGTCAACATCCACTGATTCTACAGGGTCAACTCCTTCTACCATTTTAACAGAATCAGCTTCATCTACGAGCTCGACCGAGTCAACTTCTCCTACACACTCTACAGAATCAACTTCACCAGTGATCTCCACTGAATCTACTCCTTCATCAATTGCGTCGGAATCAACCACTTCTACAGTTTCTACAGAATCATCTGTTACTACGGAATCCACTCCATCTAACGAATATTCTTCGTCCATCTGTTCCTATTCAACATCTATTGATTCTACAGAATCAACACCGTCTACTCCGTCGGAATCAACTTCTTCGGTAGTTTCTACAGGAGCACCAGAATCAACTGCTACAATTGGAACGTCAACGATCTGCACTTCAGAGTCTCCTCCAACTATATCTTCAACAACAGTATCTTCGACAGTCTCAACTGAATCAACCTCAACAGTCTCTTCAAAATCCGTAACAACACCAGTGCCAACACCTTCCACAGAATCAACTTCTGTTACAGGATCTTCTAAAGTCTGTCCTTCTTCAACCACGGCATCAACAAAGATTGTTAGTACTACTTCAAAATCATGCACTTGCAAATGCAAACATTCATTAGCAGAAATACCCAAAACCATTTCGACGGTAGGAACGCAACAAGGTGCTGATGAGTCGTTCTCATTGGATTGCAGTGGATATTCGAATGGTGCATTTATACGTGACAAGAATCTCTGCAACAAATATTATGTGTGCTTGAATGGTAAAGCGATTTCACATCATTGTGCATCAGGGCTCTATTTCGATGAAAAATCATACGTATGTAATTTCCCGCATTTAGTAAAATGTAAAGATAGTGATCCAACATCAAACGGAGCGGAATGCTCTAAATTGCCAGATGGCTCATTTATACGAGATGCCCATTTATGTAACAAGTATTACGTGTGTAGAAATGGAAAAGCTCTGACTCATTACTGCGATCCAGGCCAATGGTTCGATAAGGAAAGTTTTGCTTGTACCCTTAAACGATTTGTAAAAGATTGTCCATCTTCGAAACGCACTTAGATATCAACAACACATAAATATTGAGCTTAATCGAAACTAATGGCTGTAAGATTATAAAATATAATATTATTACTATTTTAAAATATTGCGTGGTAATGGCTGTAGAATGTACAATAAATTTAATAAGACGAATTTAACTACTGGCTACGAATTTATTTTTGAGTTTAATTTGGTGTACTATTTATATTTAAATCTAGATCCAATATGAATGTAACTATTTTGACAGATACTTTTAAAAAAGGAAGCTATGCCTGTTTTTGGTTTTCTGAATTATTGTCCGGAGCATTATTCGTGCGTTAAATCAAGCTGTACCACTTTTTGGTCAATATTCACTTTCGGATAGAATTTATTGCACTTTTTATAAGAAATAAGTAGCATTTTCGAATTTGTAGATATTGCATTTAAAAATTTCGCATTTTATGGAGGAAATACTAATATTTCCTTTGCTATAGCCCTCTGATTATTTAACTTGTATGGGAGGTAGTAGTGGCTATTGCCCACTGTTGACAATTTAAACAAAATTTAACAGGAGTAAGATATTTCATTGCAATATACAGAATTTGGTTTAATTTGCTTTTGAATATCCTTCGATATCACACTTTGACAATTTCACTTGCAAGGGATGTACCCTGCCACTTGACCGAGCGAATGTCTGCCTTCAAACTATATAAAGGCATTAAAGAAATTTGCGTTATAAGGCCATCGGCTCCGCTTGGAATATAATGCTCCTTCTATTCAACTCTTTATATGATGGAAAAAATTATGTCCACATAGTATCGGTTGTGCTGACCATAAACTCACAATTACACATTTCTGAAACATCTCTGACTTTTACGCGACTAGCCACAAATTCAAAATTATTACAATTTTCAATAAAACTCATCATAGTTTGTATGTAATGAAAAGTGGAAGGAGTTGTTTATGAAATGTAAATACCGATTGTTTTGACAGCATAAAATGCCTATAAATCACAAGATATAAATATGTATTGATATTGAAGAACTAGTAGCGTTTATGCTACCCGGATGATATACATAGCTGTTAATGAATAGTATGCTGATATTAAGCGCAAATAACTAAAGGATCATACAGATTCAAGACTATGTTTAGCATAGGAAAGTGTTTTTCTGTTGACAGATAATTTTTGTAAGGTTATTATTATAATAAAATGGGGATGTGTTAAGGCTCACAATAATGAGAACACACAAACGTTCTCTCAGCAAATATTTCTACGAAAGTAGAATAGAAAATCACAACACTACAAATTTGGTAAAATCCAGCCCCATCCTCTCTGATATATTGTCGCCTCATGAGATCAGTGATGGCTATAAAGCGCAGAAAGTTTCAGTTTATTAAGGTATTGCATATGGAATCTTTTCTCACGCGTGAAAATAAATACCCTACAATGCATTAGGTTACAAGTACTCGTATACTTACTTGTAAAAGAAACTAACCAGTTTATATAAGTTTTCTTTATTTCAATTTTCCATAAAAATACAAAAATTTTAATGAATTAAAAATATACTTACTTTGTACTTTATGATTCGTCATCTTCTTCGACCAAACTTTTTCTGATAGCTATTCCTCGGAATCCTTTGTCTTAAATAACTAAAGTATCGGCGGTTTCAGCAGTTTTTTCATGTTAATTTTTTCCACTTTAATAATGAAGCTGAATTATACCATTTAATTTGTAATGGTAACTTTAAAAAATAAACAAAATTGGAACAAAAACAGGTGATAGTAATAGTTTTTTTTTCTACTTTTTACATAATTTTGCCTGTGCCGAGGCTTAAACGCTGGACACTCTGTGTAGCAGACTCACGCACTACCAAATAGGCAATAGCGTACTATTTTTATGCTCTTATTACAGAGCATCATAAAATTATGCAAAAAATTAAGCACATTATTACAAAACTTTTTACAAGAACTTCCATATTCTGGCTTCCAAGCCAAAACAGTTGTTAACTACAAATGTAACAAAATAAAGGTCTATTAATTCTCATTGCTCTAAGCTCAATATTATAGAAGTTATAAAACAAAATTTTGTGATAACTATTTGTCCTAAAGAATTTTCTTAAACTCAGAACTCAGAACTAATTAGAGAATTATGTCTTCAAATTCTTTTAGAGTTAAACCGGCCCGCTTTTATACCATTGATACCAAATTATTGTATAAATAGTTGTATACTTACTTCGGACTGTCAATCATCAGGTGAAGCTCGGAAAGCACGAAATAAGAATATCGTCAACATACCACCAGAAATGGTATCCACTAGTATGGATACAAATAATTCCACCAAATTACATTATTGTGAAAATTTCAGTAGGGAAGTAAGTTAGTAATTTGTTGAAACTAATCCATAAAAATGTTCGCCGTGGCGTAGTTGGTAGAGTGCTAGATTGCCTGGGTTGAAATCTCAATTTCTAAATTTCCATTCTTGTATAAATATAACACACACTAAAGAAGAAGAAGAAATCACAATAGGTCTATGATGTCAAAAAATTGCTTCGCTCAAATAAGTATCTCCGTAAAATTTTCTTATAAATTATATACAATTTTTCTTATATATTTTGATTGCAGTACTTGTACTGTTTTGAAGTACACGTGAACTTTAATAATTAGTTCAAATATCTAGTGAACTACAAATTCTTAATGCGATTAAAAAGTCTAAGTCAATAATTACATATTGAATTTACGTTTATGCCATTTTTGTGCAATTAATCATTTGATGTAAATAGTTAATAGCAACAGTTGTACAAATACGATTTGATGAACTTCGAAATATGTGGTACCACCGTTCTAAAAAAAGTACTGCACTACTAAAACTAGTACTTATCTTTAATTTTTTGTATATTTCCTAAGAGTTTGCATTAAACTAATTACTCACTTAAAATAAAATTTTATTTATTAATTTATTTAAATAGTTGTATTGAAATTTCTATTAGCTAATGTATGTGGAAAAGTAATATGAAATTATACTTCCTGGACATTCCACTCCATTTTACATATGTAAATATGTAAAATGCTTCTACAAATGTAACACATAATTTCAAGTGATATAATTAATTGCAATTTTGCACCTTGAGTTTTAAGAACACCAATATAAAAGAAAGCTTTTTTTTACAAACTTCAGTAGAAAAGTTTATACAGCACAGTACGTACTATATAACCTGACTTAATATGAGAGTGTGTAAGTAAAATCGATTTCTTTTAACTTTATTGATTTTAATTGACCGCAATTTCTCTAAATTTGCTTACTTTTTCAGGTAACTTGCTACTGTTGATCGTATTGCTAGCGCCGCAACTAATTGCAGCGAGTTCAAGCTCCAGACGACCTGATTGCACAAGATATCGAAATGGTTACTTTTTAGCTGATGAGCAAAGCTGCTCACACTACTATGCATGCAGACATGGACGAGCACATCAACGACATTGCGCACGTGGCCTCCATTTTGATAGCAAAGCATTTGTTTGTAATTTACCCGCTTTAGCTAACTGTCATTTAAATCAGCCAAGCAAAATCGAAATTACTGAACTTTTGGATACCACTCCCTGTGTAACAACTCCAGTGCCTTGTACTTGTTCAATAACAACTTGTGCCCCACCAACTCCAACTACAACCTGCACAACCCCGAAAACTACAACCTGCACAACTCCGAAAACTACAACCTGCACAACCCCGAAAACTACAACCTGCACCACCCCGAAAACTACAACCTGCACCACCCCGAAAACTACAACCTGCACCACCCCGAAAACAACAACCTGCACAACCGCCACTACAATCCCCAATACAACTACCTGCACTACCCCGACAACGACAACCCCTACTACTACAACCTGCTCAACCCCTTCTAGTACAACCTGCACAACCCCGACAACAACAACCAGCACAACCCCGAAAACTATAACCTGCACAACCCCCACTACTACAACTTGTACAACCCCGACAACCACAACCAGCACAACCCCGAAAACTACAAGCAGCACAACCCCGAAAACTACAACCTGCACAACGCCCACTACTACCACCTGCTCAACCCCGACAACTACAACCATCAAAACCCCGAAAACTTTAACCTGGACAACGCCCACTACAACCACCTGCGCAACCCCGAAAACCACAACCTGCACTACAACCAGTATCACGCCAAGTGCACCTTGCACTTGCACTGGAACATTAGCAACAACTATTTGCTCCCCTTCTGAAGCACCAACAACAGTCTGTGCCTCTACACCATCAGCAGTGTGGCCCGATGATGACTATGAAAATGTTATCGAAACGGGTCCAATAATAATGCAAACTCCGACCGATTGCCAATTCTTAGAAGACGGTACATTCTTGATGGACGCCAAACATTGCCGTCGTTTTCATGTTTGCTATGACGGCAGAGTGAAATCTCTTAAGTGTTCTGTAGGACAATGGTTCGATTACGAATTGGAAATGTGTCGTAACAAACGTGAGGTGTATAATTGTCCCGCTGGACGTAATTAGCAAACGACATGATATTTTTAACAACGGCAAATTAATGGATTTTTGAATTTCTAACATATGGTACATAGGTACTCATATCAAATCTCTACTACACAATATAGTTCTTACAGCCAGAAAAAACGTTTAGAAAGTATATGTTTAATTAATTAAATAAAGCACAAATGAAAATATACATACATATGAGTGACTATTTTTGTTTATTATATCGCTCGGTTGCTCTATCATAAATTGAAAAAAAATCGAGTTAAGTATTCAGAAATAAGCGATATTTATTGCTGTATCTTATATGACCATATCTGTATCTTAAGAACTCTTTGCGTGAGAAGAAGTTTTAGTCGTTATCAATTGTACGGAATTGTAGGTAAATTGAAACGTTAGATTCGACTTTCTTAAAATTTATGTTTTTTGAGTTATGTCAGGTTTGTTGCTAACGAGCGATGTCCTGCAGCTTTTTAAACAAGAGCAAGAGCATTGAACGAGCGCCTTGCCACTATCCGCATCATGGCAAAATTCTTGAACATCAGCCTAATTTGTGACCAAGCCCCGACACAAATTTCTACTTGGTTGCAGCCTCGGTCTCACACGTGTATGTGTAGCAAATCGCGTACGGATAGCTACAAAGAGAGAGCTGGAGCTCAAAAAGCTGCAAATACAACTGACAGCCGAAGCCTTCGCCAATCGACACGCACTCCTCCTATCGGAAAACAGCCCTCAACTTGATGATATATGCGAGCATTGGAAACACTGATCGAAGCTATGTACAAATCCATTCATGTGCAAATATAACACGCATGAGTGGATGCGAAAAGCTCAGCCTTTGGCGCTACATGCGGTCATAGTCGCATTGATAAAACTGGAGTTCATTGTAGTAAAGGCATAACACTTACCACAATGGCTGTCTATCTCTTTATCGGTGTCATGTCTGCTATTGCATTCCCTCCTTCTTCCTCCCACCTATCTATCAATCTTCCTCACAATCAACACAATGCTCTGCATTCATAGGGGTACACCCTGTGTGTTCAATGTATTAATAAAAAAAAAGATATGATCGACTGACAAATATGTACTACGACCAAGAGTGTCGCGATGCTACTGAAGCGAAAAGTATATAGAGCCACTCTGCAGTCAGCTGCAACGCGAGCTGCTAAGGAGCGAACATCGCTATCTGCGAACATCGATATCTCTGGCATTATCTTCTAAAAGAATTTGTTGTTGGTAGCATACGCTGATGATATTGACTTCATTGGCACCAACGCGCGAGCAGTCAGTGCAGCATTCTCTAATGTGGAAAGGCAAAAATAAATACTTTGTGTCAAAAAACAAAGAGTCACGGCGTCTTGAGCAAAATGTCACTGTTGAAATTATATTTCTAGCATAATAATGTCAGCCTTGAGATCAAGCGGAGATTAACTCATGCCAATAGGTGTTACAATGGGCTGAGTAGGCAATTAAGAAGCAGAGCCCTCTAAGTCCCTCTAACTGTACGAGCTGGACGCCGACACTGACATAGTCAAGCACATAAAACTCCAGCGGTATCGCTGGCTGGGACATGTTGAGCAAATGGGAGAAGGCGTTCGTTCCTGCTAGAAGAGGATGTCCTAATCTGCAGTGGAACGACCAGGTCTCCCTGTAACCTGTATGCACTTGGCATTACCAACTGGCGGCAGCACGAGGTAGCGAAGCTTTATCGAGTCGCCCAAGACCGATCATGGATTGTAGTGCCAACTAAGTAAGTAAGTAATTGTATCTTTCATAAGTATTGTAGTTTAGCTGAAAAATATAGTTTAAATTCTTTCAGTTTTTTAATACTTTTGTTTTTTCAAAAAGTTGCCACATTTTTATTTAAAAAGTACGAAAATATTTGGGATATCGCTTCTTCTTCCTTTTCTTTTTTGCATGCACTCATGTTGTGCGTGTAGTACTGATTTGTATATGAATTAAAGAGACCTGCAGATTTATGCCAAATCCGAACGGCGAAGTGCAAAACTTTTCATAGGCAGTCAGTTTTTATTCTTGTACATATATTTGCCTTTGCCTGGGAAGAGGTGGTGCCGTGTAGAATAATTTTTTTCTACTGTTTGATTTTGCCTGTGCAGAGATTTGAACGCCCGACACTCTGCGTAGCACACCAACGCAATACAAACTACGCCACAGCGACCATGGGGTAGCACAAGGTGACTAATTCAGTTCAAATTTTTCGACATTATAACAATACTACGACAGAATGGAAAATGTGTTTAGGCAACTTTTCAAAATTATTTATTTTACAAAGTCAGAAAAATTCAAAGGATATTTCAGTATACCTTTTAGGTGAAAGTACATACTAATACAGGGTGACAATTAATAAGTGCATACAACGCATTGCTCGTTCGTTAGTTTCTCGTGCAGTTAGACGGTTTTAGGAGCCTCCAAAAAGGTCAGTTACTAACTTCAACGTCGGGCCGCAGGAATTAGACGGGAAAAAATCGTCTTCTCAGAAGAAAAGTTAGTTACTGTTGAACATGCGCATAACAGAGTCTGGTCCACAGAAGCTCCTGGACTATCATTCGCCATTCAACATTGCCAAAACTCGCAATCTGTCATGGTATGGGGTGGGATTTGTGCAAATGGTAAGACACTCTTAATTTTTGTGAAATAAGAATCAAAATGAACCAAGAAGAGTAGCGCCTTTAAGTTTTGGAGGCAAAGGGCACTTTGGCGATAATGATTGGCCGTTGCAGCGAGACTCTACGCCAGCTGGTGCATGAATCCTGAATTAATCACATCTAAAGAATGGCCACCATATTCGCCGGATCTCAATTCGATGGATAACTAGGCCGGGGTTTTTGCTAAACATTATACCAATTTGCAGTTTCTGGAAAAGTCGTTGCGTCATGAATGGGGGCAGAATAACTATTTGATATTTTTGAAAATATACAAACTTATAAATAAAAAATCACCTTTTTGGGGAATTGTTAATGCAATAAATGAAACTGAGGACAGTTTCCATATGTATGCAATGTAATGTCATGTATTTTTAAAATTACTTTTACCTCGACAACTGGAAATAAATTTAAGAAGCAAAGTTTTCTTGACCATTTTTATTGATTTGGTATTGAATTTTGCACAAAATTTTGATTGTGTAAATTAAATGACAGAAGCATGTTGTGCAAACTTGTGTGTATGCCATATAAAATTGTAAAGTACTTATTTTCGCTTCTGCAACATTGAAAATGTAAATTAACTACAAAGATATCTAGATATCTCTCTCATATGTAGACAACAACATACATACATACATACATACATACATATAGTACTCGTGTATTGTAGCAACGAAGACTCTTGTTTCCCTGTTTTCGGATTTCTTTTTTAATGTTTAAATATGTAGTTTAAATATGAGGGCCAACACATATTTATATTTATAAAAAAAAATCATTTGCTAGATTATTTTATTTAATGCTGTCGTTTGTGTTAACAAAAACTTGATATGTGCAAAGGTAATTTTGAATGCGTGCTCTGCTACGCCATTTGGAATATTTAATTTGCATATTTTTAAAATCTTGTCAGCTTAATCCCGATTCGCAGCACATTTCACAAATTGGGGATAATTGCAAATCTCTTTTGGAATATCGATCCATAATCCTTCTGGGCAATACATATGAACTGCATCTCCGTAAACACAAATATAATATTGACTGCAATGTTGAGGATCTGGTAAAAACGCTCCAGTTTTTACATTAACACATGAAACGGGTTGATTGGGAACAGCAGTTGTTGTTGTTGAAGAGCTAGGAGTGGGTATGGTAGAAGTTGACGATGTTTCGGTTGGTAGGCTTGATAGTTTAGTTGTAGCTGTAGTAGTCGTGGGTTCTGTTGAAGAAATTGTGGTTGAAGATGTTTCGGTTGGTAGGCTTGATTGTTTAGTTGTAGCTGTAGTAGTCGTGGGTTCTGTTGTAGAAATTGCGGTTGAAGATGTTTTGGGTGGTAGGCTTGATTCTTTAGTTGTAGCTGTAGTAGTCGTGGGTTCTGTTGTAGAAATTACGGTTGATATGCTTGGTTCTACAGTTGTTGACTCTTTGGATATGGTAGATGCACTCGATTTATTAGAAGAGTCTGTAGTAGTCACTGATTCAGTTGTAGAAATTGTGGTTGATGTTGCTTCTGTGGAGACGTTTGAATATTCAGTTGTAGAGTAATTGAATATGGTAGATGTACTCGATTCATCAGCTGAATCTGTAGTAGTCGTCGGTTCAGTTGAAGAAATATTAGTTGACGATGCATCGGTAGATACGCTCGATGAGTCAGCAGAATCTGTAGAGGTCGCTAATTCAGTTGTAGAAATTGTGGTTGATGCTGCTTCTGTGGAGACGTTTGATTCTTCAGTTGTAGAGTCATTGAATATGGTAGATGCACTCGATTCATTAGCAGAATCAATAGTAGTCGCCTGTTCAGTTGAAGAAATTTCGGTTGACGATGCATCGGTAGATACACTCGATGCATCAGCAGAATCTGTAGTAGTCGCTGATTCAGTTATAGAAATTGTAGTGCTTGAATATGATACAGAAATAGTTGTTGTACCATCATCAGTAGTAAATATAGTTGAATCACAGGCGGGATTTGATGTAATGACACTGATTGGCTTATTTTGTTGCTCACAATTGCATGGCGGGCATGTTCCAATAACACAACATCCTAATTGCTCATTATATTTTGTACCATTAGGGCAATATTCTTGAACATATATGTCACCGTATAATGCAAAATATCCGGTACAGTCCTCAGTATCTTGTTGCGAAATTTTATCCGATGCTGAAACACAACTATCCGATTTCGCAATAGATATAAAATTACAGTATACCAAAACGATGAAAACGCTCAATTGTGCTGAAATAATCGCAAATGTAAAATCGAATTAAGAAAAATTTAAGAATATACGAGTACAAAATACAATAAAATGTATGAAACTCACAATTCATGTTTTTGTTGCTGGTGCAGAAATGCAGAAATGTTTTAATAGCCTCTTTCCTGCTAGTGATAGTTCAGCACAATGTTGTACTCGTTCGTTCGTATAAAAATTTTAATTAAATATCTTTTATCCTATACTTATATTTATATTAATTTAATTTCTGTGCAATTTCGTCGTTTACATACCATATGTACATACATATGTACTAGTATGTATACTTGTACACGTTCTTATTGAAAAAATCATTTGAGCTTTATTAGACAAATAAACATTTGTTGATAAACTTCCACTTGAGCTCAAGTTATGATGTTGTGTATCAATAATTAAAATACTTTATCTTTGGCTATTGTCTTTGTAGGAAAGTATGAACAATGAGTGTTCATAAAGTGAAACGTAGCTTAATTAATAAAATAAGATTAAGTACATATATATTAATGTGTTGCACATAATACAATTACTAATTACCTGCTCAGGCGAACAAGGAAAACATACACATTTAAAGGGCACTAATATCTCTTACTAGTAGCTGGCAACTAAGGAGTTTCAACAAAACAAAAAGTTACTTAAACTTGATTCAAAAGAGATACATTATTTGACTTAAGTCAAGAGCAAAATTGGTTATGGATCAGAAAATCATTCATTATTAAGTCCTAAGTTCCCTAATGTGACACAGAGCGTTAACTACTCCAGATATATTTCTGGCTCGATTTGTAGCAGAAGTTCCCAACTCTAACCAGCTAGGTTCAGGCAATGTCATTTCGAACTCCACAGATCTCCTCAAAGTCGTTTTTGGTCGGTTTATTCTCCTCGGGGATGCTACAGATGGATTCCAAGTGAGCGTCTCGCGCACGTTTCTATTATTTTGCTTTCTAAGCATGTGGCCAATCCATTTCCATTTTTATCTCCCTGTTATAGCGCCTATACCAGTCTGGCCAGTCGCTCGATACAAATACTCATTTCAAATGGTATTCTTTATGCCAATTAAGTTGCTGCACCTGACTGACTTTGTGTATTTTACTTTAGATGGCGAGTTGCGTGTGCAGAAGCAATATAACCCAGATAGCAGAACGTGTCCACAACTTTGGTTTAATGCCCTAAGCTCAGAAATTGTTCCTTTGCATGTATCTTCAAGCCTGAGGGGTCTGCTTCATGCTGCAATACTCCGCCCTTTAAAGCCAGGTTCATAAAACGATGCGAAAGGAAGCACTCGTCATCAGCATAGTCGAGATGTGTAGGAAAACTATCATACCCCACCTGATCCCTCTGTTATCATCCTTTAGCAACGCAGTTAGTCGAATGTCGAAGATAACAATGGGAAAGGGTATGTGCGACTAAATACAGCCCTGACGCCGCCACTGCATTTACTGAAAGGTTCAAGAAGTTACCTTTTTGCAACACATGTCAACGAACGAACTTCAAGGAGCAGAAAATATTGCTTCCAAATGCAGCAAAATATGAATTTGTACCACGTAATTATAGGTACTTATTTGAGAAAAACTAATAAAAATAAAACTGGAACAACTTGAATCAAACAGATTCTGAATAAAAATACAGAACTTTGAATTTTATATCTCAAAACATGTACCTAATTATAGCCAGAAACGGGACTAGGGTGGAAAGAGGAACATTCGCCACTTTTTTTTTAAGTGTTGTCCAAACATTTTTTTTTTTTTCGTGTTCATTTACATTTTTACATTTATTAGGTTCTATTTTTAAATTCTTTGCACTGATTAAACAATACAACACCACTATTTTCGCGACGATAAATATAAAATTTTTGTGATAGAATGCTCTGCCTTGATCGATAATTCCCAATACAAGTTCACAAGTTTCAATCAGTCGGTATATATTTTGAAGCGTTACTCCTGTTGTGTCTGAGCAAATTTTTTTTCTTTTTAAAAAGCTCAATATTCTGGAATTCACACCAACCCCTCTTTTATTGTGTTTATCATAAAAATTCCTGTAATTTTTTTTAGTTAATTGAGTCGGAGATTAATCTGATTATGGTGGCTTTTTACATGGTATATTTTATTCATAAAACCGTGTTTATTAGGTCATGGTTATGTTCAGATTTTGCTCGGCGAACACCATGCAATTGTTGTTGCACCGAACACAAAGAGAGAGCTTTTACTCACTCTCACAACGAACACGATATGCTGGGTGAAATGTACACCGAGCACTACGAGCATTCAGGGTGTCAAAGAGTTATTCTACAAAAAAGAAACAAAAATGTATGTAAAATTGATTAAATGTATTATGTAAAATGTATTACTATTGAAGAAAAATCATATTATTTTCATAATTTTTCAATTATATTATTAATTTCAATTATATTATTAATAAAATCGTTTAAGATTTTTTGGTACACCATTTAATGTTACCGTTGCGAACAAAATATTATTAAGAAAAACCTGAATTTTGACCAACAGCAACTCTGTAACGAACTCCAATGTAACCACTAAACCGAGCACGAGAAAAAAAATATGATGTGTTCGTCGAACAGCGAACACCAGCATAACCACTACCTAACATTCAGATTTTGTTCGGCGAACACCATGAAATTGTTGTTGCACCTAAAACGAAGAGAGAGCATTTACTTACTCTCACAACGAACACGATATGCTAAAGAGAAATGAACACCGAATATTCTTAGGGTTTAAAAGTGGATATTATTTTTATAGTTTTATATATGAAAACTATTTATACATCATATTAGCGGTATTCACGATGTGATGCAATTGGTCTTGCATTATTGCAAATTATGTATTAACTTCAATCTTCATCTTAGTAAATTTTTTTTATAGTTTGTTTGTGTATCATTTAGTGTTGCCATTGCGCACAAAATAGTATTAGAAATAATGAATTTCGATCAAAAGTAACCCTGCAACGATCTCAATGAACCTACCAGTCCGAGGACGAAAGAAAAATGTGATGTGTTCGCCGAACAGTGAACTCCAACATACCCATGGCCTGAACTAAACTAGGTATACGAATTTGTTCTTTGATCGATATTGAATCACTTCCATCGGATTTTGGAAAGGTTATTGCCCGATATAGATAATTTTATTTATTTTATTATTAAAATGTATATAATATTAAATAACTTTACAACATAGGCTGTTTTTTAAAGATAATATCAATGGTTAGTATCTAATTTATTTGAACTTGCTTATGTATTTCCTTTGATATCTTTTAAAAATTACACTTGTCATTTTCAAAATGTAACCTCTTCTGACTAAACGGAATGTCTGTACCAAATTTGTATAGTTGTGATTGTTTAAAATTTGCTTGTGTTACGGTTTAAACACACAGATCTTACTAGCTTCGGTTTTTACGCACCTAATCTAGGATGGTATAACCAACCGTAAAAATGTACGTATTTTATGGGTTTGCTTCGGCTGCCGTGTAGTTGCGAACCCTTCTTATTCAAGTCAGGTGGATATAAAAGATAAAAGAAGTATGTAGGTTTGTATGTAAATAAAATAAAATTGTTTTTATACTAATATTATTAAATTATAACCTAATCCTTCGATAGGAAAGATTACTGCAATCCTCATCTTCTAGTGGGCTAGCAAAGGGCTTCATATAGCTATGATGCGGATTTTTTTTCGTATAAAATAGATTTTACATTTACATTGAAGATACGTGAGGATTAGTTCGTACATTTATTCTCAGTGCAATGTGGCTTGACTTCCAAAAATTACTTAGCAACCCCAAGGTATTTTCAAATATACTCTCAGTAACACGAAAAACAAATCCAAAAGTAAGTAATCACTTGCAGAGTTATGTAATCTTTCACAGTTGCAGGATAAAGGATGATCAATGAAAGCACAAATTTTCGATTGTTTGAATTATAAATCTTTCTTAAATTCTGTGTGGCGTTTGTGACCCAGTGGCAAATCCTCCCCCTTCTACCTTACTAATACGTAGTAGTTACTTACCTTAACCTAGATGTTAGTTTTTACTCCGCAGAGGCGTCAGGATTAACGATATATGCTGCCCGAACGAATGAAGATTCTTTCGCGTAGAATTTTTAGCTAATATATTTTCATTCGCACAACCATTTACACCAACCGAACACAGGCTTCGAACGAACATCAGAAGGCCGGTGTAGTAGATGGCAAATTATAATGTTCCCAAACATAACTTTAAATTTTTTAGCTAATGAGCAACCATATGTTGTCAATGTTTTTACTATTTTCCTTCTTTTTTAATTTTTTTATTTTCACAATTACACAACAACAGCAACCAACATTGGTCATTCCGAACGAAGATTTTTCATTCGTTTGCAGTATGTAGCCGTTCACACCGCCTGAACATTGTTCCTGATCAATTTATAGCAAACACAGCGGCTGTTTAGACCAGCGGAAAGAATGGAGATTCTTTCGTTCGTTTGACTCATTAAAAATTCAAACAATATTAAATAATAACCTTCTATTTAAAAAGAATGGTTTTATAAATTGTATTCTTCTTCAACATAAATTTGTGTAAAAAGTCTTAAATTTAAATTTTTCGTAATGAATGCTTAACTTTGCTTTTTCGGCACAATAACAAATTAGCAAAAGTTCGATAATAACGCATTAGTCCTGTTTGATGGGGCAATTCTGTACATTAGCTGGAAAATTGCAAACGAAGCGATCTCTGTCCCACCACATACCTTTCTCGCAAAATCGAAAAATAGCTTTATAATTAACGCATTGCCAAAAGTATCGACAATGAGTTTTATGTGGGAAAATATGTCCATTTTCCACATAACGACAATCGTAATCTGGTGATATTGAAGTTGTTGGCAGGGTGCTGGGTGTAGTGATTGGCGGTGTTGGAGTATTAGGACCCTGACAAGGTGGGCATTTGCCTTTTATACACATTTGTGCTGTTTCATCAAATTTTTCACCCAATGGACATGATTGCAGTGTTATTGTATTTCCTTGGCAAACTACATAGCCCATACAATCCGATGGATCGGGAACCTTGTAGCCAGGAGGCTTATCATCGCAAAGGTGCAAGCAATTATCTTCATCCCTATTAAAATCATCTTCAGTGGCTATTAATTGCGGGAGCACAAGCAAAAATACAACTGTAATAAAAGTAGCACAAACCCATTAAAAACAAACTCTTACATTAAAGCGCCTCAGGAGAAGAAAAACCTGTTGCTACCCTCGTCTAAAAATAAACATTGGTTAATTTTATAAAGTTTCCCAAAATATTTAGATTCGAGCGATGAGCGGTCGTTAGTTGGATTGATTTGTAAAATCTTTAAAAATAGCAATCGAGCGTAGCAACAACTTTTTATTTTTTTATTGGAACTTGAAGCTTCTTAATAATATTTTATTATTCTATTGCTCACATACTTACGAATAATCATTCTATACTCGTAAGTACATATACTCTTATATGTTGTAATATGGCTTTCCTGCTGGTATTCTTTGGCCTTTTCTTCTTCTCGGCTAATGGTTACTAATTCGTATCATGGAAGTGTTAGGGTTTTTATACTATATTTTGTATTTATTTAATGCAATTTATTTTATTTACTCTGTTGTATTTCCTTCTTATACTTCTTTGGGATTATGTTATTTGTATTATAGTTGACCTAAAATTTTATCTATTACGCGGAATTCAATCAAGTTATCTTCTGCAAATGGAATCCAAAACATTTGTCAAATACAAATATCGTACTTTTTTTTGTATAGTTATAACATATGAATACATATGGTAATGTGACAATTTTTCCAAACCTCAAAACAGTACATGGCCCAATTCAAAAACAGTACAAAAGCAATACAGCAGTACTTATAAAAGTACATAAATGGTAACGGGTACACCTCCTACATAAAAACAAACAAAAATGTATCAATTGAGCAAATTAATTTTATTGTTTAAAACATACTAAAATTACGATGGTACTATAAAGTTGCCTTAGAAACATATTATAGTTAAATTAAATAAATGGATTTATAGACTTGTTATAGTAAAGTTTATTGAATTTTGAAGATAACTTTTCCATGCCAATGTTGAAGGTTGTTTTGGTGGACTTTTTAAAATGCTACAGATTTGCAGCAAAAGTATAGGTACCTATGCATTATTAACGACAATACAGTTGTAGTCCAACTATACTTCACATCTAATATGCATTTTAAAGTTTGGACTTCCAATGAGTTTTATTAATTGTTCATGCTTTATTTGGTGCAGAAAATACGCGCTTTTATTTCGTATTTAAAAGTTAGTATGGAGAAGGAACAATGGGAGAAATAAATACATTTAGTTGTACTGAGCAATACACAAAATCAGTGCACACACTACCAACCATGAATATTTAAATAGAGAAATTTGGTTTTCGATTTGATTAAAAAAAAAAATAAATAAAAATAAAAAAAAGTCGCTTTTTAATTGTAAAATCGTATCAAACTCAATAAAGACTATAAAACTACAGGCTTGTCATACAAAAATCATGCGGATTTGACTTAACTTGGCTATGACATGTCAATTATAAAAGATTTTGTTTTTAAACCACTTCGTTGTGATAATCACAGTCATAAGATTGATGTTTATATAAAAACTAAATCAATTTAGTGCGCTCCTGTCAAATGTTTTAATCTGTTGAAAACGAAAGAAAACATTTCTTAGAAATTTTAAAACTGTTCATTATGTAGCAATTAAAACTAAATCAAACTCAAGTTGTTTATGCAATTAATGCATATTTTGAATTATGAAGTTAGATATTCGTTTTTATATAAAAAAAATATTACTCTATTGCTCATACAAAGAAACATTTAAAATAAAACTTATTAACAAAATTTTGCACTTGAATTTATGGCATAAATTATAGTCATAAATTATGTCAACAATTTCGCTGTGCTCGGATAATCAACAGTTTTCTTGTGGGCAAAGGTTTTGAAGGCTGATCTTTTTTGCCACATTGGTTCGAGTTTTCAAGTTAACGGTCTTTGAAAAATTCACTTGTATGGGAGTTAATACGCCCACTTGACCAATTTTGCATATTTCAGAAATTAACCTTTTCCTGACTGCTATAGCTTAAGTTTTACTCGAGTTACCTCGTAACGAACGGATAGACAGACGTGGCGCAATCGACTTAGTTATGTATGCTGATCATTATACATATTTCCATGCCTACGATGCTTACTTGTGGGCGTTACAAACTACCGTTACTCGAACCAAACTAAAATGCCCTGTGTACAGTGTAGGGTATAAAAAGCAGGATAATGTCATAATTATGTAAAGAAAAATTAAATTGTAACACTCTGACACACCTAAATTAAACATTTTTAAAAACGAAACATCTATTAAAAGCGCATGTTTTCTGCTGAAAAAGACAAGGTTTATACCGAAAAACCCTGGGATTGCCATTTAACGGTACCGGGATCACGGGTTGCAAAAATATAATATAGTTGCTATCTTCGTAGAATGAATTATACGTTAAAATTTTAAGTGCAATAAAAAAAAGTTATGTATCTATTATATATGATGATGATATGATGATACTATTATATAATAATTATGCAGAAATTATACTCGTGGGAAATTAATGCCGCTTCCTAATCTCTGTTTTAATTACATTTTAATTAAATGACTGGGTTTTGACTCCAATAAATTATAGGAATTGGTCATGCCTAACATTAAAACGACATAGGATGACAGCGCTTCAATTTTCGACCACATTGGCAACATTCAACCAAAAACCTTAGAAAACGAACAGTTCTATTAGCTCAATTGACAAGCGAATTGAAGAATAAGGGGGAATGGTGGAAAACATTGTTTTAATTTCAAAAAATTTTAACAATTGTTATTTTCGTTATTAATTTATGTAAAGTATTATGTTTTCAATTTCTCGTTGTTCTATAATTAATATATTGGTGCAAAAATAATTCAATATATAACAATTGAAAAATCGATGATGCTGAAAGTGACGAGTAAAAAATGTTGTTTCTTTAAATTAGAATTGAATTGCATTATAGAGAATTACTCAAGAAAATAAGTACAACGATGAATAATTAGCTACAGGTCATGGACCAGATAGTTGTAAGTGCAATGAAAAAAGTTGTGCTTTATGGAAACGAAATCTTGAATATTTAAGACGTGTCGAGTATCAATCGATCGATCGGAGGTCTTTTAGTTGTTGCTGCTGTTGTGAGACTTATAACAAATTGCAAGCAAGAATACAACTCAATTTGATTTTTTAGGTTTTTTATAATTTTGAGCCTTTAAATACATACGAAATACATACGACATAAAACGAAAACTGATCTTGCGATGGCCACCCAAGAAATCAAGTATACGCGCACTATTGTGCCATCCTCGATGCGTAGTCCATATTGGAAGTATTTTGGGTTTCCGTCGGATAATGACAATAATATTCTCACGCGCCAAAAAATCATATGCATACTGTGCAATGCAGCAATTGCGTACAATAAAAACACATCGAATTTGCGCACACATTTAATAGCCCGTCATCCAGAACTTTTACATATATTGCAAATGCAACAACAATCACAGCAGTTTCAAGAAGAATCTTCAACAGGGAAGGCAGAGATTGATGCTGGTAGTGGTCTCGATGGTGGTCGTAGCAGCACCATGCATCGTAAACGCCGTCAGGACAGCGATAATATAACATCAATGCCAACAAAACTGAGGCGTCAAAAATTGAAAATAGAAACTTATTCAATTGATAGCGTGCTGAACGATGATTATGACGTTGTTGGCGGCGGGAATGATGAATGTGCAGTATCTAGTGCTGATGCTGAAGCATATATTGATGCAGAGTTCAAATCAGTTATTGAAGCAAATGAATTGAATGCTCAGCATGACAATTGCACAAATGCTGATGATCATCCTGATAATGACGATGGAGAGGCTGATGAAACGAATGCCCACGATGAGGTTGTAGAATTGATTGATTCAGATAATAGTGGCGCTAACAACCAAGATGCTATTGAAATTACTTATAATTTTGCTACGGCTGCAACAGATGTAGCAGCAACTGTATCCATGACAAACGATGTGGTGGCACAAACATATGACTTCGCCGATCTTATGCCTTCACTCGAGAAAACGAAAATAACTCCAAATAATTGTGAACAGTTGATGAATATGCTAATTTCAGATCTATTACCGATTAATACAGTATGTGGCGAGGGCTTTCAACAGCTATTTGGACATGCTAACAAAATCGAGGTAAATCAAATTCTGAGCTTTGAGATTTTCAACTTTAGTTTACGTTTTTCTTTTTTTTTTCCAGCTTGAAAGCAAAATACGCTCGAAACATGCGGACATGCACCGCCATATTTGCTCACATTTGCACAGCATATCACAAAAGATACCGTATTCGCTCTGCATTGAACTCAGCGAAAATATTGAAAAGTATGAGGTTTTAAATATTTATTTCAATTGCATAAACATTGAATGCAACGAGATGCTAAATATTTTATACTATGATGCACAATGGAAAGACTTAGATTTTAATAAAATTTTAAAAAATTTAAACCTAGAAAAATGTGCTGCTATCGTTACTAATATGCATAATTCGCAATTAACTGAATTCGCTAATTCTCATGGTAATTTGTATAGTTGCAACGACTGATTTCGATATAAACCTCCCGATTTCTTCTAGGTATTTCAATTATCAAGTGCTTGGATTCTGTAGTGACATCATGCTTAATGCAGATTTTCGACTCAGCGAATGTGTCCGCAGCATTCCAAAAAATTTATCGGTTGTCCAATGATATTGATCAAAATTCAATGGTATGATTTTCAATATACATGTGTATATCGATAGTTAAGCTCACAGATATCTTAAATGAAATTTTGTGAAAATTGGTTTTCAAGTGGCTAACCAATTAAAATAGGGCTGCAGTTGAAATCGGTAAAAAGTTATTATGCTGCAAATATATTCCTATAAAATTTCATATTATCAATTAACACATTTGTGAGCTTATTCATATATATCGATATATCCATATTTATTATTGATTTCTAATATGAATTGAAATTACTATTTCTTAAAGCTGATAGCCATGCCAGATGTGCATGAGAATTGCCCATGGTCTAAGTTTATTTTTCTACAATTTATTTTGGAAAACGCGGTGTTGAATGACTTACTAGAAGCTGAATTTATGAATGAACTGCAGCATTTTGTGGAGTATCTACATCCATTAAAGGTTATTACATTTATTATTTTTTAATTGTAAATGGAACTTGTGGTCGCTGTAGCGTAGTGGTAGTGCGTTGGACTGCTACGCAGAGTGTCCGGGGTTCGAATCTCGGCACAGGCAAAACCAAAAAGGAAAAAAAAAAAAAAAAAAAAAAAAAAAAAATTTTTCTACACGGCACCACCTCTTGTCAGGCAATGGCAAACCTACAAGAGTAAAAAATTGCTATGAAAAGCTTTTCACTTCGCCGTTCGGATTCGGCTTTAAACTGTAGGTCCCTTCCATTCATGTATAAATATAACACGCACAACATGAGTGGATGCGAAAAGCTCGGCCTAGGCCCTCCATGGGCTGTTGTGCCATCAAAAGTAAAGTAAGTAAATGGAACTCTGTTACGATAGATTCTGGAATAAGGCTTGTAAAGGCAGAGTATTGAATCGGTGAAATTATGGATTTGGGATAAAAAAAAGAATGAAAAAGTTTTGGTTCAGGTTCAGTTTTAAATTCAACAAAAAATATTGAGCAAAACAAAGGTTTTTTCAAAACAAAAATGAAATTATAAAATAGTTGTTTTTTTTTTTTGTTTAAATTTCGTTAGTATTCCTCAATGATGGAAAGCAATTTGTCTCAAGCAAAGATCAGAGTGCTGACTCATAGTTATTTTTCTGAATCTAGTCCATTTTTCGAGTCATATGCGAGATCTTGAAAACAAGTAACTTTGTGGTGGAACTCCCATTAATATAGAAAATTTTGTTATTGTGTTTTGATCGATTTCAACAAATATAGGGGAACTCGTACACTAAGATGGTATCATATGTACTTATGAATCGCATAAATATAGAAATATATTTGTTTAGGTTTTTTTTTTTTAATTTTTATAACTGCTTCATTACGAATAAAAAAATATGGAAGAAAAAAATGTAACCGCCTTTGTTGTAGGGAATTTATTTATACAAATTTGGAGTCGATACATCCTTAAATAATCTATTTCTTAAAACAAGCAGTTTTGTTAAAAATGTATTTTCTACAAAATTTCAATTTGGCAAAAGAAAAATGAAAATTTTACATCCATCAAATGACACAATTTGATAAAATTCTAATATGTGCATATGTTATATGATGTTCCGCGGCAGCACTTTTTAATGTCACTTTCTGACATTATAAATCTCGAAAACTGATCTCCACCATAATTTTTGGAATCAAGCCGAAATTTAGTTTAATGACGAACAACTTTGTTAAATTTTACAAACAAGAGAAATGAAGTTCAATATTTTTAACTTAAACTTGGGAGTTTGGTTTTGCAGCCAGCTCTTCTGATTTTTTCGTTGTTCTATCACTTCTGGTTAGTGCAAAAACGTTTATTGTATTTGAATATTTCAGATAACTTTAGAAACAATAGCTGAAGAAGTATTTCCCATCTGCACGCTAATACGCCCACTAACTATGAAATTATTCGATCAACATTTTTCTATAGTTGGCACGCACAATAGATACGTGAATGAAGCTCGAAAAATCATTGAAATCGAGTTGACAAGCAAGTGCGTAAAACTTATGCAATTTAGTCTATTTTAATTGTTGTCCTAAATACTAATAAATTATGTATGTAAATTTCGAAATAGCATTTTAAAAAATGCATTTTTGAATCAGGCAACATTTTTTGATGCGCGCTTTCAACATGATTTCATCGAAAAACAACCTGAACAGCAGCATGGACGACATAATCAAATTCAACAACAACATCAATGCTATGATAGAACAACAGTGAAGCAATCGATTTGTAAGCGCTTTAAGCAACTTATTGAATTGACAAATCCACCAAAACCTGCTATTAAAAGTGAGCAAAAAGCAAATGCTATAAATGGTAAACGAAAATCAAGTAAGTATTGAACGTATTATTACCTAAAATTATCTAAACTTAGTATTAAACACTAACAATGTGAGAAATGGTCTTTTAAGTAAATCTCAATTTTCTAAATAAACTTGTAAAGGGTGATTTTTTTGATACTTAGTTTTTGACGTTAATATTTCGGAGAGTTCACGCATGATTTTTGACATGTGTCAAAGTAAAAAATGCTCAGTTTGGTTTGCCATTTCATCATGAATAGACTTACGCCTGTACAACGTTTGCAAATTATTGAAATTTATTATCAAAATTCGGGCTCTGTAAAAAATGTGTTTATCGCAAAATTGTCCTCAGCGACGAGGCTCTTATTTGGCTCAATGGATACGTTAATAAACAGAATTGCCGTATTTGGAGTGAAGACCAGATAGAGGCAATTCAGCAGCTACCAATGCTTCCAGAAAAATTCACTATTTGGTGCGGTTTATGGGCAGGCGGCGTCATTGGGCCGTACTTCTTCAAAGACGATGAAGGCCGCAACGTTATGGTCAATGGAGAAAGATACCGTTCGATGACAACACGCTTTTTCTTTGCTGAAAATGCAAGAATTGGACTTGGCCGACATGTGGTTCCAACAGGGCGGTACCACATGCCAAACCACGCATCAATTGAGAGGTGAATTTGGTGAGCAGTTAATCAAGATTGTGTGATTTGACCCCGTTAGACTATTTTTGTGGGGTTATGTTAAGTCTCTTGTCTATGGGGAGAAGCCAAACACGATTTCTGCTTTGGAAGCCAACATTGAATGCGTCATTGGTGAGATTCCGGCCGAAATTTGTGAAAAAGTGTGCCAAAATTGGACCATCAGAATGTACCAGATTCTGATTCTGTCGCGGGCAACAATTAAATGAAATTATCTTTAAAAAGTAAATGGCAAGAACTGGTTTATCGATCCAAATAAAAATTGCATCCACTTTTGTATAATTTCTGTGTTTTTCTGAATTATTAGAAACCAAGCTCTTAAAAAATCACCTTTTATTTAGTTCCATTGATAGAAAGAAAAATTGCAAAAATTTGCGGTCATAATTTTTGAGGTTTTGATTTTAAGAGATTTGCCAAAATAGAATGTCATGAATGTCGAATTCTTTTTGCCTCCTTCTCGTGGATTTACTTCGGTTGACCGAGAATTCAGCGACTTCTTTCCTCATAATTATCAAATTTTCAAAATCTCAAATTACAAAACAACTCATGAAGTGGAGTCCCAAAATGGCTAATTGTCTTGCAAATGAGCATTGACACATCACCTGAATTATTGGGCGCCTGCTCTAAACATAGTCTGCAGGCATCATCCATCACAAAATTAATTTTGTTTTAATAAAAACTTAACTTGCTGAACTGGTGGTTTCGACTATTAGTCCAAAAATCTAGCTGAAAGATTTACGTTCAAAAATAAGTCGCCATCAAATACTTTTAATGTGGCCTTCTTATTCCATCTAATTATGTAGATACATATTTGCAGGCGTTTTGAGTTTGCAATATTTGTGGCCATGTCATTAACTATGCATTAACTGCGCTATGTAATTCTTGTTTTAGGACCACATATGTAACTTGATACCTTTTGCTTGTTCATCAGCCATTAGTTTTGTGTCGATATGACCTCGGACCCACTTCTAATAGTTCTGCTCACTGAATTTCTTCCCACATTTTTGTATCAAGGTCGAATCTACGTTGCTTAGTGCCACCTTACCATATTATGAAGTGAGATAAGAATTTATATCATTATCTTGCACTTCTGCTTGATAAACAGACACGTCTCTGCAGAGATACATACTTACTGCTTACATGCTAAATTTGCTTCATTGGATAAAATCCCAGAACAGGGATCATCTTACATTAAGAGATACCTACATCAGTTAATATAGATATTAAGGTCTTTGCATTTATTGTGTATGAAGCCATGGGGCCATCGGTCACTGCCATTCAACCCATACCATCTGTGTCCTTTCTCTTGCTATAAGTCTTCGAATGCGGTTAATCTCGCAGTTACTCATATAAGAAGAGTGGAACCTGTATGTACACGAACATGAATACAATTTAGACACACAAACCGCCCTTTTTCTATTGTTCTTGATGTTCACGAAAACAGACATCACTCATTGCAGACATCCTCTGGTAATCGATATTGTATAACTCGGTCGAACTATAACTGCCAAAATTGGGTTAACTTCCTGCACAACTAGTGCTCTTTTAAGTCTACTAAAGTATATTTTATCGAAGACTCACTATGTCCAAAAAATGTTCATAGATATCCGTCTCAGTAATAAATGTACATACCGTCATCTTCTCAGCGACTTCTAAGCGCAGTGCCTTTAATATAGTCGGCCTAATCCCTCTCCATCGTTTCCTTTTGAAAACGATGGAGAGGTTAAGCTGACTGGTTTGGAATCCTTCGCCTCAGCATAATATCCTTTTCTCGGTTTTGGAAAGGACAACTATTTTATATTATATCCACGCACGAGCACTCCTATCCTTTAGCAACATAAACTACAAATGTTTAGTGAAAACTTCATTTCCGTTCCTTCAGATCCATTGAAATAAGGTCCGATATATAACGTTCGGTTCTGATGTGTTAAAAGATGTACAGCTTTCTATTCCTTTTGAGCGCCTTTTATTCCTTGTATATTTTAGAAGACCAACTTTTTGTGTGCTTTTAAGTTTTGAATATTCATACTGAGATTAAGTCTGTACGATTTTTCGTACATAAAACATTAAATTGCATTTATATAATTAATTATTATTATTTATATAATTTTAAATTACACCTGACTGAAAGACAAAGTAAACAGACATACGAGTACCCTTTTGAAGGAGGTTTTGAAAATCAACTAAGTAATAAATTTAAATATTTTGTATTTGAAGGCGAAATTAATAACAAACTTCACGTAGAAATTATAGCTTCACATTTATATTTTTTCCACAATTGATCATCTCGTTTACTCAAGGTCAGTCAAAAACTTATACACCCTCTAAAATTACCTACATTTTTTATAAATATTTTTGTTTGTAATGCATAAAGTGCTTATCCAATAATGATACCATGTCCCCTCCAACAACTTTCTGCATACAAACTGGACAACTTCAGTAACAGCTTAAGCTTCAGTTCAGTTTAACAATACCATAATATTAGTGTCATTTACTGGAATGAAATGAAGTACTTATAATCTATGCAAAATTAAACTCATAATATAATTTTTCTATTCTTCATCTACTTTCGATAAGGGTGTCTTTACAAGTATTTTAACATTACATAAATTTCAATTAAAGCATAAATTTCTATTTCAGCTTTAAAGTCATTTTTCAATCGCATTAATGACGCTTCTATCAGCAGCAGCAGCAATGCTCACATGTTACCAGCACCGCCGCCACCACCACAGAAAAGCAATATCGAATTGGAATTTGATAAGTACAAATGTGAGCCGATATTAGATTTGGAACAATGTCCGATTAGTTGGTGGCAAGAGCATGCGTACAAGTATAAGCAATTGCGGAAAATAGCCGATACTTATACGTGTGTACCGTGCTGTGTGAATCGGCTGTTTCGCACGTACTGCTCTGATGCCAACGAACGCGTAACATGGCTAAACAAACGCTTTGTGCTGCGTCAGCAGAGTGCTTCAGCTGAAAAATGCTTGTGGTATTTACATTACAATAAAAGTATTTATGATAAGATTTCCAGCATTTAAAAACGCACATTTTTAAGTGCTGACATCATTTTAAAAGTAAATTTAGATTTGTACGCATACTTAAATTGGTAGCAATAAGGAAATTTTATAAACACCAACCAATAAATATAAAGAAAATGTTTTACACAATTTTATGTTTCTATGTACGAGTATAACTTTTGTTCTCATTTTTCATTGTAAGTAGGTTCATTTATTGTTTTGTAGGTTTTATACTTTTTTATTTTTATTCGATTCATTCATTTACGAGTACATTGGTAAAAGTTTAATTCTAAGATAAGAAGTATACATTTGAAATTGTTAATCAGATTTCATTTAATTTCTTAAGTTTTGGGCAATGGCACAACAGCCCATGGAGAGCCTAAGGCAGTGTTTTCCGTACACAACCTTCAGTTTTATATTACACCGAATCCGAACGATAAATTGAAAAGCTTTTAGATAGCTTTTACTCTTGTATGTTTGCCATTGCCTGCCAGAAGAAGTTATTGTTTATATAAGACAATTAAGTACTAATGCATGGCACTTGTCATTGCTCGTAGAAAGCTCACTTGCCATGCCACAGTAATACTCGGCGGATGAGGAAATAATCTTTTTAAGCCTTATATTTGCCAGTTTTATACCGCAGTAAGCATGAGGTATTTTCATGCCCATGTACATATGTATTTCTATGGTGATAGGATCAGCAAAAGAAAAAAAGAAATTGGGTAAAATTACTCTTTCTTATGCCTTCTTGTTGGGTGAAAATTTTTATTTCGGTAAAAATCAATTTTAATATTGGGTGTACAACTTGAAAATGAAGGTTTTTTTTTACAAAAATATATCTTTTTTTAGTAACAGTCAAACAGTGCATTATTCAAGGTACATAAGTGTGAATTTGTGGATTTATTGTGTAAGTGGCAATTTATGGATTCATGGCCAAAAAACCGTCCATCTTTTGAGGCTATGAACGAATCAATCTAATTGTTGATACTTTCAACGAAAGTAAAGCATATTCCAGAGAGGGCATTCCGCATCGATCGAAATATGGTACGTAAGCGATAGTCAGACGGAGCAAGGTCTGGTGAATACGCCGGATGAGCCAAAACTTCCCATACACTATTTTCCAAATAATTTTAAAGCCACGCGTTTTCATATTGAAAATTACTGTTTCTTGCTTGGTCGCATATTCTGGTCGTTTTACGGTCATTGCTCTCTTTTAACCAATCAATTGTTTTCGATACAGCTCACACGTAATAGTTTCACCAGGTTTTAGCAGCTCATAATAGATGAAACCATTCTGATCCTACTTGGCGCCATGAACATTCTGCTTCGGCGTTGATGTTCCGGTTGGCCGAGCTTCACATACGACTTCCTGGTTGTCTTAATGAACCAATTTTTCGCCGCCAGGAATAAACGACTCATTTTTATAGCGCTGAAGCAGCATTTCAGACATGCAAAATTACCTTTCGACTTCTCTTGGCTTCAAATCATATGACACCCAATTTCCTTCGTTTTGAATGAACCCCAATGATTTTAGGTGCTTGGAATTTGCGGATTGACTAACTCCCAATGTATTGTGATCGTCGAGTAACATCTCCAAGTCGTCATCTTCGAACTTTTACACTTGGCCAGGGCGTTACTAGTCTTCCGTGTTAAAATCTTCACTTTTAAAGCGTCAGTAACAGAACTCGCATGTTTTTTTTTTAAGGATTACATATATTCACCGTAAATTTCCAACAGAAATCGCTGACTTTCAGCAGCACTTTTTTTTTGTTCACACTTTGCCAAATTGATACATAATCAAAATAAAAGTTGCACGACGTAGCTAAAACATGGAAGCAGCTACAGTGTTACCAGATGTGATTTATTGTAAATCTGATCATTGCTTTATTGTTTAATTGAATGATTCTATACAATAGCCCACCGTATTGTCCTATCTTCATCAATCTTACTTACTTACTTACTTTACTTTTAATGGCACAACAGCCCATGGAGGGCCTAGGCCGAGCTTTTCTCATTCACTCATGTTGTGCGTGTTATATTTGTACATGAATGGAAGGGACCTACAGTTTAATGCCGAATCCGAACGGCGAAGTGAACAGCTTTTCATAGCAATTTTTACTCTTGTAGGTTTGCAATTGCCTGCCAAGAGGTGTAGAAAAATTTATTTTTATTTTTTTTTATTTTGCCTGTGCCGAGATTCGAACCCCGGACACTCTGCGTAGCAATCCAACGTATTACCACTACGCCACAGCGACCACATCTTCATCAATCTATACTATAAAAATTAAATAAATGGATTTTCCACCAAAATTACCGAAACTAAATTTGAAGATATAATTTCTAAAATCAAACATATTCGTTTAATATTCGTTTATACGTCCCAAAAATGTATACTACCTGCGAAAATTTTCTCATTCGAGTGTCGTACAGTTAAAAGTGTGGTTTGAAGCAAAAACATATCATTACTCTATCGACTAATGTTCAGCCTAGATTATACACTAGGCGATAAACACTTGGAATGTACGATTTTTTTACGCCATATAAGTCATATGTTTGTATATTTTCTGAAAGGTATTGAAAAAGAAAAATGCTGACATAATTTTTTACTCTTAAGCTGTTTATAGACGATTAAATTTTTGCTTCAATATGTACGTGTTCTATGAGGTGTATGTATTTTCCATACATATAAGAAACAGATAAACGTGAATTTCGAAAACTATTTCAAATGTGCTTTTTCTGTTGAATATGTATGTGGGTGTAATTCAAAAAGTGAGTTTGGCACCTTCTTTACAAGTTAAATATTTAAAACAGATTATCACGAAAATTATGACATTTCTATTACGGAAAATGCGGTAAATGGACTTTGCACCTCGAACAAAGACAAAAGATTTAAAATTTATTTGCTTAAGATCCATAATTAAAATAATTTTTAAATACTCGTACTGTTGTTCGAGAAACATTTTTTTTGCACTCACTCCACAGATAATGGTTTATTATGTGGATTGATGCAGTGCACTAAATATTGTATAAAATAAAGTCGGCATTAGAAATAAATATAGATCGCTTTTTAACAATTGCAAATTTTGATAAACAGTGCAGAAGTTGAAAAACAGTGGAAGGACATTCCAAATACATTTATAAATAATTTAATCGCATCTATGCCAAGGAGATGCGCAGCTGGTATAAAAAACGAGTTTTTTCATTAGTCTAATCTAAATTATTAGTTGCAATGTTTTGCACAGCCAGCTACGATACACTTTTACATTGAAGTTAAGTTTTGTTTTTGTATTAGTGAAGTATGTACTTTTTATTTTTGTTTTATAAAAGTCTATACATATGACATGAAACCTCATACCAAGTTCTTTATTTGCATATTTTTTAATGAACGAAAATCGTTGATTTAGCTCTACAATGTGTTCTCAGTTACAAATGATTTGCACAGCACTGTATGTATGCATGTACAAACATATGTGGTGTTGTATGAGTATGAATGCTTCTGCCTCTATCGCTTTTAATGTATCAGATTTTATAAATGTACCTTCAACGACTTCTCGTTCTGCAACCAAAAAAGTTTCCACCCTTGTATGCGATCCGCCGTGCTTTGTATTAACGGGCCAAGCGATTATGTAAAAAATAATAATATTTCCTGAGCTTTTACCATCCACTCATGTTGTGCAGTTTTATGCTGAATCCGAACGGCAAATTGCAAACCTTCTCCAAATCTGTTTGTGGCTCAATTTTGTTTGGAATATCTTAACCAATCTGTACCTGATTGCATTTTATAAACCCCAAACGCTGTGCAACCAAATGCCTAACAATTCTTGTATGCATTATGTTGTTTTTTGTTTGTTTATTGATGAATTTTATGCTATTTTGCTGGTAGACTACTATGTACAAAGGAAAATAATGACTGTATCACTGGTTGCTCATTCTTTTATAAATCAATATATTTCAGTTAATATACATATATAAATATAAGTATATATAAGTTAAATAAATTATATAAATACTTGCTACATAGTATGTACTATGTACTATATTATATCTTCCGGTTGTTTCCTTGTAAACTGTGTATACGGTATACAAATTGTTTACAAATGTGATTTAATTTTCAATATTATATTATTTATAATCGTTTGTTTTAATTACATTTTATTTTCAACAGGATTAGAATTATACATTTTTATGTATTTGTGTTCGTTCTCGCTAATTGTATAATAGATTTTTCTGTTTTGCTTTCATTAATTATATTAGTTGTAATAATTTGTTTTAATTACTTTCACCAGTTTCAGTTTTATTTCTTATTTTTTCAATTGAAACTCGTGTGATTATACATTTGAGAATTACCAACTTGTAAACTACATATTTACTATGTATATACGAGTATAGTTTAGGGGTTGACATGAACAAATGCATTTAACTGCTTTAATTATTTTTATTTCCTTCAGTGAAACATTGAAATATTGCTTTGTTTGCTATCAAAATAATATTTGCGTGGGCACATTGATTTTGCCATACAAAAAGAATATACAAATTTCCAGATCTCTTATTTGTTTTTTCTAGAATCAGTTTAGCTTCGTGGATATATGCAGACATATACTCTTATGTATGTATGTATGTAAATCTGATGTGATTACGGTGTTCGGCGTACAGATTTTAAGATTACAACTTTTATTTTTATTCATTTTACTTAGCCTAGAGTATTTTATAAAGTTAATAAAGAAAAACTGATTCGAGTCTAATTTCTGTATAATAAATTTTAAGTTTATTGCAGAGTAAAAATAAAGTCGAAATGAATCAATATAGAAAATGCAAAAAGAAAGAAAAAACCACAAATTTTATAATTAATATGGAAGACATTGCTAATACTGCAGACAGTTTAGTCAACCTATTTCTTCAAGTCTTAGGTCTTTATCTAGTGATCAGCTTCACTTAAAAATAGAACATATGTATGTATATTAAAATTCCATCGACTTTTAATTCACTGATAACAAAGAACCAAAGAATGCTGTTAGTAGATTTGTAATGAAACTCAGAAATTAGACCTCAAATTCCGGATTGAAAAATAATTTTTTGATTTTATTTAGAGCAGCACAATGAGAAGAAAAAAAGAAGAAGATTGTAACAATCATATTCATCATTAAACAGATATGTTAATGAGTATTCAATGAATCAATTGCAGTTACTACTATGTACTTTTTACAATGCTAAAATTTATATATCTAGAGGGAAATTTTATGATTTTATTGTTTTTTTGTAAGACATTGAACAAATGTAACAAGAGATGCATCTAGAAAAAGTAGACAGGATTTTGAAATGCATTGTAGTTGCACAATCCGAGTACATACAAACATAATTCTCTGTATAATTAACCATGCATGCCACTGGTCAAGAAGTTTTTGAGTTTCTCACATGTAAGACATTATGAAAAACTTAAAGCTCGTGCGCACTATTTTTAATCGCTTGTGCCCATATCATATTTTTTTTTTTGAATATACATTCTGTCAAAAAAGTACCGAGAATTGGACAATAAAGTACAAAATATTTATTATTCATTCAAATTTATTATATCGCACTTGTTTTTGATAAAGTCGATTCACTTAAGCCTTCTGTAACATTTTCAGTGATTCGGCATACGAAATTTCATTTGCAATACAAAATTTGAAGCAAATTCCTTGTTCGTTATTTTTATTCATTGTAAAATCGCAAAACACACTTTAGGTAAACTGACAAAATCGAGAACTGTACAAAATTAATTACAGATCGCGCTGAAACTTCACTTCACGATAGAGGACAGTGGTGCCTTTAAGCGTGATTTTTATATGAACATTTACCGGCACTTTTTTTTGGCAGAATGTACGTAATTTTCCAATTTAAATTCCCTAATAAATTTCCGGTTTCTTAAATTTATTTTCGTTTTTAATTTTCAGTGTTATTAAATTAATGTTAACATTTAACAATTACAACAAGCATAATATAAAGTGATTGATTTTCTTTTGCAAATACTTAAAATTTCAATTTACAATAAAAAAATATAAAAATAAATAAAAACACGGAGAAAGAAATAGTAATAATAGGTAATAGTTGTGATTGAAATGCTTGTAGCTGCTTGTGTTTAACACAATATTTCAGTAGTCAAATTTGCTTCAAATTAAGTTAAGTTCTTTTTAATTATGTATATAACTATTTCATTGCTTCTTTTTTTACGACTTAGCATTGTTTAAAATACGTAAACAAAATAAATCAAAAAAGATTTTTTGTTACAATTTACTTTGTTTTTTTTTATTCAATAATTTTGTAATATTTTGTGTATCGTGTGAAGGTAGGTTTTTTAAATATTTAAAAATTTTGGATAATTTACTTATACGTATGTATGTAAATTGATTTTTTTAATATTTCTCATAATTTTTCATAAATTATTGTTTTAATTAAATGCTGTTGCCTTCATTGATTTATGTGTATATTTATTAATTAATTTTTATCATAATTTTCATTCATTGTTCGTTAGATTTTATTTTTATTTATTTATTATTTGTGTATAGAATTATTATTATTATTATTAGGTATATCTACTAATTATTCTGCTATTATTGTTTAAGAGTAATTTAATTGTTGATGTTGTTGTTGCTGTTCCTTATTACGTATGTAATGGCTCCACATAATTAGCTGGATACAGTCCGACACGGCCATTCATGCGCCCTTTGCACCAACCTTGTTCATCTTCATCCTCGAGTTTTTCAAAGACATCACCTTGGAATGCAGGAACGATTACATATAGAAAATGATTTATAAAATTTTAATTTAAATGATTTTAAGAAGCAGTATGAGAAGCAGATAGTTATACTGATCACAGTAGAGATAAAATTTTTTTGGGAATTGAAATATCAAAAGAAGTACGCTAGAATGTAGCACTCAGGCATATATATATGTACATATGTAGCGTGCATAGTGGAGTCGATTTAGCCATGTTCGTCTGTCTGTGTACACGGTAACTCCAGTAAATCTTAAGCAATCTCAACCAAACTTGGTGCATACATTTGATATTGTCAGGGAGAGGTTATGTTCTGAAATGAGCAAATCCGGCCAAGTGGGCGTGGTACATCCAGTAAAAGTGAAATTTTCAAAACGTAATATTGAAGGAAATTCTAAAGCGAGTTGATTATAACTCTATACATGTTATTGAAATAGTCTTCTGAGCAACTTTTCTGAAAATTATCAAAATTGGTTAAAAGCCCAATCCATACTGCCCAAACAAGTGAAATATTCAAAGGCAATATCAAAGGAAGTAGTGACACAAATGGAACCAAATTTAATATACACAGTTAAAATACCTTGAAAAATATCTGAGGCGAAAATTACCATCATTGTGCAATAACCACGTCTTCTTCACATACAAAATATGGTTAAAAAAATATTTGACGCTAAAACCATAAAAAACCCACCGTTGAATGCAAAAAGGTGTTTAATTTCAGAGGGTCACTTTAGTGTCAAATATGCTAACTCTGATTCAATAGAATGGCGACAGATACTAAGAAAGAAATCAACCGTCTCTTGACATGAATGTTTAGCCCAAGAATTGGGCAAAAGCCATGCCTACTGAATTAATGAGAGAAAACAAAAATTTTGCAAACTAGGGTTGGCATGATTTAAACCAGCTGGTGGTTTGAACCGGTTTTAAACTGAATATAAATAAACCGGATAGCTTCGACACAATTTAGACATGATTTAGTTGGATGATTAAGCAAGGCCTGACTTTCATTGCATTGGTCGCTGTGGCGTAGTGGTAGTGCGTTGGGCTACTACGCATAATGTCCGGGGTTCGAATCTCGGCACAGGCAAAATAAAAAAAAAATAAAAAAAAGTAGAAAAAATAATTTTTCTACACGGCACCACCTCTTGTCGGGCAATGGCAAACCTACAAGAGTAAAAATTGCTATGAAAAGCTATTCACTTCGCCATTCGGATTCGGCATTAAACTGTAGGTCTCTTTCATTCATGTACAAATATAACACGCACAATATGAGTGAATGCGAAAAAGCTCGGCCAAGGCCCTCCATGGGCTGTTGTGCCATTAAAAGTAAAGTAAGACTTTCATTGCAAACCAAATATTTCTTGTTCTACATCTATGAAGCATGTAATCAACTAAGAAATCATCTATGAGAACCAACACTCCAAACTCCGAACACATTTTTGGAACCTTTCGGGACAATGCATAGATACAAACTTTGACAAGAGCTGGAATATATGTACATATACCATTGATAGAACCGTTAAGATCATATCAGTATCCTCAATAATATCAAATGTTGGTAAGTTGGGCAACGCGTTCCAAGATAGCCCTGGTTTGTCGAAAAGGCGGCAACAAATGGCCACATCACTTTGAAACCAGGCGAGAGGATCAGATTATAATTGAGTAGCACTGTAGAGCCAGTGCACTTTACCAGACAATAAACGCCACGATATCCAAAAATAGACCAAATAAAAAAAAAAATCAGTATAAAAACGCCACGGAAGCAGGTTAACTTAAAAATTGTTCTTTTCTTTTTTAATGACACAACAGCCAGGGAGGGCCTCAGTTGAGAATTCGCTTCCATTCATGTAGTGCGAGTTATATTTGACTTCTGCTGAATACCAACTATGAAGTCAAATAATGAAAAGGTTTTCTTATGCAATTTTTACTCTTGACTGTTTGCCATTTCAGTTTTCAACAAATATACTCTATCGATTCACTGTGATTAAATATGCAACAATATCGGCATAAGTTTAAGTGTAAACGCTCGAGATATCTGCTCTTAATATTTTGCCAAAATATGAAGCTGAATTGCCCCTTGATAGAAACACAGAGCAAAATGATAATGCTTTCAATTTTCTTTGCTTTGAGATTTGGATTTTGCCAACTTTGCGTTAGTCCTAAAGGCTATAAACGTTATCATTTAAAACAAATGGAGAAGGAAATGTATCATGTTTGCAGGGACTGTCAACTTGAAACTGAAATAAACAGAGATTTTTACACTTAATGTGAGTTCATTTCTCCCAGTATCTTTTTAACACATCTACCTAAAATACTTTCATTCATTGTCTACTCAAATTTGATGATGTACCTAAATCTTCATACTCAGCTTTGCATTTAATTTGATTTACAGTTAAAAATAATAATTCCATTTACCTTGCTTAAATGTCAACTCATCACTTTCAGCGCCTTCATAGTCATACAATGCTTTAACGGGCACGCCCGGCTCACCGTTATCAACTAAAACATTATCGCCTTCATCCCATTCCTCTTCTTCTTCAAATGGATTGGCTTCCGTTTTGCCATTGCCATTGCTGTGGAAGAAGTTACAAGGGAAATAAATTATATAAAATGTGTTTTTAAAAAGGCATTCTATTTGTATGTTTGTACCTCAACGCTTGATTAAATTCATGAAACATAATATGTGCTTCAGTAGGCACTTGTACAGCACATGTGCGACTATATAGTTTGATTATTTTGTATTTGAAAATGTACTTACGTTACGCTTGAATTGCGATTATTTGAAGCTGCCGCTGCCGCTGCTGGTGATGCATTCAAACTTTTACCACTAACAGTTGGTGCTGTTGTTGCTGCTGCTGCTGTTGTTGTTGTTGTAGGCGATGACGCTGACTCTTGTATGATTTTTCCACTAGATTTGCTAGTTAAATTTGTTGTTGCTGTTGTTTTCTTAAGGCTATTTGTTTGATATTCCTATAACAATTATAAAATGCTTTTTAAGTGAAAACCGATTTTAGAAATAACAAAATTTATTTACATGGACATCTTCAGCAACAGGACGCTGATTAATGAGCGTAATTGGAGCTGCTGGAAGAGCTTCTTTTGATTTGTTACCCTTGGCGATGTCTCGAAATTCTTCAGTGTATTCCTACAGAAAGAAAACAAATATAAATAAAGAAAAATAGTAATTTAGTTGACTTCGAAGTACGTAAGACTTAGAAGTTGAGATTATTTCATTAGTTAGTCAATTCAATATATTTACTGAATTGTGAATTAAATTTAATTTGAAATATACATCATAAGAACTTGTCGTTAAACTTTTCTAAGATTATTTCTAGTGAGTACACAAATTTGGAAAAGTTTAGAGATAACACATTAAAGCATAACAAGATCAAATAGGGGCCCAACAAACGGCCATTTTTAATTTTTAATGTGCACATAGAGCTTTGTCAGGCTTTATACTTTTTATACCATTTTGAAAATCTGCACATTATTTATCTTACAGCAAATTTGAAAATTCATCAAATCAACATTTTTAACTTTTTTTCTAAAATTAATTACTCTTTAGTATTTTTACATGTTCTGGGTTTCAAATTCCATTTAAATAATTTAAAATTTTTAGGTCTAACAAAAACAGACATGCTTGTTTCGAAGTGTTTGGAAAATCAACAAAATGTAGTAAAACTTAATTATTTTGCATTTGAAATTGAAAATTCATTTAGATAAAATAAACTTGATATAGAAGTAATAACCGCACAAGTACCCATATATTTTTCTGAGACAACAGCTGACCTTTACTTACTTTACTTTTAATGGCACAACAGCACATGGAGGGCCTAGACCGAGCTACAGTTTAATGCCGAATCCGAACGGCGAAGTGACAAGTTTTTCATAGGCAATTTTTACTCTTGTAGGTTTGCCATTGCCCGCCAAGAGGAGGTGCCGTGTAGAAAAATTATTTTGTCTACTTTTTGATTTTGCCTGTGCCGAAATTCCAACGCACTACCACTACGCCACAGCGACCACCACAACTGACCAGACTTTTAAAAAGCATATGGAAAAGTAAACAAAGTTCAACAGAAGCACGGCACCTGTGGAAAATCCAGGCTCGGGGGCAATACCCCAGGTCCACCTCAGGCCTGAATGTCGGTATGAATAAAATTTTGTAATTGTAAGATTGCTTGTTTTCAATTTTATGTGTGAACAGAACGCAGCAACAAAATTATTTCCATTCTGTTTTGCTTGATATAACTCGTATGCATATTTTTCTTAATATTTAGGGATTATTTCACTTGATTTTCTCTAGTTTTGTTTAAAGTTACTTAGAATTTCTGGGTACTTGCTTTTCTTAACCAAACCAATGTTCTCTAATTTTCTCCAATCAAATGTTTAATAATTCCACCAAACCGGTTACTATTAGTGTTATCTATCTTTGCTGTTATTAAGTTGTTCTTGGGGCGTATCTTTATGCAGTTAGAATTTATATAGATAAATAGAAACTTAATTCTCAGTTATATTTTTAAATCTTTTAGAAATGTTAATCTAATCCCTCATCTCCCTGTAAACATGGTTATTTATAAGTTAATATTTAAGTAATATATTTTATTACCACAAATGCTGGCCAATTCATTGCCATATTAACACCATGATTATTTGACCACCATTTAAGATCTTTCTGTTGATCAGCATTATTGATGGTATGATAGAATTCTTCATAGATTTGTGGTAGGCTAGAAAAACAATAAGTGATATTTATTTAATCAATTTGGATTTCTTGATTGTTTTTCAATTTTTATGCACATACCATTTCACCTTGGTTAGATCCAGGCTTGCATGTATATTAAATAAAACTTCTTTGAAGAACATTAAACGTGTCTTCTCCATAGCTTGGCACTTTTCAAACACCGATGTCATGTCTTCGATGTAGACCGAATTGTATTTGGTTATCTCAGCTATGGCTTGTTCATACTTTTCGCGACACTTCTGCACTTGATCTTTAGTTTTTTGTACACGGTCATGCATCTTTTTAAACTAATTAGGATGTAAGAATAAAGAGAGAGGTATGTGAGAAAGAGTTCAAGCAGGAATTTAATATAAATATGCATGTGTAAGTGTTAACTTAAGAATAATATACTTCGTCGGAGAAGAAGAAAATTTTACAAAAGTACGTTCTATCTAGAATGCCATAATTGGCTCATCTAAGTTTATATAAAAAACAGAAATCAAAACAGATTTATTCCATTTGTACTTAGTCGATGCATAAGTATTTTCTTATATTTGTAATAATCTCGGAAAGTAAACAAATTCTTGAATAAGTAGGATCCTAAGTAAGGTACATAGTATAAAAACGATATACGAAACGAAAGCAAAGGGCTTAAAATGACCCTTGCAGTTTTAGCAACACTTGATTGATAAAAGGTATAGCTTTATAGTTCTTGAGGACTCCATCTATTTTGAAGCTCCATGAACCCCAACAGAAATGCCAGTTTGAAGCTAAACAAGGCCTAACTCTTGACAACAAGTCAGACCAAGGGAAGAACCTATGGGTGAAGGTGTCACAAACAAAGAATGAGAATTGGATAGGTTTTATACCTAGTGAAAATATATCTCATTTCAAGGAAACCTGGCTTGCCAGAACAAATTCAACTCCTGCTGTAAAGCAATATCAATTTTAAAATTATATAAATGTATACCACTAGACGTGGCCTCTAACTTTCTAACAACTTTTTACTTATCATTCATTAATTATATACATGCACATACATATAGTAAGAAAAAGCACGTGCTGAATAAATGTTCCCCAAAGTTTCTTATGACTAAGTACTCGAAAATATCCATACGCTCGTTTGTATTCCGTTTTTATTTTTCTATCTAAAACCTTCCCTCAGTATAATGCGCTTATCTTTAAATTATATTTTTTTCTAAGCACCCGAGGTAATTAATTTACCTATTTAGGTTATATTTATCAGTAACTACAATAACAACAGAAAAAAAAGACGTTTGAATAAAAATGTTACAGCTTATCTACTCGTATTCTCTCTACACGAATATCAATGCAGCCCCAGCACATGGCAACACGATGATAAATCTTAATTAAAGTTCTTCTTTTCTTGTTTAGCTTCTTCTTTATTGTCATCGTCTTTTTTATAGTGTTCTTCTCCTCCGCAGAGTATTCATTTTATTACTACTAATGTAAGCACATGTATAATAGCATGTATTTAGATTTTTAAGTACCATAGTACTCACCTGATCCGGTGACAACGAACTATCCGCTGTTGCATTGCGTTCCTGATTTGTGGCGCTCTTTTCCGTTTTACATGCCGAGTGATAGTCAGCCTTAGCTTTTTCAACTTTGGCAAGTAATTTGGCCCATGGTTTTTGCGCCTTCTTAAAAAGGTCCTCCATATCTTTGCGCTCTTTTATTTGCATAAGCGTATGATGATAGTTATCTTTTTGCCAACTTTTAATTTGACTACTAACGTCATTACATAGATTCTCTTTGATTTTCATATGTACATCACAGAGTCGTTCCGATTCGGTGAGCACACCTTTCCAGGCCGCTTCGGTGGTACCATACTCAGGACCTGAATTAAAGAAGAAAGAGAATCTCAATTGAATAGATGAAAACATATCATAACAAGACCAAATTTTAAATTTTACTAAATAATTTCAAAATGAGTTTCTATACAAAAGCTTTTATCATACATATAATATTTTTCAACAAAAAAAAAAAAAAAAATCAATGAAATTTAAGCTTTGTTTTCAAAACACATTTTTCATCTTATCATTTATTTATATTCATTTATTTATTGGGACTCACTATTACGTCCCGCCCTCTTCACCCTGTCGCTCCCCCTTTCTCAGCCATCGACTGACGATGCCTCAATCGTAATCGATTTTCGAAACCTTTGCAATTCAAAGAGTAAACATACATAAATAAATAAATTGTAAAGCAACAGCAACAGCAACAACAAGCATTGTGAAGAAATTAGTAAATAAATATCTAAACAATGCGCATCGCGTCACACCGCATTGTATCGCATCACAACGCTTCATCGCATCGTAACGCTAAACGATGATGCAAATTATTTTGCTTTTTTGTCGTTTCGAAATGTTTAAAAAACATGAACATGACTTCATTTGACCAATTTCAATGAGCTGATATAGCAACAACAACTTATACTCGTCCCTAGATACTTACTTTGCATTTTATTGTTGAATTATTATCATTTTTTTTTTTGCAGTTAAATTTTGAATTAGTGAGTAAATTTTTTTTTTCAATAATTTACTATTTTTGCATTAATAATTATTTAGTAAAAATGTCATTGAGGTGTTGTCAGTTATTCGAGGCAGCAAGCAGGCAAAAGATTCACAAATAAACCGAGACGATAGACAGATTGTAATATTTTTTTTTTTTTAATTTAAAGAACTGTGTTCAAAAGATGCTGATTCACAAGAAATTCAGGCATATTTGATATTTTAGAGAAGCCCTAAAAATTAAATGAAAAAAATGAAAATTCGTCAAAAATACATTTAGAAACTTCTCCCAGAAGTAATCATTGCGTAGTATCTCTACATATACTGACTTTAATATTGCCTTTACATAATTTTAAATTATCAGAGGAAACCTGACTAACTTAAAAGCCAAATAAAACCCTTCAGGGTTTAAAAATCAATAAATATAGTAAATTTAATTAAACTTAGCAAACATAACATCTTGACGTAGAATATATAAATACTGTTTTAATAGCATTTTAGTGCAGTGAATAATGAGAGGGTGTACCAGCATTTTTTATACTTTCCCACAATTGGTCACCTAATGTCTTCAGGGTAGGCTAGAAACTACTACACCTTCTAAAATTCATCTTAAGAGTTGAGAAGTCAGATTTGTGGCTTATTGAAACTGTAAAAATGTTAAAGATTGGATCACGGGTCGACAGACAATATATTATATATCGACTGGTTTCTGATTCAACCACGTAACTTCAACTCAACTTTCAGCTTTGAAATGAAAACAGATTCGAAGGGCGTCAAAGAACCAGTTTTCCTTATACCATAAACGTAACATTCAAAAAATTTTCAGTTTCTTACGTGGTTGAGACAGTCGATATTCTAAATATAAAGTCTGCACAAAAAAAATTATGGTCTCAATGTATTACAAATTATAACTACAAATAAACATGTTAAGGAAATAACTAATATTAACTCCTACTGCTAACTAAATTGCATCATATTTTTTTCTTTTTGACGGTTTGGATTTGTCTCCACATTTTCTCATACCACCGGAATTACATTTTCCAGCCGTCCTACGTAATCCAATCATGCATATAAGATACATATTTTTAACGAGAACATCATTTACCGATCAAATAGTTAGTTAACATTTTCGAAATACCAAAATCATTTCTTTAAATGTTCTATAATGATCTTAATTGGAACAATATTTACAGGCAATAGTCTCCTTCTTTCATCTTATCGCATCTTTTGCTGTCTTCACATCCTCAACAACAGCATCATTTTCAGGTGTATGTATGGTATACTATATATGTGTGTATAAAATTCAGAATAGAAATAAATTTATAATTCAAAGTTAATGTTAATTAAAAAAAAAAAACTACCAATTGTATACATGTCCATTGTACATATTATATGTATACATACATAGTTCTTAATAAAAGAACTGAAATTATTCTAAATTGGCATTGGGGACTTTCCTGTCTCAACTGACGCGGTTTCAATTTCAATTGCTAGTTGACTAATGCAATATATAAAAGAAAATCATGCTCAAGTGCATTAATCATAGATAGCGAAATATGCATTTCAACTTTCATAAAGTATTTTATTCTTGTTATATTATTTGAAAATTGGAAATTAATATATGTATGTCGAGTGACAACTATTTTGTGTTCGCAGCATTATATGTACATAATGCTGGCTAAGAACTTGCTACTCCAATAAATAAATAAAAGAAAATTATGAATAAAAGATACTATACCTACTCGTTTACTATAAATATACGTAAGTAGTAAGTAAATTGTAGAATGGAAAAGTAGAGGAGAAGATACGCTAAAGACGAAAACTAAAACCTAAATTTCGCGCTAAAGTATGACCCAAAAAATAGCAAAAACATACAATAAGGTATTTTAAAATACATACAAATAATGAATAAAATAAACATCAAATGAAAGAAAAAGGTATGGAAGTAAGTTAACTACGAATTGCCAATACTAATAATAATCATGATGATGATGAAAGCATTAATAAGAATGCTATAGGTATTTCTACAAGCTCAAACATCACTAAATATACTTGTGTATAAATTTATGTATACATAGACAGAAGACCCATAAATAATAAAAGCCACTTATAGTGCATATTCTACTCTATAACAAAAAACTATTTATAAGAAATATGCGCTGATAGAGCACGAAATAAAATAAAATAAAAGTGCTACACAAAAATAGTAACCAAATAATAAAATATTAGTTATTCAAAGTAATGAATTATTTTTGTACATATTTAAAATTTAAATAATTTAATTTGTTTGTATACCTTTTTCAATTAATTCACCCCATTTTTTTGACCAAGCGCGCAAGTTTTTTGCATATCCTTTTTCAATATCCGAACGTTCTTGTATTAATTGTTGCAAATCATTACAAAGTCTGCGAATAAAAAAAAGATTTTATAGTAAAAATTTAAATAAATAAATAAGAGCGATCAATTCAAAAAGAAAAAAAATAAGATTGTCTAATACATGAACCAACATAACTGAGGTTTGTTTAGGCTAAAAAATTATTAAAATGTAATTATGTACAATTGTGACAATATTTGTTTAGTGTGTTCCCAACGTTAGTTTTCTGTGGGTATAAAGAACAATTCCTAAAAAGTGGCCGCAAAATTAGGCTTCACATTTGTTATGATACAATATTTACTTTGATGTATAGTCTGCGGAGGTGATATCAAAACCCTTAAGTTCTCAAGCGTGTCTCTAGACCGCCACCATCACCAAAACTTTCAGGGAAAGGGAATTAACCAAAATTAAAAAAAAACATCTATGAGTTCTAATGCGATTCAAGTCGTTAGCGGTAGACAGTCAATTGTTTAGATTGAATTTGTGATTTTGAGTTAAAAATAAAACAAACAAAAAGATTTCCATGATAATCACTGTATGAGAAAATTGCTTAGAATGTGAACTTTTAATTTAAAATGTTTGATTATTTATTTGAAAGAAATTAAGAATCTCATTGAACGAGCGCTTCTAGATATCAAAGCTTTCCCTTTAATAAAATGCACTATTCAAGCCTGCATTAATTTATACATATTACGGTAATAAATACCTACGACTGGTTTGGTTGTTTGTCTTGTCGTGTTGTGCCGGAAGATTTGAATCGGATTTAGAAACTAAATTCTATGCTAGAATATATTGATTGTTATTCGCTGCTGTTACTTTCTTGTTTTGTCGGTCACAGATTGTCGTTCTCGGTAACCGGTTTTATTGCATCGAAAAGGGTACAATTGTACCTTTGGTAGAATATATCGTCGTACGTAGTCATTTCAGTCATGTTGTGCCAGCTAAGTGTGAATAAAACCTTAAATCCGAGTAAACCTTTATAAGGTCGGATCGATTATATCAATATGTTGCAGCGTTTGTCCTCAAAATACCAATATTTTTTTCAGATACTGAGAAAAAGCACCAAAGTCGAAGAATTAAAATGAAATACGAAGACAATTATATCGGAACACCTACGAGATGCCGACATCAAGCAATTCATAATATATTTTCGTTAAAGTTTTTCGGAACTACAGTTCAAGTAATTTATTAAAGTTATAAGTAATAGGATTGATAAGGATAGTTGGACAAATGCATTAGTGTTAACACACTCACATTAATTCAATTGTACATGATTTCGATAAAACTAAATTTAACTTACTTGTAACCATCTTCAATGCGTTTGGTAGTGCGCTTGTAATTGCCGGGCTCCCAAAAAGACTCACTTCCAGCTTGAAGCAGTTGATCATCGCTGTGATGCGACATTGCCTATAAGAAACAACAATCGTATGTAAAGTAGCGATCCCCTTGAAGTTATAAACTACAACATAACAAAATGATTAAGGTAACTTTATATTTATAAAATATTAGTAATCAAAAAAAAAAGAACAAACAACTATATAAAGGTTAAGAATTTATTTATTTTTTATTGAATGACACGGGCGAGACTGACGCATACTGCGGCATGTTCGTGTGTGAGTAGTATCGCACAGATACGATATCTATAAAAATTGAAATAAATACAAGTTTGGGAGTGAGTATCTTTAAGATATTTTTTCTTTCGGCAAACTGTTCACTTTGTATCACTTTTCACCTCTCATTCACAAATTAAAAAAAAAATACATAGTTCGTATTTTCGTTTTATTACCCGTTTTCACTTACATAAGTAATAATCTATTGAACAAAATTTTTCAAGCACAAAATTTAAATGTTTAAACAAAATACTCTTTTATCGTCTTTTAAATAAAAGTATAAAACAGCAACAACAACAACTAAAAAAAGTTATTGAATTAAATACTAAAATAAGAAAAAAAAAGTTTTTGGCTTTGCGTACTTCCAATTTCGTAGTCGTTGTTGTTGTCGCTGTCAAAACTCACTGACGACAAAATCGTCGCAGAACTCTTTCTTTCAATTCTTTCCTATGCTTTTCGTGTAGTTGTTGTTATTTCTCTGCCTCTGATAAAATTCTTCTGTTTGCTGTTTCTGTCGTTGTTGTTGTACATTACAATTTTTAACTTTTCTCTTATGTTGCTACTTTTCTAGTTTTGTTTGTTTGTTTTTTCATTTGGTTTTCATTTGTTGTTCTGCCGTTTCTTTTTTAGATTTTCATTTGTTTCTGACAGATATGCCACACTACTACTAACTACATAGAACGTATACTTTTTTCTAGTCTTTGGATGTTATTACGTTGAAAACGCATAAAATTTAAATAGTATCTTAGCACTATTATTAAACGGCAAAAGAGAACAAGTCAATTGAAAGAGTAAACAGCGAGAGCGAATGGCAAAGCAGATAGAGAGTGAGAGCGTAAATCAAAAATACGCGAAACAAAATGTAAAACGAATATATGTAGCTTGACGTTGCTCGGTCGAGTGTTTTTAGGAAATGTATTAAAATAGTACCTAGTACATACCTATCGATGATGGAAAAGTAAGTACAATTGAATCTTTTTCCGCCATTTCTTTTTAAATAAAAAAGGTACATTAGGTTTAGGTTTGTACCTAAACAGTTAGTTTACAACAGTGCCGTTTCTAAGACGCAAACTGTATCATAAACTTGCTACTGAGAACTTTAACAAAAGTTCCGTAATTTTTGCGTCTTAGAAATACACCCAATGCAAATTAAAAACTAAATGAAGTCAAATATGTAAATTTGGGAGTCAGTTATATTATTAATTTCAGGGATCCCCTCTAAACTTTTAGTCGAGAAGAGAGTTCTCAAGGTACCTACTTCGACTTTAAATTAAACTGTTCTATTTTTATTTCATATAAAAATGTGTCAAATTAACGATTAAATCTGAAAGACTTTATTTTATTTATTAGTAAGACTATATCTGATATTGCTATAATTTGCTATCGATAAGCTGACATGATGGTTATCGGTTACTAAGTTTAGTTTAAAAATCCTGAAAGAAAAGTTCGGGCACGGCCGAACTTCATATATGTATGTACTTACTTTTAATGGCACAGGCACAACAGCCCATGGAGGGCCTAGGCCGAGCTTTTCGCTTTTCGCATCCACTCATGTTGTGCGTGTTATATTTGTACATGAATGGAATGGACCTACAGTTTAATGCCGAATACGAACGGCGAAGTGAAAAGCTTTTCATTGCAATTTATACTCTTGTAGGTTTGCCAAGAGGTCAAGAGGTGTGCCGCATAGAAAAATTATTTTTTCAACTTTTTGATTTTGCCTATTTTCGAACCCCGGACACTCTGCATAGCAGTCCAACGCATTACCACTACGCCGCAGCGACCATATGTATGTACCCTACACAGTTTTTGAAATAAAATACACTTTTACACTGAACAGTAGGTATAATTTGGATGGTTTTTGTATGAAATTTTTGTTATCAGCCTAACTCACTATACCAAATTTTTACCAATATTCCCTTTTATATTGTCCTTTGAAGATTTCACTTGTATAGGGGATAGGCGTATTTAGTGCCCCGTGCTGATCACTTTCTTCATAGATATTATTTAAGATTTCAACTGTGTGTACTGAACTTGGTTTAATCTGCTTTAATATTTTCCTTGATATTGCCTTTATATGAAAGGTAGGCATGGCTATAGGCCGATGTTGAAAATTTTTAATACAACAATTATAGTGGAGGCTATTTCAATGAAGTGTACCGAAATTGGATTAATTCTGGCTTTTGAACCTGTAAATTTTTGTGTTAGGGTTCGTGTTCAAAAAATGTTCCAGCAAATAAAAGTTTTTATAAATAATAAAATAGTTTTTGTTTAGGTTCATTTCCCAAATATCATTCTTTGAAAATTTCCCTTGTACCCCACCCACGCTCACTTGGCCGATTTGTTCATTTCAGAAGTTAATTTATATTTGGCTATATGAAATATTTATAGGCACTAAGTTTAATTGAGATTGTTTAAGCCTTACTCGAGTTAACGAGATAGGCACAGCTAAGAAAAAAAAAAATTCGCAAACTGATCATTTTTTAAGGAACGAATCTCAATGGACCCATTACCCACTGACTCGCCCAATCGCAGGAGGGGCACATCCATATGTCGTACGGATTTGGTGACCGATTCAGCTGCATTCCTTAATGCACTGAAAACGCGCTAATTGGGGAGTCTAACTTCAAATTTGGTTTCCTTTACAGCTACAAATTATTAGTAATCATCAGCTGTTTAACGATTGATAAAATTGAAGAAAGTTAACTTTATATACTGGAAAGAGTCGAAAATAGAGTCGAAATATCAAAAAAGCAGTAAAGAGAATTAAAATCATTACACAACAACAAAAAGGGATAGTTTTAGCATAGTTTGTTCTGCATACATCAACTTTAAAAGATATAGGGTAGAGCGATTTGGAACATTAACTAACTAACGAGTACATCGCCATATAACAATTTAATCACAAACATCACGTTTAACATAATAATATATCTAATAACAGTTGTTCGACCATAAAGTAATAAACATATATCAAATATAAGTTCACAACTACAACGATTGATTGTGGGCGTTATAAACTATCGTTATTTGATCACAACCAATATACCTTGTACACAGAGTATATCAAGAAAGCATCAATAGGGAAAAACAGGAGAAAAATTAATATTCTGTTTGATAGAAGTTGATCCGTGAACGAATAACTCGTCAGGTAATTTATTCTATATTTCATACAATTTCGCAATGAATTACGTGATCGACGTTTACAGATCAGATAATTCGATTATAGAAAAATTCGGTTGCAGCCACATTTAACACGTTGGCTGGCACCACCATATAAAAAACTAAATTAAGTTTTGTGTTAATAACAATAATTAAGTGTTGCGAGCAATATACCGTATTACCACTGTTTGAACATGACATGAGTTTTTTAACGAGTATTATAGTAGTATATCCCAGAATATGTATTTATAAGAATCATTTTTGCATTGTATTTATATTTTTTTCTCGCTAGAATGCGGAAAATCAAAGAGGCTCTAAGAATAATACATAGGAATGTATTCAAATTGAAAAAAATTATTGCGAATCTAATCAAAATAACTTAAAATTATAATGTTACTTTACTTTACTTTTTAATGGCACAACAGCCCACGGAGGGCCAAAGCCGAGCTTTTCATTTTATAAAATAACAGAAAAACATAAAAAATTATTCCTGACATTGCCGGCGTATCTAAATTACTGACAAGGTTACTGACAATCACATATGTAGGTAAATAAACTCTGGAGTTATTTACAGTTGAAAGGCAATACATTTACGCTTCTAACTCTTAAATTTCTACTTTTATTGCTTAATCACTAGAGAATAGAAAAATTGACAATTTATTAGAAATTGTTGGTTGAGGTATGTTCATTATAAATTGATAACAAAATTAAATATTCGTAATTAATTACAGTAGAATTAGCTTGAAGATACTTTGAAGCCATTGTTATCAGATCGATATGGGAAACGACAATTTTAAATTTGTAATGCCAATACATATTTACTACAAAAAATTTATATTTATACAGAATTAAGAACTATGCTTTTTAAGGGTTAAGCTTTTGTCCGAAATATATGTATGTAAGTTAGTGGTATCTTTCATTTCGCAAAATTGGAAAAAAATAAAAAATTGAGTTAATTCCCTAAACTTGTTGCTAAAATGCATTTTAGGCGTATGAGCATGTCCTTACTAAAAAAAAAAAAAAACTTTTTTGCAATACCTTAATCAAGTTACATATCGTTACCTTATTGTATAAAGACCCTAAGCAACAAATTTTCGAAATCATATTGTAGCATATTTGAAAAGACCGCAGTAAATATCATAGAAATCTGCCGAAAACCCGATAATGAAAAATTCCTAGTTAAGGCTTTTCTACATATGTACATTAAGGTAACGATATGTATTTATTACAAAATCCAACATATCTCTTCGCCGATTCGCGCAGTATAAATGAGCTGTGTGTATTTCTATTTACGTACTACTTCGATTTGCGTGTTTTTTTTCACTTATTATACACCCAAGCATAATCGTTGTTTGCATTTTTTTTGTGCTACCAGTTGGAAATTTGTTTTTATTGTGAATACAATGATATTAAATTATAGACAATTTGGTCGCAATGACTCCAAGTGCAAGAACATGGACGCTGTGAGATATGGTATAAAAAAGAAGAGGCATGCCATATCGCTGAGAACAAAACTAGAAAATATACAACGCTTTGAAGAGGGAGATAAAGCAGTTAGAATTGCGAGATCAATGGAGCTGCCACCAACCACGGTTAGAACTATTCTGAAAAATGCTGATAAAATATTCACAAGTGCCGTAGGAACAGGTCAATTTTATTAGAGAAAATGGAAAAAGCTTTATGTAGCTTTATGTATTAAAGACTTACATGACAAACAAATTTCTGTGACTGCATCAATTATTTAGAATAAGGCAATTAGTTTATTTGATTACCTGAAAGAAAGTGATAATGAAAAGGATAGCGACGTCAGTTTTAACGCTAGTTATGGTTTGAAAAATTTAAAAAGAGAGTACAACTTCGTGACATAAAAATTGCTGAATCATCTGTGAATGTTGTCTCGGAAGCTGTCAAGGAGTGTCCACAAAAAAAAAATAGTGATGGCAATGAAACGAGAGACTTGAAATTTCCATTGCAAAAACTATCAGATGCCTTTTTGTATATAGGCAAACCGATTAGTATCTTTCAGGAATATGATAACAATAAAGACAGAGCCGAGTCAGCAAGGCTTGCTCTGTATAATAGTTTCCGCTACTACAAGGATATGTATGAACGGAAAAATTTATTATTATCACACAAGCAAATCGAAACATTTTTCAAACCAACTTTTGAACCAAAACTGCAGGACCTTCATTGTATCGTAAAGAGAATGTTCTGGAACAAACAATATACTATGTTTCCAGTTCTTCGGAAGATAAAAGCGACATTGTTAATATCGGATAGAAAACTAGAATTCAATTGAATTCATAACCAGAGTTATTTCGTTTTTCCAAGATTGGCTATGATATGAATCAATGTTATATATCATATAACATTATATTTATAAAAACTGAAAAACTAAATATTTTTGTTTTTACTTCCCGTACCTACTGAACACAAAACGCGGTGACTCTCTGCGTTGGCTTACGGAAATCACACGTTTCATTTTGCCAGCAAAATGGCATTGCCATATTTCGTTAATTAAAAAAACACTTCATTTTACCTTTGATTGCTCGTTAATGTTTGCAAAAACAAATTCGAACAAAGTCTTTCAGTGTAACTATTCATTTGAACAGGGGTGTACATAGATACATACATACATATGAATGTACATATTTCCTTTTTGAAAATGTTGAGCGAACAAGTTGTAAGACTCATTTATGTTTTCTGACGATAAACTATCAAATACTAAACTGGTAGGATACTTGTTAGTTTGGCGTTTAGAATTTATTGGGTGTATAATTTGAAAATGAGAAATTCACATTGATAGGGTAACTTGTATTAAATCACATCTGGCAATATTGTAACTACTTTCATGTTCTAACTACGTCATGTAACTTTTGTTTGTTTATGTCTCAAATAGTCAAAGTTTAAACAGCATACCCTTTTTGCGCCAGAAACATGTCAGTCTCATTTTGCTAGACCGGCTAAAAATTATTTGGAAAATAGTCGATCGGAAGTTTTGGCTCATCCGCTGTATTTAGCAGACCTTGATCCGTCTGACCTTCACTTATTTCAATCGATGCAGAATGCATTTACTGGAATACGATTTACTTCAGATAAAAGTATAAAAAATTGGCTTGACTCCAATTTCTTTTTTTTTTTAGCAAGGATTCCATAAATTGACTGAAAGGTGACAAAATGTCATAGCTTCCAATGGACACTACTTTGCATAATATGATTAATTTGATTGTTAAAGAAATAAACTATATTTTTGTAAAAATAATCTGTTATTTTCAAGATACATGTACATGTACACCCAATATACATATACAGTACTTTTCGCTTAAAGCGAACTTCAAGGGACTGGGCAAAATGGTTCGTTATAACCGAAAGTTCGCTTTAAATAAGCGAAAAAAATTACAAATGTTTATTAGAAATAAAGCGGTTACTTTCGAAATTAGTTCGTTTTAGGCGGAAGTACGTTTTAAACGGGTTCGTTTTAAGCGAAAAGTACTGTAATGCCAAAAAGAGGAGGGATTTGATGTCAATTTAGAATCATTGTCAAGGATTAATTGTCTTTATGATTGTTATGTGATCATTTATGCCCCTCCTCAACCTCCGGATTCTTATCCACATTTCATACTAAGTCTATCTGCAACTCGGTTCTAAATTATAATGCAAAATGATTGCATTGGAGTTTTCAGCCAAGGAGACTTCTTTTTCGTGATGGATAAAATATTTCTTCCGTTTAAGTGTCTTGCGAACAGCTTGCTAATAGAGGTAGCCAGCCCCAGCGCAACATTCTCCAAACTATAGAAACGAGTGAGTTTAGCGGCAAATGAGAACAAAGCTGAGTTGGTAACAACAAAAATTACGACAGCTTGGACAATTAAGATTTTGAAGATCTGTAATCCAAAACCTACAATAACGTCTAACTAGGGCAAAATTGAAAAGAGGCTTATCTACGTTAAAATTATACAATATTAAAGCTAATTAATCCGTTATCAACAGAATTGTATTAATGCAATCAATTTTATTGCGCACAGGCAACTTATTTCTTTACAGCAAAAAAAAAAAACACAATTTGGAAAAACGTCAAATAAGCTGAATTCCAACTCATATGCAGAGGGGTAGGGTGGGGGAATATATGTGTGTATGCAGAGATACTAGAGAATACCAAAATATAAATTAAAAGTAGATGAATAGCAGTGGAGCATTCAACAACGATACTCAAAACTGGACTCGACCACGACGACGACAACAACTCTGTTAATGGAATTTCGTTTTCACACAAGTTTCACCTCTAAAAAAATGCGATGAAAAATACCTAAATGCTGTGTTGTTGAACTGCGACGAACAGCGAGATGACCGAAGATGCACACACACTCGTTTGTATTCTTTATTTTCACTTTTAACAAATATAAGTCGATTTTCTTTTCAAAACTATTTACGCTTAATAGCTTTTATTTCTCACAATATCAAATAATTTTTATAATTTTTCGCGTAAAAAACAAACGCGAAAAAGCTAAAAACACACGCCCGATTGCCAACGACGATGTGAACCGAAACAGTGTTGCTTATTTTTCTCAATTGATTTAAGGGATTTTCATATGAAAATGAGCAGGGTTGAAAAGTTTAGGATACCTTGGTATTATGTCCGCTTTTACACGTATCGATTTCTGCCCGAATTCTCATAGATTTTTTGTTCGGTGGAGAGACGAAAGTGAACAGTAGCTCTCGTCTGTACCATTAATTTTTACCCGATTTTTGAGGTTCGCTTCTTACAGCGTTCGCATTATTTCACAATTTAATACACACATATGCAGTATGCAAGCATGCGTGTGTACTACTAACATTTGCAAAACATTACAAATAAATGTCAGAACAAGTGAATAGAAATCCAAAATCGGTGGGTCGAAATCGACGATTGGACAAAATAGAATATGAAAAAATTGGTACGCAAAATTAGGCAGAAATTGGCGTATGTAAAAGAGTATTCATCGAAATTTTCGCACATATTTTGCCCAAATAAATGTAACGAGAATGAATGCTAGCGTACCGTTTTAAAAGTTCGAAGCGAACAAATCTATCTGAAAGCTAGTCGGAAAGTTGAGCTCGGGCGTGGCCTAACCTCATATACCCTACACACCTTCTGAACTACTGAACTATTTCAATTATGTGTATCGGATTTTATTCCATTCACTTAAGCATTTCCTTCAATATCACTCTTTGTATAGAAGTATGGTATGTACCACACCAACTTGACCGATTTTGCCCATTTCAGAACTGAACCTCTTCCTTATTATAAAGATTGTCTTTACCAAGTTTGGTTGTGACTACTTAGGTTTTACTCGAGCTATCTACACACACAGGCAGACTATATATACATACATATATGTGCTAATACCTACGAAGCCTAAATGTGGGAGTTAAAAACTTTTATACATTTTAATAAAATCGTATACAAATAATTTGTTTCCAACCTTCGCACGTCCTCCTACTTCGCTCAATAAGACACAGCCAGCGAAGACGCTGGATTTTTATACGCATGACTATGTCAGTGTCGGCGTACAGTTCATACAGCTCACGGCTCCATCTTATTCGATGCACGTCGTCCACGCATATTGGACTTTAGATCTTACGGAGTATCTTCCTCTCGAACGCTCCTAACAGCCTCTCATCATTGATGGTCAATGTCCACGTCTCGGCGCCATATATTAGGACGGGAAGGATGAAGGACTTATAGAGTGTTATTTTCATAGCGGGCTCTACTTCTCAATTGCCTACTTCTCAATTGCCGAGTCCGTAGTAACACCTGTCGGCAAGAGTTAATCTCCGCCGACAACAACACTCACTAATAAACCGTAATTGTAAACTTTACATTGAAAATAAAAGCTTAATATTAAAATCAATATTTCATGCTATAATGTTTTTCACTGCTCAGTGCCATATAAAAAAACTACAAATTATCCATAATAAACTATTAAAATTTATTCATAATATGCCCTGGCATTATTTTACGCATCGGCTTCTAATGTGGAGCTTGTAGATATTAAAATGCAAAGATTAACATTAAACTTCAACTCCAGGTACCTTAACTCTGAGTTTAACCACTGAGTTTAACTCAGTTTAACCACATCTTTAAAATCTTTAAAATATTCAAGGTGGTTTTTGTACATTTTTCCATCATTATAAAATTCTATAAAAGTCTGAACGTATTATATGGAATTGGAATTAATATTTAAGTAGAAAAGGAATATCAATCCCAAACTCTTAAAGATTTACCATTGCGAAATAAATTTCCATGAAAATATCAAATATAAATATATCAAATTAATTAAAAAAAAAATTATTAATAAAATTGCCCAAATTAAATTTAAAGCTCTAGGCCTATTATATTGCACTGTAGTTGAAGTCCTCAAGGCCGGAAGCACTTTGGAAAATTAAGCCATGTGTACTCTGTTAAATAGATGCACTCTCCTATCTACAAATTTGTCTTAAAATTCGACCTTTGGCTTAAATCTGCCAAAGCTTTGCCAAACTAACGAAATTTACAACACCTTTCCATATATATAGGTACATATAATATGGTATATTGTTATAGTATAAGAAATAATTAAGCAAAAGAATTGATACTTAGTACATGTTCATAAAAGTATGTATAAGTACTAGTACTTGTATGTTATAATTTATCATATATCACAACATTCATCATATATGATAGTCTTCACGCATGCTTGCGACTTTTCATCAAAGAACATATCTTTGTTACATTGCCTTTCACCTCCCACCGGACGATCGTCTTCACATACAAAGTAATTATGGCAATTGTTGTTGCTGCTTGTTACCATCATATTTCCGCGACCCACACAGCGATTGTAGGTGCATTTGACATTTATTGGAAGATCACATCCTGCCTCAACTTTAGTTTTTGTATCAGCTGCTCGGAAGAACGTTCCCAGTGGACATTGTCCATATGTTGGCTCTAGATCTGGAACTCCTTGCAAATCGGCACAATTGAAAAAGCCGCGACAAGTTTCACCGTCCGGTTGGTAACCAGTTTTAGGCGTACTAGTAGTACCGCAAACTTTTGACGGTAGCGTGGGTGTTTTACATCCAGCCAATGCTTTATCGTCACAATCACCTTTATTCACATTGAAATACATATTCGAGCATTTGGTTTTCGTACTTTTACCACTTTTGCACTTGTAATAGACGGCACAATCAGATTTATCACGATAGACGGAGTCATCAGGTGCAACATCGCAAACATTTGAAACACCAAGACAATCGGTGGCTGCCTCATAATCACACATCTGATTGCTTTCATCAAAATTGTAACCAGGTTCGCAATAAGCCTGAAGTGCCTCATCTGCAGATTTGCAGTAGAAATATCCACGACAGTCGGTCGAATCAAGTACCCATTTTCCTTTTTTACCCTTGCAACGATGGCCGCAGTAATCTTCACCAGCAATTTTCGCATCATCGCTACAAATTTGTTTGTTCCGATCGTACAGCTGGGTACCGGGACACATGTGTACAAGGGCGACATTGTTTACACATTTCAAATACTCATTGCACGTACCGGGTTTACGTAGTTGAGTGCCATTTTTGAAAAGATTACATAGCTCGGCGTATTGCATTGCATCACCGTCATGCAGACATAAAATGGAGAACACAAGGAGGGCCAAAAGAGCTAAAAATATAAAAATGAGCTTTTAATACGTATGTAAATAGTTGTATGCAGATATATACAAAATATGTACAAATTTTCAACAGTAGATAATTTAAGAAAAAGCTTACAAATGCATTATTGATGAATTTTTTCCGAAAAATTGTACGGATTGGGTTAAACAAAGCTTGAAGACTAAGTATTACATATGCGCATATTTCAAAAATAAGGGGTAAGTCAGAGGAACACCTTCCCTCCCCCCTCCCCTGCCTCCCCCTCTCTCTTCTGAATTTTTTTTATAAAATTTTGTTTTTTTTACTGTAACATCCTCACACAACATCCTCTTTATTGGAATAGGCAAAAACATGCTCGCTTTCTTTCGCACTCAAGAAGTAATACCATTTTAAAATAGATATGAACTATTTTTTTTTTTATTTATTTTAAGATTAAAGGATTCCAATAAAAATTGTTTAACTTTCTGAAAAGTCCATTGTTAACATAACTATGCAAATAAAATATGACGAAAATCAGATTTGAGTTTAGCGATCCAATATTTACAAGCATACGAAACATCGAAATCAGAGCGCTCCTTCTAAGTTTGTCCCGTCCTTGTATGGGATAGGAAATTAATAAAACATAAGATAGAAATTTAATTTTCTATTAACTTTACTAAAATGTATTCATAACATAATAGATAATAATAATTTAATATCTACTAATTTTAACTATAGGAACTTTAATTACAGTATCTCTGTGCAGTGCCAGGACTTGGTCAAGTTTGAAAAAATGGTATCTTGTAAGTTCTCGATAGTCATAAAAGTAGCAACATTTTTCTGTTTTTCATTATCTCATTTAAGAATAATTAAATTCCTGTTTTCGTCTTGTTAAATGGAATTAAATAATTGAAAAAATTTCAAAACTTGGCACACTATAAAAATTCCCATTAGAAGTACCAATTTGGAAAATTTTTTATTTTTATTTTAAATACAAATAAATAGTAAATAACACTCGCCTTTCATTGTTTCAAGCAATTGACTCGAGAAAAACACAAATAATATCCGCTTGCTTAAGATCATACACACTTCCTTTTAATTAACTAAAAAACATTTATGACAGAGGCACCTTTAAATAAATTCTCACTGGTACTACTACATGCAATTGCAGCTGTGAGCTACTAGTTAGTGTTTTCTATCACATTCCCACTTCATATAACTTCTTTCATTAGTTTTGTTTTTTGTTTTATTAATATCTATCTAATCATCCAGTTGGTATTACCAAAAATGTCTACTACATGCATACATATACATACTTATGTATATGTAGTATACACATGTACGCATGTATGGATGTGTGTATGTGATACATGTCTGTACATATGTAAGTTAGCAGATCATAAATATTTATCACCGTCATTCCAAAGATATTTAACACCTTATTGTATTTTCAATTAATTGCTCAATAAATTTTTAATAACTACTGATTTATCTGTGTGTGTGTGTGTGTGTGTGTGTGTGAGCAAATAAACAAATAATACACGCTCTAACGTTTTTGATTGGCGAACAATGCGATATCTCATTTATCGAAAGAGTAAAAGCTTTGGAACTTGGCCCCTGCAATCTGAACTTAGCTTGGCCTATTCATTGAATTCTTGTCCCCTTTGCCTTGCCGTCTCTTCGCTTTAACTCACCTTAATACTGACATTAGGGAATTGGCATTTACCTTCGTTAATTAAATTAAAAAAATATTTTATTGCAGTTGTACTGATGTGAGTGGTTCATCCGATACTTGACATTGGCTTCCATTATCGCTTTGGCTTGGCTTTTACGTCCTACGCATGGCTATTAATATTTATTGCTATATTTTTTTAGCCATTAGCTTGAGCACCAGTGAGTTTTTTCGTAGATACCGCTTATTCAATAAATGTTTGATGTTATCGTATCTGAATATTGTTTAAAATTGTCGGGTACAATCAAAGCATTGGAAAGAAAATACGGGACCGTGGGAAAGAGTATGTTTAACTTATGGACCACTTTTTTATTTTTGAAATGTACACATAAAGATATATTTCGGAACGCCAATTTGAAAATTTGTGAGAAACATAATTAAGTATCTTTATCACTATCATATTTCTACATACCAACTACTGCCAACAACATGCTTTCAAGTCGCATTAAATAATTTAATTATTAATATATCCCTCCTTGCTAAAAGGCCAGATAAACAGACATGCTTGTTTAGGTAGTAAATTTAATTATGTCCCAATTGAAATGGAAAATTCATCGAGGAAAATTCATCGAGGAAAATAAAAAGGTTGATGTAGAAATTATATCCTCTCAGACCCTTTTAATTTTTTTAAGCCCAGCTGTAGGGACCAAAATATTATAAAAATAAAACAGGGCGAAATATGTGAATTCCAAGAGATATTTTTATAAAAAATTTTACTTGCAGGGTGTCTGAAGCACGGGCCCCTCGGAAAATCAATGCTCCGGTTTCCCTCCCTCTCGTCAAACCTGCATGCAATATTGATTAGTTTGGGATCTAGAGTATATGAAATTTGAGACTTGACATCAAATATACTGTCAACACGAACTGTTGCGACAAGAATAAGCCTTTTTCTGATCTGAAGATAATACATATTATTATTTTACCGTTGCTTCTTAAAAATCTACAACATATGATTGAAACTGAACTAAAAAAATTTGTCAAAAACTATTTCTGAAGAGCTATACATATGTAAGTAATTCTCTAGCGATCTTATAAAATTGGACATATCACGTCGTGATTTAAATATAGTTTAGGCTATCAGTTTATTTGACGTATTAAAGATTTTTGTTTTTATATGATTTCTTAATCATAATTTTGTGGCAGCAATAATTTCTCAGTTGTCAATGGTTATTTTTTACATTCATCTTATGTTATTAATCATTAACAGAGTATCAGTTCTTCCATTTCAATTTGTTCTTATGCCATCAGAACTAAAAGTGAAATGCTTAACGATAACACCGAAGTCGGTTATCACGTGTAAATATATTACGTACATAAATAGTAAATTACCGTGATTTTATTGACCATACTAAGCATGTTCATGTATACTATGCATATTCAGATGTTGACATATGCTTTAATTTATGATTATATTTCCTGAAAAGTTAAAGCGATAATCTTTATAATCGAAGAGATTTTACTTGATTTAAAGTTGTGGTTTTGTATTGATAATCTTAAGTGGGAATATTCAAAATGATTTTCAATTTTTTTTTAAATATTAGGCACACCAACATGAACTAAAGAGTGAAGTTTACTTCTTTAGAAGTTTGAAGTTTACTTCTTTAGAATCGTTTTTATATTTACGAGGGGTAAGATATGATCGTGGCAAAACGGAATTGCCGCTGAAATGAAGGGCAGCGACATCTAGCAATCAAGTATGAAAAAAATGAGGATGCATATGTATGTATATACACATAATTGATGGGCAACACATATGCATCCACGAGTACCATATGAATCAAACTCGATAAAGGTCTCTAATTCGCGTATGATTCAAACTCGATTGATAGGGGGGCGCTGAATATGAATCATACTCGATTGATAGAGGAAGCTGCCCGTCAGTTTCTAGTAAAATTTTACATTTCAAATAAAAGTTTTACATTTCAAACAAAAATCGTTAGAAATTTCTAGAACAGAAAGAATAACCGAGTATAGTCTGAAAAAAAATGCGAAAGTAGCGTATGAAAAATTATGTGTATACACATAAGCATCCACTATGCGCCATCTATCAATCGAGTATAAATCATACTCGAGTTCATTAGAGGCATCAATTGCATCAACACTCATGTCATTGAGTCCCGACGGCCCTTAAAATAAGCAAGTATATGCAACACCAGACAGTCATTGAGGTGGCCGAATTCCCAGCTTATCAACAAAAGAGAAGGGCAGAAGATTTACTTGAAAATTTTCCTGAAAATCTTTCCTCCGTGGAAAGAAAACCACTCGCATCAGGACAACAAAACATGGACTATATTTGCCAAGTTTATAGTCAACCGCATAACATTCGCGCGTTCGCAGACTGGCTTTGGCAAATTTTCCACCTGTTGATAATAATGATGATGATGCTAAGATTATACATGATTATAATGATGAAACAAATAAATTCGTATGTTTTGAGTATGAATATTTTGATGCAGATGATGATTTTCACAGGGCGTTTCATGCATTGGAAATGCAAACGATCAAAATGAAGTTAGTCCAGATGTAGCATACCTGCGATCAGAGATTCATAAAACTGAACTATACAAGTTTTATCGTATGCATAAATCAGCACATAAACAATTTCAAAACATGTTCGTTAAAAATTTATTCGGCCACGTCTGCGATAGACTCTGGTTTTTTACAAGATTACTAAACCTAACCTGAAAACTCAAAACGCAAACGTTATGAAGAAGTACCATAAACTTCTGTAGGTCGTCCTACTGACGCACACAATTATCTTTATTATTTCGGTAATACTTAGTTATTAAGATTCGTTAGTTGAAAATCGTAAATAAGACTAGCTTAGAGTTGCAGAAGGCCTTACGAAACACTGGCCAGTTAGTACAGATGCTGCTATGTTTTCTAAGAGGAAATACCCGGCCTCTAAACTGGGAATACGTTCAATAAGAAAAAACCATTATTAATTGTCACTATTTTTCTTCTCTATATAAAAGATATTGATGAAGTCTGAAAGATTGAATTAAGTGGTTGATATAATCAATCATATACCAGGATGGGAGGATGTGATAGATCTCCTTATCTATGCTATATTCAGTCAATGTGTTCTTTTATATATAGGTTTTATAAATAATATAATCCTTCAGCACTTTCTTTCATAACACTACAACAAAATGGAGCTTTAAACTAGTTAGAGAGTTGGGGCTCTGTGTAAAGTATTTTGGGCAGCTGATCACAAAACTCTAAAAAAGATATTCGGGTCACGTCATGTTTGATTCGAGTATATTTCGTAAATCTTCTTTTGTTGAAAATTTGAAAAAGTAAAAGGGCTATTTTTTTACAACAAATTATTTAATTCTATGAGTTTTGAATGAAAAAAATGTTGTAAATTATTTTCTTTTATTGTTGATCTTTGTAATTATGCAATTTAATCTATCAATTTATACGAAAAAAATTTTTTTTTCATAAAAAACTCTAAAAATTGCATAATAACAAAATTTGCTAAATTTTCATATGAAACTTATCAAATTTTCGAAAAACGAAGATGTACGAATGTAGGTACACGTAACCTGAAGTGACCTAACAAAACTTTTTACAGATTCGGCTTACAACTGCAGGTCTTTTCGATTCATGTACAAATATGTATGTACATATAACACTCACAACATGAATGTATTGGAATAGCTCGAACTAGGCCCTCCATGGGCTGTTGTGCTATAAAACAAGAGAAGAACATCCATACTTTGTGCAATTATTTCAATTAAGATGGAAGTTTTAAGATTTTCCAGTTTCTCCTGCCGGAATCTTAAGAGATGTTGCATGAATACCGATTTTCGATATTAATACTGACCCTAGTGATTCAATTGAAACCTCAATTTACTTAGTGTAAAATTTAAAAACTTACTTCAGCTTTAAAGTCTGAACTCCGAAATCTATCTCTTAAGATGAAATGAACTGCTAACTAATATGAATGGAAATTAGGTTATGCCAGGTGTACTATTTAAATATAAAAGAAGATTAACATTTTGCTTTATTTTAACAAACATTGTGCTTTATTTTATACAATCACAATATTAATTATAGTTTTATTAGACTTTACATGAAGGATATGCAACTATAGTGGAGATACAAACTCTTTGAAGCTCATCGAAAAATTTATTGCCACAAGTAAGTTCACCCTGACTAATTTCGTTGTCACAGCGCAAATAATGACGGCAACCCTTAGTGCTACTACTCACAAAAGCCAGATTGCGTCCTTCACAACGATCCCAACTGCATACAACATCCAATGGATGCCCACAAGATTGTTTGTCCGCGTCAAAGAAGCTCCCAACTGGACACTGATACCATTTCGGATTGTCATCGGGCTTATCACCGTTATCAGCACAATAAAAGTAACCACGACAACTTGCTTGATCACTTACCATTTTATTCTTTATTATTGTATTAAGCTTTCCCGCGCACACGCCACTGGGTATTGGATGTTTCGGGCAATTCACTTTTGACTTTTGGTCACATACTCCAGTAATGGGATTAAAATACTGCGCGGACTTGCATGAGTTCGATTTGAGTACACCTTTCGTGCAAACATAGTAATTGGCGCAATTTGTTTCATCCTTGATGTTGACGCCATCTTTTATGACGCTACACATTTCGAATTGGCTTTGGCGACATTTCGAGTCGTACGTATAAATACAAGATTGTTTTTCAACATTGAAATGCAAATTATCAGGGCATTTACCATTCACAGCTAACTCATCATCCTGGCAATAGTAGTAACCACTGCATGATTTCGGATCGGATAAAAATGTCCCAGCGGCACCGGCGCACGAAATTTTGCATGAACTGTCATCGTCTAACGACGCAACGCATTTACCGGTGTCCTTGTTGTAGAAGGGCGTCAGAGCGGCGCATTTGGTATAGTGGCTAATGAAGTCGATGCATGTTATATATTGATTGCACGAATCGGGATCGCGAATTTGTGTGTTATTCGAAAAGAAACGACACACATCATCTTTCGACGCAGTTTGCAAGTAACATGGTTGAAGTAATAGCGTTGCAATAAGAAGCAACTTTATTACAGGTGAATAAAGTGATTCTGAAAATAAGTGCGAGTAATTGAGAAAAATACATAAAATAAGAACAACATGATAGATGTGATGTATGCGGCGAAATAAATAAAAGTCTGATCAAACGAATACGAATTTGTATTTGCTCCAGCATTACAACTTGATGAAAAGACAGCGGATATATTATTTACAAATATTTTTCTTCTTTTTAAAATTATTTGTACTGAGAGTTGAATCTTTAGATTAGATTATTACAAAAAGTAGACCTTAGTTCCAGATCACCACTGCCGTCAGATTAAACCAATTGTAAAAGTACTGAGCATTCTAATAAATTCAAACTAATTAATTAGGAAGTGTTCAAAAATTCTTTATTGGAAAAATAATCGTTCTGTTCTTGAGCTACTCTCAAAATTCTATACTAACCCAGCATTTTAAAACCGTTTGCGTTTCAAAATAACCCGAAAGGAAAATGACTGCTATTAATTTGTTTTTGTTTTGTGTGCGTGTGTTAATTTCCACTGGGTATAGATTTTGAATAATTGAAGCTGATCACTAAGCTAACTGTATATATTTTTCGAGAAAAATTGGAGCAAAAGATCATTGAATTTTTCAGCCAAAAATTAGTATTTGAGAACAAAAATTACAGTAAAAATCTGATCTGGATTATGTTGTTATTCTTAACAGGTTAGATATTAAAATATTTTGATAAATAACAAGAGAGATTTTTCAATTCAAAATTTTTGAAAATTACGAATGAGAATCTAATACCGCTGAGCACTGAATATTTATGTAGTTGATGTAGACATTATTACTGCTTTGATTATTCAATATCTTAAAAATTGTTTTAAGTAGCCCTTACCTTTCATTTCACAAATTGGTTAAAGATTTCTTCAGATTAATAGCGTAGATCCGTTTAAAATGTTCGCACAAACACAACTGATTTATATAAACCATACGAAATCCATATTTAATAGGTACCTCTATAAAATATTGATATCAGAAATAATTTAATTCTAACAATTGTACAATTAATTATCAACCAACGAATTCCACATGTAGGCACCATACATGTGCATGTTTTTATTTACTGCGTATGTATGAGTACTTAAGAAAATTATTATGTACTTGGATTTACGAAATAATTGCGATTTTTGTGTGTGTTTTTTCTTAGCTCAATTTATTTGTTTTGATAAAGTTGGAAGCGTAAATAATACAAAGGATGAGATAAGATTAGTAGAATCTTAATGGCATGAAGTTTTAACATTAATATTTATACATACTTTAAGAAGTAAAGAACTCAAACATGCAATTTATGCATTTCAAGCAAAAATCAGATTGGCGTTTTCATATTTATTCTAGAGTAGTTTGAGGTCGCTCGAATCTGAAGAACGTTTTGCTTCATCATCTTTAGGTTTTCGAGATAATGGTACCTGAAATCAGAAGAACGGCGTTAATGCAAAGACTGTACTAGCATAGTATGTCGCTGTGGCGTAGTGGTAGTGCGTTGGACTGTTACGCAGAGTGTCCAGGATTCGAATCTCGGCACTTGCAAAATCAAAAAATAAACTATTCTTCTACACAGCACCACCTCTTGTCAGGCAATGGCAAACGTACAAGATAAAGATTGCTTTGAAAATACTTTTACTTCGCCGTTCGGATTCTGCATAAAACTGTAGGTCCCGTACATCCATCGGCTGTTGCGCCATTAACAGAAGAAGAAGTACTTGCATATTTTTGAAATGAGGCGTATCATTTTTGGTGTCTAAAGGAAAGTTGTTAAGTATAAGAGAGGAATAATTATTGTGCCAAAAATAACACTAAATTTTTAGGTGTTTTTTAGCTTAGAATAATACTGATAAACAAACAATAAAAGTGTTATATTTTGTGTTTGGCAAAAAGGTTCCTTATCTAAAAAAATGGGGTGGTCCTGGAACATCAAACCAACCCCCCCTCCCCCACACCCGCCCCCTTATTCTTTGAGTAATAACCTCACAAGGTCAAATGTATAAATGATCAGTGGGCATAGCGGAGTCGATTTATCCATGCCTGTCTGTCCGTCTGTCTGTCCGACTGTGTAACTCGAGTTAAACTTATGCAATATGTTAAAAATATCTTCCAAAGAACCTCAGAGGTTGGCCAAGACCGATCAGCAATTGTAGTACCAACTAAATAGGCCAGTAATACAAAAAAAATTTATTCGAAAACCATAAATATTTAACCCACTGCTGATTGCAAAAGGTGTTTTACCATATTTCTGAGGGAATGCAGGGTATATAATGTTCAGCGGCACTCAAACTTTGATTTCGGGATTTTTGTTTTTATTCAAAAATTTACAATAGCCAATGCGTAACTTTAAAATGATACTTTATATATTGGCACTTAATGGCACTTATCAATCTTCGCTACTTATCGAAAAACATTTGCATTCGATGTGGTAGTAGTTATTTACGTGTTGGAATTCATTTCCAAAGGGTTTGGGCTTTCCTGAAACACCTTCTGGTTCTTGCCAAATCAAGCAAAGCTCGTTCCTCGTCAGATGAAATTCTTGCCATCAGCCCATTCGACTACAGTCAAAGATCGAATTGTGTTCGCAATTGCGGCCATTATTAAAACTGATTTTTTTTTACAAAAATAGTAATTCACGAATTTAAAATTTACTTGCCTTTTTACGCTTATTTATAATACCAATGTACCATACTATGTACAAAACTCAAGATATTTCTTTTTCATGACCAGCAAATAGTTTTTCAAAAATAAGTCCAATAATACTTGCCGCTATTCTTCATTTAAATGCACTACCCTTTCTTGACTTTTGCAAGTCAGGGCCACTTTACCGCATAGACACCATGTCTTGAATTCCCTACTTCCTCTGAAAAGTGCGTGTTAAAACTTTTACCAATTCAGGTAGCGATATATAAAAGTAAGTATTTAGACATTAAACTTTACAATCCTTCAAAAATCGTTTCAAAATATTTAGTTTAATTCTTCGTACTGTACAATTTTAATTATCTATTTAAGGACAGAGAGTTACTTATTCACAAATTGGATATGATTTCTTCCCCGTAGAACATACTCTGGCATCTGCATCAAAGTACATTCCATCATCGCACTTTAATTCCATTTCCGTATAGTTTTTGGTGCATACAAAATAATGTTGGCAGCCACGTGTGGGACTCAGTTCAAAACCATTGGCGCGACCATCACAACGATCCATTGCACATGCGACATGCGAACGTTTAGCACAGGCGCCTTCTTTGTGATCAAAGAATTCGGTAATGGGACACTGACCCCATAGGGGATCGGTATCGGGTTTACCTGATCCAAGATCCTTACAATAGAAATAACCACGACATGATATTTGATCCCAAACAAATTTATCACGTATTGCAAGTTTCGCTGTACCGCATATATTTTCCGGTATCGGATATTTGCTACAATCAACTCTGGCTTTCTCGTCACACTTACCAGTTAAAACATTGAAATATTTATTTTCACATGTTACGGATGATAATTTAACCTTCCCGGTTAGTTGATTTTTTTTGCAAACGTAATACTTGTGACAATTGGCTTCATCTTTAATTGGTGTACTAGTTGGTACTACATCACAAAAAGCGTATGTGGGATTGCAAGTTACCTGTTCCGGATAATTGCATTGCTGAGTCTTGGAATCGAAGAACATGTTGAATTGGCAGCTACCATGGCTTATTTCCTGCTCACCAAAACACTGATACCAGCCATCGCAATTCTTTTTATCCTTTACATATTTTGGTGAGGTTTTGGCGCATGGTGACGCACAGTATTTATCTGTGACCTTTTCTGATTTAACACATGAACCTGATAGTTTATAAAGTTCGCCTTCGGCACAAACTTTAGTCACTTCACTTGTAAAATTTGTACATGTAATTTGTGTGTCACAAGTGCCGGGTTTACGCAGTTTGATTTTGTTTTTAAAGAGTCGACAGATATCCGCATCGGAATTTAAGTATTCTTTTTGCGATTTAACAGTCACAGTAAAGAGTAGTGTACTCAGCAGTAGCTGTATCGCTGAAATTGAAGATTTTTAAAATTCATGAAATATTTGATTTGAATATATTTATATATTTGAATATACTTTAGACAATTGCGTTTAATCTAAGAAATAATTGAGGTTGCATCATTTAGCCAGGTCCCTAAAGAGCAATAAATATTACTCGCATTTCTCTAAAAGAGATTTTTATAAATCTTCTTTGTGAACTAAATGGAGTGCCACTGCAAACCTTATATATCGTTGATTTCGGAAACTTTTAAATCAAGGAAGATATTAAAAAAAGTTTAAGTGGTTTTTCACATAAAATTTTTTAGATGAACCAACAACTTGTTACGCATTACTCAGTAGAAAAGTATCACATTCTTGAGGTAGAACTACATGTATTAAAATCTCCAAGATCTCATGGCAATATGTATCATTAATTGTAGTGTGCTTGAGGAGTGCTCATTTTAACTTAAAATATCGCGACCTTTGTTTAGAATGGATTTTAAGTAATTAGTTATATAACCGATTACGAAGAACTCTCAAACTGAACATGACCTGAATTCCAGTTTTTTATTAAGCTGGGCATGGGAGCTGCTGTTATCCATATGCACCATGTCATCTTGAATTATTTTACTTCACTTAACACTCGGCCTACCCTACTGAGGTTTTCTTCAGCATACCCTTCATGATGTCTCTGCTTACTAATATACGTTACGTAAAAGTAATGGACTAATTCATTTCCACTGAATTTTAGAGGTTTTATAGATTTTGTACTTATATATTTTTAATTGTAAGTCTGTATTATTTGTATGCCATTTATATCATTAGTAGAAAGACATCGCAAATTGTTGTTTTGTGTCATATTCAAGATAAGATTGCCTTATGCCTAATATTTCTGTTATACTCGCACTAATGAGCATCGTGTATGAACAACAATGCGATGATTTATTTTTATCAACGCAATGTTTAATAAATTAATTAAAGATTTCTTTAATTCGATGCAGTATGTACACTGAAAGAAAATATTACAGAATTTCCCAGTTAAATGGACAAAAACTCGTGTATGAAAATTTTACAAAAATATTTTGGTCTCGCTACTTTAGTCGTGGTAAAGTTTGGATAATACGAAAATTACAATAAAAAATAACGTTCCAGAATAATAACTCTTTGAGCGAGGCATTCTCCTATCGAATTCTTATTATTTTAATTTGCCTGGTAAGTTATCCTTCTCAGTTAATAAGTACTATGAAAACCCCCCATCTTAGTACAGCAACCTTAATTACTTTCTTGCTTGACATTGTTGAGTTAAGTATGCTGTCCAATAATTACCACTAACATACCGCGAGGATGACTTTTTCTAGCCATTGTATGGAATAAAAAAAAATCCCTCTATTCGAAAAGCATTCTACACCAATGATTGGTGGTATAACGTAACCCTCACTTGCCTGAAAACATTTTACTTAATAGCTAGTGCCAATATACTGCGTTCGCATAAAAACTATCGTTGCCTTCCTTACTACGCTTCCCCAATTATGTCGTTTCAAGTAATTTTTTTTGTATGGGAGGTGCCGAGTTTCAATAGCGTTACACCTAGCTCGGACGGATATCGGAACGATATCGTTTTTTGAAATTCCGTCGGCGATGAATACAGGAATAATATATAAAGAAAGGTTTAGGAAAGGTACCATTTTATTTCGACGACATTTTAATAGGAGGAACTTGGAAAGATGATTATGATTCCTTAAAACGAAAATTTAGGACCTAGGACATACAATTAAAGATGATGGTACTAGTCCTTCAAAGAATAAGTGTTACATATCTATGTAAATATCATGCTCTTATACAATTTAAATAATTATTGACAAATCGGATATAATTTTTTTACAGTAGTACATTCTCTTGCATCCGCATCAAAATATAATCCCTCGGCGCACTTGAATTCATTTTCCGTGTAGTTCTTATTACATACTAAATAATGTTGGCAGCCACGAGTGGGGCTTAGTTCGAAGCCATCTGCACGGCCATCACAACGATCCTCTTCACATCTGGTATGAGAACGGTTCATGCATACTCCCTGAACTGGTTCGAAGAATTCATTAACGGGACATTGACCCCACGAGGGCTTCGTATCGGGTTTTCCTTGACCCAGATCTCTGCAATAGAAATAGCCACGGCATGTCGCCTGATCTTTAACAAATCGATTACGTATTGCGAGTTTTGCGGTGCCACAGATTCCGTCTGGTATCGGATGATTAGTGCAATCCACTTTGGATTTCGTGTCACATTTGCCAGTTGCAACATTGAAATATTGGTTTTCACAAGTAACTGAACTGGATGAAATTGTACCAGTTAATGCATTCTTTTTGCACGTGTAGTATTTATGACAATTGGCTTCATCTTTAATTGCTACATTATTCGCTACAACATCGCAGAGAGTGTACGTTGGATCACACTGCACCAATTCGGGATAATTGCATGCCTGCATACTTGTATCGAAATAGAGATTGGATGTGCACGTACCTAGGTTAATTTCTTTTGCACCGAAGCACTGATACCAACCGTTGCAGTTCTTTTTGTCCTTAACATATTTCGGGGAGCTCTTGGAGCACGGAGGAGCACAATATGATTCGGATACTGATGCTACACAGTTTCCAGAGCGATCTACAAATGGTTTTGATCCTGTGCAAATGGCCCCATCCTGGCTTTTAAAATTTTGGCATGTAATTGGAGTGTTACATGTGCCGGGCATGCGTAGTTTGGTGCCGTCTTTTAAAAGGCGACAGATATCCTCGCCTGAGTTTAAATATTGTTTTTGTGTTTGGGCAACCACGATGAATAGCAACGTGTGCACTAGTTGAATTGCTGAAAATGAAAAATTTTATAATTTTTAATAACTAATTTTTAAGCTAGATAAGTATAACACAACCGCTTAACACGAAAATGTGTAATGAGTCGCGTATTTCCAATTAGGCATTCTTTACAACTACTTACTTACTTAGCTGGCATTACAACCGCTGATCGGTCTTGGCGGCATCTGTAAAGCTTCTCCAGTCGGCTCTGCTATGCGCGAGCTGGCGCGTGTTCCTCCACCGTGGCTCGAATAAAACACCCTTCTAGCCGGAGCGCTTTCTTCCATTAGCTCAACATGACCCAGCCAGCGAAGCCGCTGGCAAACAGCTCATCCTTCCATCTTATTCGATACACGTCGTCCACGCATATTGAACCCTAGATCTTACGGAGTATTTTCCTCTCGAACTCTCCCAACAGTCTCTCACGGGAAGGAGGTGGGGTTATAGAGCGTTATTTTCGTGGGTCGAGAGAGTGCTCTGTTTCTCGATTGCCTACTGAGCCCGTAGTAACACCGGTTGGCAAGAGTTAATCTCCGCTTGATCTCAAGGCTGACATTATTTACTTACTTAGCTGGCACTACAACCGATGATCGGCCTTGGCCGCCGCTACACCTCACCAGTCACCTCTGCTATGCGAGCTCTGGCGCCAGTTAATAAGGCCAAGTGCAGTCAGGTTACCCTGCACCTGGTCTTTCCAACGGAGATTAGGACGTCCCCTTCTGGGTGTTCCTCCACCGTGGTTCGAATAAAACACCCTTCTAGCCGGAGCGCTTTCTTCCATTCTCTCAACATGGCCCAGCTAGCGAAGCCTCTGGAGTTTTATATGCTTGACTATGTCAGTGTCGGCGTACAGCTCATACAGCTCATCGTTCCATCTTATTCGATACACGTCGTCCACGCATACTGGACCGTAGATCTTACGGAGTATCTTCCTCTCGAACGCTCCTAACAGCCTCTCACCATTGATGGTCAATGTCCACGTCTCTGCGCCATACATTAGGATGAGGGACTTATAGAGCGTTATTTTCGTGGGTCGAGAGAGTGCTCTGTTTCTCGATTGCCTACTGAGCCCGTAGTAACACCTGTTGGCAAGAGTTAGTCTCCGCTTGATCTCAAGGCTGACATTATTGTTGGTGTTTGTGCTGGATCCTAGATATACGAAATCCTTGACGACTTCAAAAGTATAGTTGTCAACAGTGACATTTTGTCCAAGACGCCGTGACTCTTTGTTTGTTGACACAAAGTATTTCGTTCCGTTTTTTCCTCGTTCACCACTAGACCCACTCGACGAGACTCCCTTTCCAGGTTGGAGAATGCTGCACTGACTGCTGGAGCATTTTGCCATTGATGTCAATATCATCAGCGTATGCTAGCAGCATGACACTCTTGTAAAAGATATTGCCAGAGATGTCGATATTCGCAGCTCGAATTATTTTCTCCAGCATAAGGTTAAAGAAGTCGCACGATAGGGAGTCACCTTTTCTGAAATCTCTTTTGGTATCAAATGGTGCGGAGAGGTCTGTCCCAATTTTCACTGCGCTGGTGGTGTTGGTCAGTGTCATTTTGCAAAGACGAATGAGCTTTGCAGGGATACCAAAATCAGACATTGCGGCGTACAAGTGATCCCTAATCGTGCTGTTCCTGTCCCGCAACTATTCGATATAATTGAACTCGCGTCTTTCTTCATCTCTTTTCTTGCGCCTGAAAAGACGTTTCTCCTCCCTCCTTTACTTTCTGTATCGCTCCTTAGCAGCTCGCGTTGCAACTGACTGCAGGGTGGCTCTGTAAGCAGCATTTTTTGCTTCAGTAGCATCGCGACGCTATTGGTCGTACCACATATTTCTCCATCGACGGTGGTAGCCTAGCACCTCTTCGGCAGCCGTACGCATAGAGCGGGAAATGTGAGTCCACTGCGCGCATATATCATCAAGTTGAGGGGTGTTTTGCGAAAGGAGAAGTGCAAGTTGGTTGGCAAAGACTTTGGCTGTCTGTTGTGATTTCAGCTTTTCGACATCCAGCTTTCTCTTTGTACCTATCCGTACGCGATTTGCTACACATATACGTGTGCAGACCTTGGCTGCAACCAAGTAGTGGTCTGAGTCGATGTTTGCACCACGTATTGTGCGTACGTCTAGTACATTGGAAGCGTGCCTTCCGTCGATCACAACGTGATCAATCTGGTTTCGTGTGTTTTGATCAGGGGACAGCCAAGTAGCCTTATGGATATCTTTATATTGGAATCTGGTGCTACTAACTGTCATGTTTCGTGCGGCGGCGAAGTCGATCAATCTCATACCGTTATCAGTGGCTTCGTCGTGGAGACTGAATTTTCCGATCGTCGGACCAAAGAGACTCTCCTTGCCCACCTTGGCATTAAAGTCGCCTAACACGATTTTAACATCGTGGCGGGGGCAATGCTCATAAGTTTTGTCGAGGAGCTCGTAGAAGTCATCTTTGGTCGTTTCATCCTTCTCATCCGTCGGGGCATCGACACAAATTAGGCTGATGTTGAAGAATTTTGCCTTTTTGCGGATAGTGGCTAGGCGCTCGTTCACGGCCGTGAACCTCGAGACTAGATGACGCAGTCTCTTCCCAACCACAAATCCAACACCAAATTCGTGTCTCGACGCATGACTGCTGTAGTAGATATCACAGGATGCTCTTTTGGAGCAACCCTGTCCCATCCATCGCATTTCCTGTATAGCGGTGATGTCAGCTCTATATTTTTGGAGGACATCCACCAGCTGGATAGAGGCATCTTCCCTGTAGAGGGTTCGGACATTCCAGGTGCATATCCGTAAATCGTTGTCCTTTGGGCGTTTGCGGGTGTCGTCAACATTAGAGGGGTTCTTTATCCGAGGCTTATTTTGAGGATTCATTGGTGGGTATTTTAACGTGGTGGGTTCCAAGCACAACCATTCATTCAAGGCCCTGGAGAAGCCCGCCGCACACATTAGTTAACTTACTGACGGTTGTCAGATCGCTATCCAGGGGACGCCACGAGGAGGCTGTGTGTCGACTTGAAACGTAGAAGCGCAAGGATCGACCATCGACGCACCTGCGACTGTCACGAACTTTACCTTGTGTCCTACGCCCCAGACCCCCCCAAGGCTGGCAATATTGTTGGTATTAATACTGGATCCCTGGATCCTAGGTAAACGAAATCCTTGACCCCCTGACTCTTTGTTTGTTGGTACAAGGTATTTCTTTACAACTAAAGATATAAAATCATCAGCTGTTTATTGATTTAATATGATAAGTAAGTTTGTTTTGATGTATTCCAGAGAATCGGAAATGTTGAATTGATTATAATGTTCATTAAAATCTCTACATATTCCACGAAAAGGATAATTTTGACCATAGTTAGTTCTGCATATGCTAAGTTTAGTAGGAATAAAATACCGTGAGCTTCTTCAGGATATATTAAAGTATATTTCGTTTAGTAAATACGAAGGTGAAAAATGTTTTTTTGTTTTCAACTATATCACATATAAAAAGTTCGAAGACCGGGAGAACCGGAAGTTTCCCTATAGGATTTAAGTGCAATAAATGTTATGGTATAAAAATTGAAATTCTTCGTCTGGATACGTATTTTTAATATTTAACTATTTTTCGTTTGACATTTTTCTTTAAAATTGGTTGTAGTTTTGTGAATTTGAATTAAACCGAGTTTTGAGTTTTAGTTAAATGGTTTCTTCTTTTATTTCCATTATATTTTTTCATTTTTATATCTTAATTTACAATAAGTATCCAATAAAATTTTTTAATTTAAATTTTTTTTTAATAAGTAAATCAAATTAATTGATTAGAAAAAACGAATTTTTGTTTTGATTAAAAAAAATTAACTGGCACTTAAAACTTTCTGAGACACTGCAGGCAGATATCATCATTGGGATACTAATGTTTATTATTATGAATTATCTGTAATAGGTTAGTTTTAATCTACATACATACAGGGTGGTCCATTTATAATTTGGAATTTGATTTTGGTGTAAATAAGAAACGAATGATTTTTTTCAATGTGGTTTTTATTATACGAAAGTATAATCCTTCCGATTATTTGTGGAACACTATTTCATTCAAATGACTTCCTCAACTGGCCTTGCAGTAGCCCATACCACCAACCCAGTTTTTCAGTACATTTCGACTAAATCGTTGCATGATGGTTAGCGTAGCACTTATCGCGTGGTGGCCAATGCACGTCCCCAGAACGGCTAATAACGAGATTTTTAAACTTTCCATGCAAAAAATCGATTTTTGCACGGCTTGTGTGACATGGCGCGTCTTCCTGTTGGTACCAAATGTTTTCTGAGTGCATATCTGCTAAATTAGGCGATAGCGCACACCATTCACTATAACTTTTTCGCTTGTGCGCACTAAGAGTACGAGAACCTGTTGTTTTATCCAATAAATATCCAGTTTCATGCATACATTTCACAAATTGATCCACAAGTTGCGTGGAAGGCGCTTCTCTTCTATCTATTTTGAACGTAATTTTCTTACACTTTCGGTATAAGATTTACCAATTTGCAAGTAAATTTTTAGTATTTCCCAACGTTATTTCGTTAACCGCAAATATAAAAATAATTTTCCGTCATAATACGAATCACATTAGATTTGCCACACTCAAAATATCCAGTAATAAAAATTGCAAATGTTATGTGGACCACCCTATATACATATATCAATATCTGATAGAATTTCACTTTGGTTTATTTCTTGAATAGTTTTATTCAGTTTAGTTTCTCGGGTTATTTTCAGACTATTATTTTATGTGTTAACAATACTTTGAATAACCCTTTACTTTTTTTAAACTTAACCCAGACAAGTCTATTGACCTCTTTGTAGGGCACTTCAAATATGCTCGAGTTTGATTTATGAACATATATTAAATCAAATTTAAAGTTTTCTGTAGTGTTCTAAAATTAAGCTCTTGAGCATATCTGTGTTAAAACGTTATTAGATTCACTTTACATACTAAATACAATTTAAGATACAATATTTTTCTTCAGCATACCTCTCATAGTATTTGCAATTACTAACTTTAATGGTTAAGTAAAATAAACTAAAGTAATTGAACAAAATATTAATGGTTTATATAGGTGTAATGTTGTAATTTTTTGAATTCAGAAATTAAATGTTTTTAAATTTAGTTTTAACCCTAATTTATGAATATACCATTTGTTATATCTAATATAAATTTTTTTCAGGCAGCTGTAAATGATAAGATTGTTTCATGTCTCATATCATTGATATCTGCAATGAATAATAGTTCTTCATTTTTGATTTATAATACTTATTCTATATTTTGTTCAGTAAATAAATTTAAAATTTCTATTTTGGTAGTTACTTACACAAGGAAAGAAAAAATTATAATAAACCTACAGCTGCGATTACAATAATTGTTACTATTCACAAGGATGGGAATACTTTCATGCTGCTGATTTTTAGTATCATCAGATACTAAAAATCATATTTCACTATGATAGCGAACCTCCCAAAGAAGTAAATTATTAAAAATATCTGCCGTGACCCAGCAGTGCTGTGGAATGTACTTCCTCCGGTCGGAGTATTTTGTACTACGCTTAAATCTCAATCCTTCTTCCCTCCCCAATCAGAAAATATCCTCCCATTTGTATATTTTATAATTTTCAGGTTAATTCTGGCTTGTATGTCCCTCTCTCAAGTATCTCTTTAAAAATTCGTATTCTATTTCCACCAGCCCTTTTTCATCTGGCTTTGTGTACATTGTTTGCATTTTTTTGCATGCCCGATAGCAGAAGAAAGCGTACATGCAACTTTGAATATTTAATAAATATAAAAGATTAACCATTAAATTTATGTAATTATAACAAAGATTATACTTTATTAAGTACGTTGCATGTTATTTGATTACTGATGAAACTATCGATAAAAGTTGCTGTATCGCAATCTAAATTTCCTAAAAAAAAGAGATATGCTGATTTAGGTGAGGCACCACGGTACATTTTCGCATCTTCCCTTACCTTAAAGGAACCTTGTAACTGAGTAATTTTCCGAACTTTTAAGGTATGTATTTTGAAAAATTCCTCCTTTGTAAAGTGAATTCCTCCCCTCTACAGAAAAAAATTCCCCCCTTTAAACTTTTCTACACAACAGCACTGATCCCCAGGCCTGAACTCGTTTGAAAAAAATTCGGTAATGCATTTTCGAGGGCCGCTTAATGACTGGATGACATACTAAGTTTTCAAATTTATGAATGGAAAATTTAAATTTTTTTTTAATTACAAGGATTTTTAATGTTTTTTAATAATAATAGATTATTCACTCTCATGGATTTTTTTCTCTTTGATGGATTTATTTCGAACTTTGAATTTCCTTTATAATTACGTTAAATTTTATAAATCTTTATATATTACGAATATGTATTTTAAAATTGTTGACTGGGGTGTAGGTAATTTCAAATACATTAAAGTATAATATTTTTAGTAATTTTCTATTAAAACCATCATATTATTTCTTTTACGATTAATTTGTAGAATTTATAACGGCCGCATGCTACTGTTATTTCAGATTTTTTAATACTAATTTATTAATAAATATAATAGATATTTGTATATCATAAATATTCGTTATCAATATTCAAAGTACAGCAACAAGCTTCGCAAATAAATTATGTTTTGAAATCAAAAATTTCTTAAACATTTGACATTTACTAAAAAGACATTACCTATGTATAAAGAAATGAGGGGCATGTGAAGAATGAATGAGTTATCATATTGATAGTACGTTCATAGATATAAAGTGATAAATATCTACATACCTTTCAATAAAAATGTCTTGTTTTACTCTACTTTGGACATTGGGGTGTAACTGATGTCGTTTGTATAATTTATTTATATTACATGTACATCTACTTTATGTAAGCATATGTAATACTTACATAAACTTTAAATGGCACTAGATTGCCGTTTCCAAATATTTACCCGCTTTTTTATATACTTACGAGTAAGAAATAATTTACTGAGAAAAGAACACCCAGTAGACTAAAAACTATTATTTGTATTACATTCAAATAAATTTCAATACATAATTTTTATTTTGAAAAATATGTATCTTTTTATTTATAAATATTTAGTAGAGTAACAATGTACATATTTGAAATTTGAGGGTATTTTTCTATTTTAATTGGTTTTTGAAAGATTATAATTATTAATTTACACCACCTTCTTCCTGATATGTTTAGTCATTGATCAGTTGTGAAAAATTGATTGATATTGTGAATAAAATGATCAAGTTGTTTTACCTGTTTTTCGTCATATTGTCATTTACCGTAAAACAGCTCGATAGCCCTGGCAGCTGGTTATAATTTTTAAAAATTGCATTTGAAAAATAGCTGTGGAAGCATTCGTAGTTTTATAAATGATTTTATTACAGTCATCATAAAATATCGAAAACAAAAATATAATTTTTTATTTCTGTAGTTGCGTTTATTGTTTCTGTTTGTAGTTATTTCTCTTAGATTCTAGTGAAACACATTTTTTGAAAATATGACCTCACACTCGTAATCAATGACCGCAAAAGTTCCCTACTAAAAGTTTCATATAAGTTTGATGAGTTTTAGAAGAATTTACGTCAAGTTTCATACAAATATGATGACTTTAATACAAAACTTTCCGCCATTCTGCCACCGCTATTTTGTGTTTTTTTTTACTTCAAATTCGCAATCAGCTACGTTTTAAGGTTAACTTTATTCAGAATTATTGTATTTTGGTCAGCTTTTATGGATATGGGACGGACACCACTGTGCGGCACCACGTGTTGCCAGGCAATGGCAAACCTCAAAGCATAAAAGTGGTCTAAGAGAACATGTTCAATTTGCCGTTCTTTAGGTTCATTTAATTTGTTTAAAAATATAACACGTACAACATGAATGGATGTTAAAAGAATGACCTAGGTGCTATTAAAGAAGAAGAAATACAGTAGATTTTTAACTGAAAGTACTAAATTTTGGTTAACACAGAAACAGGACGATGTAGATACTGAATAAGGTGACATTTAAATGTATTTTGTAAACCACCCTAATGTCCCTAGGGGTTCATTGATATAAAATATGGTACCTACGCTTATCATTTATTTAAAGATTTTATAGGAAACCCTTAAACGTTGCATATTTACAGGCATTTAATTTTTGCCATTAAAAAAAGTTGCACAATTGTAAAAATAATTAATAAATTTTGGCATTGAACTGAATTAATTAATACTTTACACATTCAATTTTAGGTTGGTTATGTAACGGCCCAGAGGACACACTTAGGCAAGAAAGGCCCATTGTTAGATCCAACCACATGGTGCGCTCTGAACGTGGATTTGCAAAAATACGGTAAATTTAAAATTAAATGCAGAATTTTATTTATTTTCACTCGGTACTAAAAACTTTTATATTGTTTGAAATTTGTTATTGAAATTAATATCCAAAAGTTATGTATTTTACGTCAGTGTGCGGCAGGGTGGAAATTTCTTTGGTGCTTTTACCTGGTGTACTTGTACACTTTCTTATAATTTTCATTCACTTAATATCGGTAGATATAAGAAGTTTATGAGAATTAACCACCAAATCAAGAGGTGAATCGAAGCCCAAAACTTGTTGATGGAAAGTCTAGTTCTCTATTGGTCTATTGGTTGGTTGGCAAAATAGGAAGTTCTCATACACCCTCAAAATCAGCGAATTTTCATTGGAAACCCATAATTCCAAATATTTTTTTTAAAGTTTTTCAAAGGAAAGACAAACACAAACTATAGTTAATATATGTACCATATGTATCATGAAAGGTCATATGTGGTTGCTGTGGCGTAGTGGTAGTGCGTTGGACTGCTACGCAGGGTGTCCGGGGGGTTCGAATCTCGGCACAGGCAAAATCAAAAAGTAAAAAAACTAATTTTTCTACACGGCACCACCTCTTGGCAGGCAATGGCAAATCTACCAGAGTAAAAAATGCATATGAAAAGCTTTTCACTTCGCCGTTCGGAATCGGCATTAAACTGTAGGTCCCTTCCATTCATGTACAAATATAACACGCACAACATGAGTGAATGCGAAAAGCTCGGCCTAGGCCCTCCATGGGCTGTTGTGCCATTAAGAGAGAGAGAGAACATATGTATCAAAATTTAGGTTATTGCTCCTGAAATTTTCTCACATTTTAATTTTATTGATCGTCCTTGGTTATTATTCACAAATTGGATATAATTTTTTTACAGTAGTACACTGTCTTGCATCCGCATCAAAATATAATCCCTCGGCGCACTTGAATTCATTTTCCGTGTAGTTCTTATTACATACTAAATAATGTTGGCAGCCACGAGTGGGGCTTAGTTCGAAGCCATCGGCACGGCCATCACAACGATCCTCTTCACATTTGATATGAGAACGGTTCATGCATACTCCCTGAACTGGTTCGAAGAATTCATTAACGGGACATTGACCCCACGAGGGCTTCGTATCGGGTTTTCCTTGACCCAGATCTCTGCAATAGAAATAGCCACGGCATGTCGCCTGATCTTTAACAAATCGATTACGTATTGCGAGTTTTGCGGTGCCACAGATTCCGTCTGGTATCGGATGATTAGTGCAATCCACTTTGGATTTCGTGTCACATTTGCCAGTTGCAACATTGAAATATTGGTTTTCACAAGTAACTGAACTGGATGAAATTGTACCAGTTAATGCATTCTTTTTGCACGTGTAGTATTTATGACAATTGGCTTCATCTTTAATTGCTACATTATTCGCTACAACATCGCAGAGAGTGTACGTTGGATCACATTGCACCAATTCGGGATAATTGCATGCCTGCATACTTGCATCGAAATAGAGATTGGATGTGCACGTACCTAGGTTAATTTCTTTTGCACCGAAGCACTGATACCAACCGTTGCAGTTCTTTTTATCCTGCACATATTTCGGGGAGTTCTTGGAGCACGGGGCATCGCAATATGATTCGGATACTGATGCTACGCAGTTTCCAGAGCGATCTACAAATGGTTTTGTTCCTGTGCAAACGGCTCCATCTTTGCTTTTAAATTCTTGGCATGTAATTGGAGTGTTACATGTGCCGGGCTTGCGTAGTTTGGTGCCGTCTTTTAAAAGGCGGCAGATATCCTCGCCTGAGTTTAAATATTGTTTTTGCGTCTGGGCAACTGTGATATAAAGCAGCGTAATGAGGAATGGTAATATTGCTGAAATTGAGTAAGTGATTTGATAATTATTAGTTTTACAACGACTCAATTAAAATTTTTCCTCGCACTCTTATTAATTTCACCAATTCTAATTTTGTATAAACTATTCTTACTGTTGTATTAGAACGATCTGATCAATTTCATTTTCATATAGTTTTTTTAGCTACACATAAATTTGTTCTATAGTGTTCATTCTACCACAATACTTTGAATGATTAGTGCTTTCGAGTTGTTTTCATTTGAATATTGTTTCCTTTTGAGTGATTTTTTCCACACAGTAATTTGTACACACTACATCCTTTTTATTAGGTAATCTTAAAACCTTTTGAATTCAACTATGGATAAATTGGTTTCAATAAATATTTATTGAGTCTACCTCTCATTGTGTCCCTGCTTACTTATTTCAATGAGTAGGAAAATTTTACTATTTTAATTTAGTTGATACTTTGAAGTTTTTATAGACTTTTTACAGTTTTATATGTACAGGGTGGACCATTTATAATATGGAATTTGATGTTGGTGTAAATAATAAACGAAAGAACATTATTTCGTTACTATTAACGTAACGAAAGAGGTCAAAGTGAGCTTCGTCCGAAAAGATGATTTTTCGGTAATAATGCTCATCTTCTTCCAAGCGTTCCAGAGTCCAATTCAGCTGTTGTATCAATTGAACTTTGTACTGCTTCATACCGAGTTTTTTATGTAAAATTCGCATCAAAGAAGTGCGTACAATTTTTTTTACTGAATTTTGAATATAATCTTCCTACACTTTCGGTTGATTTGTATTTGCCAACGTTATTCAAGCGTATATCGACCCATTTCGTTAACCGTGATTACGTTACGGACATTGTTCCCACACTCAAAATAACTATATACAATTCCAAATGTTAGATGGACCACCCTATACATAATATATACTATGACATATGCTGCCATTTGTATAATTTGCTTTGAAAAATATGAACGATAAGATTATTAGATGTTAGCTGTTATGGATTTACGGCGAATACTTAATGCCTTTTTCTCTTGATTTATTGTATTCAAAATTTACCATTCCACAGTCAGTCATCTGCATCGGCGCAAGAACGCAGCTGTTGAATCAATCGGTTGGGTTTTTACCAAGTTGTCTTGACTAGGAGAGTTACGTCATGCATAAATACATACTCGTATTACCAATTTTCGTCTTTGTTTAGCTTATGAATTTATTACATAAAAAATATCTGTACTATATAGAAATAAAAATTTAAACATACTCGTACTTTTGTTTATCAGATTTAGAGAAATTGTATTTTGTTTGTGTAATGCGTCATTGGTTAGGGTATCGATCTTTCCTAGGCCGTATAAAATTGGTCAGCTCTGCAGTGCTTACTTGTTTGTATGTGCAAAATGTTTTCATAATGTGACCACTTTGGCCTTTAGCCTTATGGAGTACGTATTTAGTGGAACCACGGAGGGCTCGACGAAAGAAGCCTGAGGTGTTATTTACGAATGACTTTTGTTTGTCTAAATATGAGGTTAAAGTATAGTTGATGCTTTATATTATACGCACATGTCCAGCCCTGGTTAGAAGACTAGTAAATCTAGTAAAATTCAATATTTTTAGGCTTTTGAGGTTCATTGGAAGTTTGGTTTTAAATGCAAAAAGGATATGGGCGAAGCCTAGAAAAACATATTACAATGGATCGCTATTACCTAACTTAACTTAACTTACTACTACAACTAAGTATTATGCCACAACATGTAAAGTGTAGGTTACATCCATACCTGAATATAGACCAGCATATAACTATTACCACCGACCTCAGTGATATTAAAGAGTAATATTTATTATTTTTAATGTTTAACGCGAGTCCATCAGCTTTTACGCATATGTCGTCTTGTCTGCATAGTCGATTTCTTTACAGACCCAAAGTAATTAGTTTCTTAATATTGATATTGACTAAGAGCGCTGATAACATCTGTTATACGTTGTATCAAGGTCTCAGTCAGCTCTCGTTTTATAGTTATATGCACAACATGAGTGGATGCGAAAGATTTACAATAAAATAATAATTCATAAATTCTCAAGTAATAGTGTCGACACAAACTCATAATTTTTTCTTAATTAATTAAAGGGATCCATTTAATTAATAAAAGATCTGCCCTGGGGTATGAACAGTTTTGTTGGACAATGTATGTGACACAAAATTTCACTGATTTCACTTAATTATGTAACAGAAAAGCTTATTTTAATAATTTTATTTGGTAGTTCTTTAAAGCGAAGCATACAAGTTTTTATACTAATGTTTATTTGCTTTTTTAATTATAATAGTTACTGCATATTTTTAGGCATTTAATGTATTTCAACGAATAAGGAAACCAAGCACACAATTACTCACCACGAAATTTCCCCCAGGCCACTTAGTAATTAATAATTTCTACATAATTCGCGGGCTTTAATCACGGTTTGCCATCACATCAAGGTTTTGAGATGCTTGCATTTAAAAATTTTTGGACATTTTTCTGATCACTTTTAAGGAAAGTAAATTTATTGAAATTTACAGCAAGATTTCGAAAAAAATATAAGTACGCTATCTAAGGTTGCGTTGAACCCTGGCACAGGAAAAGTAGCGTTGCTCTGCTACTCTGCGTAGCAGGCCAACGTACTATCAACTACGCCTCGGCGACTACACATATTACTTTAAACATCAAACATCACTTAAATTATTTAAAAAAAAATATTATATATAAATCGGTCCCGCTGTTCTCAAGTGATTCACTTACCAACGAAGAGCATTTCATTTGTGTCTATTTATGTACATAGATAGATATACAGATTGTTAATTAAATTTTATCAAAATAACAAAAATTATTTAAATGCGATATTATTTATTGGTTACATAGAAAGTAATTAGATACGATGATCGTAGTATGATCGTTACCGACAGATACGATTACTTTCCTTGTTGGTTACGTGATAACTGGTTTATCCACGTCATCATCATTGCGGATTGGTCGTTCTCGGCAATGAAAGGTCGTGTTGCCAACGTCGTGTTGCTTCTTGGACATTTATGAACTTCACACTGGCTTTTTATAAGAGATATTTCAACTGATCCATCCATTATAATTAATTGAATGCTATTCAACGATATGACATTAGATCATATCGTTGATCTAACGTCCAAAAATGTATAGAGATTGTTCTTCCAAATATTTTAATTTTATGGCACGTATCGAAAAAAGTCGAAAAACCATCTAAAAGCTCCTTCCATTACATATCGTTAGAATTAAATGTGCAAACCACCAAAATAACTGTACCACAATAAAAACAACTTTGCGTGTCTCAATATTCCAAAGTATTGCAGGATGTTTTGTTTTACAATCAAAGTTCCCGGCTTCACTTCCGATTGTGCAAAAAAGTAATTTCAGCTATGGTAGAAAATTCAGTATTTTTTCGGCATTGTGCCACTGTTTCACGGTCTCAGCACAAGATAATTTCCTAGTCAAAACCACAGTGAAATCAATACTGTGATAAAAACTATCTGGGATAAAAATATTTTATTTCAAATAAGACTCGTATGTCTACTTACAAGACCGGATTAGATTACTCTACGGTTATTATACGTTGAATAGAATTTTACTCAAAAATCAAAAATCAGCTAAAACTTATTTTACTTAGATATGCATAATTTGAGCAATGTGTATGTATGTTATGTATAGTTGAATGCTCATTTGAAAAAGTTTTTATTTGTTTTTATGAATTACAAAACGAAGTATGTACATATTTATGTTTTTTACATCATTTCATAGTGGATATACATTATTATTTCAATCTGTTGTAACTGTGCTATCTGTTGCAGTTTCACCTTTTACAGTGCTATTGCTGACACCGCTTATTTCATAAACACATGCTCCATTAGCAAACTGATACGCTTCCTTGGCCGGCATTGTATCAGTGATGCACGATTGCTGTTTTTCGCTGAAGTAACTGTTTACATTTTGGCATGATGAACTGCCAGTTCTGGATCCATTCTGGCAAAAGTAATATTTTCTACACTCTTCATCAACTGCATTGACGAATTGTTTTTTGGAACCTTCACAACGATCACAATATTGGTTAGGAATCGCTGATTGGCGGGAAAGGCAGGTCTTATACTTAATATCGTAGAATTGACCTACTTGACATTTATATCTAACCCAATTTCCATTTTTACATATCAGATAGTTAGAGCATATGCTAGCGCTTGGTTTCTCTGCGCCCTCGATTGCGCATGCACCATCACCGTCTGGTTGAATGTCATTGCCAGTTACGCGCGTGCAAAGTGCTCGATTGTCGTAATTGCATTTACCAAGTTGAACATCGAACACCTAAGGAAATTTTATAAGGATAAAAAATATTAGATATAAGTACATATGTATGGTATGTAAGAATGTATGTACACTATTCAGAATTCGTTACCACAATTTGGGTTCATTAGCAGGTTTGAAGTAGGTGTGGAGTAATGATTGACATAGAAACTAGATTCAGTATAAATTGAGGTCGCCTATATGGTAGACTTAAACCTAGAGTCTAGATGCTTATCATGCATTTATAGCAGTGATGGGCAAACAGCGTAATTATTTTCTCTCCTTCAATGCATTGTATATGGGATGCTCAATACCCGTTATGTTCACGTGCAAGAGATTGCCCCACAAAAATGTAATGCATCATTCTGCATTCATGAATACTTCCAAACTTGAAATTAACATTTTCTTAAAATTGAAGGTATACATATCAAAAGATAAAGGTAGGTTTTATTACGTAAATGTAATATCTAAGAAACATGCTAAATAATCCAAATTATTTCATAAAAATCTTTATCAACTTTTAAAACACGTTTGAAATATCTTTGTGTATAACATTTTTTAACTAGAATCCATGCCTGCAACTAAACCCACTTTTATTTGTTGCTTACACCTATCCCCAAACTCAAATTTTCGTTGGTTCGAAATACAGATTTTGATAGCTTCAGTAAATTTTGTATTATTACTACTTACGTATCCGGTGCTGCACTCTCCTGTTTTAAGTTTCTCATTCTGGCAGATTTGCCATTTTGCACAATCCAAATTACTACCAAAGTATACATTATTCGGTATCACATTGCATGCCGATTTGAAGCCATTATACGTATCGTCATAAGTATTATCTGTATTGCAATTGCCATAACTACAAGCGCCATTTAAGAAAACCTGTCCGGTGGCACATTGGCCACGGCCAACTCCAACACCGTTTTGACAATACACCCAATCGCCGCAAGTGCCATCAACTGCCACATGAACATTATTTTTGCCCGCACAAGGCTGATCAACGCCGTAAGTGCAACTGACATCAGATGAGGGTTTGCAAGTTTGGGAATTCTTATCGAACGACTGACTGGCAATGCAGCTATGTATTATGGCTTTGCCATTCTTGCATTCATAGTAAGTTTGACACGAGTCAATGCTACTCAATTTGATGCCATTCCTTACTAAAGTACAGAACGCATCGACTTCATATTCCGCTTTGATGGTATGCGTGACGACCAGAATGATTACACATGCTAATAATTGTTTACCTATGTATATGTATATACAAACAGCTAATTAATATTCAATAGTTAATTATAATTTATGATATTTATTTATATTAATATATTGTAAAAGTAGTTGGCGCAGTTTCACAACATCCTATGGAGGGCCTAGGCCTTTTGCATCCTCTTATGTTGTGCGAGTTATTTTTGTACATGAATGGAAGGGGCCTACAGTTTTATGCCGAATCCCAACGTCGAAGTGAAAAGCTTGTTTTTTAGACTCAAAAAACATAACAAGTAAAAATATAGATAATCTCGTACATATTCGTTGATAACTAAATTTCATTCATGGAACATGCTCTCATTTCGTCAAAAGTGTAAAAAGGGGATATCAGAGAACACTTCCGATGGTTAATATGCCAATGATTTCATATAACTTTCCAAAAAGGGCTTAATTGGAGAGTTCTGTCTGTCAAATATTCGTTATCTTTGTCATAGTAAACAAGTGTCACATAGACATGAAGCATTAAAAAGTTAAACTAAAAAACAATTTTATATAAAAATAATTAGCGGTTTGAGCTCTATAACGGGGCGGGGTGGGGCGTGCCGAGTGTAGGACCACAATCAGTTACTCGAATTCTCTTGTTATTTATCCTCCATTCGGAATTTACTCAAGTCATCAAATAGAAAGTAAAGCTAATTTAAAAAATGCAGCTCTATGAAAGAATTTCTCCATGAAAGAAATCCTAATGAATAACACCCAATAGAGTGAATGCTTCGAAAGAGAAGAACGCAATGAGTTTCATGTGAGTATTTTTGGAAGTTATTTATTACTTTTTGTTTAAATTTTTTTACTGGCAACTTATTTTATAGAAGCACAACTTGGCTTCCGATATATCGTTGTGCAATAAATCGTGTGTATGAGCTGACGTTTCTACCCAAGCTCGAACACGTAAACCACATAGTTTTTTCAAAGCATATTTCTACCAATATAGCGAAGCTATCTTCTTTTTCCCCAACTTTCACAATTATCACTTATCACTTACCGAACATTTTACTCGTTTTTATTAGTAAGTATATCCTAAAATGTTCGATCCTAAAACAAAATTTGTATATCTTAAGTTCAATGCAATACTGATGTGTTCCTCTCACATGGTATGGCCTTAAATAGGCATATGCCTCATTAATTTTATCTTATTTTTGTTTGTTTTTTTTAAGTGTATATATGTATGTATGTATGTATATGTCTACATAGATTAGGGTAGAGAATTTCATATAAATGCACGGCCGTTTCAAAACAATTAAAGCGCCCTTATGTTAGAGATTTGACCAAAATCATCATTTGATTTTCTTTTCACTTTCGAACAGAAATACTAGTGTAAAATATCGCACAAAATAAAAAATTACACATTTTCTGTGCAAAATAAGGAAAGCTAAGTTTATACTCGTAGAGTATATTCTTACCTCAAATTGTAATAGATGCGCGTTCTAAAGTAGTAACAGCACTGTGCGTTTTTGTACAAAACACAAACAAAAAATATAATTAAGCTTTGGAAAATACATATCATGTTCACCTAATCGATAAGGCTTTAGAAACTTGAGCAATTTAATTAACGATATCAATTGTGTATTGTTTGATAGATAGAAAATACAAATAACTTAGAACGAAACTCGCATACAAAATTTTTTTTAATAAACATATCAATTTTTAAAACATTACTGTTTTATCACATTGACACCATGTAGCTTCTAAGCGCTTCATTATAACTTCTGTTTTATTTTTAAAATTTTCAGCTTTTAACTGAATGCTAGATGTACCACATTCAAATGATAAGCAAATTTTAAGGTGCCCCTGAAAGTATGCTACAAAACATAATACTTAGAATTGCGCGACTTGATATCATTGTCCTTACTCTGAAAAATGCATACTATGTTCATACATAAATTTATGCATGTATGTACATACACATATGTATGTATATACATGCATAAATATATTATTTTGCTCAGTCTCAGCTGTTAAGACGAATAAAATTAAGTATTCTTTTAACCACAAAAAAGGAAAGAATAGGTGGTCATATTACAAAAAAAAGAAATACAAGTTAGACTTATATACATTTTTGTTTAGGACTGTGTCACTGGAGATTGTGTCTGAAGCAAAATAAAAAATCATTTCACTATTACCAATTCCGACGGAAATCCTGCAGGATCCTACTGCAGTCCGACAAACTCGAAGAATTTCCAACTATCAGAAAAATGCTAGAATTAATAAAACTCAACTGTTTGTATCAAAAAAGGGAAATTATTAAAAACTTTAACTTAATATAAAAATTATTCAAGTGTTCTTTAAGTTTACTTCTTTATCATTTAAGTTTTCTTTAGAATCATTTTTATATTTACGATGGTGTAAAATATGATCGTGGTAAAGCGGCAATTGTTACGGAAATGAAAAGCATCAAGTATGATAGAGGCCATCAAGTGTGAAGAAATGCAGATGCATATGTCTGTATAGTATGTATATATGTACATATAAATGATGACTGCACATATACTTCCACTATGCGCCCTCCATCAATCGATAGAGGAGTACTCTATTCCTTTATCGATTGATAGAGGGGGCTGGTTCGCGTTTGCTTCATACTCGCGTTGTCCATCAGTTTCATTAACATTTGACGTTTCAAACAAAAATTTTTACATTTCAAACAAAAATCAGTAGAAATTTGTAGAACTGAAAGAATGAGACCATATAGACTGAAAAAAACAAACACGAGGCACACAAAAATGGCGATTGTGTTACGATAAAATCTCTAGCACCAAAAACTATGGCTGAGAAAGAGCGAAAATTTGATTATTTTGATCAGTCCTCCCAGACAAATAAGTATACATACAGCTTCAATATCAGACAAGTGCTTCGAAACATAGTGCTTAGTGCAAATTACTATTACATAAATATTTTTTTAAATTTATTTAAAATTTTGTTTCTCTATACCATGCTATCAATTGGATGCATGTTTCACGTGTGGTATTTAGTTTAATTTATCCAGATATTGCATCGAAGATAAATTAGACTAGGGTGAAAAACTTGAGAAAATCGCAACGCTATTTTCACCTTAAAAAATATCATTTCAAATTCTTTCATATGCTTTGTATGCTTTGTTTGGTCAGCTGTAGTCTCAGAAAAATATATAGTTACCTGTGTGGTTATTATTTTATTATTTCTGCATCAAGTTTGTTATTTTATCTAAATTAATTTTCAATTTGAAATGCCAAATAATAAAATTTACTACTTTCTGTTTATGTTTCAAATAACCTTCCAAATGACCTTCCTGTCTCTTGAACTGGCCTTTAAGCATGGTGAGACCTAAGAATTTGAAATAATTTAAATGTAATTTGAAAGCCAGAACATGTCGAACATTATGTCAGAAAAGGAAATTTTCATTGAAAAAAATTGTAAAAATTCTTTTTGTCGCTAAGTTGGCACCACTGTCCTTTATCATGGCGTGAAGCTTGAGCCCGATTTGTAATTAAGTTTGATTACAGTGCCCTATTTTGTCAGTTCATCTCAAGTGTGTTTTGCGATTTTTACAATTCTTGTATTATCGGCGTATTATGCGGCGTTTGAGAGAGGAATTTCGTTGAAAAATGTCAAGTACGTGGAGAGAAAACTTATGTATTTTGCACCACAACAACGCACCATCGCACAAGGCTTTCGGTAGAATTTATGGTAAAAAACTCAAAAAAAACTCTCTTTCTAAAAGTCAAATAACCACTTCGAGACACCCGTTTTCAGTCGATAGAAGATATTAAAGAGAATTCACGGTGAGAACTGAAGTCGATTCCGGAAGATGCATTTGGAAAATGCTTTGATAATTGGATTATTCGTTGGTTTAAGTATATTATTTCGGAAGGGGCCTACTTTGAAGGCGTTACAATAAATTTTAATGAATACTATTTTTTTTACAAAATGTATGCTATGTTTAAATATTATTTTCGGGAAAATGGAAGAGCAATTTTAATAACAGCATTAACAAACAAATTTTGTAATTTTATTTTAGTTTATTTCGAAAGCAATTTTCTTACATTAATACAATTCCATAAAAAATTTAATATCGCGGAACAAACATTTTAAACATAAGCTACTTTAATTTACCTTCACAGGTATCTAAAATTATTATTTGATAATTTTATGCTGAATCTATACACTTTCATATATAATATCTGTTGATTTACTTAGCATTCTATTGTTTCATTTAGTACATACATATCTTTAATCTAATTCAGTTTTCGTCAGAAGTTTTCTTGTCAGAAGATTTCTTGTCAGAAGTTTTCTAGTCAGAAGTTTTCTCATCAGAAGGTTTTTTGTCAGAAGTTTTCTCGTCAGAAGTTTTCTTATTAGAAGGTTTTTCCTCAGAAGTTTTCACATCAGAAGGTTTTTCGTCAGAAGTTTTCTCATTAGAAGATTTTTCGTCAGAAGTTTTCTTATTAGAAGGTTTTTCCTCAGAAGTTTTCTCATCAGAAGGTTATTCGTCAGAAGTTTTCTCGTTAGAAGATTTTTCGTCAGAAGTTTTCTCATCAGGAGTTTTCTCGGCAGAAGTCTTCTCGTCAGAAGTTTCCTCGTCAGAAGTTTTCTCGTCAGAAGTTTTCTCGTTGGTAGTTTTTTCGCTAGAAGTTTTCTCTTCAGAAGTTTTCTCGTCAGAAGTTTTCTCGTCAGAAGTTTTCTCGTCAGAAGTTTCCTCATCAGATGTTTTCTCATCAGAAGTTTTTACCTCAGTGTCCTCCTCGCTACGCTCATCAGGTACGCTAGGTGTCTGGTTCTTGTGGCATGCACCATTCTGAACCTGATATCTGGACTTATTTTCCGCCGTATCTTTTACACAAGCTTGTAGTATTTCATTGAAATAACACAAAGGATCTGTGCAGTCCGATGTACCTGGCATGAAAAATATTTTCTACGCTCTGGATAAACGCCATTGACGAATGATTTTTTGGTACCTTCACAGCGATCGTAGTAAAGACCCACTTGGCAACTATATCTAATCCAATTTCCATTGTTGCAAATTAAATAGTTGGAACATATGGAACCGCTTTCTTTTAGTGCACCTTCCACTTTACAGGAACCATCGCCGTCTGGTTGAATGTCATTCTGATTGATACGTGTACACAATGCCTCTTTGTAGTAATTGCATTTTCCAGCTTGAACATCGAAAATCTAGAAAATGGTAAAAGATATGCTGATATAATTTTTATTTATAACATAAATACCAGCGTTTACTACATACTTATGCATATGTACATAAGTAAGTGGATAGACTCAGTGATATGTTGAGCGTAAATACCTATTAAGGAGTAAGATTGAAAAAACTTAACACACGTTTTATATATTTTTTTTGTTATAGTATTTACCAAATCATTTTTGCTTATCATCATTACGACATATTTGCCATTTTGCACAATCTAAATTGCTACCAAAGTATACATTATTGGGAACGACTGAACATGTTGTTTTGAAACCAGCCCTTTCACTTTTGCCAGAATCTTTGCAAATGCCATAATTACAAGCGCCATTTAAGAAAACTTGTCCGGAGGCACATTGGCCACGTCCAACTTCAACATTGTTCCGACAATATACCCAACCAACGCAGGTGCCATCGGGTGGTACATGAATATTGTTCTGACCAGCACAAGGATTACCAGTGTCATGATAACAGCTGACATCAGAGGTTGGTCTGCAACTGCCGACATCCTTGTCGAACGATTGATTACTGGGCCACGTTTGCTGTGTAGCTATACCACCACTACATATATAGTAAGTTTGACAGGAATCAATACTACCCAATTTTGTGCCATTCTTTACTAAGGTACAAAAACCATTTACGTCATATTTGGCTTTAATAGTATGCACGATGGTCAAAAATATGACACAGATTAATAAATTTCAACCTGCTCATGAAAATAAGGTCAATTGAAAATTGAAATTTCTTAGTTATGTAACAAGCAAGGGAAAAATATCTTAATTGGCTCAAATTTATTTGCTTATACTTAATTATAATTGAAAGAAAAAAAGTTTGTGTGCTAGCTACCAGATACCGAAAATAATGATTATTTAGCAAGATTAAATAAAAAAATCATCATACTTTAAATACCGGAGGGCACAGTGGAGTAGATCAAAATGACGCTGGTTGCTTCCTTTCTGGGGGCCAGCAAAGATTTTTATTCTTAAGCGTTACCTCTATAAATTACAACTAGTTATTATTAATAGATATTAATTTTTATAGTTCAAAAAGTTGTATTTAGATTCTTATTTTTATCTAAAGAATTAAAGTGAAAAAATTTGAATTAAAATTGTAGATTAAAATTTTTTTTCAGAAATTCAAATCGCACATACAATATTTGTTTTTGTTTAATATTCTTTCGGCTATGATAACAAAAACAAAATAGACTTTCATAATATAGATAGACTTAAGTAATATTTATGTGAATACCCCTGTTAAGTAATGGGTAACCTGTGTACATTAAAAAGCCTCACACTTCACACAAAAAAGTGTTTTTCTTCACCCTTCTTAACCTTAACCTCGGTTCATTTTATGATGATTCCCAAAATATTTCGGCTCTAGCGATAATCGTTCGTAATCTGTTTCGAATTCCCACGATGCTGCATCAAACTTCTTTAAGAATTCTTTTACACAGCGAATTTGTCGTTGCATTTTCGTCCTTCAGCTGGTCGATGGTAGAACGAAATTCATTGAAATTGAAATTCATATGCTAATTATCAAAGAAAGTAGAGAAATATGCAAAACAAGTATGTCTAAGCAAAAGCTTAAATTTATGAGCCCTGTTAATATATGTTTTAGATTAGGCTATTTCTGGGGAAAGCCCCTAAAGTTCCATCAATAATAGTTGATTCACCACTCTTGTAATACTTTCGATATATCGATTTGTATACGTGCAAATTTCCTAAAATTTCTTTGTCTCGTTAGTCAATGTTAAAAATAATAATAATATTTCTTAATTTCATTAGTTGTGATTATTTGATAACAAATTACTTGATAACCAATATTTAAATATAAAATTTTAATGCAAACCTGTAAATATGTGAAAACTTAAATCAAAAACACGAAATAAGTACCAAAGCAAGTATTAGTATAGGTAAATCGTGCAAGGTTCTTATCAACTGCATGCATTTAATATTACTCATACGCAACGCTGTACACTATCCTCTCGAAAAATTGAGAAGAATCAAAAGTTTATGATAGTAATGATTATTCATTCAATGCAAACGAAAGGAACAAATTAAATTATTATGAGAGTTTGTTCTCTAAAGTTTTATGTATAAAAATTTTTGGATACGAAGCATAAGTATGATATATATAATTTACATTTTACCATATATGCTCTGTTGACACTCCAGGCGATTTTATTTTCATAGTTGATACTTTAAAAAATATAAACACATAAATCTATCATCTTGTGTTGGTCGATATTACTTAAATGCGAGCTCCAGATTCATTCGCTAATCTAATTTTTACTTTAATATATTGGTTTATTCTGCCCTTGGCTGAAATGCTGTTTCCTAAGTATGTGAAACAGTGAATGGATTAGATCACTGTTGGTACTTTACTTTTACTTTACTTTTAGTGGCACAACAGCCCATGGAGGGCCTAGGCCGAGCTTTTTCGCATCCACTCATGTTGTGCGTTTTATATTTGTACATGAATGGAAGGGACCTACAGTTTAATGCCGAATCCGAACGGCGAAGTGAAAAGCTTTACATGGCAATTTTTACTCTTGTAGGTTTGCCATTGCCTGCCAAGAGGTGGTGCCGTGTAGAAAAATTATTTTTTCTACTTTTTTATTTTGCCTGTGCCGAGATTCGAACCCCGGACATTCTGCGTAGTAGCCCAACACACTACCACTACGTCACAGCGACCACGTTGGCCCCACAGAAAATGTATTGTCGGAATTTGCCTTTATCTTCTTACTTACATTTAGTTTTGTAGGCGCTCATTTTTGATCAAGCTTTTACTTAGCCTGCATATCGCAATATTTAACGGACAAGAAGCAGATGTCATCGGTGTAATTGAGATCTTCTAGCTAATCGGTAAATTTCCATGAGATGCCTTGATTTTTTTCCGTGCAATGTCTTGTGTAAAACCTGATCAATAACTAGAAGGAGAATGATTGCTGACATTTAAAAGCCTTCAAGACATTCGCCTCTGGACTACAAGTTCCTGATAAACTAGCATTGAGCAACTTCTGTCATTGAAACACGTCACACTGCTCCTTAATAAGGCAAATTAGCAAATTAAGAATGCCGCTCTTGGCAAAAGCTTCCTTAATCTTTTTGCGCCAAATATAGTCGAATTCTGTCGTAAAATCAAAAAATTTAAGGTGTACTCGTTAACATCTTCGACAATGACTTTTAAGCTATTAATTTGGTCTAGGCAGGATCTGCTGTCTCGAAATCCATTCTTATTAAAAATGTACATTTAGGTTCCCTGTAGCCAATTGCTGGATAAAGACTCTTGACTCTTGGTGGTGTCTATAGGGCTAACTTATAGCACTTCTGTTGGAATGTGCTCATAGCCGGGAGATGTATGGTTTCTGATATTTTTTATCGCCTGTTTGATGTCGTTTAGTGGCCACCGTGTTGTAGTTGGTAGTGCACTGGCCTGCTACGCTGAGTGTTCCGGGTTCAAATCTCGCCAAAAATCTATTTTCCTACATAGCACCACCTCTTAGAAGACAATGGCCTCAAAGTGTGAAAATTGCCTAAGAAAAGTTTTTCACCTCGCCGTTCGGATTCGGTATAAAATTGTAGGTTCCTTCCATTCGTGTACAAATAAATATAACACGCAAAACATTAGTGAGTGAGAAATATTCGGCCTACGGCCTCCATTGAATGTAGAAAAGTCTGATTTATTTTATTTTAGGTTGGACTTACAGATGGTCAGGAGGGTCAGGAGGGTCAGAGACGTTGATTCGTTAGCAAGCCGAGGTCTGGCAATTTGAGTTTCCGACACTAGGCATACTATAGAGTTCTAGAATACCCATGCAACGCAACTTTTTTAACTTTGTAATATTTAATAATATTATTTTATCATAAGTATTCATTTATGGAATCGCATTTGTTGGGATTTTGAATTTTTTAAAAATTGGTATATTTTCCGAGTTCGTATATCAGTGTTATCCATCTTTTTAATTGGAATTCAGTAATAAGAACAAATATATGGCTATACTGTTTATCAAATGAATACTGCCCATGATTCTCAGCACATTCAGTAGTTATTTAGGCATGAAAGCATGAACTTGAAGGCCAGTTATGGTTGTTTATAGTGTAATTTTAATCGTTTTTTATTATTTTGTTCTTCTACCCAAGCATTCGTTATCATCTGACTGGTGATCATGATAGTTTTGATTAGTTAACCTTCATTAGATATTATTTGAATTTTATTTATTTGAAAAGATTCATAATTTTATTGCTAAATCGTAGACAGATGAGAGAAATGTTTTCAAATCGTTTCAACGTTAAAAATATTATCCGTGTTTTGTTTTTTATTAAAACTGCTACAATTCTATACAATATAAAAATAATAGTTTATATCCCATATAATTAATCATCTCTCAAAAACATTTGATATTGTTATAAAATTATCTCTAAATATTATTTATTTCACATTTGTAAGTTAATTAAAAATTTGTTGTTAAATTAAATACAAAGTAAAATTCTTAGAATAGGGTTGTTCCAATCTTATCAAGCGTAAAATATTTAAGATAAAAAAATTAAACATGTAGCAGCTATACAGACACAAATAATTGAAGAGTCTTTAGCAGTGTTGATAAATTTGTGTTTTTACCGCCGGATCTGGTGGATTTTTAAAAATAAAACGTGAATAAATTTTCATTTGGTAGCAGTGATTTTTCTGACTTAAAGACAATATTTTATTTGGTGGCAATGATGCTTTCTTTTTTGACTTGCCAACACAACAATTATAAATGCCAAATTCATAAACTTTTCAAATAAATAGTCCGTTGGATTTTTTCTTTTAAAAAATGTGTTTTTTTTCAATAATGAGTTCCGGTGGATTTTGAAATCGAAAATTTGCCAACTGGGGCTTAGATATTTTATATCTGCACTTTCTATAAGGTCGTGGTTATGTTCAGATTTTTCCCGGCGATCACCATGAAATTGTTGTTGCATCGAACACGAAGAGAGAGCTTTTACTCACTTTCACAACGAAGACGATATGCTGGGTGAAATGTACACCGAGCACGCCGAGTATTCAGGGTGTTAATGAGTTACTCTAGAGAAAAGGAACTAAAATATATGTAAAATAGAAGGAAAACAATCAAACCTGTACATCACTATTTTCATTTGCAAAAAGCGAAGTTGTGAATTATTTTAGTGTTTAAAAGTGAATATTAAATATATTAGTTATAAAACTATTGTTTAAAGTTTTTTGGTATACCATTTTAGTGTTGCCGTTGCGAACAAAATAGTATCAAAAAAAAAAAAGAAAGATTTTTGACTAAAGCAACTCTGTAACGAACTCGTATGTAACAACCACGCCGAGCAATAGAGAAAAATTTGATCTGTTCGCCGAACAGCGAACACCAGCATAACCACAACCTTACTAATAGCTTCTCGATAAACACACATTAACATACAAGCGCACTTTCTATTAAGTTGAGAGCAGTGTTACCACTTTGATACAATTGTATCAAAAGTGGTACATTTCCGCCCTTTTTTTGCGGTGATAATTTTTTGTTACCTTCGGTCCTATTTACTTTTTGTATTTAGATACTTTTTATCCAATAAAATTTCTTGTATTACAAATCGCTTTGGTAAGTTAAAAAAGGTAATTTGAAACGATAAGTGGTAAATTTATAATATTTTAATTTAGGCAGGTATTTGAGGACATACTTATTGACTTTAAAACTAAAATTTATATACTTTTTGGAAAACATATCGAGGGCTTTTACTCAAAAGTATTTATCTCCAAAATTACAACTTTTCAGGAGAGCAAAAAAAACCATTTAATTGGCTGATTATAAAGCTTATTGCTTTATAATAAAACACAGTTTTATAAACCCAAATGCGATTTTATTCAGTTTAATGAATTGGAAACAATATAATATGTGTGCATATGAAGATAAAGCCTTTAATTCGCCTGACTCAAGTGGAATTACAGATTTAAAAGTTTGTAAATGTTTCCATTTATTTGGCTGGATGGGAAGTTGGTAATAAATAAGGGGTTTGGTCTATATAACCTAGGTATTTTTTAATTTTTGACGGTAGGTCCGTGTAATCATTATCAAAATCCACTTTAAATTTTACACTTCCATTATGTCGATATTTTAGAGACTTTAATTGTGATACTGTTGGGTAATTTTTAGATCGGCCTGGTCTAATACTAGAAAATCGAATGAGATTTACATCATTATAGTTTAAAAAAAAATCGTAGTTCAAATATAAATCGTCGAAGGGTTTTGTTATCTTATTACCAATTTTGACTGTTTTTCGGTCCTCTTTGGCTATCATGGTATAATCATTTGGCATATAAGTATGTATGTATATTAACTGATTTGCTGAGAGTCACACTCTATTTGCGTACTATAAGTACTTCTGTTCAATTATTTTATTGTTCTCGATACCGAAATTGGATAAAGCGTTCGATAAATATTGGTTACGATTTGGTACCCGCAAACGTAGGAGGAAATTACTATGGGTAACGTATTTGATAAGCATATGTTGTCAAATGAAACATATTGAATCTGGTTGAATTGTTGCTAGTTAATACTCAAGTCATTTTAAAATCACATGAAGGAAATAACGAACCTGTTACATGATCTCTTTCATAAGATGATGTGTATACTAACGCGATGACCTGCATACCATTTTTCTGTGACATTTCTGGTATTGTCTTGGTCTATTGCAATGTAAATACTTGAATGTTTTAAACACTTTTTATTTCATTATTCACCAAATATTGGAGATAGCGACTTTTGCATCCACAAAAAAACGTTTTTGGATATAACCATAATGGAGATAGAGATTTTTTAATATACGACCTCGATATTGTATTTTAATGGAATTTGTACAGCAAACTGAGGGATACTTATGCTATACAATTAAGTATTCGATAAAGTTGCCTCAAGCGGCAATGACAGCATAAATTCTCTGCCGAAAACATTTGCTTGCCCGAATCAAATGATAATCATCCATAACCGTCATTACACTATAATAATAGCTGCTCTACAAGCGTGTTATGGGAATATTTATTGGTCTCGCTTTCAACAACGCCTCATACGTAGTAGTTTAAAGGATTAAGATTCGGGGAGCTAGGTGGCCAGATGTATGGGATTATGTGATCATGCAGATTCTCGGACACCCAATCTTGTGTCTTCATGACTTTGTGATTAGGAGCAGAGTCCAATCGGAATACGTATGGCCTCTCACCACACATGATTTGAAATTAGATTAACCTTTTACAAATAATACAGAGGAAACGCGACAGATTTGCTGGAAACTCACTTTACCTCAAGAGATTGGGTTTCTAGAAGCTATTGGTTTTGCTAGTAAAATTTTCCATTCTGCTATTAAATGGGCTATGATGAAATTCGAGGACAGTAAAGTTTTATGAAAACTTTTGAAATTTTTATGTTCTTCGATGTATTTTGTATTTCGATTTTAAATATGTTCAATAAATACAACATATAGTATGTATGTATGTATATTGATATACTTGAGGACATTACTTAATCAACAGAAATATGGTATGTTTTATTTGCATAGAGAAAAACAGTGAAATTCAAGAAGCTTTTTAAGTAGCATTTACTTAAACAATTTAAATATTTAAGTTTGCAGAAATACATATTTTTGCTCGTAACTACTATGTACTATGCACACACATGTCTATGTAGTTGAACTTGTTGCAGCAGTTGAACTTGTTGCAGCAGTTGAACTTGGTGCAGCAGTTGAACTTGGTGCAGCAGTTGAACTTGGTGCAGCAGTTGAACTTGGTACAGCAGTTGAACTTGGTGCAGCAGTTGAACTTGGTGCAGCAGTCGAACTAGGTGCTTCAGAGGATGAGCCTCCAGCTTCTGATGAAACTGATCCGGATGATGATGAAACAGTTGTACTGCTTATACTAATACCATTATAATTGGGATTACAGCAACCGAATAGAGGTTCAGCACCGTCGACGCAAGCACCGGCAATTTCATTGAAATATCCTTGTGGACACTGGCCCTGACTTTGTTCTATACCATTGACACAATACAAATAGCCAGTGCAAGATGTGTTCGATGCCATGTTGACAAATGTTTTTGTAGAGCCAACACAACGATCACAACTGTTGTATGCATTCAAGCGACTCATGCAGGTATTGGTTCTGGTATCGAAGAACATTCCACCGGAACATTCCTCCACTTGAAACGATTGCCCATTACAGAAATAGTAGTCCTTGCAAGAAGTGGCTGCTATGATTTTACCCTGTTGGTTTGAATGGAAAGTACATGCTTATATTATATAACTAACTACTCGTACATATTTACTGAATAATGGCTTTGTTTGCGCGTAGGCGATTACTTACGTATATGCTGCAGACACCGCCGTATGTGGGTGCAGCCCCAACCAACAATGGATCATTGGTAACCTTAAGTGATCACAATTAACAAAATAAGGTACTCGTAAGTATATCATTGAATGTGAAGTGAAAAGTGAATAACAACGCCGACTTACCTGCGAGCAATTCACATCCACAATATAATCACACTTGCCAATTTGAACATTATAATCTAAATTTGAGGCACAATTGCCGCTGGTCATATAATTATTTTTGCATATATTCCACGCGGAACACGATCCCGCACTGCCAAAGTACACTCCATTCTGTATGTATGTACATAAATTGATGCTGCTGGTAACAACAGTGCCATTAGTACTGAGGTCAGGCGAACCGCCATTAGTATCGGTATCACCACAAGGGTACACGCTACTGTATTGGCATGATTGTGTTATAGCATTGAAATTTTCACCATCAGGGCAGTTACTGCGCAGTGGTCCAGTTGCGCTACAATAATAATAACCGCTGCAAGAGCCGGCAACTGGTGCCCAAGAACCGATAGTTACTCCATTGCATGGATTTGAATCGGCTCCTTGAGAGACACAATTTACCTGAGACGATGGCAGACATGCCTGTTGATCCTTGCTGAAGTAGTAATTGTCGCCACAACTTTTGGCTGTTGCTGTACCGGCGCTACACAAATAATAATTGTTACATGAGGTGGTATCGGTTATCATGGCACCGCTGGGCAAGAGCGCACAGATGTGATTAAGATTCACTGTTTGTTGTGCGTTGCTAAGATTGGTGCAGAGCAATGTTAGCGCTAGGGCGCATACAAGTCGGAGGCGATTGCCTGCTGTACAAATGATATTTATGATTTTACCAAAATTATTGAAAGTTAAAACAAGATAAACCACAAAATTAAACAATCTATATTTTATACAGTCTATTCCGAATATTGCAAACAAATATCATTCCCTTTATGCGTACAGTAGTGCCTACTAGGGATGGGCGCGCGCCCCTTATTTCGTCTATTGTGAGCGTGAGAGGGTCAGAGAAATGTCATAAGTTCGTGAGTAAGATTTAATCGTGTGTGAACATGCGTGAATTAAATTTGTCCGTGACTGACGATAAATTTTGTATAATTTTTTCTGCATCATCTTATTTTATATAAGCATTTCTAATTATTTAAACATTGCGAAACTGCAAGCATATAGTACAGATTTTGGCTGTTATTTATACGCAGTGTTGTGGCCTGTAACGTATTACGTAATACTATTACTTTTGCCTAAAGAGATAATATTTCTGATTTGCCGAAAAAACATGACACAGACGATGATGTATACAGTGAAACGAACTCTTAGTGGGAACTTTTTCTTGTGATTGTTTGGAAAGTTTTAGATTAAATTTAAGTTTTTAAGCAAATTAGTTTTTCCTAAGTATTACTTGCAATACAACTTTTGGTTTATGCTGAAGAATTTTTTGAATCAGCTGATTGGAAAAAAACCTTCAACCAATCAGCTTTCTAAATGGTGCTGAAGTAGATGAACGAAAATTTGTGTCAACTCGGAACGCGAAATCAAGTACCATATATGTGATTTGTGGCATCCACTTCTGTTTCATTTGTGTTACAAACCAATTCATTGTTGTTTCGAATATAGAATGCTTGATTAGAAACTGAGAGTATTTTTTATTTACAAAATTGTGAAATTTGTACAGGTTTGTTTGCCGTGTAATATGCATTATAAAAATATTACTTTCAATAGAACGTTATAACCAAGTAGGACTTTCGGTGCAGAAATCCATTAATGATTTGCATGTAGTTTTGTCCATACATATCGTGCTCAGCCTGTCTGGTGAGACCGAAAATTGGACTAAGCGTTCTTAAAGTTACGACCACCAACTCAGAATTTCGGTAGTGATTTTTAATAATTTCCAAACGTTCCTCGTTCGTAGATTTCACCATATTAAAAATGTAAACTTTAAATGACGTTTTGACATTTCCAAACAAAAAAAAAAAAAAAATTAATTAATTTAAGGGTGCGCTTGTTATGCCATTTTTGAAAAATCCTTTATGTACATGTATTGCATGAGTTTTACATAGTGCAATAAATTTGAACTTTCACTCTATAAGTTGGCAATGGAACTCTGTCCCCTTATTCCTAAGCGTTTAGTGGATAGTGGATATTTTATTTCCATTGCCACTAATCGTTTAGTGAAACTTAGTTTTCTTTGATTTCCACTACCACTAAACTTTTAGTGGTACGATCACGCATGAGAGTGCGTGATATTGAGTCGAAAATCCTGTACTCGCCCATCTCTAGTGCCAACTACTTACAGATATTTGAAATAATTGATAATATATGTAACTTAGTTTAAATATGGTATAAGGCTGAAGTGGGAAGTTTCACGCTCTTGTCGCTTCGGTCTCAGTGATCTCAAAGATGATCCAATTATAACTTTGAAACATTTATAACCACCTCAACCATGTTTTCATAATGCATTCCCATAAACAAATTTCAGACTACTTAGTATCTCTTGGTGTTAAGGTCCCTCTACCACAGCTGTATGTACAATATTTGAAGGTGTAATAATTTTTATAAAACACATATATATTTGTATATTTTTATATACATTTTATACAAATTACTTCGAATTTAAAGCACGGAAATTAAACTAACATCACTGAGATTATTTTCTTTTCTTCCTCATCGCTGGCACTCTGACGAATTGACCTATCTGTGAGAATACACGTATGAGTATAGTACGTGACCGAATTCAATTGGGAACTTCCCAAACCCGTGGTTTAGATTATATAAGTTAGTCTATCCTCTTTGTGGTGGCGTAGCGAATTATAAATTCGGGCGATCTTTGTCGATTTCAAATTTTTCTTTCTTACCAAACATTGTTGGCAGTAATATTTTAAGTTAAATTGTAATTCTTTCACTAGCTGTGCAAAACTTCAAACTTCTTGTTCGTTAAACACAACTAAAATATCGATACTGATTTTTGTACTCCTTAGCAATGTAGTATTTATATAAAAATTTAATGGCATAATATGATTAAAAGCCAAACTTTCCATAAATATTAGTCAAGGTCTAATTTAAAGTATTGTATCTACATACTTAAAATCTAAAGGTTGTCATAAGTACATAATTGATGAGTTTAAAGTTATTTAGAGGCTATTCAAAACAAATTGAACTACCCAGTAAACATGGAGTCTTGATTTTGGAAAGGTTTTATTAAGAAATTAATTCGAAATGGAACCTCGCCTTTATAGTAAGTAAAATCAGATGCAACTAAATTATTGCCTCCAGTAGATTTCATTTCGTTTGCAACTTTTGGCTTATAAATTTTGTGCAGCATAAACCGAAAAAAGTACGAAATACCTAAATTTCCCCACACTGGGTTGGACACTGAAATTGAATCATAAACAATTTTACATATATGGAGAAAGATAACGGATGTATGCTATGCTGAGGTTTACTTGGCACTTGAGAAATTTTTTTTTTAAACAATCCATGCGTTGATTGGATGGAAGATTGATAGGTAGGAGGAAGAAGGAGGGAGAAGTAGTTATGAGCGGTTGCTTTAAACTTGCAAGGGTCATACTAATTGGGGAAAATTGATGCAGGGAGCGTATTCAAAATACGCGTGGTACGACAGATAAACGAACTTTCTCTGTAATGAGTAGTGCGGTGGAACACCGTGTCTACGTGGAAGGCGTGAGTTCCGAGATATCATGAGAACCACTATTGTGTTGTATTGCAATTCTTTCCAGTCCTGATAACAATGAAAGAGTCAGTTATGGCGTCAGTTAGGGACTTGTTTTCTTACATTTTTCCACTGGTAGCAATATTGATATTTTTGGGTAAAACCATAAATATTTTTGTTTGATGTTTTTAAACGTGTACAAAGAAATTGTAAAATTATAGCCGCAAACAAATCAGTCAGCTAAGCAACCAAATGCCAATTTCTGTTTTTTTTTATTTAATCCATTAAAATATATTCATTAAAATATATAAAATAGTTGGTTGCAGTTATTTTCATAAAAGGTTAACCATCATTTGCGGTTCTGTGCGTGATATTTTGCAAGTAGTTTTTTTCTGCAACTTCGTATTGTATAAATAATTTTTCACACGCTATTTTTTGATAGAGGACGCTACCCACTATATACGTGACAATTTTCGTTGCGTGGATCATCATTCTAAAGAAGTAAACTTCAATAAACTTAAAAAATAATAGGGACAACATTTTTTTGAGTTCCGAAGACAAAAGCCATTAAAAACGATTGTAAAAATTTTAATTTGGGAACCTTTACGAATAAATCTTATCAAATGGGTCTTGGGAAACATTGCATGAAAAAAACAACGTTTACAAAACCGAAGAAATCGGGAAAAACTATACGAGCAATAGCGAGCATAATGGAGTGGTCTAAAAAATGATTTGTAATGCTCTTCCTTCACTCAGCTCCAAAAACATAAAATAGAGGACGAAAACGGAAAACATCGCAATGGTTTAACAAAATGCTGGTACGGCAATCAAAACAAAATCCATTTCTTTCCAGAAACAACTTAAACATATTCTTAAAGCCTTAGATTCTTTCAGCACAATTTTGTAAGTAGTAAATTAAAAAATATGGGATATGAGATGAATAGTAAAGTTATTTTTTCCAGGATGAAATATAAGAATATCCTATATTTCCCTTCCTAGATAACTTGAAGTATACTGGAATTAAGTTTTACTGAAATAAATATAAATTATTTTATCCTGAATAATAAACTTATCGCAAATACTTCTAAATAAACAGATATACTCAAAAACTTAAAAAAAAAGCTTGTCCCTATTATTTTTTCCAAACCCTTTGGAAATGTTGCTATAATTTCTGTAAATTTCAAAGCTAAAAATCTCTAAGTCTTTATAATACAAAAATATTCCATGACTTTTATAATTATTTTTTTAAAATATAAGTCTTCAAAGACTATTGCAAAGATACATTTTCATGTATTTATTTTTTATAACATCTATGTTTTTACATAATTCTAATTTTTAATTTTCTTTTTTTATACGTATGGTAAGCTGATTGTTACTACGCAGTTGTGCTTCAAAAGTTTCGTGAACATCTTAGTGCACTAACATTTTGTACAAACTTTTTTAAAACAAAATAAAAGTAGTTTAGATGAATGATGGCCAGATTAGAAGGTTGGATTAAATTAAAACTTATTCTTTAATAGCACAGCAGCCCATAGAGCTAGGTCAAGTCAAAGGGACCTATAATTATGCCGAATACGAGCGGCCAAGTGAAAAGCTTATCAAGGTGTCTTGAAACCGGGAATCTTGCTTAGCACTCCAAGATACTACCGAGTACAATTCCAAAGAAATATGTCGTAAGAGGCTATTGGGATAAATTTTTTAGGTCAACTTTTGATGATTTTGTAAAATGAGTAGCACTACTAGAAGTTCGAGAGGTTGAAGAAGTCGGAGTGTAAATGAAGTAGCAGTATAATTTTGAGAAGTTGAAGCAGTCGGTCATCAGTTCTCAGTTGAGCAATTCAGTTTTCGAGTACGTCAGTCGGTCCCTCATATCGTTGCATCTATTCGTTGCCGTCTAAATTATTTGATTAAATTCCTATTTATTTGTAAATCTTTAGGTAAATTGAATTTTGTATTTGAATAATTGAAATATGTATGTATAACAAAAAATCTTTTTATATCGCTGCCTTAATTTGTTAAAGTTCTGCTCAGTTATTTTTAAAATTCTTCAAGATAAGCAAAAAACAATTTGAAAGTTTAATATTTCTATATTGTTTTGAAAATATAGTAGTTTAAACTTAAAAAATATGTATGTTTTTGGTTTACGGCTCCAAGCAGAGACGCAGATGGATGCGCTTAAACATAATCCATCCTTTGAATTTGAAAAAAAAATGCAAATTAATAGCCATATAAACAATTCTACATACTCGTACATATGTACCATATATTTAAATGGTCTACCACGTCACTTATATATGAGCACTGGATCTTCGCCAGCTATAGGGATTACAGAAATTCGTATAGTTGGCACCTGTTTCGTAGACCAAATGAAATATATTTCGATTTATTTCGAATATGCAATGTTTTTTTTATTTTGGATATTTGCTTTTATTTTCGGAAACTATATGCAATTTAAATTTTCGAAAACATTTAAGCAATATATTGTAGGTTATATTTACTTTTTACATTATATAATAAAAGTGGATAAGTGTTGGACTCAATTAACCTAACTGGGTATCAGTGGTGGTGTTAGTGGTAGATTCTTCGGTAGTATCACTAGCAGTTGATTCTGTACTATCAGATTGAGTTGAGCCTGTACTACCAGATTCAGTTGAGCCTGTACTACCAGATTCAGTTGTGCCTGTACTACCAGATTGAGTTGAGTCTGTACTACCAGATTGAGTTGAGCCTGTACTACCAGATTGAGTTGAGCCTGTATCAGTTGCTTCTTCTGAAGAAGTGGTACTGCCAGGTGCTGCAGTGGAAGCACCAGGTGGGATTGCCCAATTAGGATTGCAGCATCCAAAAGCAGGTTGATCACCCTCCACGCATGCACCAGCAATTTCATTGAAATAGCCATTATTGCAAGTACCTTGGCTTTGTTGAACACCATCTACACAGTATAAATATCCCATACAGTTAGTCGTGGACGGCGCATTTACGAAGGATTTCTTTGAGCCAGCACAACGATCGCAGTTGTTGTATGCATTGATGCGATTCATGCATGTTTCGGTTCTAGTATCGAAGTATTGTCCACCAGCACAATCCTGTAAGTTGTACGACACACCATTGCACAGATAGTATTGGTCGCAAGCGATAGCCTTCTTTATTGCACCCTATATAAGTACGTGTATGAGAAAGCGAAATAAAAGGTTATAACTATGAACACATACTCATATATAGTAGGTGTAACTGCTCAATCTCGAAGGTTTCACTTCACTTCATGAGTATTCAGTGATGTTTGAATCTGTGAACGAATCTCATGCACACGCGGACTACAGAGTTTCAGCATTCTGAGAGACATAAGTATGTGAGACATTTCAAAAATCTTCAAACTCGTTTTCAGAGTCGCACAGTTTTTCCCGACACAGATTCAAAGCAACAAATTTCTAAGATTTTTACATATACGTACGTATGAGCTACAGGACCCGCCATATGAAGGAGAAACACCAGTCAAATCTGGATCATGTGTCACCTGAAAAATATTTTATATTTTATACAATTACAATATATTTCTTGCACTTGAGCTGCAACGAATAACCAAAAATAACCAAGTCTTCTTAGTAGGCATGTACTCATTGCATAAATATAATATTAAACTTACTTGTCCGCACTTAGTATTCACTGGATAATCGCATTTGGCGATAGCTACATTAAAGACTAGCGAATCTTTACAGTCGCCAGTTGTTAGTAAGTTATTTTTACAAAAGTTCCAACCCTCACATGATCCAGCGCTTCCATAGTAGATTCCATTTTGGATATATGAGCATAAATTAACCGTTGAAACATTGGAACCAGAATCAGAACCACCTGGGTTGGTTTCTGTACAAGGATATACGGATGAGTATTGACACATTTGTGCAGTGGGGTTGAAATTTTGTCCATCTGGGCAGTTACTACGTTGTGGCCCTGATGCGCTGCAATAGTAATATCCACTGCAGGAGCCCGATACTGGTGCCCAAGTACCAACACCATACCCTTTGCATGGCTCATCAGTGGAGGAGCTACCGCAATCTGATTGTGATGCTGGTATACAGGTTTGCTGGTCCTTGCTGAAATAGAAATTTGCCTGGCAAGATTGGGCTATGGCAATGCCATTGCTACATAAATAATAGTCGCTGCATGAATTGGTATCGGCTATCAGTTGATTATTCGGTAACAAGAGGCAGATATTGTTTAGATTTACTGCGTTAACATTGCAACAGAGTAGAGCTAATGTTAGAGCGCAAATTAGCTGCAAACAATCACAGGCTGTAAGAGAAAAGTGTAAATACGAATTAATTGGTAATTTAAGTAGTAGGAATGAAAAAATATCAAATAATAATAATAATAATATATATGTTCTCGTATGTACATATGTAAATGAGTTTTCGTTGAACGGAAGGTTATAGAATAATAATAACTTTTAGAAGTCGTGACATTTTGTAAGATATTGGTGCTTGCTGTGGAAAACACGAAGTCATTACCCCATTTCTCGTTTCAATTTAACGCAGAAAACTTATCTAAATAATACTTAAAATTTTATAGAAATTGGAAATTATCCAAAGAATACGTTTTTAGATATGCCTAGTCTCAATTTGTTTCTTTTATGTTTTAATTTTTGGATGATCCCACTTTCTCATGTTTGATTATTTTGTAATACAATAGCGATGATTTTACAACGCAAGCTAGTGATGTTTTCAATTTCACAAAAGCTTTGTAGTTAGGTTTGAGATATTACGCTCACAACGCCTCAAATTGTATTAACTTATTATTTTTTAATTTTAAAGTATTTTATAGTACTCCACTTCTTTATTTCTACATACCGGACATTTTGGCGATAGTTTTTTTTAATCGTGTTATCTTTTTTCAAGAAAAGTTGAGAAAAGTTGGTGCTAGTTAAAAACAACTGTAATATTTATACTGATTTTTTAACTGGCTCGAAACAAGGTATTTATATAAAAATCGATTTGCTCGAATAATATAATAATTTAACCAAATGCTGGGTAAATTTTGATTGTTCGATCGATTCATCGATAATTTTGAAACTTCCACGGAAAATGTCAAAGTACGAAATAATTTTTGTTATTGATGAGTTACAAACCAAATGATTTGTCAATAGTTGTAATTTAATAATTAAGCGAATTTGCTTTCATTTTATGAGGAGTAATTCATCTTTTTTCGTTGACACTATTATCGTTTCAAGTGATCTGAAGACCACTTCTCGATAGCTACATACTATATGATGTATGTATGCATGTGTGTACACTAGGCCGGGCCACGTCATATGGGGGGAATAAAAATTTAGAGTGACACCACCTATTTTCAAAGCCAAAAGTTTCGGAGCCAAAAGAAAAAATTCCCCGGGTGTCTTGAAAAACCGCTAAATGTGCCTCTTGTTTATAACTTGGTTATTTGATGTTCGATTATCAAGTTTAATATATCGTTGGAAACCCTGTGCACTACTAAATTTTCTTTTCAAAAAATCATTAAACACTTGCGAAAGAAGTTTTTTGTTCATTCGTACACAAAAAAGTTACAGCCGATAAAAGTTTCATATATTATTTAGGATGAACTCGAAATTATTGATAATTTCATAAGCTAAACTAAATAATGACGTGACTCTAGTTGTAACGCTCGCGGCTATCGGAGCTGGGATAATATATGACTCAGGCTCTTTGCATTTTGTTTTTGTCGATGAAGTGTTTTATCATTTTTTCAGCAATATCTGGCAAAAAGACTGATTTAGCGGTTTTTACCTGGGAGAACATTTGTTTTTTACGCTGAACTCGCGGTAAACTTTCTAAGTAGGTGGTGTCGCGTTAAACTTTTTTTTGGTGACCCAGCTTAATGTACATATGTACATAATTGATTTTTATACGGATTTATTTTTATATCTAAATAGCAATTAAAAATATGTACTTATATATACTTTCAGTTAAATTTGTATCACTGTGCATTGTAGTTAGTGAAAACTAATAAGAGAAAACGAATACTTTTTTCTTCATTTTGAAAAATGTTAAATGGTATTGCCTATTAATTTTAGTTATTTGTAAGAACCACGTTAACGCTAGCATTAATTGTAAGATTTTACATTTACATTTACATTTCAAATCATTATTCTCAGACGAAAAGTCCAAGGCAGTTGTGTTTCAAAACCAAATATGTGTCACAGTGACCACTAATGTTTACATTATAAACCACTCCAACATTAACATTTCAACCGAAACTGAAGTGAAAAGTTTATAAAGCTCCAATGTACAATGTAGCATTTACGAAAAATCCAATTTCCGTTCAAAGAAAACGTATTTACTAAGGTAGCGCAGAAACGTTACGGCACGATTTATATATGTAACTGTTACATTTCAACCACTCAACTTCCCCGCTTTTGAATATAATGAAACCGGAAATTTACTAACCATTGAAACAATCACATAACTTCAGTGACGAATTCTTAAAATTGAGAAGTTGAGCATCCAAAGAACACAAATATCTCTTCAATTTAAAAGACAATAAATAAAGCGAAAATTATACTTCAATTCGAGATAATGGTTGTGTCTGTGCCCAAAAAAAAAAAGAGGAAGAACGGGGCAAAGGAGCCGGCAGACAGATGTGAAGATGAGAATTTAAACGGAATGGGGCTTCCATGAATCTAAGGATTACTTTCTCTAATAAAAAATCAAAAAAATCAAAGTATCACCTGATACCACAAATACCCTTAAACATTGCTCTTTTCACTTACCGATTATTTTCATTTCATATTATTAGTGTTACTCTTATTGGCTGTTGATACTAATGAATTCATTTCTTATCGATTTTATTATAATATTTCAAAATTCGATTGCACAGAACAGAATGAACAGAAATTTTTAGTCAGGGTTCTCAGAATCTGATACTTACACATTGCTTACTTATAAAACAAACACAGTTTTACTCGAAAAAGTTTGCTTTTGTACCTAAATCAACGAAATTACAGAATTGAAGAAAATATCCCTATTTCTACCATTAAATTATATGTAAAAATATTCAAACTGCGAAAAAGAAGAGGAAGATGAAGTGATACCCCAAATATTTTCGCATTTTTAAATAAAAAAAAGTGGCAATTTTTCGAAAAATCAAAAATATTAACAACTGTAAAGCTGAAGCATTTAAACGACCTTTGTCAGCTAAACTATTAAACTTATGAAAGATACGATTACTTTCTTATTAACTTAGTTGGCACTACAATCCATGATCGGTCTTGGCCGCCTCGATAAAGCTTCGCCTCTGCTATGTGCGCGCTGGCGCCACTTAGTAAGGCCAAGTGCAGACACGTCTCCCTGTACCTGGTCTTTTCACCTGAGATTAGGACGTGCTCTTCTATGTATTCTTCCACAGTGGCTCTATTAAAACAGCATGACCTGGGGCGGAGAACACCAGGTAAAGTTCTTTATAGTTTCACAAGCGGGTGAGTCCATGTTCGATCGTTGCACTTCTTCGTCTCAAGTCGACACTCAGCCTTCTCGTGGCGCCCCCTGGATAGCAAACTGACACCCGTAGTGAGCTAACTAATGTGTATGGCGGGCTTTTTCGTGGCTTTGAATGAACGGTTGTGAGTCGAGCTTGGACGTCACAACGTTAAAAATATCTCGCAATGAATCCACCGAAAAAGCATCGCACTTTACCAAAACCAATATACTCAATATACTTATATTTACTCAATCCCAAAGAAATACATAGGTTCTTTGCAATAAGAGGTTCTTGGCCTAAATTTAGTTCTACAACTTTCGACAATTTGACTAAAGTCGCACGACGACACTTTTGTAAATTGTTATATCGATGATGATACGTTGACCCCACGTAACTCACTTAAAAAAATACAGAAAATGTGAAAAGCCGCGAAGCTTCCCAGAAAAATGTGTGCACATTATGGAGACGGTACTTTATCGGAAAGGACAGTTGGAAAATGGTATGATTGATTCCGCTCTGGAAATTTTGATGTAAAAGACGCACCTAAATCTGATCGACCAAGCACCGAAAAAGTGGAAGAAATTCTTGAAAAGGAGGAAGACCGACACTTAGGCAGTCACGACATCGCTACTGATTTTGGCATTGTTTACCAAACGGCTGGCTATTCCAAAAAACTGAATATTTGAGTGCCACATAAGCTGAGAGAAAAAAATCTTACTGACCGCATTTATGGAATGATCTCGAATTATTTTTAAACAGATTGGTTACTGGTGACGAAAAATGGATAACGTATTATAATAATGTGTGAAAAAGAAAATTTGTGAAATGTGAGTTACGAGGGGTCAACGTACATATAACCATCAATGTGTAAAATGAGTATCAGTACTAGAAGTTCGAGTAGTTAAAGAAGCCGGAGTGTATGTAAATGAAGTAGCAGTATTATTGTGAGAAGGTGAAGCAGTCGGACATCAGTTCTCAGTTGAGCAATTCAGTTGTTGAGTATGTCAGTCGGTCGCTGATATCGATGCATCGTTAATTAATTTAATTTTCATTTAATTACTTTTTAAATCTTTTTTACTCAAATTGATTTCGATATTTGAATAATTGAAATACAACAATAAATCTTTGTTATATAAACATTTCTACATACATTCTCATATATTTAAGTGGTCTACATCTACCACGCCACTTAAGTAAGAGCATTGGATCTTTAGCAGCTGTAGGACTACAGAAATCCAAGTAGTTTGCCATTTTTTCGTAAGCCAATTGAAATATGTATTTCAATTAAAAAATTCGTTCTATATTTTTTCATATTAAATAATTAATGAATTGATTTTTTATTTCGGATATTTGTTTTTTTCTTAATCTCTAAAACAATTTAAATTTTCCAAAACAAGTGGTAATGCAATATATTGTAGGGTAAGTATATGAACTTTCTACATTATATTATATAATGAAAGTGGATAAGTGTTGCACTCCATTAAGCAATTTCTACATTGGTGGTGGCTTCACTGGCAGATTATTCGGTAGTATAACTAGTAGCACCAGATTAAGTTGATTCTGTACCAGTTGTTTCTTCTGAAGAAATGGTACTGACAGGTGCTGCAGTAGGAGCACCAGGTATGATTGCCCAATTAGGATTGCAGCAGCCAAAAGCAGGTTGATCACCACCATGCACGCATGCACCAGCAATTTCATTGAAATAGCCATTGGTGCAAATGCCTTGGATTTGTTCAACACCATCTACACAGTATAAATACCCCTTACAGTTAGTCGTGGAAGGTGCATTTACGAAGGATTTCTTTGAGCCAGCACAACGATCGCAGTTGTTGTATGCATTGATGCGATTCATGCATGCTTCAGTTCTAGTATCGAAATATTGTCCATCAGCACATTCCTGTAAGTTGTACGACACGCCATTGCACAAATAGTATTGGTTGCAAGCGATAGCCTTCTTTATTGCACCCTATACATGTGTATGAGAAAGCGAAATAAAAGGTTATAACTATGAATACATACTCATATATAGTAGGTGTAATTGCTCAACCTGGAAGGTTTCACTCACTTCATGAGTATTCACTGCTGTTTGAATCTGTGAACGAATCTCATGCACACGCGGACTACAGAGTTTTTCAGCATTCTGAGAGACATAAGTATGTGAGACATTTCAAAAATCTTCAAACTCATTTTCAGAGTCGCACAGTTTTTCCCGACACAGATTCAAAGCAACAAATTTTTAAGATTTCTACATTTACGTACATATGCGCTACAGGAACCGCCATATGAAAGTGAAACACCGGTCAAATCTGGATCATGTGTCACCTGAAAAATATTTTATATTTTATACAATTACAATATATTTCCTGCACTTGAACTGCAACGAATAACCAAAAATAACCAAGTCTTCTTAGTAGGCATGTACTCATTGCATAAATATAATATTAAACTTACTTGTCCGCACTTAGTATTGACTGGATAATCGCATTTAGAGATGGCTACATTAAAGACTAGTGAATCTTTACAGTCGCCAGTTGTTAGTAAGTTATTTTTACAAAAGTTCCAACCCTCACATGATCCAGCACTTCCATAGTAAATTCCATTTTGGATATATGAGCATAAATTAACCGTTGAAACATTGGAACCAGAATCAGAGCCACCTGGGTTGGTTTCGGTACAAGGATATACGGATGAGTATTGACACATTTGTGCAGTGGGGTTGAAATTTTGTCCATCTGGGCAGTTACTACGTTGTGGTCCTGATGCGCTGCAATAGTAATATCCACTGCAGGAGCCCGATACTGGTGCCCAAGTACCAACACCATACCCTTTGCATGGCTCATCAGTGGAGGAGCTACCGCAATCTGATTGTGATGCTGGTATACAGGTTTGCTGGTCCTTGCTGAAATAGAAATTTGCCTGGCAAGATTGGGCTATGGCAATGCCATTGCTACATAAATAATAGTCGCTGCATGAATTGGTATCGGCTATCAGTTGATTATTCGGTAACAAGAGGCAGATATTGTTTAGATTTACTGCGTTAACATTGCAACAGAGTAGAGCTAATGTTAGAGCGCAAATTAACTGCAAACGATCGCAGGCTGTAAGAGAAAAGTGTACATACGAATTAATTGGTAATTTAGTAGGAATGTGAAAAATAACAAATATATATGTATGTTCTCGTATTTACATATGTAAATGAGATTTCGTTGAACGGAAGGTTATAAAATAATAATAAGTTTTAGAAGTCGTGACAAAGAATGGAAAGTGGAATAATATCCTTAACACTTTTTAGAAATAACTTGTTCAATATACCCAAAGAACTTTATTTTTTTGACATATAGCTAGTCTCAGTTTTTTCCTTTTATGTTTTACATAGTTCTAGGATATTCTAACATTCTCATGTGTGATTATTTTGCAATATGATAGCGATGATGAAACTAGTGATGTTTTTCAAAACCTCCGCAACGATTCTCGATTATTCGAACCAATTTCACAAAAGCTATATATATAGTTATTTTTGAGATATTGATGCGTTAAATAGTTTGTGAAAACTACAGAGAGAAAACTATAACTTTTTTTTTGGAAAACGTTAAATAATGTCTGTTGGCTTAAATTAATTTTTTTTTATTTAATGTGAAATTGTTGTAAGAACCGCGTTAACGCTGGTTGATTTCAAATATTATTCTCAGACTAAAAGTACAAGGTAGTTGTGTTTTTATTTGCTATTTACTACTTAAGTTAATACAGGAACGGCACCGCACGATTTATATATGAAATTATTACTATTCAACCACTCAACTTCCCCGCTTTTGAATATAATGAAACCGGCTTCCATGATTCTAAGGATTACTTTCTCCGATAAAAAATCAAAAGCCAAAGTAACACCTGATATCACAAATATCATTGCTTAAACATTGCTCTTTTCACTTACCGATTATTTTCATACTAGTTAATATTATTTGTTCGAGTTTCGAATTTCGATTAATACAATCTTCCATTTTCACCTGGCCTTAAATACTGAAATTTTTATTTGCTGTTGATACTAATGAATTCATTTCCTAGATAAGTTTTATGGTAATAATTCAAAATTCGTTTGTTTATTGCCCGTGTTGAGTAGAATGACTCACAAATTTTAAGCCGATTCTAATAAATGGGCTTGGTACTTTATTATACCATACTTTATACTTAGATACATAACATAACATACATACATAAATATTGTTTGTAAGTATGTATGCACCTAGTAGTCTTATTACGATTTCTTCTAGACGATGTATAATGTTAAGTGAACTGTAAAACAGGTAAAAACCAGACGGGAATTCTACCCAACCCCGAACCGTATGACACGAGCCTGGCCAAAAATGGACAAAAATAATTAATTCCTAATTGACATTGGCAAAAAAATTGTTGCAATTCGGGTTTCTGTACGGAAGAGAGTATAAACAATAGAGGAGCAGTTTAGACTCTTGCTCGTACTGGTAGTTCCTCGTCAATTAGTGTTGGTGACGTTTGGTTTCGTATAGTTAACTCTAGAAATTACTTTAAAGCATTGTCAATTTAAACATTAATGGCAAGTTCAAAACAGAGTCAATAGGTTATGTTAGTTTAAGTACCTGTCGAGAAGGAGGAATAAGAATTCCTAGAACTATTATTCCAAGGTATATTGGACTATGAATTTTTTCGATTCAACAGTTTCTTGTTTTTTACTGATCAATTTCATAATATTATTTCGTTCGTGTACTATACAGGCCATCAAACGTCTGGGTATTGGATGAAACCTTTCTGACGCAAGCAGACGTTAAAAGTAGTAAACTGTTTATATTTAGTTTTCCCCGTTCTGATCTTGTTTACGAGTTATGAACGTTTTAGTGTTCTATTGATATGGTGTTTTATTGTTTCTGCATGATAACTTAAGTGTAACAAATGAGATAATTAATTTCTGAATTTTTTTTTACTTACGACTAATGTTTTCTGATTAAATGGTGTTATTGGGAGATTTTTCTGGATCGGAGAATTTTTTAACATTTTTGAAATATATATTTTTAAATTCATCATTGATATTGAATGATTTCAAAATTGCATTACAATATTACTATATAACAGATAAAGATATGTTGCATTCAAATTGTTTGTACACGTATAACGTCATATGGAATAACAAACAATAAATGGCAATTGATTTTATGTAAGCAACATTGATATAAACTTCAAACTATAGTTTAGGTATGGAGGAAACTCCTAATCTTGAATGGTGTTTTGTACTAATTTATTATACCCCATTAGAATCCGAACTTAGATATGTTCTCAATGTCATACTCTACAACTCCTACAATGGTAGCAGAACTGTAGGGATTGTAGGGACACTAGTAAATTAGAACGAGGAAAAGAAAATTTTGATGTATTTCACAAGAGTTATCATAATTGAATGGTATGACTATCTGCATCCACAATGTAATTTAATCCGTTCTAAACCACAAAAAAAAACGCTTTTAACCGTTCTTGGTCTAAGGTGATTCCCAAAAATTTACTTCTTTCTTGAATTATATCTTTCTCCCATTTAGACTAACGGTTCTGAAGTGCTTCAGTTTGAATCGCCATGTTGGTGGTTTTTGCTGGATTGACATTCAGCCCCACTTTATCGCATTTTCTTTTGGGGATACCGGTTACCTTAAGACCCGTTTGAATTCTCCTACTTTAAAATTATTATTCATTTGTAAATGATAAATAAAAATAATTGATTAAATTAAATCAGGAAATTCTTCTGAAATCTTCCCAATTAAAGAACACAATGCGTATAAGATTTAGGTCTTTGTATACTACAATTTCTTTACAGTCATTCACCACCGGAAATGACTTAATAAATAGTATCGCCCGGGACTGTATCCTGGATAACAAACTAAATTTAATTTTTGTCAAATATTTTCCATTAGATTGCAATAAGTAGGCTATTTACAAGGTGTCTTTATCGGTGTCCTGTGTGATTGCATTCCCTCTCTCATTCTTCCTCCCACCTATCAATCTTCCTTCCATTCAACGCAATGCTCTGCATTCATAGGTGTACACCCTGTGTCATATCTTCTTAATAGTTGTAAATTATCCCATTTTTCGTTGCAAATTTTATAACATTATGACAATACGACATGATATGACACATTGTGAATCACCTAAATATGTCTGAATATCACAACTAGTTTTGTTATTTGGTTGGCTCATTCATTGTCACTATGATTAGATTATAACAATAGTGCGTAATAATAATATTGGATACATTATGTAGTCGTAGTTTACAATTCTAAAGTTCATTTGAAAAATTGTTGTGTTGTCACCGACCAAAAAAATTTATTCGAGCTCGTTTATGCAATTGAAGTTATAATCTGTATGTATGTATACTTATGTACTAATGTATTACATACATATGTATGTATGTATATACTTATGTACATATATATATATGTATGTATGTAACTTGTGTCAAAAGTTAAAGTTTGAACAATCATCTAAAAATAAAATTGAATACAATTTAATACAATTTTATTAGTGTCCCCAGTTGGAAATTATGCCAGCGAAGATCAAGTTATTCTATGTAATCAATAACAGTTGAATTCGCAGTTTATCATATGTAGTATCGTATGTATTTGTATCTTCTCATTGTTTAAATTTTAAATTTTTCACACAAAATTACTATGATTTTTTAAAATGAACTTTAGATAAATATTCAGGCTACGCCTCATGCATACGAGTACATTTTGTGTACATTCGAGACGTGTTAAGTATGTACATACATGTAGGTACCTACTATGCGAATGGATGTGCATACAAAAACGAACTATTGTCCCAAGAAAGAACTGTTTCCGGAAAATACATACCCTCTGTAAAAGGTTTTCAAATTCAGGAATCAAAACTTTTCGAAGTTAAACTTCTTATAGGAGAGTACTGAATTATGACGAATTATTTTATTTAGCTTGCCTCTCTATGCACATATAAAAAAATTACAACAAACTCATTTCTCTCAATTTCTTTATTGATAAATAAAATCGAAATGTTACGCTATATCACATAGAGTGGTGGTCACTCACCACGGCGCAAAAAAGTGCGAGTGTTGGTGTTGATACCCGAAAATTTGGCAACGCTAGTCCTATTATGTGGCAATTCAGGCTACATTTTGTGTGAAGACTGTTGTGTTATTTGTTGGCAGTGTAAAAAGTTACATTGATTTAAAAATGAGTGAAATATCTGAAGAAATACTCTATTTGATATTTTATTACTACTTATAAAAAAGGTAAAACGGTGAGGATGCTGTTAGTGAACGCCGGACCCAGGAGTGGTTTGCTAGTTCCGTTCCAGAAATTTCGATATCAAAAATGCACTGAAAGTCACTGAAAAAGCCGATGAAATTTTGCAAGTGACAGCGCAAGATCGGCACGCAATCTATCAGGAGATAACGAAGGCACTAAACATCAACCACATGACAGATTTGTGGATACCAACCGGATATACTTTTTATATGACCCAATGACCCATGGCCCCGATTCCAAATTTTTCCATGCACTTAGTATGAATAAACTCTGCTCACAATACCGGCTCTCACTGTGTGTTCATGACGCTATGATACTCTCTTTCTCATATTTAAAAGGAACGAAAGGAACGACGTATCAGAATTCCACATTCCACGTTGAAATTCTTACTATTGTTCATTTAAGTTGATTCTTTCAACAAGTTGTTTTTACATTTTGCCATTGCATTGAGTACAATAGAGGGAACATCGAAATAAGAGGGCATCAGGAAACAAAGCAAGCGTAAAAAACAGATTGATATATAAAGAGAAGAAAAAAAAGTTGGTTCACCAGCGATTTTCTTAAATTCTCACATTTTTCGCAGAATTTATAGTTTCACTCTGTAGGTATATAAAAATACATTCATATATTTGAAAAAATTGAGGAAAATACAAAACTCTCCCATATATGGTAAGCGATAAGTTTTCCAAATGGGTTTAGTTAGCATTCAAGAATAATTATTTTTATTTACGTATGACATTAGAAAATCGCTAATAATATTAATGATTTTGCTATTAAATTATACTTATTTACCAAATCTCATTACGGCATTAAGGAATTCTGATAAAAATCGAAATCTATGGGAAAAAATACATAAATATAATAAATAAAAAAAAAAAACTAAACATTTGGCGTGCTCAAGAAGGTAAAATCCATGAAAATTTTAAGGTATGAGCGCATTTTTGCTGTCAATTTGCGAAACGGAACGTAATTTAATATTTTACGTTTGGTATTTAAAGAGCTAACATTAATTGCATTAAAGTTAGTCCCTAATAGAAAATTATTACCAGAAGAACTTCAGTTAAAAACAGTTATATTAAAACTTAATATTTATTAAAAATGTGTAAGTACAAAATAAAATCCAAATAAAAAATATATAAATAGGTTATTTTTTAAACAACAAATAAGAGCTGGTTGATTTCCATAGGTACAACAACAAAAATGGATATTTACCAGTGATTTATCACTACGAATCGATGATTTTTTGAAAGGACATGTTATAACTTTTTTCTACAGGGAGTTCAAAGGTTATGTTGCTGAGCTTATAGAAAACGTGAGCATACTATTTTGACGTCTGAAGCAAAGCTTTTCGCTATAAAAAGTTACAACCTATGGCGATCGCACAATACAAAAAATTATGCACTTTTTACTTTTACACTGGCATCCCTTCTTTTTAAGGATTTTTTCAATTTTTTTTTTTAATTTTCATAAACGTTTCTTCAGCTAAAATGTTAGAAATAGAAGAAAGGATCAAAATTAAATTTAAATTAAATTACCTACTTAATTGCACTTTCCTTTACTGAGAGGAAGTGGAGGGTATGAGTGAAAACAAAAAATTATTAACTTTTTCTAACGAACATCTTCTCATCAGTACTTTACATACCATAACTTGAACGCTCCGTGGAAAAATCATGCTTATTTCGAAAAATTTATCAGGTTGTCCTTTCAAAAATTCCTATATCCAACGCTGAAAAATTACTGTTGTACGTAATGAGAGTTCATCATTTGTTAAGGTTAGAAAAGCTCATCGGTTCTACATATTTATGGTCTCATTCGGATAGTGATAGTTTTTATGAAATACGATTAAAAAAAATAGAAAGTGAAGAAATTTATAAATATAAAGAAATTGTTTAAAGTAAAAAATATTTATTTCTACAGATTCCTAAAAAGGTATGCAATGTGAAACAAGGGAAAAGTGGGATTTTATATTTTGATATTTAATTTTTTATGAGGGATAAGAAGTTTCCATGTTTGTTTCTTCTTCTGAACGACCAAGCTAAGAAAAACCGTATTCCAAATACCCAAAATGCGAAAAGCTCGGCCTAGGCCCTCCATGGCTTGTTGTGCCATTAAAAGTAAGTAAGTAAATACCCAAAATGCAGGGAAAAATGTTCTGAATTTCATAATGAATAACTTTCTCTCAGACACCAAATATGTGATACTTAAAATTAGATCTTTTCCAGATTAAATCTTACTTTAACTAATATGATTTTGAAAATCCAATGATCACAAAAAAAAAGAAAATAAATTCATAATTAGGGGTCCAAAATTTATATAATTCAAATCGGATTTTTACGTGTTATACAGTGTAACTTGTTGGGCATAAAAATTTAAGTTTTTCGTTTTTCCAACTGTGCCAGTCTGGGCACAGTAGCCGGTGACCACTCATCAATTTCTTTTCGTCTGTAGAAATAGCATGAGTAATGCACCTAAATTAGGTAAATATGAATTCAGGCAGATTGAGTTGATCAATTGATATATCGATTATATCAAGATTATAGATATTAAACCATATTTACAATACTTTCACTTAATTCTCTCTCTCTCTAAAGAGTCAGGTTTTATTTTTTATATAAATTTTTATTAGTCATACAACTCTCAAGCTTTTACTAGCTAATATAAATTTCTTTGTCTTCCATATAATTTCAGCTCTTATCCAATTAATAGCGCCTGGCCTCTTTGTGTCACTCATTTTTGTGAAATCGTCTTTGCAGCTCGTCGACACTTTCGATCCAAATCTCATGTGTTCGCAGATTATGAACGGCACTACAATCAAAGATCCACGTACTTGTAATACCTGGATACAATGTATTGATGGTGACCCAATTACGGGTACATGTCCCGGTACTGAATTTTATGATCGCGCCACGGAAATATGCGTGCCATTTCAAAGCATTGAATGCGTATCATCGAATCCATGTTCATCGACATTAGGTTCAAACGGGTTCGTTGCGGATCCATACTCATGCAATGGCTATTACTATTGTCTTAATGGCACTGGATCGCGTGGCCAATGTGATTCTGGATACAATTTCAATCCGGGCACACAAGATTGCATACGCAATTTTCCGTGTGTTGCAAAAATGAATCCGGACAGTATTTGTAATATTGTACCCGATGGCATTTTCGTTAAGGACATTAATAATTGCAATGGCTATTCAATGTGTTGGAACGGTACCGTTTTAAATGGCTCTTGCCCATATACATTCTTTTTTGATGCATTCACCGGCATGTGTGTGTATCAAGATCAAGTGGACTGTGTTCCAGCAACGACCACCGTGTCACCCAATCAACCCGATCCCGAAGATGTGTGCGCCAAGGCAGGTGATTTCATTTCGGATAATTTCACCTGTAACGGATATTACTATTGTCGGGAGACATCGAACGGCGGTATAGTGCTAGAGCGCGGTGTTTGCCCCGAGGGACGTTTCTTCGATACGCTTACCGATGGTGGTGCATGTGTCGCTCGTACGCAAGTCGTTTGCTCATTTGATCGCTGTGTGGGCTTGGGTAGTCCAAGTATTCAATTGGCTAATGAGTCGGATGATAATTGTAAGGGTTTTGCTATATGCCAAAATGGTATCAAGATCGGTTCGGGTACTTGCCCGGCTTCTGAATATTTCAATGAAATGACACAAAATTGTACAACGACAGCGATAACTTTTCCTGCGTGTGCGTTATCAAGTGCGACGGAATCAGCGACCACAACAATAGCGTCGACGACAACAACAACTACAACGACAACCATGAAGCCAACAACGACAACTGCGAAACCTAGTACAACAATAAAGGCAACTATAAAATAACAACCAGAAACGCCTTTATATTTTGTAGCTGAGACAATGATGAATGAAGCACGGAAGTTAGAGACTGATAAGAACGAAATATCTAATAATTTAAAAATAGCCAACTATTTACAGTTATATTCAGATACATACATAAATATACACACATACATATATTTACATTCTGTCAAGAAAGTGCAGGGAAATAATGATTTAAAAAACCCGCTTAAAAGGGGAAAGTAAAAAATTCTTGTTCTCGCTAAGTTGGTACCACTGTCCTCTATCCTCACGTGAGTTTGAGCGTGATCTGTCATTTAGTTTGTTTACAGTGTTCGATTTTGTCAATTCATCTCGAGTGTGTTTTGGCGATTTTTACAATGAATGAAAATATCGAACAAAGAATTTGTCTCAATGAAATTTCGTGTGGCGAATCGCTGAAAATGTTACAAGAGGCTTACAGTGAGTCGACTTTATCCAAAACACTTGTATATGAGTGGTACAGTCCATTCAAAAGCGGTCGATACGTGGTGAAAGATTTCACGTGATATGGCTTCGGCTGACTTTTTTCTCTTTCCAAAACTGAAATTACCACCACTTCGAGGCACTCGTTTTTGGTCGATAGAAGACATAAAAGAGAATTAATGGCGAGAATTGAAATCTATTCCGGGAAATGCGTTTGAAAAAGGTTTTAATGATTGGATTATTCGTTGGCATAAGTGTACATATTATTTCGGAAGGGGCTTACTTTGAAGGCGATACAATAAATTTGAATGAATAATAAATGTTTTGTGGGTCTTTTTAAACAAATTCACGGTACTTTATTGACGAATGTATATGTATGTATATATAATACATTTGTATGTATTTGAATTTGTATTTACTATCAATAATAAAAAATATACACGAGTATGAATATTTATATAGATTAAATACCTTGTATTATTAACTATTAGCACTAGGCCTTTTAGCTTGATGACATGCGATCCGATAAATAAAATTTGTTTGTTAGCGAATTGATCACATTTTTATACAAACAGGAACTTAAATAGAATAATTATTATAAATTAAAATCATTTTTTTAACGGTTTTCTCTTCTGCTAAAATTGCATTTTACATTCTAATAAATTTGTATTAGATATTCCAAAAAAAAGGGAAGACTTTGATTTTAATCGAGATGTGATTTGTTGATTCGATCAATATGGTAAATATTGCCTGAGAGATCTGGAAGGAGTTGAAGAATAAGGACCTAGTAATTTGTGACAAAAAAATTTCACGTTATTTACACTTAAATTAAATCTATCTATCTATCTACAGTGTCGGGCAATTCAATAAGAACACCTTGCACTATAAAACTTCCGTTGATTTTGTTTTATGGTATGGTTTATACTTTATAAATTTCTAGGTGGCAACACTACATTTAAATATTTTTTGGGGATTCCCAAACAAAACATTTGAAGCGAAATATTCGAAGGCGGACAATCAAAATGTGGTCGTTGTGGCGTAGTGGTAATGCGTTGGACTACTACGCAGAGTATCCGGGGTTCGAATCTCGGCAAGGGCAAAATCAAAAAAGTAGAAAAAAATAATTTTTCTACACGGCACCTCTTGGCAGGCAATGGCAGAAGTACAAGAGTAAAAATTGCTATGAAAAGCTTTTCACTTCGCCGTTCGGATTCAGATTCGGCATTAAACTGTAGGTCCCTTCCATTCATGTACAAATGTAACACGCACAACATGAGTGGATGAGAAAAGCTCGGCCTAGGCCCTCCATGGGCTGTTGTGCCATTAAAAGTAAGTAAAAGTAAGGACAATCAAAATAAGAACAGCAGACGAAAAAAATTTATATTTTAAAAAGAAAAGTTAAATTTGTTTATAATTTGTAATGGTAAGCATTTAAATGGTAGCATTGAGGGTAATTCAACAAATTAAGTGTAAACTAATGTCACAGCAAAATGGGTCGAGCAAAGCACTGCAGCAACGAGGAGCGTGATTTGGTGAAAAAACTGCGAACAAATGAGGGACAAAGCATCCGCTAAATAGTTAAAACTATTAGCAGATCCTCGACATTTGTCTACCAATGCGGATACAAGTGCGGATGACAATCGTATAAAAATTTTGGCGGCACGCGATCTATTTAAGGCAGCTGCCACTATTAGAGAGGAGATAGGGGTTCAAATTTGTGCTCGATCAGTAAGGAGATGTTTGGTGGAAAAAAATGTATGGGAGAACAGCACGAAAAGTACCAATGTTGACACAAAGACATTGAAAGTGTCCCATAGAGTTCGCTGAAGCGCACATTGAGTGGGATGGTTCAATTAATGCAAAAAAATGGCCTAACGTTTTATGGACAGACAGAAGCAATGTGAATCATGTTGGAAGTGATGGCAAACGTTGGGTTAGACGCCCGAAAAATGCAGAATTGAGCCCAAAATATACTAGAAAGACGTTTAAGCACGGAGGTGGAAGCATCATGGTATGGGGATGCTTCTCTTGGTATGGTGTGGGCCCTCTGTATTGGATAAAAGAAACTATGGACAGATTTCTTTACGTAAACATCCTTCAGGAGGTGATGCTTCCTTATGCTGAATGGGAAATGCCCCTGAAATGGCAAATGCAACAGGATAACGACCCAAAGCACACCTTAATCCTTGCGCGAGATTGGTTTTCCCATAATTGGTTTCCCGTTATGACCTGGCCTTCACAATCTCCTGACCTTACTTCAATCGAGAACTTGTGGAATATTGTCAAAGAGAAGATTGGCAGTACCAGAGCTAAAACCAAAGACGAATTGTGGCAAAGCATTCAAAGAACTTACTCCTAGAAGGAGTAAGGCGGTTTTAATTAACAAAGGCTATTCCACACAATATTAGCATTAGTGAACAATTTGAGTCAATATTTTATAATTTTTTTTTTTAATAGAAGTGTTCTTTTGAAATGTGATTTTATGTATAACTTTTAAATTTCTTTCTTTACACTGAATTGATTTGTTTTAAGAAAAAATTAAACTTATAGTATGAAATAAATGAATAAAAGTAAATACCTCATCATAAGCCAAAAAAAAGTTTTTTTTAAGCTCGTCTGTCCATGGTTTTAGAACAAGGTGTTCTTATTTGATTGGCCGTATATAAAAGTATTGCCAGATTGAAAACCATACTTTTAAAAGAAAACACCATTTACTGTGAACTTAATACTTATGTAGTAAAGTGTCTACAATAATTTACATTTCGTCATTTGTTCAAAGCCAATTTTTCTTCTTGAGATATAGCGAGTTGAAATTAGATACTGAAATTATGTTCATTTTGAACAGGAACAGGTAAGATTTGTCAATCTAAAAATGGGATTTCACAGAAGGTTCAATATTTCACAGCAGTGACCTTAAATTTACTTACATAGTATGTGTCAAATATCATAAATATCTGATAAGCTCTCCGACTTTTTCTACCCATCGCATGGAACCGGGAAAAAATAAACCAGAGTAGAAACCTTATTTACCATTCATTATAGTGGTTGACTGTGCAAAGTGTCACAGGTTCCACAGCCCCTAGTTATGGTATATTAAAAAAATAAAATTCTTATCATCATCGCTTACACGTGTTATGATTCATACCTAAGTAATACAATATGTGTACTTAAACAATGTGTTCTACGTCATATCTTAACATAAATTCACTTGCAACTATCATTATTATTTTATAGACCTCTTTATCAAATACCGAAAACTTAATGGGAATGATAAGGGTACAGGAAGTATAAGAAAGTAGAACTATGAGAATTGAAAAATTGGTAATGAGAACTATTAATGTTTGCATGTTTCAATAAGTTTTTATTCATTAAATAAAGAAAAATTCAAAAATAATTAACACAATTCTGAGAAAATTAAAAAAACAAAAAAATTCCCAAAGGTGAAGGTACTGCCGAACATAAAATACGTATGTATGTATATAGAAACTAGACCCTGATATTAAATAGACTAGCATAAATATTTCTTTTATAGATTTCACTTTCCTGTACTCAGTTCGATTCAGATTGTTAACCTTTTTTTTTTTTAAATCTTCGAGGTTTTTACTATTTGTACTTTGCTATTTTAAGTATACTTATTTTAGCTATATACTTATATAACATTTAATGGATTCTAACTCTACTTTAGAGCTGGGAAAAATCGGGGAAAAAAAACTATCGACACTTACCGATGTTTTTGCGAACATCGATGCTAGACACTAATAGTAAAGTCTCTGTAGATAATATCGTTAATAACATCGGTAACACTAGAAACTATTGATACTTAGGTGCTGGTTGTACTGGTGTTCGATGTTAGACGAACATATCATATTTTACTTTCGTGCTCGGTGTAGTGGTTACATTGGTGTTCGTTACAGAGTTGCTCTTTGTCAAAATTCAGTTTTTTTTGTAATACTATATTGGTCGCAACGGCAACACTAAATGGTATACCAAAAAACTTTAAACGATTTTATTAATATGGAGCGTGAAATTAATAATATAATTGAAAAATTATGAAAATAATATGATTTTTCTTCAATAGTTTTATGAATAATATATTAAATATTCACTTTTGGAAACTAAAAACATTCGCAACTTCGCTCTTCTGACTATGAAAATATTGATGTACAGGTTTGCATATTTTCCTTCTATTTTACATACATTTTTGTTCTTTTTTTGTAGAATAACTCAATTGACACCCTGAATACTCGGCGTGCTCGAGGTGCATTTCACCCAGCATATCGTGTTGGGTGTGAGAGTGAGTAAAAGCTCTTTTTTCGTGTTCGGGCAACAACAATTGCATGGTGTTCGCCGAGTAAAATTTGTATATAACCACAGCCTTACCTATGTGCACGAACTATCGATATTAATCGATGTTTTTCCCAGCCCTGGTTTACATAGGCTATATGCTTTTTGTCCGAAGCCTATTTTCCGTTGAGTTCTCTCATTTGAGTTTAATTCCCATTAAAACTCTTAGAATTTCTTAATACCTTCTTTTACTTTTTACTTTTTTGTCGATACAAATAAAAAATAGCAAGGAAACGTTTAAAAATAATAAAAACTTTTATTAATAGGTATAATTATGAAGTTTTCCTCGGACCATTTTTAAATCTTAAGGCCCACCAATGGAGAATCGCCGTTGTAAACAATCATTATATACGATAAATTCCGAGAAATACAAAAGTACCAATCTGAAAGTGTAGGTAAAGATTATTTTCGAGGCACATGTTTACATGAACGTCAGTGGCTGTTTACCTCGCTGCGAGCATAAAAGACTGTGCGAGAGAAACAGGTAGAAAAGTAAGGTAGTAAGAATGAGTTTTGCGCTCTCTTTTTTACTACCCTTAGTTTCTATTTGTCTCCCTCAAAGAAGCTCAAACTAATGTCCCCAGCCTGGTATTAGATCGCATCTATGTTTCAAGCTGTTGCGCTTAAGAAATCAGAAAAAAAAGAAATGAATGATTGAGAAATTCACAATTTCATTTCGCTTCGTTTGCTTAATTATTAACTTACTTACAGTGTTCCAATATATGGTAAAAAAGAATAGAAATATTTGTACTTTTTATAAGTAAGTGTGCATTTATTGAAAAGATTTGATATTCATACTATGTATTTTAATGAAGCCAACAAAGACAAAAATTAGCCTTACACTTTATCAGGACATCCTAAGCGGAACAAGCGGCATAGTTGATGTTCTGTGGTGTGCAGCCCTGTGTCCGCTCGTCGAAGTAATATTTCGTTGGGCATTGTCCAATGTTGGCAGTGGTACTGTTGGAGCAACGTGCATACGCATTACAATCACCCATCACATTTACGTATTTATTTCCCATGCCCTCGCAACGATCGAGTGAGCATTTTACATTCAGGCGGTCGCGGCATGACCAGGTATCCTTATCGTAGAAGTAGCCAAGTTGGCATTGTTCGTGAAGGGGATCACGATCGGGAGAGCCATCAACTTGTTTGCTACAAACGAAATAGCGGCTGCATGAAGTTTCATCAGCAAAGTATCCAACTAATGGATTGTCCTGCGTGCCACAAACTTTGATCTCTGGTTTTGGTTCCGATGCTGTTGGATGGCAGACAACATCTTCCTTGTTGACACAGCGGCCTATTACATAGTCATAGCCCTTGCCGCTATCGCAATCATAAGCGCCATCAACGCTATCGACACACTTGTGATACTTTGTACAGTCGGCAACATCAGCGAATTCTGTGTTCTCGGAAATGGAACGACAGATGGGACTCTTTGTTTCCTTATTCGGTTTTGGGCACTTGTATTCCTGCTTATAGACACATTCAGCTTTCATTGGATGGAATACCAGGCCACTGGGACAGGCAGAATGTATTTCGGCGCCACCCTGACAGAAAATATATCCATAGCAATTTTCCGGGTCGGCCAAGAAAATACCATCCTCCTTATTCTCACAACGATTGACATCTTCTTTGGTTACATAAGGACAGTCGACATTCTCTTTGTAATCGCAGGTGCCCTTATCTTTGTTGAAATAAAGGCCGACAACGCATGATCCCTCCTCGAAATCGGTAGCCTCATGTGATGACGGGCACTTGATCCAATTGGTGCAGCTATTCGGACGTAAGATAATCGCACCAGGTTTCAACAGTATGCATATCTCTTGGACGGTTAGTGTAGTAGCGGTATTATCAGTGGCGGCAGCGCTTCCTATCAGTGCAGTTGTCAGTAGAACAATAAATTTGGCTGGAGGTGATTGGAAGTGCAGTTGTTGGAAAATTAAAAAAAGATAAAATAGTTTGAAGTAAAGACGATCAGTTCAGTTACTGGCGAAAATATTCAAATGACTATTCTTTTACTGCTGACTTAAAATTTATTCAGATTTGCTGTAAAAGTTTCGCCTTTTCTTAAGATATACGTATGTCAAATAGTCTAGATATTATTATATAATTCCAAAATATTTCTGAAGATGGTCGGAATATGATACTGACTACGACTACAAAATGCCGACATCTTCAACTGCTCTCATTTTCTCTCGTTGTTTGTCAAGTAGATAGTTACAATTATGGTTGGTGGTCACGTGGTTGTGTCGTCCCCAAAATCCGTCGTCAATGTCTATGAAACATCAGAGAGTCTAAAGCATTTAAAGAGATGACAGCAACTAGCTCCACAAAAGTTAATCAATCATTCAAATCGTCTAAACTTACTCTGATTAAATGTCTAATATCATAGTCTGCTGAATATGTTACGAAATGCTAATGGCGAATATTTTCAGAAAACTTTCACTTTCGATGAAAACCCAGAACAACATTATGGGATCGAAATTGTTATGATCGAAAGTGAATGGCAGAATTTTGTTGAAATGAAGAATTGTACTAAAATTTCTCACCGTCAATCATTGTGACTGCTGCTTTGTTATTTCGAATATAGATGGGGTATATCCTTCTCGAGGATCAGTCCAATTATTCTTGAAAAACTTATCACACGAAATTTATTTACTTGATTGCTGAGTAACCTAATACCACAACTGATGGATTTCCCATGAAATGTTCCGCTTTAAATATGCTAAAATTCTTTTTCTGAGTGACTCGAGTACGAGTACCATCACATAAACATCACATTATGTAAAAAGGTAGGTACGTACGGTAGGTAAGTATTGATCAAAAATTTAGAATTAAAAATGTAAATTACATCGATAAAAATTTTTTATCGCAATATTAATGATGTCTCCATGTCGCACTGTGTATCAGGGGGGAAATTAATGTTGTCAACAATGTTGTTCACATTTGTATCAGATGTTATTGATCATTTGCCCCAGCACCCAATCGTCCCTTCTCTTTTACGTCTACACGCTACGTCTGCTTATCTGTCATTACTTTTTTCATTGATATTTTTAAGTCTTGTATTTTTGCAAGACATGCAGCACTCATTACTTAAAACAATCATAATCTATTGATTTCAGAAATGCCAGAACAGCGTTTGACAACTTTTGGCAATTCCAATGAACTGCATGTGGGTAATTCCGGGTAAAATTATCCAAGCATTCAAAATGCCCTGAAATTCGCTGATCCCAAAACACCATCACAAAATATTTTCGGATCATGGTGAACTGCTTGAAATATTAGAAAACTGGAAAGTAATGGAAGATATTTTTTAAAATCAGATTAACGGAAAATATAATTAATTTTCAGCATAATTCAGCGATTCATAATAAAAACAACTGAATCGTATAATAATGATACCAAAAGAGGTTTCAGACAAGGTGACTCCCTATCGTGCGACTTCTTTAACCTTATGCTGGAGAAAATAATTCGAGCTGCGAACATCGACATCTCTGGCACTATCTTCTACAAGAGTGTCATGCTGCTAGCATACGCTGATGATATTGACATCATTGGCAAAAACGCTCGAGCAGTCAGTGCAGCATTCTCCAACCTGGAAAGGGAGTCTCGACGAGTAGGCCTAGTGGTGAACGAGGAAAAAACGGTACGAAATACCTTGTGTCAACAAACAAAGAGTCACGGCGTCTTGGACAAAATGTCACTGTTGACAACTACACTTTTGAAGTCGTGAAGGATTTCGTTTATCTAGGATCCAGCATAAACACCAACAATAATGTCAGCCTTGAGATCAAGCGGAGACTAACTCTTGCCAACAGGTGTTACTACGGGCTCAGTAGGCAATTGAGAAGTAGAGCCCTCTCTCGACCGACGAAAATAACGCTCTTTAAGTCCCTCATTCTTCCCGTCCTAATGTATGGCGCAGAGACGTGGACATTGACCATCAATGATGAGAGGCTGTTAGGAGCGTTCGATAGGAAGATACTCCGTAAGATCTACCGTCCAGTATGCGTGGACGACGTGTATCGAATAAGATGGAACGATGAGCTGTATGAGCTGTACGCCGACACTGACATAGTCAAGCGTATAAAACTCCAGCGGCTTCGCTGGATGGGTCATGTTGAGCGAATGGAAGAAAGCGCTCCGGCTAGGAGGGTGTTTTATTCGAACCACGGTGGAGGAACACGCAGAAGGGGACGTCCTAATCTCCGTTGGAAAGACCAGGTGCAGGGCAACCTGACTGCACTTGGCCTTATCAACTGGCGCCAGCGCGCGCATAGCAGAAGTGACTGGCGGAGCTTTGTGGAGGCGGCCAAGACCGATCATCGGTTGTAGCGCCAGCTAAGTAAGTAAGTAAGAATCGTTAGTAAAGTTTGTTTGGCGAGAGCCAGCGTTAGTTGAACATAAAATGAACACACTTTGAAATTTGCGCATATTTTTTAAAACAGCAATTTTAGCAATGTTTATAAATTTTTTGAAATTTGTTCTTGCCCCAGAACAATGTTTACTTGCTAATCGTGTTATCACTAAAACCGAAGTAGACTTAGAAGTTTAGTTAAATTTGCTTTAGCAGATCCCGAAATATATCGCATTGAAGAAAAAGTTACGTAAAATTATTTGTATCAGTTAGTGGACAATAAAAATTGTTATGAGGTAAAAATTGGGTTCTCGTGTTTTCTCTCGTGACCTAGTGAGAGTAAATTTACAGTCACTGTTACTTTTAACAGGACCAAAGTCGTTGATGAAGAAAAAACAGTAGTCGAAAAAAAATGGATAATAGAGAAACCTGGTAGTTATCACAGTGGCTTAGAAGTCGCTGTATCTGACCGAATATTTAGCTTCGGCTATTCGGCCCAAAAAGCATATTCGGCTTCGGCCGAACAATTCACTTAATTTTCATAAATAGTTGTCAACAAAAAAAATGTTTCTATGATCAATTCAATATTTTGCTCTTTAATAGCAGGAATATGCAAACCGATTTTGAATCAAACATCCGCACTTTGAGTTTCTTGTTGAAGGTGTTTACTTGACAATTCAATATACTTAATTCCCGATCAAGTAGGCAGCAATGCTTGTGCTCAAATCTACCCAAAAAAACTTGTTTAAAATAATAATTTCATTGGTTTTTAAATCAAAACACTTTATTTAATCGAACCAGCAGTTAAACTAAACCAGTTATTCAGAGAGGCCATGAACCACTGAACCGAACCATACTGCAAAATTGTGTTGGTTCACATCTCTGATATTTAAATTTACTTCTAAGTACTTTACAACTCTGGTAAGTAGAGTTGTAAAGTACTTGAGAATTTTCAAGTACGACAGCAGTATTTGTAAATTGATTGTTGGCGGCGTTTTCTTCAGTTAGTTTCTTAAATCTTCGTTATTAATTAAATATGGTGCTTGGACCTGTTTTTAAGCTTCTTGACACAGAGGATAATTCGACATCGGCGCAACACAAGCTTGAATAGTACTTATATTTTGTATTTGGTTACGCCTCAGCACTAGAATAGATTTCTTCCGGTACATATTGTTGTTTCTGGCAAACTTGATAACATTGGCAATTGCTGCCAGGAACAGCGACAAGTGGTAAATTGGTATGGGCACAACGATATGCTGAAACTAGTGGGAACAATTTGTTGTTTAAGGGATTAGTAGCACCGACACATCTTATAAAGTTTCCGCATGTCACCGGACCAACAAAGGCATTATTTTCAATTAAGCGACAAATTGAAATTGCAGCACACGTTTACGTACTACTCAAGACACAATCGTTCGGATCCGGATGGAGAACTTGACTCATCGGGCAAACATAACAATATACCACCTTGCCATTGGAACAAGACATACCATACCATTTAGACCCCTTTAAACCTATTCCCATTTGAAAAGTATGATATAAGTCGTTTCCCAATGAACTCTAAGGAAAAATTCAAAATATCTTTATCTCGAAAACTCGAACCAATAAACCATAAAAACCTTTTTCCAGTGACTTTCCAGTTGCGCCGTGTATTTTTAACAGTGTTTTTAATTAGATTAGATTAATTACTAACTAATATTCGAAAGAGTATTCACATAATTGGGAATTTACTTTTCAAGTTTTTAATCATAAAATTTCTTTAAAAAAATGCCATATTTTTCTTGAGTTTATGTTGATCATCGTATCAAAATTTAATTATTATTGATTTTATCAATACATTATATAAAGCAAATCTTTAAAGAATAAGAAAATCAAACCGAAATTATCTTTCATTGTATTTTATCACTGTAATATTAGTTTCTGAGCTATTTTTGCACGATTTATTACATATTATTTAGAACCGTTTACATATTTTTATGTTTTTCGTTTTTCTTTGTAACAATTATTATTGTAAATTTTTAGTCAATTATCTTTAAGTTTGTGTGACGTCAAGTCAAAGAAACACACGAGAAATCTTAATTCAGAAATTTCCAATCGGCAATTCCATATTCACCAGCCGAAATGGGATTAAATTAGTTACGTTTGACGTTGAGTATTCTGCAGAGTTATCGATTACGCTCTTTGATGCTCTCTTTTAAAAAATGAATCCAGTTTTTTTTTACAGATGTTTCCAATATGACTTTTCCTCCTCTGAGAAAACGTTAAACTTTCTATTTACTTAAAAAAAGCTAACTAGTTTCGCGTGTGAGAAGCAAAAGAGGTGGATGCGGTTTTCGTAAACCCTTAATCTGTTCCGTCACCTAAATGAAATTCCACTGCGCTTTGCATAGTCCAGCTACTGATCATAGCTTCGCTCAACGAAGTGCTCTGATTGAATATAATCTTGATTTATCATTAATTTACTTATTAGGATCTGCATATTCTACCAGAACAGTATCGTCTGTCATTGTGATCCGTAGGATCTCATCGTAGAAAACGTTTCAAAGGTCTGGTCTGTGAAACTCGTTCCCCTTAACACAAATACCATATTTTCCTTTACCAAATCAATTTAATTTTGATAAAAATAAATAATTTAAATTTTTTAGAACATATTATTAATTATCAAGATATGTTTTTATAATTAAACTTAACGAATACGCTTTGTTTTATATATAATTAGAAAAAGTTTTTATTGAGGAAAATCAATTTTCAGACATGGTATTCTCAGAAACGGTCTCAGGCTATTATTTCCAATTTCATTCTTTAAAAGCAAATAATTATAAAATATGTTTCTTAACAAGTTTTACCGCAACAGTTAATAAATATAAGTACTTTCCCCCTTCCCTTCTTTTTAACAAGTATGTAACAATTAATCTATTTAGTTTCTAGTGTTGATGTGTGTTCGATCACAATTGAATAAATTGTGATTGCGCGGAATTTTTCCCATTCTGAATTGCTTTACGATCACAATAAACATACTCGTAACGATCGCGAAGCCATTGAAAACGGTGATCACGCCTCACTGACTGCTTCAAAGACAACGATTGTGATAAATAGTATAACTTCTTTTTCAAACACAGGGTTTGAGTGGTATACATTCTGTCAAAAATGTACCAGGAATTGATCAATAAGTAATACTCGTACACAAAATATTCATTATTCATTCAAATTTATTGTATCGCCTTCAAAGTAGTCGCCCTTCCGAAATAATATGTACACTTATACTTATGCCAACGAATAATCCAATCATCAAAGCATTTTTCAGATGCATTTTTCGGAATCGACTTAAGTTCTAGCCACGAATTCTCGACTGAAAATGTGTGCCTCGAAGTGGCAATTTGATCTTTGGAAAAACAAAAAAGTCAGCCGGAGCCATATCAGGTTAATACGGTGGTTGTTTGATGATATTTGTTGAGCTGTTTGGCCAGAAATTCGTTCACAATAATAGCTGCGTGCGATGGCGCATTGTCGTCGTGCCAAATCCATGAAATTTCTTTCCACAAACTTAACCCTTTCTCTCAAACGCATAGCCGCATAACGCCCATATAATATTCTTTATTTATCGTCTGGTTTTCTGGGAAGAATTCCGAGAACACCGCGATAATCAAAGAAAACAATAAACTTTACCGACCAGCACGAGGAAAAACTTCCACCACATCTCGACCGCTTTTGAATGCACTGTACCACTCATATGCACGTGTTTTGGATAAAGTCGATTCACTGTAAGCCTTCTGTAATATTTTCAGCGATTCGGCACCCAAAATTACATTTGCAATACAAAATTTGGGAGACAAATTCTTTGTTTGACATTTTTATTCATTGCTAAAATCGCAAAACACACTCGAGATGAACTGGCCTCACGTCAAGATAGTAGAGCGAAGTGGGAAACTAGGAATGAAGGGGATGGGTATTAATTTTTTTTTCGAATTTTTAGATTTGGGATGGGACTTAAAATCGAAATATGTACTATATCGATCATGTATCCACTCACATCACGAAAATTTCAAGGCAATAATTATTTGACGTCATCGATTCAAGTGTGATGCTTGACGTCGAATGATTTGACCAGTTAGACCATTCAGTGGCATCACACATGTTTCCCTATTATATTTTACGCGTTGAACACAATTTTTACGCCACCAAGCCGCTAATTCTGTGCTTATTCTTTGGCGTTTTATTTGCATTTGTATTATTTTGTGCCATTTTCGTTTTACGACTCGGTGAAAAGAGAACATCAGAACATCAAGCGATGTAAATTGCATCTTGGTAGCTGTGAAAGGGCTAAGGGCCCCACAACACTCATTCAAAAGCAACGAATCTTTCATTCACTCATATTTCCGCTAGATGGCGCAGTATATTTCTGCTGAATAGTTGTCAATATAAATAGCTTTCATATACAAATGCTAGATGGCGTTGATAGATATCAATCTCTATCGAATATATCTACCGGAAATTTCACTTGAGTACGACATTTGAAACATAAACGTCTAAATAGAAGCACCTGCCTGTCAATGTACACCCATCACTCGATTTACGCGGTTGAAACATTTCACGTTTTTCAATTCCCTCGTTGGTGGCAAACAAATACATTTTTCTAATATTCGCATACATAAGTTGTCGCTACCAATTGATAATTTACATAACAAAATAGGTAAAAATTAAAAAAAAAAAAAAAAACAGTAAAACTTTTTTTAATGCATAAAATGATAGCAAGGTTAAATCAGTTGAATTTTTTGTTGCGGCTTTATATTGTATCAAATTAATACATCAACGACAGATTCGATAGTCAAAATGAATAGCAGCGGGACGGAACAGAGTAAATTAGAACTACGTTTGAACGATAACAGGCAGTACTTATGCATTGGCAGCAATTGTGGTACCACAATGGTTCGTTCTGTCCCTGGACAGCCACTCAAACCAAATCAAAACGGCTTCTACACCGTTTACATGATTTGGGAATCTCTCAGTTCATATTGTGGCAAATTTTGCGTAAATATCTTGCCCTACACCCTTTCAAGTTTAAATGAACACAAGAAGTGAAGAAGAAGTCTCGTGATCATTTGAAGTGCCGAAACTTTTCCGATTGGGCTCTGCAGAAGTTTGAAAAAAATCCTGAATTTCATCGAAAAATCATCTTCAGCGATGAACCTCATTTTTGGCGATTTAACACCATTGGATTTCTTTTTATGGGGCTACGTTAAGTCGTTGGATTCCAGCCGATATGCGTGGATTGGTGATGGAAAACTGGCTCCAAAGAATCGACCATTGCAAACGTGCTCGCTGTGGTCATATGAGCGAGATCGAATTCCATACATAAATGTAACACGTGTAGTACATCTGCAATAAATTTAAACCCGATATCTCAATTTTTCTGCGTTTCATTTCAATACAAAATAGTTTTGTCCCTATTAAAAATTCCATCATTTGAAGGACAGATCAGAATTGCCAAAATTGAAGGTTAAGCGTGGCGGGGTATACGATATCCTACATTTCAATGCTAAATGCTGGATATAAAAATAGTTGATAGTGATACGCTGCACAGTCTCTGTGTGCCGGTAGTAACAATAGTTTGTTACGCCCAAAACATTTAAATTGCTACTTAAAACCCCTTGATTATAAGTATTTTGTAAAACTAAGCACCTGTAGATATGGTTAATAGCACCCCGACCTCAGCTCACACACAACTTCTCAGTAGGTGGCCAAGGCTAACTCGTACCCTGATGAGTTAAACGTGAACATGTCAAACGGAAATTTTGACTTTGACCAAATTATACGATTTTTTATTTGCATCTCATCGACCTGGAGAGTATGTGTTTGAATTTACAAAATTGATAAATCGGCGTGTCGAATCGCTTTAATCCAAACGCCATTTTTGAGCATTTATGGTAAACTGAGCATGAAGTAGACATGGGCAAACCCAATTACAAACATTTTTAGTTACAATTACATATAATTGACCGGTCCCCAATTGCAAATATAACATTTGGAATTTGAACTAAGTATTTGTTATTTTAAGTGTGGCAACTATAATGTCATTCGTATTATGACGGAAAATTAGATTTATATTTGCGGCTAACGGAATATATACGGTCGATATATGCGCGTCTGAACAACTTTGGGAAATACTAAAAATTTAATTGCAAAATGGTAAATCTTCTACCGAAAGGATAAGAAAATTACGTTCAAAATTCGGTAGCACAGAAGCGCTTTTCGCCGTGTTCGTGAAACTGTACCTTTACTGAATAAAACAACACGTTTTCGTACTCCTATAGTGCGCACAACCGTTGCTCCGTTGCTGCCGTTGCTCAGAATGTGCAAGAAGAACCAACCACATCAACTCGCCATCATTCTTAGGAATTGAACATTTTACACACTTCTTGGTTGGGAATTTTGCATATAGACCTCGGTATGAAGCCGTACAAATTTCAATTGGTACAACGCAATGTTTTCGGTTCGCTTATTGGTCTCTGGTACGCTTGGAAGACGATGAGCTTTTTTACCGAAAAATCATATTTTCTTCCGAAGCTCACTTGGACCTCGGTGGTTACGTTAATTGTAAATAATCTTGAGCTCAGAAAATCCATGAGCAATTGTTGAGAAGCTAATGCACCCGCAACGAGGAACTGTTTAGTGAAGTTTTTGAACCAGCGGTATCATTAAACCATTTTCTTAGAAAATGAGGAATACTGATTATTTATGGCCTATTTTAGAAGATATGGACTTATGGAAGTTTGAAAATCACGCTATTATCCGTTTTGGTGATATATATTGGCCACCACGAATTTGCGTTTTGACTGCATTGGACTATTATTTGTGGAGAGCCGGGCAACGATTGAGGCTCTTAAGGACGAAATTGGAGCAGCCCTCGGTCAAATACAGCTCTGTACAGTCGAAAATGTACTGAAAAATTGGATTGTTAGTATGGGCTACTGCAAGGCCAGCCGCGGAAGCCATTTGAATGAAATATTGTTCCACAATTAACAGGATACTTTCGATTAATAAAAACCACATTGAAAATAAATTATTCGTTTCTTATTTACATCAAACTCAAATTGCAAATTATAACTGCTCCACCCTGTGTTTTTTGGCTGGTTTTTCTGATAGTAGACTAACTAAGTGGCGTTTTTAGTAATATAATTCTCAAGCGACGTTATCACTCTTTGGTTGAAAATTTCAATAACGTGTGCTGTGCTTCCCTCCCCACTTGCTTCTATAAAGAAAAAAATTTAAAAAAAGCTATGAACCCGTAGCGACACCAGTCCAGTTCTCAGTGTTTAACATTTCACTCTAGTAGGCAAAGGATTTTTCAAAGCAAGATTTTATTGCAGGTAAATTTTGCCAAATTTCAACGATGTTAGTTTTAGTAATAATATTGTGGAATTGGCTACGGAGGTAAACATGATGTTTTATCGTCTGCCAGATATTCTCTATCTCGATTTAAGTACAGAGAATTAATTGCCAGGTCTAGGGAAATGTGTGAATTTTTCGCATAAAATTTAATTTTTCAAGGATTTAATCCTTTGCTACACGGTGCGCTGTCATGCATAAAAAATAAAAGGAATCAGCTTATACTTTCGACGTCACATAAGGCAAAACCATTCTTCAAAAGCCCAAACTATATATTGGTCTTGCCTTATTGTTCACTCTAGAAAATAAAGCGTACTAGCTGAGCTGATTGCTCCCGAAGCCATAATAAAGATGAGTGTTTTATCGGCTGCTAAATGCAGCTTTCAAAGATATTTTCAGAAGGCATGAAGAATACATTCATCCGCAAAATAAGTCTGAGCAGAAACAGAAATAGAGAGGCTAGAAAAACCAGATGACACCTTGCTACAATTAAAATACAAGAGGTTACGTTGTTATTTACTTTTATGAGCCTTAGAAAGCATTAACGCAACTGAGGACAGGGTCAACCACGATATTAGAGCGAGAATTGAAAAGGCCAATGGTGTATTCTTTCAACTGCGCACCCTTTGAAGCAGAGAAAATGCAGATATAAAAGACTTTTCACTTCGGTTCTGTGTAGCGTTTACACGATTCAGTGAACATCAAACACGACAGATACATCTTATGAGCAATAAAGCTCAAAGCGATGCTTCGTTTATGATTTAAAGGTGCTTGCCATTAACTAATTTTCGTTTTCTCATTCGAATAGGAGGTGTAATGAAGATGTCTTCACAAGTTAAGTAATTACAGCAAATAATCTCTTACCTAGGTATTAAAAAATCGTAAATGCCAAAATGGAAAATTATCATCAACCGATCACAGTTTCTAAATCATATCACAGATTCTATTTCGTTGATTTTTTGCGTGCCGACTAAGAAAGTTTTAGGATTTAAGAACTTGGAAAATGTTCACTAGTTTTCAAGAACCCTGAACTCCCGTTGTATCTAATTGAATTTAACACTATGTAGATTGTTGGAAGACTTAAGAAAAAAAAGAATAAAAACAAATTAATTGTTGTAATAAAATCTCTCAAGGACATAAGATCCTTCAATGATATGTGTTTATCATCTCTCTCTTTACTTAACTTTAGTATTTTGAAGGCTTATGAATATGTGTTAAACACTGAGAACTGAACTGGTGTCGCTACGGGTTCATAGTTTTTATTTTCGTACATTTACAAAAGTCTTCTTTATCATAAGAGAGATAAGAAGACCAGACCATATTACATATTGTATAAATAAATATTCTGAAAACAATTTGCATCCGGTAGACGTTGTGAAAATACTAATACCAATAATCATATTTAGCAGGATTGACGGAAAATAATTTGTTTTTGTAGTATGTAGAAATCACTAACCACAAACTCTGCTGAACGAATGAATAAGGATGGAAAGAAGTTTGGAATGTTTACTAGTTTTAATCCGCGCAGCGTGCATTTAGAAAGGTTTTTGGATTTAAAATTTCGGTTTAATCTTTTAATTGTCTTTCTATTTTATGCATAGTTAAGATTAACACATCTACCTGGAGATATACCATTTACTTCGTTGTGTAGTTACCCAGAATAATTGTAAGGTGCAAAACAATGAGCTCGAACTGAAAGCAATCCTTGCGCAAAGGGTGGTCCAACTAACATTTGGAATTCGAACTGCTGGTTTACTTTGAGTTTGGCAACTCTATGGTAATGTCTGTAATGTAATGGCAAAAAATCAGTTTTATATTTACGGCTAACGAAATGGGTCGATGGGGGGCCTGGGGCGTAGGGCACAAGGTAAAGTTCGTGACAGTCGCAGGTGCGTCCATGGTCGATCCTTGCGCTTCTACGTTTCAAGTCGACACACAGCCTCCTCGTGGCGTCCCCTGGATAGCGATCTGACAACCGTCAGTGAGTTAACTAATGTGTGCGGCGGGCTTCTCCATGGCCTTGAATGAATGGTTGTGCGTCGGGCTTGGAACCCACCACGTTAAAATACCCACCAATGAATCCTCCAAATAAGCCTCGGATAATGAACCCCTCTAATCGACTTCGCCGCGGCACGAAACATGACAGTTAGTAGCACCAGATTCCAACATAAAGATATCCATAAGTCTACTTGGCTGTCCCCTGATCAAAACACACGAAACCAGATTGATCACGTTGTGATCGACGGAAGACACGCTTCCAATGTACTAGACGTACGCACAATACGTGGTGCAAACATCGACTCAGACCACTACGTGGTTGCAGCCAAGGTCTGCACACGTATATGTGTAGCAAATCGCGTGCGGAAACGAAAAGAGATGAAGAAAGACGCGAGTTCAATGATATCGAAATGTTGCGGGACAGGAACGAGGTCCGAAAATTCTTTGAAAGAATAAGACGCCTGACTATTGGTTTGAAGACCGGGGCCTCTTCCTGCAAGGATGAAGACGGAAATCTGGTGACAGATATCCAGGGCATAATGAGATTATGGAGGGAGCACTTTTCGCAGCTGCTTAATGGCGAAGACGGCAATAATCCCGCCACTGCGGAACCCACTCCGGAAACCCCAATCACTGACGGCGTTGAAGTACCGCCGCCTGACTATGAGGAGGTCTTAACAGCCATTGCTCGGCTGAAAAACAATAAGGCTGCAGGTGCAGATGGCCTGCCTGCTGAGTTGTTTAAGACCGGCGAAGAGCTCAAAAAACGCATGCATGAGCTTCTATGCAGAATATGGTCAGATGAAAGCATGCCAAGTACTCTGCCCAATCCATAAGAAAGGTGATTCCACGATCTGCGCCAACTACCGTGGGATAAGCCTTCTAAGAATCTCAGCGTACTCTGCCCAATCCATAAGAAAGGTGAATCCACGATCTGCGCCAACTACCGTCGGATAAGCCTTCTTAATATTGCATATAAGGTTCTATCGAGCGTACTGTGCGAAAGACTGAAGCCCATCGTCAACAAACTGATAGGACCTTATCAGTGTGGCCTCAGGCCTGGTAAATCCACCATCGACCAGATATTCACACTACGCCAAATCCTGGAAAAGACCCGAGAAAAACAGATCGACACCCATCATCTATTTGTCGGTTATAAAGCCGCCTTCGACAGCACGATTAGGGATCACTTGTACGCCGCAATGTCTGATTTTGGTATCCCTGCAAAGCTTATTCGTCTTTGCAAAATGACACTGACCAACACCACCAGCGCAGTGAAAATTGGGACAGCCCTCTCCGCACCATTTGATACCAAAAGAGGTTTCAGACAAGGTGACTCCCTATCGTGCGACTTCTTTAACCTTATGCTGGAGAAAATAATTCGAGCTGCGAACATCGACATCTCTGGCACTATCTTCTACAAGAGTGTCATGCTGCTAGCATACGCTGATGATATTGACATCATTGGCAAAAACGCTCGAGCAGTCAGTGCAGCATTCTTCAACCTGGAAAGGGAGTCTCGTCGAGTGGGTCTAGTGGTGAACGAGGACAAAACGAAATACCTTGTGTCAACAAACAAAGAGTAACGGCAACGGCGTCTTGGACAAAATGTCACTGTTGACAACTACACTTTTGAAGTCGTCAAGGATTTCGTTTATCTAGGATCCAGCATAAACACCAACAATAATGTCAGCCTTGAGATCAAGCGGAGACTAACTCTTGCCAACAGGTGTTACTACGGGCTCAGTAGGCAATTGAGAAGTAGAGCCCTCTCTCGACCGAGGAAAATAACGCTCTATAAGTCCCTCATCCTTCCCGTTCTACTGTATGGCGCAGAGACGTGGACATTGACCATCAATGATGAGAGGCTGTTAGGAGCGTTCGAGAGGAAGATACTCCGTAAGATCTACCGTCCAGTATGCGTGGACGACGTGTATCGAATAAGATGGAACGATGAGCTGTATGAGCTGTACGCCGACACTGACATAGTCAAGCGTATAAAACTCCAGCGGCTTCGCTGGATGGGTCATGTTGAGCGAATGGAAGAAAGCGCTCCGGCTAGGAGGGTGTTTTATTCGAACCACGGTGGAGGAACACGCAGAAGGGGACGTCCTAATCTCCGTTGGAAAGACCAGGTGCAGGGCGACCTGACTGCACTTAGCCTTATCAACTGGCGCCAGCGCGCGCATAGCAGAAGTGACTGGCGGAGCTTTGTGGAGGCGGCCAAGACCGATCATCGGTTGTAGCGCCAGCTAAGTAAGTAAGTAAGAAATGGGTCGATATATGGTACGCTTGAACCACGTTCGGAAATACTAAAGATTTACTTTCTAAAAATGGTGAATCTTCTACCGAAATTGTTAGAAAATTACGTTCAAAATTCAATAGAAGAGAAGTTGCGTGAACTTGTGGATTAATTTGTGAAACGAGTGCGTGAAGCTGTATTTTTATTGTAGTACGTTCTCGCATCTGGAGCTCAGAAAATCCTTGCGCGATTGTTGAGAAGCCAGAACTGTTTGATGTGGTTTTTGGGCCGGGGCGTCGGTATCATTGAGCCATTATTCTTTGAAAAAGTAGGAATGAAGATGCGTTACACTGAATGCATAATGTTAACTGATTATTTGTGACCTATTTTAGATGATATGGAGTAAGACAATATGCGTCACACAAGCCGTGAAAATTGATCTTTCGCCTGGCAAGTTTGAAAATCGCATTATTAACAGTTTTGGTGATGTTCATTGACCGCCACCCAGTAACGATTTGACTCCGTTGGACTATCATTTGTGTGGAAGCCGTTAAACAGAAGTGGTTACACTAACCATCCAGCAACGAGGCTCATAAGGACGAAATTGGTGCAGCGCTCGGTCAAGTACAGCTACATATTCTATAGTCGAAAATGTACTGAAAAATTGAGTTGATCGTATGAACTCGGCGGAGGAAAGTCATTTGAATGAAATAGTGTTCCACAATTAATCGGATACTTTCGAGTAATAAAAACCGCATTGAAAATAAATTATTCGTTTCTTATTTACTTTACTTTACTTTTAATGGCACAACAGCCCATGGAGGGCCTAGGCCGAGCTTTTCGCATCCACTCATGTTGTGCGTGTTATATTTGTACATGAATGGAAGCGACCTAGAGTTTAATGCCGAATCCGAACGGCGAAGTGAAAAGCTTTTCATAGGCAATATTTACTCTTGTAGGTTTGCCATTGCCTGCCAAGAGGTGCTGCCGTGTAGAAAATTATTTTTTCTACTTATTGATTTTGCCTGTGCCGAGATTCGAACCCCGGACACTCTGCGTAGCAGTCCAACGCACTACCACTACGCCACAGCAACCACTTAATTCTTATTAACACCAAAATCTAATTCTAAATGATCTATGGTCCACCCTGTATGTGTGATAAGGGTTATTTTTCTGTTGGTGGCGAGGTAGCCACTCACTTTATCTACATTTGAATTGTTGATTGTTTGAAAAACGTTACCCTTTTTTTTGTAAAGATCGAAAATGTTTGTGCACACTTAGGAATAATTTCGAATTCTGCGATGCCGGTAATCTCAGGAGTAAGATCATAAGATCTCGGTATTGGTGCTTCTTACTTTCAGTCGGATCCGACGACTTTAAATGCGATCTTGAATTTTAAGTTGTTGAGCACACATGCGATCTCGAAAACCTCCATAACATTATGAAACAGACTCAATTTATCTCATATTTTGGCTAAAATTGGTCTAGTGTGCAGTTTGAATTGGTAAGGAATAAGAGTAAGGGTATTGCCTTTGAAAAAGGGTAAAGATCAAAATGTATCTAAATTTGAATTTCTATCGGTGCATTTAACGTGGAACTTGTGTTTATTAAAAAAAAATACCTGGAAAAAAGGGCAAATAAAAATTATGTATGGCCAAATAAGTGTATTCCTCAAAATTCTGTGTTTAAAAACGAAAATCTCCTTGGATAGTAAATTATGTGAATTTAAACAACAAAAGTGTAACATCATTTGATTACATTTATTACATAGAGCATTGGTCTTCAACCTGTGCTCCTTGGAGCCTCGGAGCTCCACCAATTTTTCCAATGGGCTTCGCGTGAATATGGTCTATTCACTAAAAGTGTGAGTTAATTTCAAAATTATTGTCTTACATATTGACGAGTATGTAAGTATGCAGAATACAAATAAGTAGAGAAAATTATCCTGAAATGCCGGGGTTTCAATGACATTTGCATTGTTTTGTGTGTGATACATTCACAGAAGAAACAGACAAACCGAATGCATATAAGTATGGTCTTTGTATTTATAATTCGAGGATAGGAGCAGAAATTAGAATCCTAACAAATGTATAGCTCTATTAATTGTGTGCAAGGTCTTTAAGTAAGTAAGTATGAGCATATACTGCACTTGCAGCACATGTGCATTCATACCTTCATATTGCCGAGTATGTATGTATGTACATAGTAGTACATAACTAGAGAAAACTAATGAAATGCATTAAAAGTTTGTCTAGACAAACTGCAAAATAACACTGGACATAAAGAACAACCCTTTCCATTGAACACTCAAAAAAAAAAAAAAATAAAACAAAAATTAAGAAATAAATATTTGTTTATTTTTAACATCATTTTAATTACAAAGAGTCTTTAGTTAATTCGCAAACAGATGCTACCAGAACCTAGAATGCATTACAATTTTTAATTAAAAAAAAGTAAACACTAAATTAGGTTTTTTACTGAACAAGCAAATCACAAGTTCGAAATGGGAAATTTATTTACTCGTACTGTGAGTTTTAACATTGAGCGCTGCTGTTTTCGTATGACTTTCTTCCTTTTTTGCTTCCATAGTCATTTCCGTTGCTCAGCTTGGAGGTCGATTGGCACTGTGCCGCTGATCACTAGTACGCATAGACTATCCAAACGGCTGCAGATAGCTCAATTCGGCAGCCCACAATTCATATTTATACTTACCTATATAGAAGGATGGAGTTTGTTGTAGACATCAGCCACTTCCTGCTGCTGTACGCCGATGTTAGCCAATATATTTCCTGCTTTGGTTGCTGCATATTTTATCTGGGCCCAATATAATTAAATAATGTGTTAGTAATATGTAGTATGGATTACTTTTAACAAACGTTAAGCAACATTAAATTAGTATTTGCCTTACTTTTTAAAAATTTTCTTTTACTTGACACTGACTACATTCCCATGCATTAATTGTATAAAAAACAATCTCTTTTCCTCACATTTCTAGATAATTATCAATGAGTTATATGAAGGATACCCAAATGTTTTATGCGATAGAAATACATCTGTAGTACCCACAGTTACGAGTATGTATACATAGTATATAAGTACATATGGTACATACAATACATACTTATTTACTTCTCACACCAATGCTGTTTATACATACTCGTACATATTTATATATGTATTAAACAATAAACTCTTTTCATGTAGTCATCAGCAGCACCGCAATAGAAAACGTAGTTAATAAATAGAAGAGTTTTATGAATGGAAATTGGTCATACCGGAAGTACGCGTATGCAGGCAGTCAGCCAGCCATGATCATAAATGAGTCAGCCAAAGCAAATACTATCAATCAACATCAACCACCACTTTACGATCGATAGACAATAGCCGCTGATGCTCGTCCATCGGCAGCACCAATAAAGCGACCACATTTTTACTTTGAAATAATTTCCCTAAATAAAATTTTAGTTAATCAATACTTATGATCAATATTTCGGAATTACAAGGTCTTTTAAATATCTGACTTTTTTTCCTATGTCTTCAATGCAATGAGTTAATTTTTTCTCGACATTCTTGGCTATTTATCATCGTAACCCAAAAATGTTCTCTCATGTACTCATTCGTGCTCGCCACTGTATGTCAATAAAACGCTGAAGCTATGATGGCATGTCTCGCATTCTCGCTAATTCTTTCATTGTTTATTTTAACCGAAATTATAGAAAAAATATTAAAAGACCAACATTACCTCCGAAAACAAAACTCAAGTGTCAAATAGAGGCACACAAAATCGTCAAATGAGTTGAGTGGATGCATATGGAAAGGAGAATAATTCCTAAAAACTATTGTATTGCATTGGGAAATTAATTGGAAAAACTTTAGATAGAATAAAATGTTAACTAAATAAATAATATGCCAAAGTAGAGATTCTCTCGTTTTTTTTATTAAAAATAATTTTAATTTTCCACAAATTAGGTTTGTTTAAAAAAAAAAATTGACAAGCCGAATTATATTAAATTGAAAATAAATATTTTTCTTAAGTCCCTATTCATATTTTGCACTAAACACGGGGAAAAAATTTAACAATTTTAAGAAAAGAAAACAATAGCTTTCCCTAATCAAATATTTACTTTGGATTTTTGCAATTGCCAGGAACTCCTCATCGTCATTGTAATTTTTTACTCATTTTCGTTTTGCTTATTTGACTCATTTGAACACCTCCATACTACTGACTCTACTGTCTGCCAGCACATTAATTTTTATTGGCATGACAAAGTGTGTCCTTGTCCTCTTTCAATTTTACACTTGAAACAATATTTTCATAATTTTTATCACTTGGGGTTTCATACATTGTTATGCATTTTTTGCGAAATAATTTTTATTTTTATAAATTTCTGGTAGGTGCGTATGTAAACAGTAACTTTTTAAAGAGATTTAATCCTGATTATCCTTTTGACTGTAAAAAATTGCATCTTTTTAATGTGGTTTTTTTTATTGACCATGGCAATTTTTTTCATTTTTATTTTGGCTGATGAGGTGCAAATTCTCGTTGGGTTTGAGCTGCATTGTTATAGTTTTCCACCTCAATTCTAGGACAATGATGCTCTTTTGCAGAACTTTTGACTTTATCGGATTTCAATTTGCGCACACAAATGATACACACAATTGCTGAAATAATTGGATTGTTCATAATAATATGCGTATTTATATTCTAGGATTTCTTCCTGCCGTTTAAGATTATCCAGCCAAAGATTGATATTAATACTACGGAGATAAATATGGTAGCCTTTTTTATTGGTACATATAATAGAAAGGTTTGCTTGTACCTAAATATATTACCCCACAAATGTTCAAGTTAATTTTTTTACTAAATGCTTGGGTAATATTGGAGTACATGGGTAACCTTACATTGAAGAGGTTTGCCGGAAAAAATCATTGCTATAATAAAATTTAAATACTCGTGCAACGTAAACAGGCTCCTAAGTAATATTTGCCGAATCTTTTGATCTAATACCACAATAACAAACGAGGAGCTACTCCAACGATGGATAAGATGAAGCCACTGGGCAACTCAATCAGCAGACAGAAGCGGATAGGCCACACTCACACACACACAAGGAAAGTCACACTGCGAGGAAAGTCATGAAGTAAAACACGTTAGATGGCAGCAGACGGCCACCAGGTAGACCTCGTGAGTCCAAGAGACGAAAGATCGACTGAGAGTCCAGTTTTAGTTTCAATTTGTAGTGGTTCTGATAGTGTAGTGTAATTTTTAGTAAATATTTACTAGACAATGGAAGAAGAGAAGGATGAAGTTTTAGATTTCTTACATGGAAATTTTTATTTTCTAATCTGATTTACTTAGTATAATTTTTTGGGGGATATCACGATTGTGATGAGTTTCAAAAAATTTACGTATTGTAATTAAGTAATAATTTGTAAAAATAGAATTTCAAATTTTTATGACATATACACACATAAATTCCCCAAGTCAATTCAAGAGATTACGGAAAAGAGGATTTTTGTTTTTCCTAAAATATATTTTTGGCTCATGAGCAACGATCAAATGTATGTAAGTATATGGGAAAGGGCTGTTTAACCCCTTTTTGATCATATAAGGGGTACCTGTCGATCGGAAAAAATAACTTCGAATTATTATTTGTAAGCTTTAATGTTGGCAAAAGTAGCCAAAAGAAAAAAGTTCCCGTCTAAAAAACGATTTTAGAGGGTTTTTCAAAATATTCCACCTTACAAATGTGTTTTGATAGAACCAAAATAGTTTTGAAAACATCAAAAAATTAATCGGGGTTCATTTTATGAAGGGTGAAGCCATAGATTTCTTGTATGGAGCGTGAAGCGCTTTAAAGGGGCGTCCAGATGGTTGAGTATACTCGAAGACATTTACGATGAGCAAATTGGCTTTCTGTTCACACGGTGAAGACTTCTGGGAGACAGTGATAGCATGTCTTCGAACCGTTGGGGAAAATCAAAATTTTTTATTTCTATCAAGTTGCAGGAAGACCTACATTTTTCGCGTGCGCACGATGAGATTAATCGTAAGACGACCTGTGGTCTTCGAGCATGTTCCACCGTCTGAAACGGCCCCTAATGGTCACACCTATGAATACCTATGAATATTAAATTTGAATTTTGATTATTTTTAAGTTGAATTGTTTGCTTACTCTTGTAGAAATGAAGTAAGATTTTCCATTGACAACACTGGGCCTTTTTTATTCATTTATTTAATTATTTAATTAGGGTAATTACACCTCGATTTCATGACCTTTAAAAGTCAACTATTTATAGTATGAAATACAAACAAGAAGATCACTTAAAAGGAAGATTATCTTAAATTCCCTGATAGGAAAAAGGTACGGAAAAAGATTAGGATTGTGCCATGCCACGACACCAAAGGAGCTTTAAAAATCAATAAATGTTTGCCTGCACCAAACTTGAGTTAACCGTGGTGAATAACTGAAAGTAGCATGCGAGTGTGAAAGACCAAGAGAGAGCAAGAGAGATGAAATTTGCTATGGTGTCGCCACAACAATATAATTGTATATGTGAGAAAATTAAAGAGGGAGTGTCATCGTATCTCGGAGTCAACGAGCAACGCCTAGCATTAAATGTAGAGGGGTGCGTGTGAGCGCACTCATTGGTAAAAATGCATGCATATTCATAAGATACAAAAAAAAAAAACCAATACATAGAAATGTGTAAATTTTGTGTTGGTGCGGCACGAATACAAATGTAATTCACATAGAAGCAAACTCTCGCAGATGGGCTCAAAAGCGGTGAGCATGTGGTGTGCAATGGTATTGTTGTTGTTTTAACATATTTTTTGCGAGGTAGGTAGTAGATAGAGATTGTGACTGAGAGAGAGAGAGACAGAGAGAGAGAGAAAAAGAGAGAGCGAAAGGGAGAGTATCGGAGTATTTACACATCCGAGTATGTATGTACATAAGTATGTGGTACTCCACCCAGCAAAAAAGGGAACTGGTAATTAACCGGTCAGATAACCGTTGTTAAAGTTATTTATATATATATAAATTATAAATTTATATAAAGGAATAGTCAAACCCCGGTGATTATTTTTGGAAAAATTATTTTTTACGTGACGAATTAAGCAAATAAGAAGAAAAGTTGTTCCAATCAATACATGAACTCCGTGGAATCCTGTTGCTATTTAAAATGTAGACCCATAAACAGCATCTGCAATTGTAAATGGACCTTGAATATATTCATAAGCTTGCATCAAGAAAAAAGTAACCAGTAATGTCCTATCTGTGTGACTTTCCATCCATTTTTCACCAATGCTTTGTTCCTATCAAAGGAATAATATAGTTGTCTCTCTAAGACTAAGCTAGTGCTTTTCAAATGCCCAGTTTTAAGGATGTTGCCAAATTAAAAAAAATAATAGCCCGAAAAACAGCACTGCCAGATTTAATTAATGTATTTTAATTAATGTATCTTTAATTTTTGTATTTTGTTTCCATTTTTTGTTTTTATTAATATAAGCAGCAGTCATCAGAGTTTTTTTTGTTTGTTTTTTCGATAAATAAATTAAGAAAAATACTTATGTACATACTTATAACTAACTATCTCACTCTTATATATAGAGTGTATTTCCAATGTATTGGTGTTTTTACAAATTTTATAGTGTGCGTGCGGCCGGTTAGCGATTTTTTGCTGGGCAGCTATACCCTTATCAACTTCACTTTATGTAAATATGTAGGATCTTCTTTTACGCCTTTTCATTTTTCTCACCCGAAAAAGGATATTTTTAAATTATTATTTTTGCAGCTTAAATCTTTCTATCGATTTTGCTTTGTGCTCTTGTGAGAGTGTGCAGTCAAAATATGTAAGTACATACCTACTCCTACTCCCTTTCTGCAATTAAAATAAATATTGTTTTTAGATTATGGGCAAAAAAAAAAAAAAATTTTAAATGTGAATGAAATTAATTTGTCACACTTTTGCTAAGAAGAATTGTGTGCCCATATGTCGACTGCTTGTCTGTGTGTCTGGTGTGGACGCTGCGTGCACTCTGCCGCGCCTCAATCAAAGTGGCATACATGTGACAATCTGCGCAATTTTTCTCTTTTTTAATTTATTCGTTTTTCTTTTGCAAATATGATAATTAAAGTTTTTCATATGCTTCTTTAATTTTTTTTTTTTGTTTACTCAATCTTAACTTTAAGTGTAACGAACCTAAAGTGTCACTTTGCGCCACATTGCAAAATGTCAACGTTCTTTGCCATGCTTGAAAATGCGCTACACGCAAATTGAGCATGGAAAATCACACTCCAGCGCATACATAGTATTTGACGCTATTTCCGAGAGTTTTTTTTTTAGTGTTTATGTTATTATTTGTTAAATGTTTTTCTTTCTATTTTTAAATATATAATTAGTTTTTTACTGCGGTTGGTTTTCAAGCGATTGATGTCACATTAACAAAATAATAAATTTAATGCTTAATTAATTCATATATTAGTTTTTATAGAACATGGCAATTAATTATCTATACTTCATGTGACTTTTATTTTTTCAATAAATTATTTGGTTTTGTTTTTTTTTTGTATAAATTTTTTGACGGCATTTAAACTAAAATAATAAAATGTAGTTATGTGATTTTTAATTTAAATTTCATGAATGTTCTAAATGATAAATAGATCGATATAAGAAATGTAATAGTGAATCCAATTCTATGGTTTTTTTTTGATTGCCTCCTCCCAATGAGTTAAATAAAAATTCGTCTCAGCTATGAAAAATCCCTATTCAGTGTGAAAGTACAAGGTTAGCAGAGTAAAACCCCAAAAGAATTAGGGGAAGCCAACATGGAACGCGTCATTGATGAGATTCCGACGTCAATGATGAGCCGCGGGCGACATTTAAGTGAAATTATCTTTAAAAAGTAAATGGCAGGAATTGATTTATTGATCTAAATAAAAATTTCATTCAATTTAAAATTTCTGTATTTCTTTGAATTATTAGAAACCAAGCTCTTAAAAAATTACCCTTTAGAAGAGAGTGCCAAAAGAAAATTTCATTTGTATCCTCTTTTTCATCATTTAATTCGTAAATAACTGAAAAAATAAATTTTATGACAGCACAGTGTGTTACCCGAAATGCGTAGGGGACTCTCCACGCTCCAAACTATGTAGTTTCTGAAATTTTACTTAAATCGTTTATTTACAACTGTAGACAAATTTTGAAAAATTATACACAGCGTGTTAGATTTGAACGTTTTTGGTACGAGGACTCCGAATGTGATGCTATTATTTTTTTTTGTAGTTTTGTTGAAGACGCACGCTGGAAAAAATAAAAACTTTTTGAGAAACCACGCCTGCATCTGAAACAAATGGTGGGATTTAAAAACAATGCAAGAGATAAATGTCTCTGAACAACAAAGCAATCGTTGTCCCTTTGTTGTAATGGAAAACGTGGAAAGCTCCGATATAAAACATCCTTTGTATTTGAGTTTAATAAAAGTCTTACATTTTCGGGCTACATGTTGTATTTTAAACAGTCTAGTCCCGGAAATCAAAGACATAGACTTGGTAACCATAAATACATGTATGGTAATGTTGTAGAAATGCCATCAAGAAACCGAAAACTGTCACTTCAGTTTATTAAATATGAATTTTTCGAATTGAAAAAGAATTTAAAATTGTATGAATCAATTTTAAAGAGAAATAAACACAAAATATGAAAGTCAAAAGCACGCATAAATACGTCATAAAATCAAATCTTGGCACATATGTACATGCATACATTATTACTTACATCTAACTTGGAATTATGACAGCAAGTGTCCATTTCATTCTTTTAATTATTCACTTTTTACAGTTTTTGTTTTTATTTTCTTTAGAAGAAAAATTAGAAGAAAATACAAATCATTTTTATTTCACCTGCTATTGCCAAGTGAAAGAAGTTTTAATCTTTACAACGATTTCGTTAAAGACAAAAAATTATTAGTGGTCTTCATGAAAGCCCGTAAACGCATCGTATACCACGTCTGTAAACCTCGTAAATTTGCACTGCGTATATGAGCTGTTCTCTTAATCTACATGAAAAAAAATTTGCGAGAGAGTGGCTTATAAACTTATCAGGCAATTTCAGTCTGCAAACCTCGTATATAGTCAGCTCTTTTCCCTCTCTCTCTCTCTCTCTCTCTCTCTCTCTCTCTCTCTCTCTCTCTCTCTCTCTCTTTCTTGCACATTTAATTTGCATAACTATTGCACAACAGCTGATTTACATACAAACACTATCAAAATTCGGAGAGTGGTTTCATGAAACATTGTTTACAAATTTGCACAAATAACAACATGCGAGATTGTGGGATTAATGAACACCACTATTATTTTTCCTCATAATAAATAAAGCTAAGGCATTTTAGGTCCATAGGACGCAAGTAAAAAAAAATTGTATAATTGTGCGAAAGACAATTTGGGCAAAATACATCACATCCGACAGTTAAATAATAATTATAACTTTTAAATTCTTAAATGAAAATAAATAAAATAAAACAATCACTCGTATACAATGTCAATGCCCAGCGGTAAATTGAGGAACAACCAAATAGTGCCGAAAGCACTTCACTGCTCTTTTAGCAACTACGTTTCCTACTAATTTTGACATTGCATCTTTTAGTGTATAGAGTGCGTTAGGTAGTCACTTCCGCTCGTCTGTTTGCTGCTTCGGCTTTCATTTACAGCTTCGTGCTTGGGTTAGCTGAAAAAGAAAAATCAAGTATCCACAATTCAATATGACCCGACCGATTCCCTTTTTTAATTTGTCACTTGCTGTTTTAATTTTTGTTAGTTTTCAAAAGATATTAACATTTTATTTTAAAATAAGGTTTTTCAAATGATAAATCACTTGCATGGAGAATTAATACTTAGTTCTCGAGATATTCTTCTTTGACAAGATTTAAATCAGACCTTGGCAATAGCATATGGCAATTTTATAAATTAAACTATCATTTGGCAGGCTGCTGATATCGAAAATATATTTGCCAAGTCAAAACTTGAAAGCACTTGAAATCAGAATTTTTATGCATTAAAAATCTCAATGTTTCCGTTAAACCAACTTTTTCTGTTTCTCTTTTGAACTGGGAGAGTATTTTATGTAATACATTTTCTCTAAGACTATGGTTTTATTCAAATTTTACTCGGCGAACACCATGCAAATGTTGTTGCCCGAACACGAAAAAAAAGAGCTTTTACTCACTCTCACACCGAACATGATATGCTGGGTGATATGTACACCGAGCACGCCGAGTATTCAGGGTTAGCAATGAGTTATTCTACAAAAAAGGAACAAAAATGTATGTAAAATAGAAGGAAAATATGCAAACCTGTACATCATAATTTTCATTTGCAAACAAAGCGAAGTTGTGAATTTTTTTAGTTTTTAAAAGTGAATATTAAATATATTATTCATTAAACTATTGAAGAAAATACATTTTATTTTCATAATTTTTCAATTACAGTACTTTTCGCTTAAAACGATCCCGTTTAAAACGAACTTCCGCCTAAAACGAGCTAATTTCAAAAGTACCCCCTTTATTTCTAATAAACCATGAAAATTTTTCGCTTTTTTAAAGCGAACTTCGGTTAAAACGAACCATTTTGCCCAGTCCCTTGAAGTTCGCTTTAAGCGAAAAGTACTGTATATTGTTAATTTCACGCTCCATATTAATAAAATCGTTTAAAGTTTTTTGGTATACCATTTAGTGTTGCCGTTGCGACCAATATAGTATTACACACAAAACTGAATTTCGACAAAGAGCAACTCTATAACGAACACCAATGTAACCACTACACCCAGCACGAGAGTAAAATATGATGTGTTCGTCGAACAGTGAACACCAGTATAACCAGCAGCTAACTCGTTTCGTTTTTCTCTCTCTTGTTATTCTTAGTTTGTTTGTTTCTCGCATGTTTGCAGTACCAAATGGCGCCATCAATTCGTAGTTCACATCCACATCCTGTCTAAATATAAAATATGTTCACTTGCGAGCACTTTTGTAGCGCTTGTGGGAGAAACCACTGGGTGGGTGCCGTATACATATACAACGTGTGCATATTCTTGCATGTAGTGGTATGAGTAGTTATTTTTGTTATTGTTTTCGTTTGCGGTTCTTTTGCTTATTGAAAAAATATTTACATTCAAAATTTAATTATTTATTGTTTCTGTCAGCTTTAAAGTAACATAAAATGCTGAAGAAGATGTACATAAGCGGCGTTTAATATTAAAAGAAACGAAAAAAGGGTGAGCAGGCGTACATAAAATTTCTTACATTTAACTTAATAACATTTTACTACATAGTTTCATATAATCAAGTACTTAAGTACCTACATCAAGTCCACTATCATTCAGTAGGGCTACTGCCCGACAGTCTACTTATGAACATGCTATATTTCGAATATGCTAAGTATTTGTTCCACATATTTAAGCAATCGCATTATTTTGACAAATATTTTTGTTATTTTAACATAATTTGGAGAGAAAATACATGATTAAAATATGAATTTGAACGGACGCGACCAACATGACCGCTCATGTACACACACATACACACACACATGCACATATGCTTATATACAAGGTGATTCTTAAATCTCTTTGCTTTTTCTGCCCGCAAAAAACTCACGTTTTGTTTTCAATTTAAATATATGTAATATTGGGTAAATGGTAGCCCGCTTACAAAATAAAATAAAAAAAACATATTTTAATATCATGTGCTGATACATTTGCCCAGAACATTTTCAATTATTAAAAAACAAAATAAAATAGTAAGGAAAATGTTTTCTTTTCCCCAAAAATTGTCTTCCTTTTAACACGGAAGTTACTGTTCTAGGACAGGTTTTTCGTGGCCTTGGGTAGCTTGGCCCGCCCCAATTTAGCGGCGTGACTGCATAGCTACCTTTTCAACTGCATTAGACAGATTTGAATTGAGTATAAGTAAATTTCAAAATGTTTTATTTCGTGGATTCTAGTCATGCTTTTCCATTTGCTGTGTTAGCCTTGGGAAATATTTTACCTTATAATTGTATGTATGTATATGCAAATGCGTTAGAAACTTGATTCTTACTGTCAAACGCTCAGCGTGAAAATATCAGGGTATCGTGAAAAATTTGTGTAACGCAGGTCATCGAGTAGCCCTACGAGTATGTACGAGGGTAGATCAATAAGTACCAGTGTTAGGAATGAAGAGGGAAGTTTTTGACAATTTTTTTTTTCTATTTTCCAACGTAATCTTTTTTTAGTACGCTTCTGCCATTTCTTTAAACCATTGCCTGCCAAGAGGTTTGCCGCGTAGAAAAATTATTTTTTTCTGCTTTTTGATTTTGCCTGTGCCGAGATTCTAACCCCGGACACTCTGCGTAGCAGTCCAACGCACTACCACTACGCCACAGCGACCACTCAACAAATAATATCTTCGAAATAAGAAGATACAAATTTGAAACAAAAAGAGGTAAACAAGTGCAATATCATTTAAACACGTTTTACAGAGATCGATGCATAATGGTGTTTAGAGGGGGCGGTCTTGAACGGTAGAGGGTTAAGAGTCAATCTCTTTGTTGGGTTAGTAGTTCTTTGAATAACATTTTATTTTTGTTTAATTGTTTCACATACAAAAATGAATGGTAATTATTCCCTTTCTTCATAAAGAACACTTAAATCATTTTTGCTGCTCGAAAGAGAATGTAACAGAGGTAGGTATAAAACCTTATATCTGCAAATAATCAAAATTTTCTTTATAAAAGAGAATAGCTATTTTCTAACATTTCATTCAAATTATCTACATTTGGAAGAAGTTTCTTCAAGTTTGTGGGAAATATACTTTAAAATTTTTTTTTCTTTAATCGAAAAATCTAACTGTGCCAAACCTTAAAAATATCCTCTTTTTTCTCCCAAAATACTTTTACATTTCAAAAATAGGTAAATAAAATATATATTAACCCGTCGGTTCCAGCTGAAAATCGAATTAGAATAGAAAAAAATGTTTAAAATGTCAGGAAACAAATGCTGTCGTCGCGGAAGCGCATTGGTCAATGAGATTAACATGTTCTCTGTTCCCAGTACTGATCTTGCAGAAAAATGGAAATAATGAAAAGAGCAATCTTCCTTCACCGACATTCTAAGGCTAACTCAAACAATTAAATTCATGTCTTGGTTCTAAAAAAAAATTATTATTATTATTTTCAGCATAAATTTTTGCAGTTACAATTCAAAGAAAGTAAAAATAAACATGAACTTTCGATAGCTTAGACACTGCTTAAGTAAAACTGTTCTTTTCGCCGTTCGGACTCGGTATAAGACAAGTGTGCAAATCTACCCAGTGCAATGCAATTGGATGCAAAAAGTTCGGCTTATGCCAAATGCCAAATGGAATGGCATGGGTCATAATCAACATTGTGATACACCATGTACTTATAAATAAGTATGTACTATGTGCACAATGAAAGCAGCACTTCATTTTCATTGTTTTTCTTTATGTCTGAGCAAAGAAAATGTGCGGACTGAGTTGCTGGATATCAGACTAAAACAAAAAGAAAAAAACAAACGCCTTCACTCCCAAAAAGCACAATTCTGAAACAAAAGACAAGACACAAAAAACTAGATTCCAAGGACAAGGTTGTCGATTGTGCCGAATGACAAATGTTCTAACGTTTCTTTGATTTTTTCGCATTTGAAATTCGAATGTGAAATTTGTGTCGTCTTCAGTGCTCATATTTTTTTTTTAAGTATGGTTCGTATGGTTGTCTGACCTATGAATATATGTATTATTTTATGTATGTATTATGTATGCGTATTTGTTTTTAATGCTGCCATTTACTTATTTTATTATTATTTAACAATTTGCTACAAATCGAGAGGGTTAAAGAGTACATTGAATTTAAACAATCATTCACCAGTTAATAAATGATGATAGAAAACAAAATGTAAATATTATGTAGGTCAAATTATGTACATTTGGGTCAATTTGGCTAATCTATAATACTTTTCACACCCACACAAAAACAAAAACATCACAGTAATGAATTTGTTCATTCTCCCAATGATTTTGTAGAATGAAAGAATTCACTACGTAAATGAAATCTTCATCGGTTTTATGAAACTGTTCATTGCCTTTTTTTATCGATGGGGGAAAGTAAGTAAAAGTTACTCTTACATATAGTACATACTACTAAACATATATTTATGTATCTTACTTGCACTAAGTATTTTATAATAGATAAACAAAACAATAAAATAGCTATATCAAAGATAGTAAACATACGGCCAGGGCTCGAATCCCACAAATTTATCCCAAATCTGTTTGTTTTTTAGTTTGCGGTCAAGGTCTAAATCCAACAAATTATTGAAAAATAAACTTTTTTTATAAATTATTGTATATCATTTTTATTTTTTTATTTAATTATTTTGAATTTTTTGAATTTTATTTTTTATTAATCTTATTATTTTATTAATTTACATTTTTTTTTATTAATTTTAAGTTTTTATTACTATTAAATTTTTTATATTTGGTCACTTTTTATTATTTTTAATTTTATTTTTTTAATTTTATACCTGTTAATTTTAACTTCTTATTAATTTTAAATTTTAATCTTTTATTATTTTTAATATTTTATTCATTTTAATTTTTTGTATTTTTCGTTATTCTTTATCAGATTTGAAAAAAAGAATAATTAAATATGAAGGCAATTTACCATTGACGTGATCAGTGGCTCAAATCGAAGGTATTTGGTTGAAAGTAGAATATGAACCAAAAAGAGAGCAGGTAAGCTACAATAATAGGGAATATTTATATGCATTTATCCATATTACGGTGAATACCAAATAATTTGCAATAAATGGCTTCACTTAGTAAAGCTAGCAATCGTAATTGGCTGCAAGACTTCAACAAAATTTGGAATCATGATAAGTATTATGTATTGCCACTTATTTCTACTGAAGTCACAGTTGACTGTTCCAAAGGAATGAACAGTCATGGACAAAGACTTTGTGACTTAATTTTTGAAATCATATATATATACACTCGTACCTCAAAGACTGCAATCAGAAAACTGAATTCATTCACAAAGACTGCAGCTCAAAAAAGAGATACAATTTTTTTACAGCACTGCAATTTAGATTAAATTTATAAGTTTTCCTCACGTCATTGGGAGTATTACTGGTTTTGGAAATTTGTTTGAAATTTATAGATACGATAAAGCCGTAACTCACTTAAACAGGGTAGTTATTCTGCCCGAGGAACAACTAATATTAGTGAATGACAATTGCCAAGTTACCATGAGAGTTGCAAGTTCTGAATTTAATTTTCAAACATAAGCAAGTTAATAATAAGTACCTGCCAATGACTTTTGCCTGTTTAATATTATACGCACCTTATTTTAATGCAGTAAACTTCAGAAAACAAAATAAGAGTGTGTAGGTATCTATTGTAGCCACAACTTACCCATAGCAGCAAAATAAAGAAGTTAAGGATTACTTTAACATGGCTGTCAATATACAATGTGTATATACAAAAACCGATGAATAACATAATAATATCTGCTGCTATCTCTATCTATCGTACTGTGGTTAAAGCAACGCATATGCCATGGACTAAAAACCTGTACAAACTAAACTTAGCAGTAATGTAAACGAAAACAATAAATCCTGGCCACAGGACTTTACCCATACAATGACAAACGTTCGGGTGAACAATGTGTGGGTGGCTAACGAACAGGGCAGGACAGTACAGGCCAGGATAATGATTGCGGGGAAAGGTTCGATTTTGGATGGCAACGATACGGTGCCAAAATTTGAATGCCTAATGCCGTCCAATGAAAATACACGCTGACGAATACAGCGAGAGCAACGAAAGAGTTGCGGGTATGCATTGGAGGAGACTGGGGTGTGTTCATGGTTATGTGGCTTGTTTTGATAGTAGTTGTGTTAATGGTGCCGATGGTTTTGGTGAGTACTAGACAGTATGTAAAAGCGAAATAGTTCGGTTGCTGAAACAGTGGATTGATTTGTGAAAACACAACCACACAATAATTTATGCAATTCATGCGCGCATAACTACAAGTTATCTAAATTGGCAATGAAATGTAATGTAAATATTTTCACTTGCAGTAAGTAAGTAGTGAAAAGGGATTCAGGGAAATTGATACACAACAACGAGGCAGGAAGGTAAGTACTTTATGGTGGCTTCATATGAGACATATACCTAGATTGCTTGGCAACTAAGCCTTTGCCACTGTTGTTCTGTTATTGTTATTTTTTCTAAAGCCGTGGTTATATTTATTAAAAATTTAGGCCGGTGAACACCATGTAATTGTTGTTGCACCGAGCATGATGTGCTGGGTGTATCACACACCGTGCGAAATTTTCAATATAACCACTTCCTAAGTGCACATGAAATGCACACGATCTGCTTTTCTCAATAAGCCAAAAACCACTCAAAGTCATCGTAATCATGAATGGCGGCCAATGTAACTAATACAAATATATGTACATACATTTACACATACATGCATGCATTTATTCGTAGTATATGCACGTGTATGTATATACAAAAATGTTGCAGCGAGATAGCTGTAGGTCTTCGCTTTCTGACTGATACCTTACCATACATACATATATAGTATGTATGTATGTGTGCATGCATATACATGCAAATACCATACCATACCAAAATATACAGCATACAAAGGAAAAATCAACCACTTTGTTGCTGTTGTTGTTGCAATTGCTACTGCGTGTGTTGTGGCCAGGGATGCCAAATCAAATTTTCAAATTCCCCGAATCGAAGCAAAAGATTCCCCGAAATTCCTCATCAAATTATTCCACACCGATTTCCTATACTTAATATAAGAAAAAACAAATTATGTTTCAAAGTATTCAAAATATTTAACACTATGCGACAAATTTCAACTTAACGAGTATCTGTCAAGCATTAATGGGTTTTTGTATGGAAAATGTATATACCCAGCATCAGTTACTTATCTGGGATTATTTTTATTGGCCAAGTTAAGTGACTTTTTAAACTTATAAAGTCCGCGTTTTTCATTAAATTAAAAAAAAAATATATATATATTAAAATATGAAGATGTCATTGACAACTCAAATCGAAGGTAATAAAAAGAAAAGTATGGATTAATGTTAATTTTTAACTGCCAGAGGTCGGCTAATCCACCATAATATGTAGATTACATTGAGAATAAATCATTGGATTGCATCTATCCATATTATTTTCACAAAAAATTAGAATCCTCATTCAAACAGTTCTCTTTAAAGAGATAAATATAATTTATTTTTTAACAGCTCATACAAAATTAATAAAAAAATAAATAAATTATAATTGGATGTTGTGTAATAAGCTCAAAAATAACAAAATTTTTAATGCCCAGCAAAAATTAAAAAATTACCCGATTCCACACAGAACTTTTGATTCCCTTCAAAACGGGGAATTGATTTGGCATCCCTGGTTGCGACTCCTGCTGTAGTTGTTGCTGCCACCATGGTGGATGTTGAAATTGTGCTATGAAAATAACAACAATAACAATTGCAGAGCACAATCCGAGCTATCTACACAGAGGTTCTCCTACTACTCAGTTTTATTCACTCTAAAATTCTCACACACACAAACACAAAGCGCGGGTGCATGAATACGATAGCGTCGATGCACAGATTTTCATTTCACTTATGTACATCTTCGTTCACTCAGTGGTTCGTTTGCCTATGATGTACGCTCCTTTGTTGTTTGTTGGTATTGTATAGCTATAGCGAGTGAGTGACTTGAGGTGAATGTTATTTCAGTTAGAGATTCAGTATCTGACGTGTTACTATCCCGAACGGATCGTTGAGTTTGTGAAGTGCGCGCTGTAGCCCAAATATATAAAAAACAGCACTAAGTGGATAAATAATACAATAAAAATAACACCAAAAAGTAGATAAGCAGGTATTATTAACCTAGGTGCCTAGCTCAAGAAAAGAACCCAAAGAAGATATAGTAGTATTAGTAAAAAATGTGTTGTTTTTTCGGTGTGCTAAAACTAAAACAAACAAATACAAATTTGCTTATAAAGTTTACTTAGAAAATACAAGCAAGTGAAATTAAGTAAATATTTGTTAAGAAAATAAAAAATTTAAAGAATCGGACTTGTGCACAAAAAAAAAACAAATCAATTTAAAAATCAGAGTTCACGAAAGAGAGAGAGAGAGAGACTGCAATCGAAGGTGATAGAACAACAAAAACAACGATTAACATACATAGTAAAAATAAAAAAATAATCGTTAATTATATCGGATGTGTGTGCACGTTTTCTTCCAGTCACAAGTGAGAATGTTTGCCCAACTCTTCAGCTAAACAACGATTAAATTAAGTCGTATCCATTTTGGAAACTCAACTTATTATCTTGTGTCATAAAGTTACCCTCCTCTCTTCTACCGCTAAACTTTTAACTGCATCCATTCCGTTTTCAACTCGACAGATCGATTGATCACGCCCCAAACATGCATAGCCTTTTCACCGATCAAAATTCGTTCTCGCGCCATTATGCGCAGACCGCCGGCTATCCGACAGCTGCCACCGCCGGCGCCATGACCACAGCATCAGCCGCCGCTGCTGCCCATTACGCTTACGATCAATACTCACGATATTCCTATGCACCCAGCGCTTATGGTCTGAGCACTCCGCATCAGAACAAGGAGGTTGTCAAGCCGCCCTACTCGTACATTGCGCTGATTGCAATGGCAATACAAAATGCCAGCGACAAAAAGGTCACTTTGAATGGTATCTATCAGTATATCATGGAGCGGTTTCCCTATTATCGCGATAACAAACAAGGCTGGCAGAATTCTATTCGCCACAATTTGAGCTTGAATGAATGTTTCGTGAAGGTGGCACGCGACGATAAAAAACCCGGCAAAGGTTCATATTGGACGCTAGATCCTGATTCGTACAATATGTTCGACAATGGTTCGTTTCTGCGACGTCGTCGCCGCTTCAAGAAAAAAGATGTGCTGCGTGAGAAAGAGGAAGCCATGAAGCGCCAAGCCATGATGAACGAGAAACTGGCCGAGATAAAGCCGCTCAAGCTAATGTCAAACGGCATACTCGATCCCAAGCATATGGCGGCGCATCATGCACACTTCAAGAAGGAACCGATCATGGAGCTGGGCTGCTTAACCCTTAAGGATGGACATACCGGCTTGAGTACGGCCATGCTGAATTCGTGCCATGACAGTTTGGCGCAAATGAACCATTTAACTGGCACAGTGGATCATCCCGGCTTCACCGTTGACTCCCTGATGAATGTTTACAATCCACGCATACATCACAGCGCCTATCCATACCATTTAAACGATGATAACCTTGCTGTGGCATCCACGCAAATGCATGCACATCATGCAGCTGCAGCACACCATAATCAGTTGCGGCATCACCATGTTTCGCATTCGCATCCATCTTTAGCCGCGAGCGGGCATGTGACGGCAGCGGTTGCGGCAAGTGGTCTCCAATTGGGTGGTGGCATTAGTTCGGGTCCAACAACTACGACCACATCGTCGGGAGCTTCACCTACAACGATCTCAACACCACATGGGCCGACAACACATGGCGGTTGGTATACACCGGAGACGCCACCATCGGAGCCTATTAATGGCAATGGCAGCGGAGGTGGTAGTAGCGGCGGCAATGGGAATACACCTACTAATCACAACAACAACAACAACAATACGAGTGTACTCAACCACAACAACAACAGCAACAATAATAATAATAATAATAACAACAACAACAACAATACGGTAGCCACCAGCAGCCCCTCGTCCATTGTACAGCATACCTCACTCGGTTTTCGCGATATGATCTTCGAACAAAATCAGTCTTGTCAAATGGATACCGGCAGCCCGAACGGTAGCATCCAATCGGCCAGTCCGCCTGCCAGTGCCAGCGCATCGGCAGCAGCGTCCGCGGCGGCAGCAGCAGCAGTTATCAACAGCCACCATCATCACCATCATCACCACCATTTGAGCGGGAATTTAGGAAATTTGAGTAATCTAAGCAATTTGAGTCACTATCGCTCGCATGTAGGACATTACCAGGATTATGGCATTAAGTATGGCGTATAAGTTAATGTAGTAGAAATAGCAAAGAATAACTGGATTTATATAGAGTTGTAAGATTTGTAAATATTCTCAAAATGTAACTCGAAAATAATCTTCTTTTCCATTAGCTTCACCTCTAGAATAGGCCTTTGTAAATCATTTTAACTAAGTTCATTTTAATTACACGCGGAACATACACATCGGGTTCATTTCACTGCGTAAACTCATCAGGACTGTTTTGCGTGTTTTTCGTTATCACCTTTCCAAAAATTTCAACAAATAAAATTTGATTTTGATTTTAAATTTGTTCACAAATGTGACAAGTTAACGCTGAAAATTACAGAAATTTTGGATTACAATCTCACATACCGCATTGTTTTTATTAATATTTAAGTTATTATTTTGTATTTATTTTAGCGTTTCTTTTCTCCTCTAAGTTTAAGGTATGCGATTTGTGTATATATAATTTGAATATATTTATTAACTTTTCATATTTCTTTTCAATTGAAACGTTCACACTAACATGCCTTCCTCTTGGAAGTGAAATGGTATAACTGAAGATCACTCCGAGCATAGAATCTGCTGCAAATTTTTTGTTTAAAGTGGTGGTTCGTTTCTGGCTGCTTGCACTCCAATATGCCAGAAACTTGTGACGACTGTCGTCAGTCTTGACACAACCCTTCTATTTTTGTTAACGAGTTGTCCTGTTTTCCTTTAATTATAGTTCGGCCATAACGTTCTAATGATCCTGCATTCCGTTAGCCATTTCCACCTACAATCGGCTTTTTGGCGGTATTTTGATACGATTGACTGAACTTAGTGGTGGAAGCAGATCACTAATTAATACGATTTCAGCCAGTTCGTCAGCCATTTCGTTTCCCTTGCTATTCCTATGTCCCGGGACCCAGACCAAGGTAACACAGTGATTCCGAGCCGATTCTCTGCACTGGCTAACTAAATTTTAGTTGTTGTGACCGAGTTGGTTGCCATGATCGCAGCATGGCTATCCTACAGGATAGTGATACTAATTTTAAAGGTATGATCTGCTTCCAGTAGGCTACACGTCTCCCTTATAGCTAGCACTTCCGCCTGGAATACACAAGCTGGATTGGGAAAACGAACTGATCTATTAATATTCAACTTCTCGGAGAAGACATCTGCTCCCGCCACTGTCATTTTTATTTAGCATTTGATTCGAAAGCATGAAAATTGTATGACTTTTGCTTCTGTTCAGTACGGGTAACTAACTCATTATCATATGGTTCTTGTAATAAAAAAGTTTAAACCTCAGTCCACTTCACTTTCTAAGCTGTCAAAAATTTAAAATACAAGTATCGACGAAAATACAAAAATTATTTTATTGTTAATATGGATAATTTTTTCTTTTCATAATCAATACAAAAAAGTGTGATTTAGCCGAAGAATTTACAAATTGATGAATTTTTACACACTGAAATAGTCGGATAAAAATTTATAAAGTTCTAGCACTTCAAAATTGCAATTTATCTTATAAAGTGATTTTTCTTTAGAAGTGTGGTTTTCAATCTGGCAATACTTTTTTCGGAGTTGGTCTTTTTGACAGCTGTCACTTGATTTATGCTCAGTTTGGTTTGCTATTTCATAATGAATAGACTTACTTCTGAACAACGTTTGCACATTGTGCAAATTTATTACCAAAATAATGGTTCGGTTCGCGCGACGCAGCGATGTTCAGCGATGAAGCTTACTTTTTGGGGTCAATGGGGAACGCTATAGAGCGATGATTAATGACTTTTTCGTGCCTGAATGGGAGGATGTTGATGTGGACGACCTTTGGTTCCAACAAGACGGTGCTACATGCCGTGCAGCCAACGAAACAATCAATTTATTGAAGGAAACTATTGATGAGCGCATTATCTCGCGTCGTGGGGCTGTGGCGTGGCCTCCTAGATCATGCGATTTAACACCGCTGGACTATTTTTTGTGGGGTTATGTGAAGTTGCTTGTCTACGCAGATAAGCCCGAGACGATTGACGCCTTGGAAGAGAATATTCGGCGCGTTATTACTGACATACGGCCCCAATTGGTGCAAAAATTTGTTGAAAATTGGGCCTCACGGCTGGAATTTATTCGAACCAGCCGCGGCGGCCACTTGCCCGAAATCGTTTTTAAAACATAATGGCAAATCCTTATCTTTATAATAAAGCTAAATACTTGCCCATAATATTAAATTTTTTTTATTTTAGTTTTATTTCTTCTTGAAAACCACACTTCTAAAGAAAACACCCTGTACTATTTTCGGTAATTTGCATGGTTTCTACTGAAACTGCGTTGAGATCCTCAATTTTGGCATACAGTAAATAAATGTCTAATGAAATCACGCAAATAATACGATTCCCACGAAACTATGTCGAAAACTGAGGACAAATTCGGCAACACTGAATTAATTCACTGATGTAATTATTGTAATAGTAGGCCGAGCTTTTCGTATCCATTTGTGATGTGTGTGACATATTTGTACATGAATAAGTAGAAGGGACCTACAGCGAAGCCAGTGCCAAGATTTGAACCCGGGCAATCTGCGTAGTAGTCCACCACACTAGCAACTACACTACGTTAACTACACAAAATGTTTTTTAAATTTTTTTAATGACGTATAGTAAGTAATTTTAATTGACATTTCATGGTATTCCCATGTTAAAATATTAACGATCCATCAGTACTCAAAGGACTGGCTCACTGCAAGCGAGTGCTCATAACAATTGGGTATTTGTTGCTTTGTACCTCCTGCTACAACCACGGATATTGCGTACTCGAAAAAATATAGAATGTATTTCAACCAACTTTGTTCGAATTGTTTTATTATTCAGATTTATACCGTATTACCGTTGTCAACCAACGTCAAGTTGCAACGTCAAATGGAGCTCTCGAGTGGAGTTTTACTGGAATAAACACTCGAATTACTAAAGTAGAAGAATTTTACTCGAGTACCATCAATATCGAGTGCTACTATCTCACTCAATCAACTGAAATAGAATTTTACTTTACCTAGGCCAAGATTCCTAGCAAATGCAGGGCAGATACTCAGATAATATTCCACTGATTTTAAGTAGTTACTACCAATGGATGGCTCTATATATAATATTCAAATCAGATATTAGGAAGCAGAATTACTATTGGAACTATTGGAATCTGTTTAACCAAATTTCATAATAATACTTACTCATTCCCATACATTTGCGCGTCCACATACAAATTTGGGATGGATTTATAATAAGAAGAGAACATGTGAAAATCAAGAGAGCAAGAAACCTAAAGAGTAATGCTACTGGTACCGAAGAGAACATGTGAAAAGCAAGAGAGCAAAAAACCAAAGAGCAATGCTACTGCTACGACTTTATGCGAGGGAACGGAGACAAAATATAGAGTAAATCATATCACTTTTTTCGGAAGAAGTAGTAATTATTCTACATCGAAGCAGGTGGACAATTAGTATTTGTGGGCTTAATAGCAAATAATTTAATAACATGTAATATTGTATTAACGATTTAAAGATTTATTTTTTGAAAACAGAATATTTACATAAATGGGTTATAGAAATTATATAAAAATTAATGAAAGTTAATAGAACAAACTGATTTTTTTTAAATAATTATTATAATTATTCACAATCGAAGTAAATGAGCAATTAATACAACAATATATACAGTATATATCCGCGACGAATCAAAATTTAAAATAATCGCCAGTGATGATATACCACATGTACTTACTTAATACCACATGTGAGAAGACCAAATAGGCAACGAGGTGACAATGTCATGGCCTGGAGTTGCTTTCCAGCTAATGGGTTAGGTCTACTTCGTAGACGAGGAATAATGGATTAATGGGGGTCTATAAAGATATCATCGAGAGTGTCATATTGCCATATGCTGAGTGGGAGATGCCGATTCGACATTTGAGCGAGACAACGACCACAAACATACCTCAAAGGTTGTGCAAAATTGGATTGGTCATCACAAAGTTAATGTCATGGAGTGGTTGAAACAACGTTCAGAACACCGATGAGTTTTTCAAAAGGGTTCAAAATGCCTCGAACGCAATAACACAGAACACAGTAATTCATTTAATTGAGTTCATGCCGCGAAGTTGCAAGGCTTTTATACAAAATAAGGGTTTCGCTACGAAAAAATATCCCTTTAGACATGATAACTATTTAGCAATTGTTTTTTCTCGTTGAAAATTAAATTACATCTAAATTTAAACACTGAAAAAAGTAATTTGATTTTTATTTCAAAATTTAGCTGAAGCTAATGGAATTAATTAAAATCAAAATCTTTTGTAAATTATTTACATACTTATATGTTTTTTATTAAGATCTTTGGTTCTAGCGTTCCTAGTCTTGGGTAGGAATAGTACTTTCTTCATTAAAATTTCAAACAGATGCCTCGTCTGCCACTTGGCATTCACCTCTTACTCAAATACCAAATACTTACTATGTTACTGTGAAACATCTGAATATTTTCTTTATTTTTTACTTTAATTAATTATTTTCTTACTTTATTTAGTTTAATCAACTTCAACTCATAATTTGTAGGCACTAAATCTATTTATTAATCACTTAAGTTTAGCTAATAATAAAAAGAAATAATGAAATTTGTGATGAATTTGAATAATGTTTCTAGCATATATACATACAGAAATGTAATTATTATTATTATAAATAATAGAAAACAAATAAATTAATTCTTAAGTAATATGACAAAAGAAACAATTTAAAAAAAATTAACAAAAATATAGAGAAAAAAAATGTTGAAATATCATTCGAAGCAAATTGTTAGTTTCATTTCACAAACAGCAACGGGAAATTCTAGCAATTCAACGATGTCTCAGTTACACCTCAAAGACACTCTGCTATGTTCTTATCTAACTGACCTCTATCTCGCTCCAAATAAAAACAGGTTGCTGCTGCCATTGCTGAGTTCTTGTTGTGTGTGTGCTGACCTGCTTTTTGAAATACTTACATACATATTCATATGGGAATTGGATTAAATACACTTCAGATCGATATTATCGTTTTCTTGTTTTCTTTTAAGAAATTTTAGGCCTTTGACGTTGTAAGGGGTGTGCATAGATATCGTGATATCATGATATACAAAACCTGCGCAGCACGAAAGTTAGAACTGGTTTATAAAATGTTGTAAAACAGATTTTATTGCAGTATCATGTGAAAATCGATGGATTAGTTTTCAAAATATGAACACAATTATTCAGATGTCGATGTGGGGAATTCAATAGTGACAGGTATGCATGACACACAACTTGAAGAAGGGGCACTAAGTTCTTAACTGCTAATGACGAATCTCAAAATGAGGCCAGCTAAGGAAAAGGACTACAATGAGTGTATTTTGTATTTGTATCAAAGACTAAATTTTTTTTGATGTATTAATTTTAACAAAGTTTCAACTAAGTTTAAAATATAAATTCCAACTTAAGTTGTAGGTAAGCTTAAATACTTTTCATTGGCAGCATAGAAATCGGCAACACTAATTTAAACTATCAGTGAAAATATCTATTATAAGTACAAAGTAGATTTAATTAAAAAGCTTGGTTTCCTCCACTGACAACAGCCCTTTGAGAACTCCAGGTTAAAAGTATATGCCCTTGAGGGTGCTTCCATAGATGGGATTACTTAAAAATAGATAATACCGAGTGTAAAGGGGTGAGGGCTTTGGGTCTCCGGACGAGGGGGGATCTCGAGGGAAGTTGAAAATAGTCGTGTAGGGAAAAAGAAAAGCAGCAGTAAACGATCTAACAAGATTTATTAATTATAAAAATATAATTGGGGTGTACCTTTTCCACCTCGATTTTTCTTAATGCTTTGAGCAGCGGTAACGGGTCTTCTAAATGTTGGGTTGATTGCTGCGGTGGTCGTCCTTACTTCTCGGTTTCTTGATTAGAAGTAAGTAATAAAATTCTTTAAACATTTCGGTAAAATGTCTAAAGATTGCCGAAATATCCCCGCTATTCTCTCCAAACTTAACGAAAGGAAAATCGAGCTGGTAAGGGTTGCTAGGATTACAAAATATTACCTTAATTCTAATGAACACAAAAATTATGGCTCCACGCCTAAACACCGAGTATTTGCAAGCTAGAAATCCTAAAAGCAAGTAGTAATTCAAAGACAAAAATTAATTGTTCAGAACCGAATTCTGAATTTAATGATAAACCACATCTGCTATTTTCTAGGCCCTCTACTCTAACGCTGCGTTTACATCAGACAATGCTCTAGAGACAATTGAAAATACGTATCACCTGCCAAAACAAAACGGAAAAATTGTCTGTATGACGTAGGCGTCTAGACAATTATTGAGCCAATCGTCATTCCTGTCGCTTCGTTTAATTTGCTCGCTCTGCTCTATTTCGTTTTCTTTCCCATTTCCCCGAAGCATCAAAATAATTGTTTCCATCATTGTCTTTCAGAAACAATGGCGAAGACAATTGTCTTCGTGTGACTTTGCCAAGAGATTAAGTAACACCGTAAGCGCTTACACATCGATCTTAAAACTGGCTTTAAATATGCCTGATGAAACTTAATATTCTTGGTCCCATATCATATGAGAGTAAAAAAGGGGCTAGTGTTATCTAGGAAGCATTACCTCCTTACTATTCGTAGCACTCCTAACGCAGCATACGCAGCTAATTTCCAATCTTCGATAGAGATTTAGTATTGATTCTACGGAGTTCAATTTGGCTTCTAATATTTTACATATGCTCACCCAGATGACTTCTACGAGTAGGGATAACTGCCGAGCAGAGTGTCCGGGGTTCAAATCTCAGCACAGGCAAAATCAAAAAAGTAGAAAAAATAATTTTTCTACACGGCACCACCTCTTGGCAGAGCAAAAATTGCCTATGAAAAGCTTTTCACTTCGCCGTTCGGATTTGGCATTAAACTGTAGGTCCCTTCCATTCATGTACAAATATAACACGCACAACATGAGTGGATGCGAAAAGCTCGGCCTAGGTCCTCCATGGGCTGTTGTGCCATTAAAAGTAAGTAAAGATGCAACCAGCATATCGAAATTGTAAGCATGATGTGGCAAAATTCCCAAACCAGATATTGCTATTCTTCGATGTGCTGCAGCTAAGATAGATCCGCTGAGACGTTGGTGTTTAGTGTGTCTTCTTCTTCTCCACTCGAAGAAAATGTTTCCCATTTAAGAGTGGATTGGATCCAATATTCTCTTTTCATCTTTACGATTTACTCTAATTAATGATTTTTTATTTTTAATTTTTGATGGAGATATTGACGGTATTTTATCAATAATTGTAATTTTTTTTTAACATAGCTTTCTCATAAGCCCTCGTTAGGTGTCGGATTCAATTCGAAGCTCCGAGCTAAAAGAACAAATCGATCGAAAAATTTATGGGTTTTTTAAAAAAGGGCGGTGACTTTCGAAAAAACTCCTGCTAAGCTAAACTAAACTAAACTGAGCAATTGCTCTATAGCGAGCTACATATTTGCTCGTTTTTCCCTAATATGAAAGAGACTAAAAAAAAAAAATCAAATAGCAAAAGAAATTAATTTATATATTTTATGTCAATTAGGAATTAGTATTTTAGTATGTTAGTTCAATTACAAATGCTTACTTAGAATGTTTTTGCAATAATTTCACGCACTTGTCAACATTAAATCAATATTTTCTTTCTCTCATATTTAACTTTCACCGACACATTTGCCGCATGAAGTTTATGGTTTAGTACAACAATTAGGCGCAAATTAATATATTTTAGTTAAAATAACGAAGAAAATAAATGAATTCAATGAAATACTTAATTTCCAATGAGAAAATGTCAAATCGATGGTTTGACAAATTGAATTGATTTGATTGGAATTTTGCTCAAATTGCATTGAGAAAAGATTTAAAAATCAAAATACAAAAGTTAGATTAGAAATTATTTGTTTGGACATATTCATGTGTGTTGGCCAATTGTTTGTACGTGTGTGTGTGTATGTGTGTACATGAAGAAAATAATACAGTTTGTGTGCATGGCTGTGGCCATAACAACAAATTGACGATCGATTGTGATAGACAGATTAGACAGACGAATGAATGAACAGACAAAGAAGCGTCGTTAAAGTGTCAATGATGGCCATCGTTTTTGCGCCATTATTAGGCAGCATGACCGAAGTTAAAATAACAACAGAAAATTAAAAACAAGGTAAAGCAAAGCAAAATGAAACGAAATGAAATGAAAACTGGCTGGCGCCACTTTTATGGTATGATGAAGTGTTGGAGCACCAAATGAGCCCCACATCAATATTCTTCAATGAGACATGAGCTTAGACAATGATAGGTACCACAGACGACGGCCATAGCGAGTGTAGGCTTGTAATATAACAACAACTAAAAACTAAACAATTGCACTGAAATGAAATTGGTAAAAACAAGCTCAAGCCAATACATGTCTAAGGTCGTCAGGTGCTTGTAAGTGGTTCGGTGTGCTAGAGACCTGGAATTGCAGCAATCAAACCATACGTTTTTTTTTTTTTTTTGGAGATCATGGTGTGCCATTTACGCGTTTACTTTATGACAAAGGGACGAGTATTATCAATTTCAGTGACTATTGGAATAAAATAAGCGTTCGTAAAGCGACAAGCCTCTTTTTTTTTAGTTTATTTTTTTTTGCAAATTTTGTCTTGCAGCGTTTCTGTATCTTGATAGTTTTTATTTCCTCATGTCTGAATGTCTCGTTGATATAATAAATTGCTGGGCTTACTTACTTAAGTGTGTGTGTGTATAGACACACATACATATGTACATATATAATATTAAAAACATCGATGACATATTGACAGCCTTTTAATGCTACTGCATAAATCTTGTTGTGACTGTTGTTTTTGTTGAACAAGTGTCGCATTCATAACGGAAACTGAAAATAAATTATAAACTGAAAAGCTGAAAAAGCTAATATTGAGAGACAACTCGTTATCGTCAAGGTGTAGCTGCTTTTATTTAATATTATTCATTTGTGCGAGTATTCCCATTTGTTGCCCTTCTAATTATTACCTCTGGTGTTATTTGTTATGCCATGTTGTTACGATATATATATACATAAATTTCGCCCTGAAGAAAACTTTAATATTTACTGGCCTATTCTATTCCTGCCTGCCCCCTTTCTAGCTAGCTTGCCTCCTTGTTCATTTCCTTCTATTACAACGTATTCAGGGACCCAACATAGACCAACTTTCTTGACCTTGCCCAGTTGATTAAGTTTGCTCAAACAAACCCACACTAATTTAGAGATGATCTCAAAAGAGCATGATAGCAATAACTCATCTCTAGTACTTGATGTCCACGTTAAATTGCGCACATACTCGTATATGTATTAATTGGATGAATCTCAGCTTGGAAAATACTAGTACTATGTTTTTTTTACCATCGGCTCAGAGTGTTTTGTTCTTGGACAACCAGCGTAGTACAGACAACAAGCGAGTCAAAATGAGTATCAAAATGCTGTTATATTTTCATAGATTTCGCTAAGATTTTCGTGAAATTTAATCATAAGATTGGCATTTTCATGATGGAACACAACACCTTTCCTATTGGCCAATTCTGGTCGCTTTTCCTTGATCAACTCGATCGTTCAGGCGGTTGAGTTGAGAGCAGTTGAGAACCGAATTAACCGCTGCACCCGGCTGGATCAGCTCGTAATATAAAATTCCTTTCCAATACGACCAAACACTCAGCATAACTTTGTTTGCGTCAATCCAGTCTTTCACGCCGTTTGTGATGGATCACTGCGCTTTAACCATGATCGCTGGCGATGGATATTCTCGTATTGAATCCACTTTTCATCGCCCGTAATGATTCTTTTCAAAAAAAGTTCGAATTCGTTACCTTTCAGCAGGGTTTCACTGATGGTAATTCGATTAATCAAATTTTCAAACATTGAGCGTCTTTGCGTATCCTGTTGTCTTTAAATGATTCCAAACTGTCATGTGGTTAAGGTTTTGTGCCTCCGCTATCTCCTGACAGCTTGCATGTCGATCTTGCTAAACCAATTGCAAAATTTCATGGGCTTTTTCTGTGATTGGCCGACCAGAGCGAGATGTATCTTTGATGTCGAAATTTCCGGACCGGAATTGAGAAAATCACTCCTGGGTCCGGCGTTAACTCTCAACATCCTCACCGTATATCGCACAAATTTCCGGGCTTGTTTCTGCAGCAGTTTTACCTTTTCTATAATAATACAGCATAATGAATGATGATGAGCGTAATTCTTCAGATATTTCACTCATATTCATATCAATGTAACTTTTTATACTATCAACGAATACTACACAACTGTCTTAACACAAAATTTTCCTGATAAATCTCACCTTTCAAATGTGTGTTCGTTTGACAAAATCGGACTAGTGTTGCCTAGTCCTACTAGATCGCGGATACTTTTTACATATATTAACCAATATTTACCATAATCTCTTGAAACCAATGACGGGCTCAACGGGAACATGGTATAGAGCTAATTCAATGCTGCATGCGTTAATTGGTTTGAGCTCCTTAATTCTAAGGCGTAAGGTATTTTCAATAATGTTGATAACGGATTTTTGACGCTTTCACTGACCCCAACTGCTTGCATTGCTTCATTTCTACTCACCCTTCTGTTGCCTCAGAAATGTCCAGCGATCTATAGTTACATTAATTGTGCAATGTATTTTGGTAACAAATTAATCCTTTGTCTCCTTCTATTAATCGAATTTTCGCCTTTTTCCAAAATCTAATCACAATGGCGTATTCAGTCAGAGATTCAGCATATCATGTTAGAGTTTTGAGGTAGTCGCATTTAAATTTTTTGAAAGTTTTGATCACTTTATCACGGTATCTAACTTACAATAAATCAGTTTAAATAACTCATGAAAAGCGGTAACCTCATGAAAATGCTAAGTATGTTATGTAGTGAGACTGCGCGTTTCTCCATGAAATTTCTTTGCCATGACAACGATGAAGAAAAACACACTTCCTGTGAAATTCCTGACTTAAACTTAAAAAAGATATTCCTTTGGCAAATGTAAAGAGGAATATCGAAAAAAGTATCAAACCTTTCTTATTTATGTGAGGTCTCTAACGTCGAATTCAAACTCTTCTGAATTTTAGTGATCTTAATGATTGGCTTTTGAGTTCGAATACACTCATTTTTTCGACTGTACAGAGAAATTTTGGGTTGTTATCCGTTACCATATCGCTTATGCTAAGGGCGTATGATATCACAAAGGCTCGGAGAAAGCAAAAACTTAGCAGTTGGAAACATAGTGCAATACCATATAAATGTAAAAGAAGATACCTAACGAAGAAAGTGAAACTTGTGTGTCTAGCATATTTTCAATTCATTTTTATCACATTTATGTATACCGAAAATGAAAATGATTATCATTTCTATGAAATGAATGAATGTTAAACAGATTTCAATAAAAAATTCAATTTCATCTTAACAAAAGTGGACTCAGATATATGGAAACACACATGCACACACACATACATAATGCAAGTAACACAATCGCACACAACACAACCTCACAATACTACAACAATCTTATAATCTTTTATTGTTTCATTATTCTTTTGACTTTCATAGTTATTTTTGGTAGGTATTTTATATTGTTAAATTTCGAAATGATGTAAAAAAATTAACGCCACACGACCATCCGCATGCCAGCCACATATTATAGCATAGTAAATAATATATCTATTTACATGCTTTACAAATATATACATATAGTAAACAGATTAGCAAACTTTCTTACCACGGACAATTGGTTTGGTTTGGTTTTCGATTTGCACACAACCAAGAGAAGAAGAAATAACAATGGCAGTTGTTATCTTTAAAGTGGGAAAGGTGCGTGCTGCTGTGCTGCAGTTCGTTTACACTTACATATCTGTAGTCTGCTATACTTTCCACTATTCACATTCAAATTTGTTTCTTCTTAAGAATGACTCATGATTTTTGTTAATACCACAGTTCTTCTTTAGACGATTGAAAACAAATAGTGGTTTTCATAAGTATAGGTATGTGAATATTTAATAACTGCAAAAAAAAAAACCGATTTCCATACAGGTTCTATTTAATTTGGTCCTTTACAATTTATTTCGACTAGTTTTTCAATACAAAATCAATCAAGTGGCCGCTGTTATTAACCAAAACTAAATGTGCTGCGTTTTCTATCACTTTTCCGAGTATCTCCGGCGGTATAGCGATGATTTCGGCACGAATGTTTGCCATGAGCTCGTCAATGTTCTGAGGCTTGCCCATTTAAAAGAGGTTTAACCTTTTAACCACACATTTGTAGGCAGACATAATGAGCAACATCCACCGATATCGATTCCCATCGACTGTTTCTCCTTCTCTGAAATAAAAAACGCCCAATGATGATTTTGGTCTAAACAGTCACTTTTTAGTCATGCAATTGTGTTTCATGGATTTCGTGTGGATTCTCTGTTCCCCAAAAGTGGCAATTTTGCTGGTTAACGCCGCCAGAGAGTGTGAAATGGGCCTCGTCGGTCATCAAAATGAGTGTTCTCGGCAACACTCACTCTTACCGCTTCAACCAGTTCACTGGAACGTCTTGGGCGCTGATGAACGACGATCTCCCACTGTCCCGTGCTCAACAAAATTCGACAACAAAGGACAGTGTTTGCAGACAGCTTGTTGGCCACGATATTTTCAACGATATGAACGTTGAGTTAACACATGTTTGCAATCGGTTGATAAATGTTAAAATTATTCATTTTCATATTATAAAAAGTAGAAAATTATTTTTCTACTTTTTTGTTTTGTTTGTTTTTGTCTGTGCCGAGATTCGAATCCCGGACACTCTGCGTAGCAGTCCAACGCATTACCACTACGCCACAGCGACCACATGGTACAGGGTGTACATATACAAAGGTAATGTCATAATGCAAAAGTGCCATACATTACGAAAATGGCGTCAAATGCCAGCCATTGTGCCTTGAAATTTACTTATGTTGTAGACAAATGGAGAATTAATTGGCAACAAGCAATTGAGTGATACACACCAAAAAATCACCAATTTGGGGGGGAAGTGCCGTAAAAGGAGCACACATGTGCATTAACAGGAGGTGGCCACTTGACCGATACCATTTTATCAATTTAATGTCATAAATTTTACACCTTCCAATAAAGTTTCCGTGAAAACACATATCCTTCATTTCTAATAAAATGGCAACAAATTCACATTGTGCCATTACTTTTACCACACTTTGTATTTGTGGACTGAGACCAAATTGAGATGCAGAATGTTGATGGTTGATTTGATGTACCCAATTAGCGCTTGCGTTTCGTTTTAATACGACGTTCTCTGTTGATTGATTGTGTAAGTGGCGCGGCCAGAGCAATACATAGTTCCCTCCTTATGGATTTAGAAAGAACTTTGGCTTGTTTATTCACACTTTAATTAATATAAAAAAATTGTTATAGTTCGAGTTGCCCAAGGTTTTCGCTTCAGTTCGCCCGAGGTACCACACCACTAGTATTTTACTGGGTGCTATTGGGAAAATAAGGCCATTTCAGGTAATTTTAACCAAGGAAGAAACCTACAAGGCAGCTGGACATCATCACTTTATTTTCATAATCTAATGCTAACATGAGTGGATGCGAAAAGCTCGGCCTAGACCCTCCATGGGCTGTTGTGCCATTAAAAGTAAGTAAAGTAAAGTAAGTAATGCTAATACTTAGGTGTCTTCTTTTTCTTTTCATTTATTTGGCTTACGTATAAATAGTGGACTTTCTATGCACACATTAGGCTATGTGTAGAGGAAAGTTTCGGTTTTCACTAAATGAAAATATAAAGATTGAGATAGGAAGAACTTCCCTTAGACGTAAACGTCACAGATTGGATACAAGCCCAGACTGTAATGAGAATGAAATATCATAACGATTCCTTAGACTTAATTATGTTAAAAGTACTGAAAAGTACTGAAGTACTGTTAAGAGTACTGATAATCTTGTTAAAAGTACTGATTCCGATTTACCTTAGACTTAATTGTACTTCATATTTTAATAAAATACATATTTACTTATATAAGTTTGTAATTATATTTTCGGAATTTTAAAGTTATAAATTTAAACTTTATTTCAATTTTATTTTACTGATGTTGTTATTGTTGTTGTTGCATTTGTTGGTTTGTTTTGCTTTGTAAAATATCTCATTAGCCGCATATGAGTCCATTCGGTGTTAAAAGCAACAATATCGCAATATTGCAAAGCGCAATAACAAACGATGCACGGGTGGTCGCAGCAGCTAACGTAACAACAACAAAAGCAACAACATTAAAATAACAATATTAACATAACCAACAGTAGCATATCAAGCAATGTCAGCAACAAAACGACCAACAACAACAACAACAAGCACATAAGTAATTTGCCCATCAACAATTGGGCAACAAATTCGTTTAGTAAAAATACCAGCGGCAGCACTTGAATGAAAACAAAACGTTAGCTGCAATGTTTGCATTTGTGATAAGGACACATAACATCACATTCGCGCAGGACATGCATGGATGCAGGCATGGAAACATGCTACATATTATATTTACATATCACATGTCATCGTCTGGGGCTACCAGAACTACGAATGTGCTTTTGTTTTACCTAACTACATATTATGAGGTAATGTCACGTATCGTATCTTCAATACTATTGGTCAATACTAAAAACAATTCAATGAAAACTGAATTCATATTTGCCTTGTTATTTTAAATTAACTTTACACAATAGTATTAATTAATATTGAATTTCACGCAAGTTAAGCATGATAAAAAAAAACCAATTTTGCTCATAAGAGAATTTTGCACATTCGTGATTCTGGCAGAGCGCACATACATTAATGCAACAACAATAAATAATCTGCATGTACATGTGCACAATGGGTGCGTATGGAAATCACAACTAGAATGACAGTATGACAAATATTGACACTACTCCCATTACGCACACGTACACACACATACACACACACACAAACACACACTCAAACGCAAACACAAAATGCATGTAAAGTATGTAAATGCAAACGTGAGCTCAATGCTTCGCAACGCATCCGAATGCAACGAAAATTCCAAATTTAAATATTATTCTAAACCTAATTAAATGAAAGTGATGCAAATGTAAATATGTATGTATGTGTGTGCTCTTTGTGACACATTGGTAGTATGGTGTGGGCCAAACAACCAATGACAGCATCTGGCTGCAGTTGTTCATTGGTGCATATTTCATTAAAGGACTGCTCCACTGCCTCCTACAGCGTCTTCTTTGGGAAATTACAATTTTGTTATTTCTTACGCGAAAACTCACACACACACACACACACACATACACACCAGATGCAACAGTGCATATTTCGTTCATAGAATATCTATGATTACATAATATTACATTATTTGTATATTACATTACATATTGCATACGTATGCACATGAATCTATCAATATATCAGTACCTATTTATTATTAATGATTTACATTGTTATTGTTTTGCAACATATTCTGCTTTTGTTTGTCCAGTTGCCACCTAATGTTCACATTTCAATATGAATAACCTAGTATTTTTAAGGAATAAGATTGAAACTATGGTAATTCAAGGATAATTTATACAGGGTGCACCATTTATAATTTGGAATTTGATTTTGATATAAAGAAGAAACGATTAATTTTTTTTCGAATGTGGTATTTATTATTTGAAAGTACAATTATTTTGGTTAATTATGGAACACTATTGCATTCTAATGACTTTCTCGGCTGGCCTTACATATTATCAACCCAATTTTTCAGTACATATTCGACTTTATTTGACCGATGGCCACTCATCTTAAACGGCTCCCCACAAATAACAGTTCAACGAAGTCAAATCGTAACTGCGTGGTGGCCAATGCACATCACCAAAACGGCTAAGTAATAGTGTGATTTTCAAACTTCCCAAACAAAATATCGATTGTTGCACGTCTTTTGTGCCATGGCCATCCTGTCATCCTGTTGGAGCAAAAATCCCATTATTGCTAAATTTACCCTAATCTGGCAACATTAGGTACACGTGTTTTCTAGGGGCCATGTTACACGAACCGTGTTCGGGTTGCCGAAGATACACTGTTGCATTTTATTGGAAAATAATGACATTACTTATATGAAAAATACTACACTTTTTACTAACTTTTTAATATGTATTTTTTCTTTGCCAATCTTTATGGTGCTTGGCTTTTGTTTGTTTGTGGAAGTGAATGCGATTGACAAAAACCATAAAACCATAAGGATTTGCCATTTGCCATTATGTTTTAAAAACGATTTCGGGCAAGTGGCCGCCGCGACTGGTTCGAATAAATTCCAGCCGAGAGGCCCAATTTTCGAAACCTTTTTGCACCAATTGGAACCGTATGTCATTAATAACGCGCCGAATATTCTCTTCCAAGGCGTCAATCGTCTCGGGCTTATCTGCGTAGACAAGCGACTTCACATAACCCCACAAAAAACAGAAAATAGTCCAGCGGTGTTAAATCGCACGATCTTGTAGGCCACGCCACAGGCCCACGACGCGAGATAATGCGCTCACCAAAAGTTTCCTTCAATAAATTGATTGTTTCGTTGGCTGTACGGCATGTAGCACCGTCTTGTTGGAACCAAAGGTCGTCCAGATCAACATCCTCCAATTCACAATACAGGCACGAAAAAGTCATTAATCTTGGCTCTACAGCGTTCCCCATTGACTGTAATATTATGACCGGCTTCATCTTTGAAGAAATATGGACCAATGATTCCCTCTGTCCATAGAGCACACCAAACAGTGACTTTTTGAGGATGTAACGGCGTCTGAACAATGGCTTGTAGATTATGATCACTCCAAATGCGACAATTTTGCTTATTAACGTACCCATTCAACCAAAGGTGAGCTTCATTGTTGAACATCGCTGCGTCGCGCGAACTGAACCATTATTTTGGTAATAAATTTCAATAATTTGCAAATATTGTTCAGGAGTAAGTGAAATGGCAAATCAAACTGAACATAAATCAAGTGACAGATGTCAAAAAGACCAACTCCGAAAAAAGTATTGCCAGATTGAAAACCACACTTCTAAAAAAAACACCCTTTAGAAGAGTTGTAGATTTGATGATAAAAATACTATCAAAAACAAACAGCAAAAGTTTGATAGTGTAGCATGGCATCAAGAAAAACATTGAAGGAGGAGTAAAACCAGAAAAACATTGATCGGTGTAATATCAGCATAACTCTCAGTTTCAGTTCCTTTACTTTGGCTTTAACCCTGTGCTCGGATTTTCAACAAATTTTTTTTTAGCAAATGTCTTTTGTCTGATCTTACCTAATTTGGGCACAAGAAATCCAATGGTTTTGCCAAATTGGTTCAAATTTTCGAGTTACGATATTGAAAAATAATCAAATTTAAGCAAAAATAACATCAGAAAAATTTGAAAAAAATTAAAATGGATAGCAAATTGTTCTGTTGTATCCTTGAAGAGCACATATTTTCTGCTCTTGTTCTATGTAAAAAAATCGAAATCGATTACATAATATGAATAAAATTCCCTAAGAGGGGGCGGCACATCTCCTCTTTCGCCCCTATACCTATACAACTGATCGATAAATAAAAATATATCCAGTTTTCCATTTGAAAAGTATAAGCCCGTTTCTCAATGAATTCTAAAAAATTCCGTCATCTCGAAAATTCGAACCAATCTGATAAAACGACTCAATTGGCACCATCGAATTCCTTGAGTCCGAATTAGTTAAGATCAGCCATCAAAATCTTTGCCCAGATTTTGAACTTTTTGTATATGTAATTGGCTCATGATATTTCTTTTGCATGAATTTCGGCATGTTTATATAAATGTTTATACGTGCTTAGAAAAGCGCGAATATTTATTTTGATAAAGCTTGTTGCAAATATACATACATACATATGTGCATGCACACAAGAAACTGCATATGCGCATCTCTAATACTCCAAAGAAATCTTCCGCGCCCCGCAATCTAGTGAATTCTTGTAAATAATATCAAATAAACAAATAACTTATGTTAATAAAATAAATAATAATATTGTTGTGGTTAGACAGCAGCAACAGTAACAAAGATCAAAGCTAATCGATATTGTTCGGAAAAGATGTGCTACTAATAATTTGCAACATTTTATTTACTGCAGTACAAAGAAAGAAACCACGGCGAAGAAGCGCACACAACTGCAAAAGATCAATTGAGAGCGAACAACAAAAGCAATAAACTTCGATCAAATCGATCAAATATGGTATTTGAAGTTGTGTAGTAGATACCTACAATATTTTGTCGACAACGAATTAATCAATTGCAACAACAGCAATAACTTCAACAATGCACATAGACACATACACACCACTGATGATTATCATAATTTCAATAATAATGTAAACATCACTTCGACGTCGATGACAACGACGACTACGACGGTGCTGATGATTGTGCCCGGGGTGGAGTGAATGGAAAAGAAAATACTGAAAAAAAGGAACTCCCTCATCTGATAGCGTTGAAATCAAAATCAAATAAAATTCAGCACAGCGCCATCTGGATGATGATGGCGTTAGATTTCTACTAAAAAATAAACAAACACGATATCTCATATACAAATAAGTATCAACAATGTATGTACATAGTATATATGTATGTATGTACAGTGACTCACAGTCAGAATGGTCCACGAATGGGTTCGCTTAATTTCTCAAAAAACCAACTGATATATGAAACAAATATTTATAAATTACAAGATATCATTGGTTTTTATGTAATTCCAGCAGTAATCCCTCGAAGCATAGCTAAAATGGAAATGGAATTATTAAAAAGTAATAATATTATTTTTATTTTTTATGCGCAAAAACTTTAATTAGCATTATGGAACTAAGTATTTTTCATTCGGAACAACGCAAATAGGCCCTCGGTGCTACTGAAAATTTATAAAGCTCGTTGTTGGATGAAATATCTGATCTCTATGCGTACTCAATTTTTCACCATCACATCGATGTTTTGAGATATTTGCATCTTGGAAATCTCTGATCGTTATTAAGAAAAACAAATTTCACTAAATTTATATAAAGATTTTAGAAAAAAATTACTATACATATATAATTTCGAACTTATAATAAATCAGGTTAAATAAATTAGAAGAAATAGGCCCTTTAAATCATGTAATATAGTTTACGAGATAACAAATTTAGACTTTTTTAGACCGTTTTTCTAAATTACCCAAGTTCCCCATAAAATGGTTGAAACTAGAAGCTAGTTCTGCTCTAGGTTAACTATTTTTTTAAGGGATTTTAGTAGGTATATTTTCATCAGAATGTTGGAATTTTTCAGCAATTTTTTCCAAACTAGATATACTTTAAAAAAGACGATCATACATATATTTAGGAAAATCTCCAAACATGTAATTTTTATTGTCATAGGTCATGTAAGTACTTTGAGTTAACTCAAACAAATTTTTTGGGAGAGTTTGGGAGTTTTTTCTTTAATAATTCCAGTCGAATTATTTAAATTGTTTGAAATAACTTTTAGAGGAACTCAGAAAATCCTTAGGGAGCTGAGCTTAGAATTAGCATGAACCGTGTCGACGAGGAGACTTCCAAATGATCCTAAATTTTATATTAGATATATTTTAGTACAAAGGAAGCTTTTAATATTCTTTTAAGTATTTGATATTTTATTGATATTTGTTATGCTTTTAGAAGTGAAAACACTAAAAGCATAAACCATTATTATTTCGTTTGACTGAGCAACTTTGGCCGTGAGCCACTGTTGATATGCGATTTTAAGAAGATTTTGCAGCGGCGCTTCAATTTACATAATTAAATTCATACATACATACATATAACACATTCGCGATATGTTGCACATTTTGAAGTTGATCAAAGATCAAAGTGTGCCTCAAAGCGTATCCAGTCAATCAAATTTTGCCGTTTTACCGCTTCATACGCAGTCATAACTTTGCACTCTTGTTTTTGTTGCCAGTGAATTTGTGTGTTTTAAATGCTCTATTGAAAATATAGAGGCAAATTTTTGCTACATCTTTTGGCTCTCCTTCGTTAATGGCGATAAAATGCTGATCAATGCATCAACGATCAATGCAGCATGTCGGGCTGGTGCCAACGCATCAAAGCATTTGATGTATCGCTGTCGCCGTTGCGATCAAATGTGTATCGCATATAAATCGATCATAAATTTGATTAATAATAAAAAACAATTTTTTTTTTTGTCTTTAAAATTACGTGTGTATTTATACTTTTAATGACGCTGTTAATGAAGCTGTGATGAAGCATTTACATAATAGCAATTTCATATCGTAAAAATATTTTTGGAAGAGAGAGAAGATCAGAGCGTAAGTAACAATAGTACTATTGCATACATACTATACAGTGTCGGACAAGCAAATAAGAACAACTTGTTCTGAAACCAAAAACTTTTAAGAAAATTTTTTAAATATTGTCTCAAATTGTTCAGTAATGCTAATATTTTGTGGAATAGCCTTTGTTAATTAAAACCGCCTTACACCTTCTAGGCATTGATTAAACCAGAGACGCGCAAGTAGCCTGGGGTATGGAATACCACGCTCTTTGAATGCTTTGCCACAATTCGTCTTTGTTTTAGCTCTGGTACTGCCAATCTTCTCTTTGACAATATTCCACAAGTTCTCGATTGGATTAAGGTCACAAGTTCTCGATTGGATTAAGGTCAGGAGATTATGAAGGCCAGGTCATAACGGGAAATCCATTATGGGAAAACCAATCTCGCGCATGGATTGAGGTGTGCTTTGGGTTGTTATCCTGTTGCATTTGCCATTTCAGGGGCATTTCCCATTCAGCATAAGGACGCATAACCTCCTGAAGGATATTTACGTAAAGAAATCTGTCCGTCATTTCTTTTATCCAATACAGAGGGCCCACACCATACCAAGAGAAGCATCCCCATACCATGAGGGTACATTAAGCATCCGTGCTTAAACGTCTTCCTGGTATATTTTGGGCTCAATTCTGCAATTTTCGGGCGTCTAACCCAACGTTTACTATTACTTCCAACAAGATTCACCTTGCTTTCGTCTGTCCATAATACGTTAGGCCATTTTTGTGCATTAATTGAACCATCCCACTCAATGTGCGCTTCAGCGAACTCTATGGGACACTTTCGATGTCTTTGTGCCAACATTGGTACTTTCTCCCATACATTTTTTTTCCACCAAACGTCTACTTACTGATCGAGCACAATTTTGACCCCTGTCTCCTCTCTAATTGCGGCAGCTGCCTTAAATGGATCGCGTGCCGCCAGTATTTTTATGCGATTGTCATCCGCACTTGTAGTTTTGCGGGGCCTACCTCTATTGCAATGAAATTTTTGAGGTAATAAAGATTGGTAGACAAATGTCGAGGATCTGCTAATAGTTCTAGCTATTTGGCGAATGCTTTGTTCCTCATTTCGCAGTTTTTTCACCAAATCACGCTCCTCGTTGCTGCAGTGCTTTGCTCGACCCATTTTGCTGTGACATTACGGAATATTTTACACTTAATTTGTTGAATTACCCTCAATGCTACCATTTAAATGCTTACCAGTACAAACTATAAACAAATTTAAGTTTTCTTTTTAAAATATAAATTTTTTCGTCTGCTGTTCTTATTTTGATTGTCCGCCTTCGAGTACTTCGCTTCAACTTTTTTGTTTGAGAATCGCTAAAAAATATTTAAATGTAGTGTTGCCACCTAGAAATATATAAAGTATATGCAGTTCGATAAAAAAAAAAATCAATGAAATTTTTATAGTGCAAAGTGTTCTTATTGTATTGTCCGACACTGTATATCGGCCATGTGATAATGTTGTTCTACATAAAATTCTCAGCTTCGATGCAGAAGAAAGTCTCTAAGGCTGTGGTTATATTAAAATTTTACTCGGCAAACACCATGGAATTTTTGTTGCCCGAACACGAAAAAAGATCTTTTACTCACTCTCACAGCGAACACGATATGCTCCTTGCAATGTACACCGAGCACGCTGAACATTCAGGGTTGTCATTGAGATATTCTACAAAAAAAGGAGCAAAAATGTATATAAAACATAACGAAAACATGCAAACCTGCACATCATAATTTTCATTTGCAGAAAAGCGAAGTTGAGTATATTTTTAGTGTTTTGAAGTGAATATTAAGTATATTATTTATAAAACTATTGAAGAAGTAAGTATGAAAAGTATTTATACAACATATTAGCTGTATTCTATGACCAGCCGGTAGCTGCCGGTCCAAAATGTTACATTATTTGCATAATTTAGTGCACATTCAATTATATTATTAATTTCACTCTCCATATTGATAAAATCGTTAAAAGTTTTTTTAACGACCATTTTAAGTAGTGTTGCCAGAATTTCGACCAAAAGCAACTCTGTAACGAACTCGAATGTAACCACCACACCGAGCACGAGAGAAAAATATTATATGTTCGCCTAACAGCGGTTATGCTAGTGACCTAATCACGACCTAACCAAAAAAAAAAAAAAATTTCAGAAAAAAATGTTATGTATATAAGCGAACAAACCTAAAATGTTACGGTTGAAAATCGAGACAGACAGACAGAAAAGAGTAATGGAAAAATAGGCGTGTTTAAAAAAAAAATATATGATTCAAGTGGCTTCTCCCAATAATTTAAGTGTGGGTTGGGGATCTTCGTAGCTAAAAAGGAAATGGCCATGTGCTTCAAAGGATGGCGAAAAAATTGAGAAACTATGATTGTGTCAGCAGTGGAGCTGAAAAATAAGATTCTCTTTTCTTCTCAACAAAAAGCTCTTTTCCTTTTAACTAAGTAGTTAAATGAGTGCAGTCTAGACATACCTAGTATAAATACCATTTCGTTTACGAATAAGGCGTGGTTAAAATATACACATGTTTCATAATTTTCTTGTGTTGAGCGTAGACAAGTTTTTTATTAATTTCAGGAAAGATAATGCTCACTTCAGAGTTGCTGTCATACCTGGAACAGTTGCGAACAGTAGCAGCATTATTATTTAATATAAGGGAAAAATGTCGCATTGTATTATTCTAGCGACTTGGTCGGAGTCCTTGGAGCGCTGACTTTTATCTGCCTTGCCAAAGAGTTATCTCCGCTTTGATTTCTGAGGAGTGAAGTTCCCTCTCCCCCTCCAAAAAACAAAAACCCAAGCAAATGATAATAAAATACTTATTTATAATTTATGTTATCTTCTATGCATTTTTGTGAATTAAGCAATTCGAACTTTTTATAGACACAATCGTTACAGCTTTTAAGCCTGCGAACGGTTCTTTTGCGTACGATGAATTTGATACTTAAACGTTTACTACGCAATTGCCAGGCGTCTGCGTTTGTGACAGATCGTTCGGATCGTATTTCAACAATTTTTGGAACCTAAACATTTTTCGATTAATCACACGAAAACTTATTTTGTTGTTTTTTTATAAACAGGAAATAAACAAATATTTATACATATTCTCATTATTGCTTCCATACTACTTACTGCAAATGCTTTGCAAAACTGCCACCAACAAAGCACCGACTCCATACAAAAATCTCAAAATCTCAAGAGGAACACAACAACACGTAACTTCTTACAATGTATCTTTAATATAAGCAATTAAAAACATAAAAAACAATACATTTTTGTTCTTTCTTGTGAAATCAAAAAGTTATTCCGATTATTCTGAATTTTGAGAGGAGTGATTGTAGTTGTTGCTGCTGCTGCTGTTGGACCTCACAGCGTTCTACTTTTCCTTTTGGTAGGCATACAAATTTTGTTTATTTCATTATTTGTTTTTTGTAGTTTTTTTTTTAATGAAATCGAAGTACAAGAATTATCGACTGTATACGCAATAATAATTTTGGAATTTTTTATTTATCGACGAAAGTGTAATAATTTCAATATCTTAGAAAAACGCGAGCAGCAATGGCGTTAAATTTAGACTAGACATATTGTCGACAATTTCCACGAATTGCCATTAATCAAATGTTGCTTGTTGCTGGTGATCTGTTGTCGACGATAATGCAGTGAGGTTTTGTTAGAATTTAATTTTTATTTCACTCTTTTTTATGGGGGGTTGTTAAGTTTTTTTAGTTTTACAGTATCAATTTGTTGAATCAATTTGTTCTTGTAGTTTTTGTAAATGGTATTCAGCAACAGCAGCACCAACAATAACATAATAACATCATAATTGGTGGAATTGTGAATACGCAGAAATGAATCTGGTAAATTTTCATCAATGAAATTCATTTACGTATGAAATTTACTTATGAAAAAGGAAAACTAGTAAATGAAATTTGTTTTTGCTACTTAATTTCTTAACATGAAACTCCAATAAAATAATTGTAAATAATTACATACATACCTTATTTTTATAAGGAGAAAAAAATGGGGCAGTGTTTTATTAAGAATTTTATGTATTTATGCATGCATAATTAGAAAATTATAATGAAGATTTCAAAATAAAAGTTGAATTGACGTTGAATTGGTTTTCATTAAAATTTTCAAATTCGGGGGATTAATCCAATTTAAATGACTTAGTTTTTCTTCTCCGGCAAAAACTTTCCGAAATACAACCTCGACGTTCACTACTACTACTTAAACTGACAAATCAAGAGGTGTATGCAACATTTCAGCTTGCAAAAATTCTCTAATTACTGACCTACTTTTTTTATAAAATGACTGAACATTATACTGTGATTTGTAGTGTCAGAAAAGAAATTAGGGTTTATATTAAATCTTAGCCAAAAATTCGAACAAGGCTTTAAAAAATGCAATGCAATACAAATATCTGATAATCTGGCAAACTAAAGTTTAGAAATCTTTGAGCATCTGCAATCACCAAACTGATATTTAATTGTGGAGAAACTAAATTTTTAAATGCATCCAGCTTCTAAAAGGTTCCTGACCCGAAAATATGTACAACAGAATCGTGGATCAACACCCCCGAAAATATTACGCTCAATGTAGAAATAAAACGGGTTTTTTGGAAAGCTGTAAATTGATGTTTATAAATAAATGGCTTGAAATTTATTTCCTTCATAATAACACAAAGGAAATAAGACATTACATTATGGTTTGCCTTTCGAGATGGATGGAAATGTTAAGAAAAACTTTGCATCAAAGTTGTAGGACTAATAAATATAAATAGTAATAGAGAACCTGATTTCCAATAGTAGGTAGTACTTGTATGTGGGTATGAGAAATTGGTCAGAGGCAGTGTACTTTTTTAAAAATCAACCATTCATCGTCGATGAAAATGTGGTGATGTAATCAAATTCTAAACATTGACTAAAAATTCTAAAATCGATTTTATTTGTGATGCGGGACGATAGCCGTGGCAAAAATTGCCCGAATTTCGTTACACCCCTGGAAATCTGGGACACTTGGTAACCCTAGTCACCCACTCGGGTGACCTTAGATATTTTTCATATATATTCTTACATATTGCAACCATACCTTCCACGACCCGCTTGCCTTGTTTCACGTCCCTCATGTTGCTTAATTTTCCTGTATAAATTCGTTCCCTGTCAAAAGCCTGTCTCAAAAACATAATTTCAGGAAACACGCATTAAAACTTTTCAATTAACCTTTCAAATACACTTTCTTCTCACGTGAAGAGTTCATCAGATACACTTTTCGTATAGTTAACTCGAAAATGTTTCTTTTTGATTTATGACCGTCTTGTAGCAAACGAGCAATATGTAGAAATGAGATAACAAATAGTTTGAAAAAGAAGGCAGCGGCTAAGAATCACATTGGCCCTGTGCTACCATTTCCATTCATCGTAAACTAAGGGGAATATGTAAAAATTAAATTAACATAGGAGAGCTAAAAAAATGAACCGCAGAAGTAAAAACATCCCTCTGTCGATTGATAGAGGGCGCTGATTCGCGTATGATTCATACTCGATTGATAGAGGGCGCTGCCCATCAGTATCTAGTAATTTTAAATTTCAAACAAAAATTTTACATTTCAAACAATAATCGATAGAAATTTCTAGAGTTGGAAAAATGAGTGCGTATAGACTGAAAAAAAACAAACGCGTGAATGTAGACTTAGCCGAAAAATGGAGGCCCAACAAAATCCAGATTCTGCTATCGCGAGTTCGCAAGCAACTTGAGGCACAACAGAATTCAAATTGCATGGAAAAACAACTCGCAAAGACTAGGGAGCGATAGCATGAATGGCAAATGAGTTTATTAGAGCAAATAATTGCATCAACACTCATGCCATTGAGTCCCGACGTAGGTCCTCAGATTATACAGCACCAGGCAGTCATTAAGGTGGCCAAATTCCAAACTTCTTAACGACAGAGAAGGGCAGAAGATTTATTTGTTCACAATTTGTTTTTTGAGTTATGACAGTTTTGGCAGCAAACGAGAGATATGTGCCTACCTAAATACATATATACGAGTATGTAATGTACTTTTAAACAACGTCTTGTCGGCAGGTGTAACGTCAACAGGTGTATGATTTTAATGCTGTTCATTTTTACATTTGCTCTTCTTATTGAATATCTTGTAGATTTGGTTGTTTTTATTTTTTTTGTTTATTGTATTGTGTTTATCGAAGCGAAATTATAGCAATTAATTCGATTTGTTTCTTCGGAGAATTGATGTAACCGAAAGACTGTGGTTTCTCTAGCGCCATATCCAGTCTAGTAAGAGTGAAAGACTTAAGAAGTTTATCTCTAAGAAGTTTTTGTAGTGTAATGCAAGAAAAGCAGAAACGTATTTTCATTCTACCTAAATTGTAATCAAAAATTGATCCAGCAGGTTGGACCAAGATTAATCCTACCCACATTACTTAAAAATTTTAAATTCAACCAACCAAATTTTTTTTTTATTTAATTGAAATTCCGAAATCTTTCGCAATACTTCTCTTTCTACATTTGTAAAATTAAATATCTTATACCTGCCTATTGGTAATTTTTTCCCCCCTGTCAATATTAATACTAATTATATTTACCAAAAGGCGTTTTGTTATGTTGTATTGCAATTTAAGAAATCTCTCACTTCTCCTCTGTTAAAGTCTTCTATTAATTATGGCATGGAGAATTTATTCTTCCGCTTGCTGTGCCACACTTTTCATATGACCACCAACTGTGTTCAGCATCGGCTACCGAAACAATTTCGGTAGGTAGTTAGTTCATTTAAATAAAAACTTCCTGCTACTTGTTTCAGAAATGCACCAGAGTGAAAAGAAGAATACGAAGATGAAGAAGATGAATAAGTTGTAATATTTTCATTTAAAACTTCCACACCTACACAGCACAATTTGTCATTGTCTAGTGTGGCCGCAGCCAACTACTCTCCTAGCAAAATATGTATGCTGCCATGTGTTTCGGATTTGTATGCAGTGGTTTCCAATGTGCACATGTGTGGAATGTTGAAAATCCAGGAAATCCAAAACATGCAAAAAAGATTAATTTATGCAAAGAAATTCACAGTTCTTTCAAATCTCATTACACCATGTGTGTGCTGCCTTGCCTACGAACCATTAAAATTGATTGTTGACTACTTGCATCTTTCAGTTGAAAGAATCTTATGTGGATTTTTCATTTTGCAAACATGCACTGAGTGAGATCGATTTTCTTCCTTTTAGTCTCAATACTTTTGTCCAAGTCATTTACCTTGCCATTCACAACGCCCTTACTCCAATACTAAGAAGCTAACTAAACACGTTCCAGCGCCAGCGACATAACCACAGCAGGACGGGCACCAGCAACACCACCGAGACTGTGGCAGCCACTGGCACACGCCTGCTCAATTAAAAAAGTGCAGCAGCACTCGATCTTGAGTGGCGTGTGTACTGCCACCCTCCTGGGCAATAAATCTAATGTTTTCCTGGTGGGATGCAAACGCCACCGCGTACACAAAATTGAACTTGTGAACTACTATTTCTACTGTTTATGATTGTGGCCGTGATTTGGCGTTGCTCTCCTCCATCCATGGAGCGTAGGAAGGTGGGTGGGTAGGTGGGGATCTTGATCATTTGTGGTGGCAATTGAAATTTGTTTAAACTTCCATAAACTCTATGGGAGATGTCTCGTATAAAAGCGATTATCGGCGCCTATGCTAAACTAAAAAGAAAACTTTATTCATCGTAAAAGTTGTTTAAAGTTTAAATATTATTTTGGGGAACATAATTCAGAAATTAGGGAAATACATAAAAACAGCATGGGAACTTATGTGTTTGTGTATTTTAAAGGCTGTGAATTGAAAGGGCCAGCAATTTTGGCCACTTCTGCTCTTCATAACTCCGAAAACATGTTTCTATTAAAGTGGATTTGATTGACATATTGCGGCGCTGAAATTGACCTACGTGTGGGCCGACATTGTCTGGTAAAATTTTTAAGAGCAAGCAAGCCATTAAACCAATTATGTGGATTTTGATAATTTTGCGGCTTGGGTCACTTTTGCACTCAACGCCTCATATAATATCACGTTCTTGGTGAATGATTTCCCATAACTGATTTTCCGTAGTTGTTAGAGCACCTTATTAACGTGCTTTTTAATAATTGCCCACAAGTTCATAACAGGATTTAGCTCCGGGGTCTGATTTGCGGTTCTTTAAACCACTGCATTGTAGCTCTAGACTTAGGACAAGGCGCGTTGTCCTTTTTGAAACACTTACGTGATTATATAATATGACAACGGCAAATCTTCGAGATATGGTATGAGGTTCTCTAACAATATAGCGTGGTATGCTAATCATTGAGGTTACCTTTCATAAGGACTAAAGTTCCAACACCAGGAGTATTAAATCAGCTCCATACAATTAAGCTGCCTCGTGCTTAGTGTACTTAGATTCAAATTTTTTGTTTGGAGGTCGTCGTACGTAAGTTTTACCATCAGGTCCACATAGACTACACTTCGATTCATCGATCCAGGATAACGAATTTCAAAATGATGAAGGAATTATAGCCTTTTGCAAATTCTAATCACTATTATCTGTTACCATTTGCGACCCTTGATTTCTTTAGGCTCTGACAGCCTCCAAAAGCCGCTGCCCAACCGTTCTTGCCGTTCCATTTGAGAAGAAGAAGCAAAAGGATATTTAAGAGCATGTCAAACTATAATGGAATTTCTTCATAGCTGACTACTACCTCAAGAAAACTTGGCATAAAAAAATATCTTAAGCGTTTTTGTATATGAAGTTATCACTTTTCTTGAGTCTTTGACACCGGCCTGTGTATAAATATATAGTATGCTGTGATTTTCAATAAGCCGAGAGTAAGGTAATTATAAAATTAAATTGATTTCAAAAATAAACAGAAAGAAAACATCATTCATAGGTGGTCGAAAATTTTCATTTCTGATACCAATCTCTTGAATACTGCAAACTTTAGAGTAGACAACAAGTACAAAATACTTAACTAATAAATAGCTAAGTATTATGGCCGAGAATCAAGCATCCATTCTTGAATTATAACCGTTTAAGATCAATTCCAAATTAGTGGTGCACTGTTTGGGCACGCTCAACACACCGTGGGCAAGTAGAACAAAGTTGTACATATGTATAATGTTGTTTACCAGAACACATCCAACAGGTGAATATGGAATAGCAGACAACCAAGTAGAGTTAAACAAGAGACAAGAATTTTTTGCTAATCTTTCACGATTGAAGCAAAAACAACAGTTGACACATATTCGAGTATATTCCGACTGGGCAATGAGTTCTAGGACAATAACTCGGTTTAATAAGTATTGGGAGCAACTCAATATTTAAATCTGTAATGATGAAAAGGAATAATCAAAACATCTGTTTTCTTTTTGTTTTGAAAATTGCGAAATATTGATCCCCAGAAGTAACCCATTATTTAAAATTGAACAATTTTAAATGACTTTAAAAACAAATAAAGTTAATGTGTTTATGAAAGCCTAATTGTAAATATGATATTTTTAATACCAAGGAAGATGAAAAAAAAAAATTAATTGCAAAACAATTAAGCAAACGCTTGAATGAATGAGTAAATGCTACCACTGCAAAACAAAAATAATTGCATTGTACTCGTAAATCTTCTGGATTTGTGCTTCATTCTTAGTGTTGGCCAGCCATATGGAGGTGAAGTGTAAATTATTATACGTTAATAACATGGCGTTAGAATGTCTACCAAGAACCGAACCGAACCAAATTCCAAATGATAAACAAATTGAAAGAATTCTCTTAAACAGCAGCAAGACAGCAGGGGAGGGCAAGACGTAGGCCAGAAGTAGAAAATATGAAAACAATGGCATGCATTACGTCGACAATGACGACGGCCACGACCATAGTGTTGTTACTGCCAGAAAAGAATCTAAGATACAATACATACTTGCTAGTTAGATGCAATAGTAGCAGATACAGCTACAACAACAGCCATAGCAACAAAAATATTGTACAATAAAAGTAAAACAAAGGAAAATGGAAGGAAAATAAAAAACAAAAACAGAAAAGAACATCGTCGTAGTAAGCAACAACATCGTGGACTGTGGACCACAAAAAATGTATCTACGAGTATGTATTCTTCGCATTCATTCGCACACTAATCTACACATTATTGTATCTATTTATTGATTTAACCTAAATTATAAAAACAGATACGAATGCAACCAGAAAAAATCAACGAACTCTAAATCAGTATCAGATCGGAATGAGTTGGACCTGAAGATAGAAGTAAATGTTAATAATTCAAGAACGTACATATGTATGTGAGATTTTATATTTTTTTTCAATCAAATGAAAACAAAACCGAAAATGATCGATAATTTTTTATATGAATTCATTTAAAAAACTCTAATATTACAATTATTATTATCTTAAACATTTAGCTATAAAAAAAAAGATTTTTATTAACTAACCCTTCCCCAGTCCACTAGATTACATCAGTTTCCGAAAGTCTCCTTGTTTGTCTCGTATGTCAACAAACTATGCGAGGGATTAAGCTCATGTTTTAACAGTACTTAGTCATCTGAATGATAATATTTGACAAAATAAATATTTAGTGTTTTGATTCTAAATAGTGGTACCCTATTTGAAGAGCTCACTACTTTTATACAGATTAACTCTAATTTCTTTTTAAATTTATTACAATTATTGTGTTTTTGTGCTACACGTTAAGATAAATAAGTAATAAGGTATTTACTCAAGATATCCTCGATGTTCCATATAAAATTTTAAAGGTACTACTTCTACTGTGTTGAGAGTATGCAAGATTTCGTGACGGAATTTACTCTGCTCCCTCCCGTTATTCACTGTAGCGTATAGGGTCGACATAATACACATAGATCCCTTCCATTTTTGTACTATGTACAAATATTTATAACTCGGACAAAATGAATGATCGTGGGGAAAGTTCGACCTACGACCTCCGTGGTATGTTTTGCATTTAAAAGGGAACGCAAATACTTGTAGAGGCTGCATTGATTGTTATTGATATCACTTCCTAACACTAAATGGTAGCGATCATAGAGGCCATTGTGAAAAAATACGGGACCGTGGGAGGAAAGAGGTTGTTCAACTTACGGGCCTCTTATTTTTAAAATGTACACATAAACTTTAGTCTTCTAGCGTTGTACATTTTAAACCATTCTGGAAATCTATTCAAAATTTTAGCACACCACTATTTCATTTATTTATTCAAAGCAGTCCTAATGTCAGAAGATTTACATATTATGTATTTCAGGCATTCTACAAGGCACATTCTACATGGCAAACCTATAACAGTAAAAGTTGCTTATGAAAAGCTTTTCATTTCGCCGAGGACTGATGGAAGTCGGTGGGAATGATGTTTTTTTAAAGTCTTACAGCTTAGACGTTGGAGTTGTTCGTTATGAAAAACTGAAACATTTTTAGTTTTAACACCAACCCTCCGCCCTCTTTTTAGTGGTTTTAGGTCCAAATGTTTCAAAAATTTTTGAGTTAAGTTAGGTAGGAGTAATTATGATCTATATTCGCTTCTTTCCCCTTATTATGACGAACATTTTTGCTGAAGAAAGTATGTCATCATTCCAAACAATTTATACTCTATGAGCATTAAAAGAAAATGTTCACCAATAACTCCCAAGAAAGGGTTCCAGGGACAAAGTAGAGGGAGGGTTGGTGTAAAAGTAAAAAATGTTGAACTTTCCATAACGAACAGTTTTGCTTTAGACGTCAAAGCTGTAGGACTTCAAAAAGAGAAAATTTACTTATCGATTCCTATTAGACCCCAATCGTGTCCTTGAAACGGTCATAGAAAAACTTGTGACATGGCAGCCTATATGTTTTTTAAGTAGAATTGATGTGGGCAGTGTCCTCTTATAAAACTCATGAACCCACCTCAGCGGAAATCAACAAGTTCCAATTTATTATTCTGTGAAATCAATGCTAAATCGTTCTACATGTTCTGATTTATAAATTTTAAATTATTCAACTCCCTTTAAGACCAGGTACTTTTTTGGAAACTAGGCATGAAATCAAACATAAATAGTAAATTCTAATATTTTCCATTTGAAATGGATATTCGTCATTTTATAAAGACTTACAACCTTGATGTTGAAACTATATACTCACAGGCCCCCATATATTTGTCACGGACTATAGCGGGCCAACTTTTGTTAACAAATACAATGTGGAAAACTAGGCAAATTTCAACTGAAGTAATTTTTAAAATTTTTCTTTCAGATGCCCTGAATCAAGAACCTTTCTAAAAAGTCCGGCCCGGGGTTAAACCCACCGTTCTCCTCCACTCGTCAGTCCTGGCGACAAACAACGATTGCCATAGTTTTTATAGCCTGACTTATTGGTAAGAATGCAGAACAAATTTGCATCGTTAGGAACTACGTTTCAGAGTTTTAGTCCATGAAAGTAGACAAGCTAAAATTAGTATGGTATCTTCACTAAATAAGTTTTTATTTTAACTCGCTTTACACTGTCTTCAAGTTTTCTGCCATCTAAGGTTTTTAACCAATTCCCTATGCACCTGGAGGCTTACACTGCATCCGAAACTGTTAGCAGAATATATGTAATTTCATTTTGGTGTAAAAAGTATCTTTCAAATATGCACGCATAGCCGCATTGGCTTACAGACAATATGAATATACCACATTGCTCCCATGCTGCGTCCGAAAGTCTACGATTTCCGTCTGCATAAATCAAGAGAAGAAATTTTCTTTGTTTTGTTTTTGTTTTTAACAATTCGTATTTGTATTTGTATTTATTTTTGTTTCAGTTTTTGTGAAATAATAAAAATGTTCATTTGAATGGAAGACTTCATCGATCTCGCCTTGCCCAAAATAAGAAGAAAATTAGAAGCAGCTATTACAAATATTAAAAATGAATAGCAGAAGAATGCTTAACTACTTCATCTTGATGCTCCTTCGAAATATCCACCCCCACTCCCGCTTACAGTGAATTTAGGAGAAAAATCGACAATGGAATTTTTATCACCTAATTTATTTGTTTGGAATGAATGAATGAAAATACAATCAATATCTCCACCACACTGACACTGCGCCACTGGCTCGACTACACCAACGCCATCAGCATCAAGAAAAACTCAAACTCATCATATCCATCGTTCAACTAAATGTGTTACATACATATACTCGCATACTCGCATACACACACACACACACACACATTCTCTTACATATTCGTATTTAAATAGTTGATGCGATATGCTATTTGCCTTCACGTGCTTTTTTGTTGCTGCCTGTTCCTGTTGTTGCTTTAGAGGTTGTAGATATTTGTTGTTTGGAAAACAATTTATTGGTGAATTTAACAACGTTGCTAATCGCTTTGTTAGCTCATTTACAAATTCATTGTAGCACAATAATTAATGTGTAGATGGCTTGTGTGCCTATAACTGTCTGTCTGTCTGTCTGCTTGTCTCTCTGTTTCTCTGCCTCCATCTATGAGTATGTAGCTATGTTACGAGTATGTGATGCCTCACTGATGCTTCAGTGTCTGTCGATACCGTACAACTTTTCACTAAAATTACCATTTCCGTTTCGCCTTGTTATTGATTATAATACTAATAATTATTTAAGTAATAATTTAACTTAAAAAATTGATTACCGAAAGGTATTAAAATAAATCGTTTGCGCACAGGCAGTTGTTTATGTGTTGGCATCTTCTATAATCACGCTTCTGTGATGTCTGATTGTGGTTCTGCTAAGCTACTGATCCTGAATACGTGTCTGTACCATTTTAGAATTTATTTACTTTAGCTAGATGTGGCCACCTTTTGCCTTGACTATGGCTTTCAAACGGTTAAAAAATGAGTTGCAAGCTGCTCGAATATGATCTTGCGGTATTTTAGTCCATCGGATTTGCATTTGGCGAAATTCGAAAGCCATTGTGTGGACGAAATGAAGTGTGGAACATGGTTTTTTAACCATTCTTGGTTCACACAAGATTTATGAGACGGTGCCGCATTGGCTTGTAGACAAGAGTCTTCTTGGAACATTCATGGTATATGACCGAAATGTTTGCGTGTCCATTACTTGAGATGGAAAATTACTTCGGGTGGTCGTTCGTAAGCTCAAATTTCCGTAAGTGCGTTCAGTAATGTGGTCGCTGCAGCGTAGCGGTAGTGCTTTGGACTGTTACGCAGAGTGTCAGATGTTCGAATCTCGGCACAGGCAAAATAAAAAAAATTTAAAAAAATTTAAAAAAATACAACAACAACAAAATTAACGGCAATCCCTTTTGGCAGGCAATGGCAAACCTATAACAGTAAAAATTGCCTATGAAAAGCTTTTCACTTCGCCGTTCGGATTCGGCATTAAACTGTAGGCCCCTTCCATTCATGTAAAAATATAATGCGAAATGCTTGGCCTTTGGCGCTACATGCGGTCATAGTCGATAGTGATAAACTGAAGTTCATTGTGGTAAAGGCATAACACTTGCCAAAATGGCTGCCTATCTCTTTATTGGTGTCCTTTGTGATCACATTCACTTTCTCATTCTCCCTTCTTCTTCCTCTCACCTATCAATCTTCCTTCCATTCAACACAATGCTCTGCATTCATAGGGGTACAAACTATGTGTTTAATGTATCAAAAAAAAAAAACAAAAAATAAGTAAACACGATCATTTTGAGAGTTCATGAACTGCTCAATCAGAGAACATCAGAGAACACAATGTTTGGAAATTCGCAAAGTTCGTGCAAACGTCACAACTCCTTTGCTCTTTCGAGTCTAACTTTTTTTTTCTTTGGTGTAAGATCATGTGCCGTTTGGAACTTATAAGGCTTTACCTTGAGCTCATTTTGGAATATGCGTCGGATACTTCGCTGGGATATTTTCAGTTCTTTGGCCACTACGACATGCATTTCGTTCAAGTCGAGTCTTCACTTTCCGAACCATTTCAGGTGATGTTGCTGTTTTTGTTCGTCCACCCTCATAGCGTTTGTCAATGCTGCCTGTATCATTATAACGATTTATGGTGCGATACACAAACATTTTATTCACTTTGAGATGACTGAGCTCATGAACAATAGCTGGTTGTGATTTTCCACTCAAATATAACGCAATCAAACTATTACGTTTGAATTCCCTTTCGAATAACTTTTGTTCTATAAAACTTAGTCGCAAATGCTTGTGGTAGTTTGTAAACAATATAAACAGCTTGAATTGGTATGAATTTGACATAATTGGCAATATTGCGTTGCCAGATATACCGGTGTGAAGTTAGTAACACTTCAATCGCCTAACCTGTATATGGAAGACCCAATCTTTCTGCGTGTCTTCCAATGGGATAATGTCCTATTATCACTCAAGTCATTGTACTTATATGTTGTCTATGTATTAGTAGAATATCTTTCGTATGTCGATGGCGTGATGAGTCCATTTTTTTTTGTACTTCTTAACATTTCAGGGCTCCATGCGTGCCGATCTGGAACTTTTTCTCGCGTGTCCCTCAATCAAATACATGCGAGTACATTAGAGTCTTGTGATGCGATACTGATAGTGCTAGAACACAAACTCGTAACGTTTCTAATTTTCTATACTATACCGGCCGACTGTATTGTGCTTCCAGTATATGCTGTCAAATAATTTGCTTGTTTGTTTGGCAAATATTATCATCCATGCATCCAAGCGATCAGGAACGAGTGAACGAAAAACTGAAAGTAGCTTGCCTATTCAACGAGCTGCACCAAGACGAACTGGCGGCTAAGTTGTGTGAGCTGCTGCTGTATGAGGAACGTATGAATGGATGCCAAAATAAAAAAAAAAAAGGAATGGAGAAAAGTATGTGAAATTTCTCATATTTTCATCAATTTACACATTGATGTTTTCGTGTTGTTGTTGCTGCTGTTGATTTTATGGATATTGATGGTGGCGTTGATGATGGGTAATACTTATGCTAGAACAACATCAGCACCAACAACAAGAACATAAATATGTATAGTACTTATGTGCATGAAAGTATGTTCATAAGTATGTATGTCTATATTCATTCAACCATCCAACCAACGAAACAACCAACCAACCAACGATCTGTAGAAGCTGTTGTTTTCATAATGTAAATATTTAAATATTTTTTAGATAAACATTTTAATGTTGTTTTTGAAAATATGTTGATTAAATACAATATTTGAAGTGTAAATTGGTTAAGGCAAAACAACAAAACAAAAATATTATTTTAATTCTTAGAGTGCAGTTTGAAAAATTTAGTGCAATCTCATAATTTAATTAGGTAGGTAGGTGCCATATACTGCAAACACAAACAAATACAGTACGCCCTCGTTGATTGATGACATTCGTTTGAATTAGTACCCCTTAAATTAAGTTAGAAATACAGATTATCAGTTCAATTAAGAGGAGATTGCTCTAATTATGTACACATACGCTCACAGATCGAGACTTGTTGGCACCAAATTGCAGGATGTTACCAGAGCAGGCAGCATCCTTCTCCTCAAGTTTGATGAAGGGCCCTGCTTTTAATGCAGCTATCTACTTTTTACCTTAATAAACTCTTGCTTCTGGTTAGCGCATTCCAACTTTAATTTTCGTCTCTGTCTATAGTTGAGTTGGAGTTTTTAGGCATGTCTTCAGACTATCTCGCATACTGTACGAGTATGCTCTGAACTTGGGTAAGTAATCATAAGCTTTTAAAGATCGTATATTCTCGACAAGGCCATTGCGCAGATAATAAACATGAGACACTGATAGAAACCAACCAGAGATAAGGCAAGGTAGAAATCAGAGCTAGGACCAGAAATTTTTCATGTAAACTGATCGAACTAGTTGAAGCGCTCTGCACTAATGCAGAATGTCAAATAATTCACTAGCAACTTCTGAGTGACCGAATAACGGTATCAACTGGTTTGCGGTGAGGGTGTGTACTTTCATCACTACTATTTACTATTTAACATCGATTTGGAGCTCATCGTGAAAAACGATCCAGAGATCAGGAAGCGGCAATACTTGGGGCCTGTAAGTTCGTTTGGCGGATATCGACTAAGCGGACGATATCTGTATACTATCACTCACAAACTACGACAACTGGTGCAAAAATCTAACACGAAAGCCGGTTTTGCATTCAATATTTCAAAGACGAAATCAATGCATATCAACACACAGAATTATCCACCAGACCAAGAGGGGAATCGAAGCCCAAACTCATGGTAGTTTTCGATCGATGGTATAGACTTGGAAGAAGTGAAGTATTACTGTTATCTGGGCAGTGTCATTTCGTCGATTGGCGGCTCAAGTGAACACATAAAAAGCCAGATCAAAAAAGCAATGGCGGCGGTTGGCTCATTGTATTCGAACTGGAACGCATCATACATCTCTAATGCTGATTTATGGAGTAGAACTCAGCAAAAACCAGTTCTCATTGAAATCAGAAGAAGGAATCGGAGCTAGATCGGCCATGTACTATAAGGCAGCGCGATGATTTAATAAGGACTGACTAAGGACGATGATTTAAGGGGAAGACCTGCGAACACGTAGAGACGATTGTTGGAGATAAAAACGCGAAAAATATACTTAAATGGAAAAATTTTGTTGTATCCTTTTTTCCTCCCTGGAACTGAAGGATATCTCTTTTTCCGTCTCTACATTTTACAATAAATAAATCTATCAAATAAAAAATTATATTCAAAACATTAGGGACATACAGACATATCGTTACATTAATGTAGAAAGGTTCTAACTCACATTTTTTTAACTAAGAGGGTTTGGTATTTTCTGATGAAACTGACTACGGTCCATTCAAATTGGATATTTATGTATTAAGGTAACGATATATACTTGAGCTTAGATTTCCTGATCGACCAACCAAACTTTAAGACCAAGAGGGTCAAAATTCAAACCTCCCAGGCTCTATCCACTAGATTATACTAGAGGTCGATGTCATAGATAGGACATTGCAACAATCCTAGGACATTAGCTTTAGAAAGAAGTCTATACTCTCCAGGGTAGTCAGTTAGCTCACTGTGTACATCGTGGTATTGCACTGGGGTGTTATGCAGCGTTCTTTGGTTCAAACTTCAGCACAATCAAAAAATCAAAAACTAGAAAATTATAAAAGTGCACCATCTCTTCCTTGGCAATGGCAATCATACAAGAGTAAAAGTTACATAAGAAAAGCTTTCAATTTCGCTATTCGGATTCAGCATAAAACGATAGGTTCGATCTTTACCTTCAGTGATACCATAGCAGTAAGAAACACATTTGTATAAATTAGAAAGTTTACATTACCTCGTTACTTCTACTATTTGTGAAGGGTGATTTTTTTAAGAGTTTAGTTTTTGAAAATGAAAAAAAACACAGAAATTTTAGAAAAGTGAATAAAATTTTTATTTGGATCGATAAATCAATTCCTGCCATTTACTTTTTAAAGATAATTTCACTTAAATGTTGCCCGCGGCTACGCTGCAAGTGGTCCATTCTGAAAGTCAAACGAAGTTCGGCTGTCTGTCGTTATTTCACAATTTTTTTTCGTATTTATTATTAAAAATATGGGTATATGTTTAAGATCTCAGGGGGCGAGAGGGGCAGCTGTTCCGCCCAGGATCACTACCCGGGCGTACGCCCATGGTATCTATATATGACCAATGCCTGAATATGCGCCTTACAAACAACCATAACCAAAACGAGTATACCCAGCACCTAAAGTGTTTAGGGTAAGCATAAAAGGTTGAAGTCAACTATCAAATTGATTGCTTCGGAATGCTTATCAACATACAAGCATCCCGAAATCAATACAAAATAATAAGCTTCCTCCAACTCATAACTAAGTAGTTATCGTAAAATAAATAGAAAGATAAATAAATCCTGGAAAGTAAAAATTAATAATGCTTTAAACGCCCCTTTCGATGGAATATTGCGATAAGTAACGAAAACACTTTAATATCTTTTTCATTTAACTGACTGTCTGCACCCGCTTGTCGTCAGCCAAATTGTCAACACACACATGCACACGCAGACATTTGGAATCATCAACAACAGAAGCAGCAAAAACTACATTTAGCAGAGCAGAAGAAGTAAAAGTAGCAGCTTCAGTAGTGTGTAAAAAGAAGACCTTCCGATTCCCACATTTAGCAACGCGTCAGCGATAACTTTAATTTGGAAATTAGTTTTGTTTATTCAAGCCACGAAGGGAAGAAAAACAAAACGACAACAGACAGGCATCTTTGGTGCAACCAAAGTAAACAACCAACCAGCACACCGAAAAAAGGAAATTCAAATAAAAATACCACAAAATCTCACTAACATAAAAACGCAGAGTAGCAGCACATGTCACCGATTTCGAAACAAAGCAAAAAGAATTTTAAAAAATATTGTAAGTAGAAAAAAGTCGACGACATTGGCACTGGTACTGGCACTGGCACTGTCAGGTTTTCCACACAATTTCAGAAATGCATTCCATTAAATTATGGTATAATGTGTTAATTTTGGGAAAAAAATATTTTGTAAAATATTCATATGATGGTTAAAAAAAATTTGTTGCAAATGCATTCAAACATAGCATAGGCAGAAGTGACAGCAGTCGCCATTAGAACTTGGCATTCACTAAATACACTAGATACATATAATATTATACCCCATTCTACCCTACACTTTGGCATAAAAACATGGCAGACACACAGACCAGAACAGAAAGACAAAAGGAGCAGCAGTACATCAAACAGACAGCCACATGTACTACATTATGCCCACCGCAATCCTCGTCAGCATCACCAGAATCGTCATTGTTGCGCTGAGCAATTTCCTGCGTACATTTTATCCTAAACAAACACAATTTCAACACGCTCACAGTGAAGTGGCCGGCTCGACCCCGACCAACAAAAAACGCCGATTATAACTTCTTGTTCATCATTTCTTTCCTTTTGATGGTGACGTGACTGCCACGACAACGACGACAATGACACGACGATGCAATGCATCCATAGATCCGAAATCCCAAATCCGAAATGTGACGCGTCGTATATGCTAAATAAACATACGCTGTCATGGCTTATTGAATTGTCATTTAGCTATTTTGTATGTATGTGCTGATATACTTATTTATCGTCTTGCTGCATTGGCGGCAATGGCGGCAATGGCGGTTTGCCAGCAACAATTTATCGCCGCAATGTAGAAGATATTTTTTTTTGTTGCTGTTGTAGAGTAAAGTGGTTGCCTCAATATAATTGAAGTGCTCATAGCATATTTTTTATGAAGTGGCAAAATTTTTAAATTGCTGCCAATTCTATTAACTACAGTGAACATCGAATTTAACAACTTTAAACGAATAGCAAACAATTTAACTAGTGTCCCCAATAAGGTACCGTCGTAAAAGTCCATTACCGGCTCTATATGTATTATGAATAAGTTTTAGTATTTAAAAGGAATCCATATAAAGAAACGTAGGTAGCTACAAGGTTTCGCAATCACAAGGACTGTTCTCGTACTTTTTGAACTAGAACTAGTAGAGTGTAAACGTTTTTATTGTAGCAAGTATGTTCTGAAATGCGGAAAAATTTGATAGATATCAAAAACAAATTTAAACACAGTACTCTGGAGTGCTTCCGCTATCCAACATGCATACCCTGCCTCAATCAGATGTGTCACCCTCAATTTATCGCACAGTGTATTTAATTTTTTAAAAGAAAGTTTTTTACAATTGCCACATTTCAAGTTCAGAAGAGATTTTAAACTTTTACCACTTACTCTCACATTGTACCACCGGGAGAAGAGGATTTATTTTTCTGAACTTGCTATGCAATTCTACTCCATAGGAATGCACAGTACACTAGATATTAAACCATAACATAGAATTTCCCGCCAATTACAATATTTTCGCCGATTATTTTCGATCGAAAACACGAAACGCCTTGTTTTCCCCCATACTATGGTTGTAAAAGTATAACAGTTCAATGTACATTCACTATTGCTTGCGTTATGTTGGTTGTCTACTGTATTATGATATCGAATTAATTTTATCAGAAATTGTTTGAACCATGAAACGGAACTGCACATGTAAATAAAATGAAAAATATTGTAACAAAAAAAAAAAAAAAGGAAGAAAGAAAAAAAAATTTATTAGAATATATGCGGCCTCATGGTCCCGGTATTGCATAAACTTCAATTGAAAATAGGAACGGGGAAGATGAGAAGGGCAAATGATATAATCAGCATAGCCAGGAAGCCAGAAGCAACTAGTGTATCGTGACCTTGAGAATAAACTCAATATAGAAAAAATATTCACGGAATGTTTACATCATAATAATCTGACCTATTATTACCTATGAGTCTGTTGTATGGTGGAAAGTATTGGCAATCAGTCGATTTAAGAAAAGGTGTAGAGACTGGCATGCTTACGGCTTATAAGGGACTCAACATGATAATTCACATGCTGCCTTTTTTCATTCAGAACCGAGCCGCAAGAGGAGATTTTTGACTGTGTTCTTCTTAAGTGTTGAAGTTGGCTAACAATAAACAAGCAGTTATTCTGGATGCGATGGAAAGGAGGGTTTATTGTGAAAACAAAGCCAAAGTAACACTGATGTTACTATTCATAAACATGGTTCTAAGATGGATAGCAGAATCAGAGCGGGTCTTGCAGATCATATACTCTTCCTAATGGCTTCAATGTATTTCAGTCGTAGATCTACGCATTCGAGAAAGCCACGGTACTTATATAAAATAGACAATTCGGTCTTCGAATGTCAATTTTTAAAAGCAATAAAAATAAACAGTACCATTCTTGGCTCATGGCTCGAATTTTCGCTCTATACTGGATGCTCGGACATAATAATATCGAAGGCAAAGAGAAGGTCACAAAAGAGTCCCATAACGATGTCAGCAAAGCCGACACCAAAGTCGGCTGACTTACCCATAGAAAATTCTTCAGAGAATAACCTATCTGGAGAAATTTGAAAGTACCTCATTTCTTCCTCAGTTTCTGATTTTGGGAGATGTTGCTGGTGATCTACTTTTATTATTTACTGTGTAATCCAGAGAGCATAAATATAAGCATCTTCAAAATCTAGGTCCAAAATTGGAAGTCCAGTAAATTGAATAGATTGTGCAAAACTACAAGGTGGGGCAAAAGTAATGACATAAAGTGAATTGGCTGCCATTTTATTAGAAATAAAAAAATTGAGTTCTGTTTGCACGCAGTTCTGTTTTTTTGAAGGTGTAAAATTGTTGATATTAAGTTGAAAAAATTTATATCGGTGAAATGACCACCACATGAGTTGATACACATTTGTGCTCTTCTTAAGGTATTTTGGATTGTAGCTCGCAAAACATCTGGCTTCAAATTGGTAATTTCTTCTTGAATGTTGGCTTTCAAGACTTGCAAGGGTTTTGGTTTGTTGCAGTAATCGTGAGATTTCAAAAAACCCCAAAGGAAGAAGTCTGGCGCAGTCAGATATGGCGATCTTGCCGGCCAGAGAGACACCCGGCAATTATTATTTCAAAATCTCTATTGTTACCGGAGCTGTCTACAATCAAAATGTCACTAACATTTGATGCCATTTGCAAAATTTATGACACATTCACATTATGACATAACTTTTGCCCCACCATGTATGTGTATACAAATCAGAAATAGAGACTGTGTACGGAAATGGCAATAAGTCTGTTTTGATTACAGACAACTTTCAGTTAATATATAGGCTTTCAAAAATACAGTACAAAATATTTTAGTTAAAAGCTTTAGAAATGTTCGCTTATACCATATTCCTTAAGCATGCCTTTTACCATGAAAGTTTTTGCTGAGAGGAAAAACTTATCTCTGGACTTTTCTGTATAAGTGGCTTTTTACACTAGCGCAAGCATGAAAGACTGTGACAGAGAGAGACAGTTAGAAAAGTATAGTAGGAAGAAAGACCTGTCTCTCTCGCACAGACCAGTGAAAACAATTACTAAGAATGATATTTTAGCCATTGATTGTACATAAATTGTTCGTCTTATTAACAAATAGTGGCAGAAAAAGTGATTGGAACTTTAGAATTTGTAAAAAACTAAGATTACAATTTAGTCATGCCATTTAAGAAATTAAATCTTTTGAAAGAAATGAAAATGTTTGTAAACATGAAGATATGCTCGGTGTCTTCACCATGTATGGAGTTCTGTGATATTCAAAATGCTTCATTATTAACAGAGGTCACGTACAGTACGATCTGATGGGATAATCCCATGGGACCACCCTAAACCCATATCGAGAGATGAAAAAAAAGACCTCACACATCCACTTTAACCACTTATGATTTCTGTAGGTATGTATGTTTTTAGTATTTATTTATTAAATGCTATTAAAAAGTCTTTTATAGTACGAGTATTTTGTTGTTTTCATTTTCAGTATCACCACAACAGAAACAACACAGTAAAACTACATATTATCATAATCGAAGAGTAAAATTCTATCAGATAACATTGTGAATGCATGCAACCAGCCAATGCAATTACAGAAAATAATAAGAATGCTTTTTCAATTTTAAAAATCAAGTTCTGTTCGTGAATGCTTTGTACAACCAACATCTCTAAATTGTACACACACACACACACAGATATGTACATATGTATGTTGTATAATCCTCATCATCATCGTCATTACTATCAATAACATCGTCGTAGACATTTGGTCGCCAGCGTTGTCGCAATATGGCGAATGCATAACGGCAGGCAGCGGTGCCACTGTAAACAATAAATTCTTCTACTTATTTGTACATATGTAAGTACGAATAAGTATGAATGCAATGTGGGATAATGCATCTGTGCAGAGCAACGTCATCGCCAACAACATTCAGCGAAGAGAAAAACAATAACATCAATGAAAACGATGGCCATGGTGACGATCAACAATGCTGTCATATGTGGTCTGCGTATTCATTAAATTGTTGTTGTTGTCGTTACTGTTGTGGTTATTGCAATCACAAAAAGTATCAAATTTAACCAGCCACTTGCTGGAGGAATGTTGCAGCAATCAGCAAACACAATTAACAGATCGGTTAAAACAGCAATTAATTCAATGATCCTTTCTCAATCATTTCCATTGAAATGAGGAAAAACATCCGTTTCTAACATCGAGAATTGATGCTGACCACAGAGCATTCTGCCACCAGTGGTCCAATGAGTTACTAATGCTCGAAGTTATAGTGCACCTTGTTATGTTGTACTGAATCTAGTGAGCATAATCGCGAGTAAATTGATTTCGGAGTTTTGTTTTAGATATTTCCTTATTTTTCTTTAATGAATCAACCACATATGGATGGACTAAGTTGAGCCCTTTTTGGCTACATAGCTCCTGGACTACATTTTATAGATTAGACACCAAATTTACCTAAGTACGAGTATCTGTGGTGAAAGAAATTGTTTGAAAAGTTTTATTTTATTGTATGTCGACCATTCCTAAAAAAAGAGTCGAGACTCTGGGGACGTCTTAAAAAGATGTGATCTACAATAGCGATTTGAAAATAAGTACATACTTAGTTCCCAACTCCTTTTAAAAACTACATAATTCGGATATATTGTTTGAAAGTAATTATATTCTTGTGGGTATAAGATTTTTTGCAATAAAAATTAGGTAAACAAAAATCATTCTCTTATAATTTTCATTCACTTCATATCGGCATGAATATAAGAAGTTTCTATGAGGATGAACCACCAGACCAAGACCGGAATACAACCCGCAACCTCCCGAGTGAAAGTCTAGTGTGCTAGCCACTAGACTATCGAGGTTGTCCGACCCTAGTTGCACAACTCTTGTTGTGGGTACGCATGCTCATTCACGACCATCGTGAATAGGAATCGGAATGGGAGAAAATTATCTTATCAATAAAAATGTACAGTGAATATTTTGAAGGTCTGTCTAACATAGCCCAAAAGTGATGTTGAAGGAAATTTTGGAGTAAAACATTGAAATATCTTCTAACTTTTGCTTTAAGTGTCAAAATCATCATCATCAAGAGCCATACTTCACATACAAGTAAAATATTCAAAAAATTAATACATATCAACATATCAAGTAACGAATTCGGTATAATTTGCTTGGAATAGCTTCAATATTAGCTTTTGAGAAAAGTATCAATCTTTGGCAATATACACGTCTACCTCTCAAACAAGGAAAATCTTCAAAGGATAACTAGTCATCGTCATTTAAAAAGTCCATAAGAAAAGCAAAAATATGACATAATTTTGTTAGAATAAATAGCATTTTATGATTCAGAATTCAATTTGTTGATGCTTTTAAAATTGAACCTACCGGTAAATGGAATTTTTTCAAATGGTATTTTTTCAGTGATTTCCCAATTAAATTCTATGTGGCTGGCAAAGTATAGCAGCTCTTGAACGTGAGTATTTCTGAATAAATATTTTAAGTTATTATTTACTTACTTGTGTAGCAAGTAGCTATATATTTATGCACCAATGTATGTATGTATATATCTATGCATGTATGTGTATCCACCAATTAAATATCAACGGATGTTAGTACATATATCAATTTCCAATTTTATTACATCCGTTAAATAAATCTCATAATCTTTCAAATAATATTTTTGCAATTAAAATTCCAAATAAATTTAGCATCATAATTATAACAAAAACAATGAACAAAAAATTTACTAGAAAAAAAATAAAAAATTGCAAAATAAATCAGAAATTTATTGACATACAAGAACAGAAAAAAATGCTAATAAAAATATAAACAGAAATTAGCAAAATTATGCAAACGACACGGATATACAACAACAAAATACAATACAAATACTAGTAATAACAATAAAAAATAAAAAAAACCAGACAATGAGATAAAAATGAAAATGATGGGCAAAAAACAACAACAATATCACAAATAAATAAATAAATAAAAAGTAATTCGAATAATCGTTAATAGTATAAAGAATCAAATCAAATCTATGCATGCGTACGATAATTTGTGTATGTGTGCAAATAAATGTTTGTGTGTGTGCTTTTATATGTGAGCCAATTAAATTTTAACTCACTTTTCCATCTAAAAGAGCGAAAAAAATAGCATGAAGCCGATTAAAAGTTGTTTTGGGCAAAAACGTCCATTTTGCATTTTTGGCAAAATTTTCCAAAACTTTTCATAATCTGCAATAATATTTTCAATATTTTGTACATATTGTTTTCTGCTGCTGATGAAGCAGATGTTGTTTTTGTTGTTGTGGTTGTTGTTTGATGCTGCTCCATCATCCAACACCAACGCCAAAATTTCACACCTTCATCAAAACACAACAAAACACAACGAAACAACTGAAAAGGCAGAAGGAAAGAGGAAAGAGGAAAAAGGAGAACAAATTTCGTTAAACTAGTAGCGATAAAAGCGGTAGAGTGTATATATACAATATTTATGTATGTATCTATTTAATTGGGGCGTGCCAATTGGCAATTGCCAACAACAAAACTCAAATGAGCTTAGCAGTAAATTTTCGTTTCGAAATTATAGGCTCCGCCTTCGAGTCGTTGATATCAAAATATATATATGTATGTGAGCACTACCGCATTCATGCATACAAAAAGCGCACAAAGTCACGCACACTCGTATACATTCATACACACAATAGGTACACAGAATACGACAGAAAATCACCACCGCTGCAAAACTAGTTTTCTCAATCAGGTTTACAAGAGGGCAGGCAACATTCAACCTGGCATACAGAAGTGCGTAGCCAAATGAATGAAAGAAGATTGGGTGGACAGACAGACACACACTCACACACACACGGGTGCAAAACTACAGCCAGCTTTCATGCTGACACTCCACGCTGCCAGTTGTTGTTGTTTTGTTTTTTTTTTCGTTTCTATAGTATGAATATGACAGCAACGTCACTCTCTCACACGCAGACGACGCACACCACATTTATCCATCAGGTATTGAAATAATTTATGCTACCTGTATATTTGTGTATCTACGCTTGCGTTTAGGTACACACACACACACAGATGTATTTTTCTTCTTTCTTTCTTTAATTTAACAAAAAATATTCACAAAATTTCTACAAACTGAGCACATTCATATTTCAATGTGCGAGTGTGCATGTATGAATTTATGTGCGTGGTGAGTTTTTATAAATTCTTTGGTGAAAGCGAAAAAAGTGAGTATACCAAAAACGAACGAAAATATATGTAAGTATATTCTATTATTAAATTTAATTAATCGAATACGTCACTCAATCCTCAATCAATTAAATGGTTTTTTTCTTTTTCTTTTATTATTGTTTTGTTGCTGTACTACGCTATGTAACTAATAAATAGTGAGTATTTGCCAAATTATAAAATAAAAATTAATTGATTTGATTTATGTTTATGATTTCAATACACAATTAAAATTAATTGATTTTGACTTGGTTCTTTTTGTGAATTTAACGAATTGAATTGAAGAGCGCAGCGGTAAAAGAAGAAGAAAGCGGGAGAGAAGAATGAAACAAGAATATTCTCATTCCCTTCAGGAATGAGGTAAATGAGATCGTCATACACTCGATCTGAAAACCATCCACCATTTTTTGCTGAAAAATTGTTGGCGTTGAGAAAAAATGGAAAGGAATAGGTAGCGCGACTTGCTTGTTCTGTGTAATTTACGTCTGTATCGTTCGATCTTAAGAGAGAGATTTATTTATATACTAATCAGAAGTGCCGTGGGCACCCCGTTTCAATGTTCAAAATTCACAAATTTAACATTTTCCGGTAGCTTGGGATTCGCCAACCAATTTGTTTAAAATTTTCTTCAAACATTTTTCTTTACGAGCAAATGAAACATTGTGCGAAAAAAATGTATGTTTAAAAAATATCAAAAGCTAAGATTTAACGCGGATATGTAAGAACATATTACATAACCTAAGCACACATGGTAAAAGGGGATATGTGGTCATACCACAATTGAAATGGTTTTTCCCAATTTTTGTTGTTTTCTTCTTCTTCTTCTTCTTCTTCTTCTGTAATGGCACAACAGCCCATGTTGTACATTAATGGAAAGGACGTACTGAAAATCCGAATGGCGCACACTTTGCTGTCTTGGACAAATATCGAAAAATTTAATGTGCTTAAATGAACCATTTTCTGTAGGTATCGTTTTAAGGTGGTCGTAGCGGTAGTGCTTTGGACTGTTACGTAGAGTGTCAGGGGTTCAAATCTCAGCACAGGTAAAAAAAAAAAACCTACATCAAAATTTATACACGGCACCACCTCTTGGCAGGCAATAGCAAACCTACAAGAGTTAATAAAATTGCCTATGAATTGCCTAGGATTTGGCATAAAACTGTAGGTTTTCCATTCAACACAATGCTCTGCCTTCATAGGGGTACACCCTGTGTGTTAAAAGTATCAATAAAAAAAAAAAGAAACTTCAAAATCTCAATACAGAAATATTGTTTTTTTGGGCTCCACAGCTCTTCAAATCATAAAATTTTTGCTCCAAATTATTGGTTGCACTTTTTTTGTGAACAAGTGACTGTAAGGAATTTTTTTTTTTTAATTACAGTATTTACAGCAGTGTTGCCAGAACATACTGTTTAGTATGAAACGTGAAATTTTTGATAGTCTGTCATAACCTCGATAGATGAAGTAGTATTTGGTGTCAGTCCTGAATTAGAGGCAAATAAATTGCTCATAGTCCGGATAAGAACTTTCAAGGCTGTCACGATTAAAGTTTTAATTTGTAAAAAAACTTTATTGTCTTAAAGAATTTGTAAAACAGAAGAATATAAGTAAAGGTTAATTTTCCCTTCCCATTGTTCTTATAAAAGGGCAATTATTACCTTTTTTATTTTACCAGCTCCTTTACCAATGATAGTGTTGTGAAGTTCTCTACCGTGACATTTCTTCCTGAGTATAGAGTATCTATATTCTTATCTTTCGCGCACCTTAGTTAACGTACCAAACGTTGCACTTTTTCTCAGTACATAAGTAGGTACATATATACTATGCATATTTCCGTGCAATAAAGTATCGGAATCGCCCTATATATATATGGTATAAAATAAATCCATCCCAATTTTAGCTTTTCGAAAGATTTTATACTCAAGTGACGAGATTTGCTCTTTTCAACACTAGTCCCGCTCAACAATGACACTTGCCAGCACTAGCCGGGTGGAAGCTCAGGTTTTGTGGAGAGCAGCGCATAGTCCTATCAAATAAATATCTTAGCTATTATCAAACTTGCTCTTTAATTAAAAACTTTTTAAAGAACCAAAGACAAATTTCGATCAAATCCGATGATTTCGGCCTGGATGTTAACAACAATCATTACCTCAAGATCATGAGTTTAGCTGCAAGTTCATGAGTTTAGCTGCATGATCAATTGTGTAGACATCGTTTTGAAATATCTGCATAGAATCATTCCATTCTACCTGTTTGTGAAATTATTTTGAATGTCTCGCATTATATAGAATTCCAAAGTCAGTAAAACTGACTGGCTTCTTAGTTAAAGAGCAAGTTTAAAGACTTGATAACTGAGTTCCCTTGCACTTGCTTCAGAAAATTATCTCATTTCGTTATCCTAGCAAAGGGAGTATTATTCTAGTTAGTGCTGGTTAAAAGAAGTGCCTAGTTAAAATGCATAATTCTTTATTGTCTAGTGATATATACTGAGAGGACTGCATGAAAGCCAGGACGTCTTGATTGATGATTAACTAATCGTAAGAGATGCTCCAGGATCTTCTATACGCACGATCAGCTGAGCTGAAGTTTCAATGTTAATTTTCCTCTAATTTTTGTACGTTGTGGGGATCAAATGGTTGATATCATACTGACCACAATTTGCCAATATCCGATGGAGATAAAATTATTCTTGTTGTTCCCATATAAAACGAAAATACGAAAAAAATAAATTAAGAGAGTAATTTTATTCACTGACGACAGACAAAACACGTTTGCCACCGTAGCAACTGTTCCCTGTGTGACATCGGTCAATAAGTGGCACTAGTGGCATAATTGGCACTGTAGCTCAAAGTGTTTCTATAAGAGAAAATGTATAGAATAGACGCTTCTATGTTCAGTTTTAAAACAAAAATATTTGGGCAAGTTTCTTAATTCTTATTTTATTTTATAGAAACAAATCCAGGTTGACAAAATTACACAAGTGACAATTTTGAATAATATATATTTGAGCAAATTTATCTTTGTCCAATATTTCATATGGATCTTAGGAAATCGACAGCCAATGATTAATTCATAAAATCGAGTAACAAATATCGCAAGTTGTGAATTTATTTGCTTACTGTTGTTGTAATAAATCATTTCAAATAAAATTAATTTATCACCTCAGTGTGATGCATTAATTTCAGATGCCTGACATTAATTGACTTCGCGCAAGAACTTTCCACACAACGCACACGCATGCAAACACACATATAGGACAAGTAGATGATATCACAGAGCAACTGCATCATTATCACCATCGTGATTATCTTCGGCGTTTCCATCATTTGCCACACGACACAAAATCAATATTTAATTTATAATTAACTTGTACAAATGCTCAGAAAAAAAAAAAAAAAAACAGAAGAAGAAGAAAATATCCCACATGCAAACAAGCATCAATTTGTTTTTTATTCACACCGCAACGACGACAACGACAACGACGAAGACTACGTGAAAGATACAATTTATTTAAAATATAACAAAAGTTAAGTGGCACAAAATGGTGAGTGAGTGAGTGAGGGGGATGTATAAGGTAGAATTTCGCTCGCAGGCAGAATGGCTGGCTGGCTGGCTGGCTGGCTGGCTCTCTCGCCGGCTACTAGCAAACAAACGCACACGTTCGCTCGATTTCGTTCTTGACGTGGGGATTTACAAGGGCTTTAAACGTTTGCCACTATGGGCAATTAACGAAAGCATACGAAAACAGACGTTGATCCTTTGCGCAAACAACTCTGAAACACACACAGGGCCAAAAATATTGCTACTTGGTTGGTTGAATAAAACGAATTATTTTCACGATGAAGTAGACTCAAGACTATGAGAAACGAAGCAGCGGCAATAGCAATAGCAACAGCAACAAATTTCTATGTACTACTGAGTTTTCCTCCGCAACTCAATTTATACTCGAATTGCTAGCGAGAATTCAATTTGGCAATAAGGGTGCAGGGATGCTATCGCAACGGGTGGTGCTACAATATACATACAAAAGTACATGCATACAAGCTCATACTCGTACATACTAGTAGCATGAAGTTAGTAGGGGGTATACTCGTATGTGCATATTGTACATTTTGTTCACTTGAAAAACTTCAATATTTACTATGGTAGTTAAGTTACTTTCTGCTGATGACGGCTTCGTTTCTCATGAGTGCCATGATGCTATCAATGGCTGCCATTTTGATTGTCAACAAACTGAAAAGTGAGTGCGCAATTTAATTGAAGTGACCGATATTTACAGCAACAACAAAATATTATTTCTGCATACATTCATCATTATTTTTTTCAAAATATTTTCCACATTGAAAATTTAATAAAAAGGTCAACTTTTGAGCACTTTTTCTCTCAATTAAATATTTACATTTAGTTTAAAAAAAAATAATCGTTGTTTTACCATTATGAAGACGACCTCGATAGTCTAGTGGGTAGCGCACTAGACTTTTACCAGGGAGGTTCGGGTTGTTTGCAAGTCTCTTAGTGTAATCCCCAAAGGAGAAACGCTTTAAAATAAAAAGTTGTTCAAAACACTGGCTAAAGATGTTTTATAGAGGCTTCTATGCGTCAGGGTAAGAAATACGAATTTGTAATCATTCTCACTAGCAATTCCAAGGAAGGAATTTTGAAATAAATCCTTTCTTATCCTTATGAGTATGTCATACATTTTGATGGTTACGCGTAAACCAAAATATTTTAAAGAAATTTTTTGAAGCCGTTAGTGATGATGACGAACTCGAAAATTGATGTTCACATGTTTAAATTTATTAATAGTCTCTTCATTCCCCCTCAAAACCAAAACAAAATACAATAATTTCGTTCAAACTCCGCGGGTTGTTCCGAGCCTTAAAGAAATACTCTAGAGATAATAATAGGTGAGACCCCAAATATTAATTCATTGGTCCTAGCTAACTAAATGTGACCTTCTAATGCCTGTAATGGAGATTTTAACTGTCCGATATTTATAATTTGAGGTGATAGTAACGTAAGACGAGTTTTCGCATCCATTCAAGTTGTGCATGTTATATTTATACACGAACAGACCTACAGTTTAATGCCGTATCTGAACGACAAAGTGAAAAGCATTAAACTTTTTTGATATTTCTCGGTGACGAGAAATGAATGCGTATACTCGAATACGTGGAAAATTCAGCACACTACCAATTACGTCACGACGCACAGAGTGGCATTTCGCTGATTTAGGCGGCCAAAAGTCAAATATCCTTAAATGCGATTTGAAGATGTGAAGAAAAGATTTCACATTGCTGAAGTACTTATAATATGCCTACATGTAAAAAGCAGCCTACATATCGTTAGCTTAATGTAGAAAAGCCGTAAATAGCAATTTTTTCACTATCGGGGTTTCCCAAGATTCTGATGAAATTAACTACGGAGCATTTAAATTTCGAAACAATACGATTTTGAAAAAAATGTTAGTTAGGCCCTTTGATTTTATTCAAAAACCGTTTACGCACACAGTTTTCCGTGACACGACGAAAGTCACGGCGCCATCTCTAGTTACAATCAGTTGATTTCAGTTGTCTGAGGTTTTTGTAATGTTAATTAGATCAGTAGTGAAGTGACCGGTCATTGCGGATAACTCATACGTTTGGTATTTTCGTCGTTGACATTTAAAAAAAGTGACAATTTCCACACATTTTGAAATTAACGCTCTCCTCTTTTTACTATTTGCGTATGCACAACAAGGACTAGCAAAGAATAGACGACTCCTTACAAGAATTTGCCGTTTACCATGTCATTGAGAAACATTTATTCAGGACATCGTTGGCTATAAATCTTCAATAATAACAATGGAGGCAATATGTAAGTACATATATTGTATATAAGGAAAGCCACAGTAGCTCATTCAGTCTTTGTATAGCTACTGTCTTCAAAGTAACTATCTATTTACATACTTATATGTACATATTCTATATACAATTGCAATGAAAATCAATGTAGATTTCATTCACTCTATCGGTATCCAATTTCAATTCTATGAAAAAGTCAAATATTTTTATACAAAATTAAAGAGAAAGGGGGAAAATAAATATTTTGCTTACAAGACGGATCGCAGACACAGCAAGAAACAACAATATCAACTATCATACATTCCAGTATATAACAATTAACCGATCGACCAATCGATCGTGAAGTATGGAAAAAAGGATTATGTTACCCCAGACTGGAGACACACTTCAAAGACATTTGTGAAAATGCAACAACAGCATATTAGTAGGTGCCATATATCACATACTATTTGCGATTAAGTATGCGCTGAATCGATAAGGAGCACATATCGTTACCAAAGTAATACGAGCCGTCAATGCCAATTATAATAACGTTTACATACATACATAGAACAAAAAGCATTTGTACGCTAGAAATTCAATACCAACAGTGAAAATGTACCAGAGGGTTTGTAAGTGCAATATAATATTTTATGATACGAATTTTGTTTATAGAATCATATTTTTTTAATAAATTACAAACATTCTATTTGAAATGTTTATAGCAAAAAAAAAGAAAACTTTAATGAAAAAAGACACAAAGGCCTAGAACGTTGGGTTTGATGTTGGGTAGAAATCTTAGGAATTGTTTAACTTCCACAGAATATATCAAAAATTATAAGTTTTATATATTCAAATATCAATTCAGTTTCCTGTGAATTGAATTTTAGTTCACTATGTGATATTAATTGCTATACTTGGACAAGGGTGAATCCAGGGGAGGTTCTCCCTTCACGGTTCCAAAATTATAATTTTCACCCATTTTTGGTATAACACAACTCAACTCCTAAAAAATGCACCCTTTCATAAACATTTAACATATCAATTTTCATATTAAGTATTCTGTACTTTTGAAATTTCTCATTTCTAATTTTTTTTTTGTGCATTAGAGTTTCCGGAGAAAAATATATTTTAATATTTTAAATTTCGGGACTATGTTGGTAGTGTCCTGAAATTTTTTTTAACAAAATCAATGAAAAATCAATGAAGAGGTTCGTTAAAACACATATCATGAAAAACTTTATAAGAATCGATTTTCATTGACAGTTTTTTTAAATGAACTAAATCAATGAAAATGTGAAGCTTTATGAAAAAGTTCATTAAAACTTCTTAAAAATCTATGTGACCTATGCACAATGTCCCATTCACTTCATAACGGTAGGATAATAAGAGGTTTTATAAGAAAGAAAATTAAAAAAATAAACACCAGTGCAAGACGAAAATCTAGTGCACTACCCACTAGATTTTCCAGGTCGTCTGTACTACTTAATAAAAAAGAAAATATGAAGATATCAAGAACAATTATTCCGGCAACTGCTGTTCATTAACGATTGACTAACGAATTCATCAAAATGTATTAGAATCATTTGCTTAAGTTTCTTATGGCACAATTTTAATGAATACTATCAATGAACCTTTTCATTAAATTCATCAACTCAATGAGTATTTAATTGATTTAATGAAGTTTTTCATTAATTTGTGGATTTCTAATTTAATGAATGATTTTCATTAAGTTTTAATGAACTATTTTTCCCCGTGTAATTTAAACACTGATCATTTAATTTGAAAAGTATTTTCATGAGAACAAAAAATAAATTAATCAAAATTTGACTTTGACTTCCAAATCAGTTGAATAATAACTGAGTCATAGACAATTTAGTTAATCCATATTGACGATTTCCGCAATTGGGCCACTCTCGCTACTCCAATGAAAATCGCGTCTGAATTTTATTGTACCGATTTTTAGTAGGTTTGCGCAGAAAGAAAACCATAGGCATAATTTGAGGCATATCTATAATGAGAAGAACGAAGATCCAGATTTTTTGAAAAGTTACATAATCTGGAATGTCGGAGATGTATGATATAATTTATTTATATTAATCATATCTTAAATTAAGAAAAATTCCGCTTGTAATATTTTGAACTTTTGAAGTCGTAACAATTGTAGGTGTTAAAAATATGTTTGGGCCTCGCGAATCAAAGAAACAGTGAGATCGACAGCTATTGCAATTTTAGCCTGAAATCAGGAGTTCAGTCTCTTCTCTGGGTAAGCAACCGATCATCAATTTAACAACTAGCAATTGCCTGCGTGATATTATCCGCATTCATCGTTCTGACGGATCAATTAGGCGCCGATTTTTATATATTAATGCATCGCCCACATGTTGAGCAGACCAAAAATTACCAACTCTGGAAATCACCAAAAGGGTATACTAGAACAGTTGGCCTCCCCCTAATGCAACACGTTTATTAGAAAGAAGAAAGGTGTAGTTGGCGCCCTATGCCCCACTAGGTGTCAAAGAATTCGTTGCTCGAAATTTATTTATTATTTAAATGCTTCTTCATTTTCTTGACAAATAAATTAAGTATCTCTGCCTGATTTGGGGAATCAAAGATGAAGAAGAGAAATAAAATAATTGTGTACTTATTTCAAAAATATTTCATTTAACTTCATTATGAAAATTAATAAGTGCAATTATCTATCATTGAATTCATACCATACACACTCACTCCCACAATATTCCCAATAATTAATTAATTGTTTGTTTATTCAGCGCGAATGCAGCGAGTGTGAAAAAGTAAGTGCCTCCAGTCAGAGACTGCCACAAAAAGAAGAAGAAAGGAAGAATGCGTACTGCAGCACTCACAGCAACAGCAGCACAGCAGCAAATGAAGCACAAAACGTTCAACGCCTCTGCTTCTCTTCTTTTTGTTTTCTTCTTTTTTTTTTGCTTTAGCTGCTGATAACTCATAAATCAAGCGAGTAAACAGGAAGCTGATGTGATGAAGATGCAATTTTGAGCTGATAATAATCATGATGAAATTGTGATGGTAATGATGGCGATGGTGATGATGAAGAAAATCACCGCACACAAAAATCACACTCTAACCAAAACATCCGCAAGATCACTTGATGAGCACTGATCACCAAAATGCGAGTGACTTCAGGTGTCTTCATAAGTATATGTACACTGTATACTTGTGTGTATGTAGATTTTACAACTTCAGCTATTAACATAAAAATAAACGCAATTGATATTCTCTGGAAAGCAATTTAACAATTTGTCTGGTAATATTTCCACGGTATTTAGTGGAGTTGGTGGCGATGATGATCACGCTGATGTTGTTGATATATGGTCATAAAGTGTGCATTTGATGATCGTTTGCATATCTGCATCGATGATTTTTATTATTTTATTAGTTTCTTCGTCTCCTTCATTTCGTCGCTCACCTACGAGCTCATCTGCTTAATTTTTACCAAGTCTTGAGTTGTGAGTACTGATGGGATGCAGAGCAGCTATGTACGCGCAGACGTTTCGTCGACAATTTTTTCCCAGAACTATTAAAACCTTAGGCGCATGTGTATGTACGGAATGTGAAGGATGGCATGGTGCTCGTACTAACTATTACCTACTATCAATTTATGCTGTAAGGCAAGTTTTCTTTATTCATTTTCTTTCGCTTGAATTGGTCTCAGAAAACCGTTTCCTTCAATTTTTTCATGAATTGTTGAAAATAAATTTTTGTGTTTTTTGTTATTTAATGAAATTAATGATTGTGTTCGTTTAAATTGTTTAACACAATTTCTGTATACATAAACCAAACAAATTTGGATTTTTATGCATTTTTCTTAAGAATTTTTGAGTGATTGCATTTTATTGTGTAGATTTTTTACGATACATTGGTTTTTTTTGTTATTTTTTTGTTTTTTGTTATTGTTTATTATATAATTTAGCTACACGTCAATACACGCCAAAATTAAGTAGGCACTGTAAAAAGTAGGAAGGAAATAGAGTATTTCATATGGAATATATTTGTATTACTTGTAAAAGGTTAGTTATTAATGAAAATATTGATTGATCAGTCACTTACTTTAAGCTTTTTACCTTTTTTACCGAGCTTTTCGTATCCACTCATGTTGTGCCTGTTATACATATTTGAACATGAATGGAAAGGTTCTACAGTTTTAAGCCGAAACCGAATGGCAAAGTGACAAGCTTTTCATAGGCAGTTTTTACTCTTGTAGGTTTGCCATTGCGTGTAGAAAATATGTTTTTTTACTTTTTGATTGTGCCTGCACTGAGATTTGAACTCCGGACACTCTGCGTAACAGGCAAACGCACTAACAACTACCACCACGATGACCACCTCCACATAATCACTGTTTATAATTTCTACATGTTCTGACTTTCAAATTGCATTTATACAATTTAAAATTATTAGGTCTCAACTTGCCTTGTTTTGAAAATCAACCAAAATCACTTATATTCCATTTGAAATGGAAAATTCTACTAGATAAAATAATAAACTTGTTGTAGAAAGTATAAACTCATAGGGCACCGCATATTTTTCAAGGACTGTAGTTGGCCAAACTTTTGTCAAAAACATATGGAAAAATATCCAAATTGTAACAGAACTTATAGTCCAAAAATCTTCAAATTTTACTTTCGAATGCGCTGAAGCATGAACCCTCTAGTAAATGAGGGCCCCTCGTCATACCTGTTTATCAACATTCAGTGCTTACTCAAACGAAAATATCCACATCCCTTTCTGCTTCTTATTCACGGAGAATATAGTATTCAAAATCATTGAGTTTTTTTTTTATCAACATAAGCATCAAATTACTATATATTTCACAGGCTGGCATATTTTACTCAATTAGTTAAGCTCATACATATAAATACATACATATGTATATAGTAACACCCCATTGTATAAAAAGTATTTAGGGTTGTTCTAGGTGTAAAATTCGTTGGAAAAGTGGTTGGAAAGACGCCATTTTATATGCACATACTTGCAACCATATCTTCTCTTAAGTAGATTACTCAGCCCCCTCTATACACATATTACTTACCGCTAATTTGGCGAATGTTCCCATAAGATTCTTTTTTATTACTTTACCAAGTTTATCTTCTGTATTTATATAGAACAATTGCATTTATGTAAGTGTATGTGCATATGTATGTGCGTGTGTATTCTATATTAATATTAATTAAGTAATAACAACATTCATTAATAGTTGCCTAAACAATAAAACTCAATATCAATTAATTGAATCAAAAATAAATAAATACAAATTTTAATAAGTTCATATGCTACAAAAAAGTTCCATCATTCAAATAGTTTTACATAGGAAAATAATCTATCAATCAATTCTTGTTTCCTACTAAAGCGAAAAAAAGCATAAAAAGAGACACATCATCTCATTACCATAATTGTCTACTCCAAACATGTTAATAATATTATTGGACTACCAAAATACAATACAACTTTTCCAATAACAATAAACAAACAAATAAGTAAACAAATATAATAAACAAGAAATTAACGAAAAAACATCTGGCACTGCTCCACCGTATATCGATTGTGGTTATCTATATCCCAAAAATAGCTGTGTGTGTTTGTGTGTGTGGGAATGTGGGTGGGTGAATAAGTATTGCAAGAAGAAAACAGCAGAAGAAAATATCGATTTCACACCGCGAAAGTAAACTGCTTCCGGAATTAATTTTAGAGCCCCCCCCCCATTCCTCTCCCTCCCCCCCCCCCGTTCCAAAACATGCCCTTCTCAACACTTTCTCTATACTTTACGAACTATTACTGCATGGGCCCGTCCATCAATCAAATATCGAATAAATGCTACAAATTCCTTATTGTCAAAACAACAGCAACAATTAGTTTACCAAATTACATGTAAAATATTCCTTATTTCAAAATACTTCTACTTACATAATTTGAAATATATATACATATATGTACGTACATACATACAATATTTCCATACTCGCATTTTTATTGCTGTAGAAGAAAAAAACAAATTTGAAAATTTCTTTTCAAATCACTCTCGGTTCAAATGCACCCGTAATAGATCCAGATCCATATGAGGTTAGCGCAATATGACATCGAAATATCATCACACATAAAATCTCGTTGGTATAAAGAAAGAAAGGAGCGGTGTGAGAGAGGGAGAGAGGGTGACGCAGAGAGGCTGAATGAAAATATATCATACTGATGCTAAATAGCTGCATTATACTCGTAACTTAGTGTCGTCATCGTATGTGTAGTGTGTTTGTATGTATTTAGGTGCATACATACCAGTACATATGTAAGTCATTTCATGCTCAAATATTCTACGTCAGTATGCTGTCACTTTCGAAATTGTTCAGTCCATTTGTGGTATTTTACTTTATGCTTATTTGGCAGTTTGGAAGCTTCTGCGATTCAGTGATTTTTTCAGCTTTGCTACTTGGTACTTTTAACAAAGATATGCATATGTCGGTGTGTGTATTTGTTTGTATATGTATGTTTCCCCCTCCACTAAAAACCGTGTGTTTTATTTCAATTCAGTTGAACTGTTAAATCAACACACCATGGGGAGTATATCTCGTAAATTGTCAGTGATTGCCATTTCTGGTTTGGTTCTGTTCTGCTCTGCTCCGCTCTGGGTATCACTACATACCCCCTTTCTTGCTTCACTCACCCTTTACATTCAACATGTTAAGCTTGGCATGTGCTAAAAAGGAAAAAATAATTATAATAAAATTTTTTTTTTTAATTCAAAGTGAAGTGAATATTTTACTCTGGTTTTGAAATTTCGATAGTGAATTAATAAATTGTAATTTGTAAATTATTACAGACATATTAAAAAACATTTAATTTGTGTAAGTAATTAGAATTACAAATACTGTAGTGACAGAGCAGCTTATTGAGTCCCAAGGTAAGTTATGTCACATACAATTAAGTGTGCTGCGTGTCTAATTTCTGTTTCGAACTGATTAATATTAATCTAACACAACAATGGTGATTTCAAAATATAAAAACTTCCCAGCCAAACTATTGGCAACCTTCAAGCATGAAGTTGGAACAACGATCGTATACCTTTCAAAGGTGAGAATGCAAAAATACCAAGCGAATATAACTCCTCTTCTTCTTCTTTAATTGCATAACTGCTCGTGGAGAGCAGAGGTCGTGCTTTTCGCCGGATTAAACTTAGGAGTTTAAAAATTTTGTTAGACGTGCTGGAAGGTCGAAAAATTATTGACTCCACTGCGAATTCCATCTTTTAGACAGTGCTGTGCATAAATTGGGAATTAATTACATACATATTTATGTACAACTTGATTTATCAAAACATTTGTGCAAAATATGAATTTTTGCTTTATGCATGAAGTTCTATTTTGATTGTACATATATACAAGGTGGGGCAACAATGTCATAATGTGAATGTCCCATAAGCAAGGCGTCAAATATCAACTTGTTTTGATATTTATTTTGTAGACAGATAGAAAATAAGTTGACAACCAGCAATGGAGCGATACACAGCTTGGACAACGATGGAGATTTTGGAAGACCAATTTCCGGGTCGTGTGATCTCCCGTTTTGGCGATATGATTCAGATTTTGACAATCAGACAATCTTTCTGTTGAGAGAATCAAAAGTTTCGGGAGAAAATGTGGTCCAGTGGACAAAAAACTGGCTGCTTTTAAGCCCACTTGAAGAGAAGTCCAAATGCCCGTGGTACAGCTTCCAAACTTGGAACTTCATAAAGTTATATCCAAAAAATTAAAAAACCTCATTTTAAGTTTAAGTCACATAAGGTGCAAAACGTTCCAGATCGACGTGAAGAAAAGAAATTGAAGTCTAAGTGCAAGGTGACTTTCATCAATTGCCTGGACAGCAATTCTACACAACCCAAGCTTGAGGACAAATCCGTAAAAACTCAAAAACAGTCCTAATTTCCCAAAAACTTTTTGATTGTGGAAAAAGAAGAGAAAATTTGGTTACCGTTGGGTCCATAAGTCGAGAAGTATACATAGACGAGTGCTTGAAAATATTTCTTTTACCATGTTTAAGAAACTGTAATGTCCTAGTATTATTTTGGCCTGATCTAGCCAAGTGACATTATGCCAAGAAAGTTATGAAATGGTGCGATGATAATATATTGTACATAGTAAATGTTGGCTTAAAGGAATGCAAGCTACCAAATTGCCCAGAGTTACGTCCTATTCAGCGCTATTTGGCTATGATAAAGCGTAACTTCAAAAAAATTAAAGGCATCGCTAAAAACGAAAAAGAATTTCCAAAAAAAAATGGAGCCAAGCAGCCAAAAGTTACAAACACGACATTTAAGGAAAACAAAACAAATTTATGCTGAAAAAAATATTGCTGTTCTGAAAGAAAAACATTCTTACTAAAGCTAGAGTTAGAAAATATTGAAGAAATCTGATCAGATCTATTTCTTTTTGAATTCAAATGTAAAACGACGCAGGTGAGTCTGTTGATTTTACTGTCACCGTAAATGTTTTGCTTCCAACAGAGTTATTCACGCTAAGGATTATGCTTCAGTGCTGTCGAACATTGCTGATGTTGATCCCGAATCCGCGAATGCGAGCACAGCCGTCGGTGGATCCACACACACCTACGATATATGAGGTTAAATCCGGTGAATCTGATGAATGTATTGTGCGTTTGACCATTAAAAATCAAGTGATTATATTTTTTATTTTTTTTAAATTTAGTAAATAGTTTTTCCAGATTTTTTTGAATTCTATACGAGTTACTAATAACATTTTTGCCATAAAGAGAACAACAACAATGTATATACGTAGTACAGGCAGATCAGAACCAGCCATGATCGACTAAGTTCCCTGATGAGAAATCATGGCTGATTCTGAAACGATCGTCTGCCTGTATTATCTGAATATATTAAAATATGTAAGTATGCATGTTGGTATTTAGACTCTTTAATTGACAGTTTCTTTACATAAATATAGCACCGCGATTCAATTTAATACACCACTTTACTTATGATTTTCTTTTCCTACTATAAAAGGTAAGAGAAGAACAAAAGAACTTCGATAGTAAATTTCAGTGTTAAATCGCTTATGCCTAAAAATAGTGATGATTGACAGGACTGCACTAATGCGAATTGCATGAAATAATTTAATACCATGCATGTTTTTGATACAATTTTTCAGCAATTGCATGAGAAAACAATGCGAATTCGAAAATTTCACAAAGCCAACAACCAACCAAATAGCAAATGTGAATACAATTCAATGATTCAATCTACGTTGCTTCTGAATTGACACAGACTTTGAGAACCTACGTGCGTACGAGTATGTGTGTGTGTTTATGTGTATGTGCATGTGCATGTTGGCGAGCAAATGCGATGATTAAATAAGTTATGAAACGAGTACGGTAGGGGAATCTTCTTGCTCTAGTGCGAATGCGAAATTTTCCGTTGTACTTTCCGCAGGCGCAATTGAAATCTCCTTTTTACTTTTTTTTTTGCTTTGTAATAAATAAATCTTGCATGTGAAAAAATTATTGTATCAGATCAGTAAAGATGAATCGTATGTATTCTTTATAATTTAAGGTGCTTACATGAACATGTGATGGATTTTGTATTGAGAGAATGACAGCAGCAAAACAAAACAAAATAATAAAAAATTAAACAAAAAAAAAAAAAAACAAAAAACAATTCAGATCAAAATTTTGGCAACTACTGCAATTGTCTGTTTCGCTTCGAAAAAACTAAATGCGAATGTTCATTTTTACTTAAGTGCATAAAGGGGGGATTATTTCGCTCACCCTCAGAAAAGGGCTTTATGAACTGTGAACTACTTAATTGCAAAACAATTTGTTGTGGTGGTCGTTTTAGATATATTACTTACATACATTACCTATTGTATCTGTAGAAAGTATATGTATGTAGTAATTGCTATTCCTCTTTTGTTCGACTTTTTCCGTGTGTATGGGCGTGTAATTTTGTTCATTTCAAGTTAACTAAATTTTTAGCGGATTTATAGTTCCATCACATAGGGAGGTCATCAAATAACTATCGGACAGTTTCTTTTATAGTTTATATATATATAATAATGTACCTGTATAGGTGGTCCTATTGCGCAATATTGTTGGTGCATACAATTTTTGAATTTATGTTCTAGGTACATAAGTTTCATGAAAAACATAAATAAACATAAACAAACATAAAACAGGGTTGCTTTAGCTCCCTCATATCATGTAACTGCTCTGATGCCAAATTTTGCATGTGATCATTTGATTGTTTAGAGATGCAGCGATATATTGCGACTAATTAAGTTTTATGAAATCCCAATTACTTATGTAGAGTTCCGTTATGCGCTTGTAACTGAGCCAGTCAGTCTCCCGAAGGTATTTTTATTAGACCCTAATTTCTTATCTTTTAGACAAATGTGATAAGTATGATGTGTCCGACGTTTGCAGTGCTCTGAGAGGAAACTTTCAGCATTCATAAGTTACATTATTGGGTTAACGTCCGAAATAATTAGCTTAAACCTGTTGAAGCCTGGTAATTGTGCTCCATACAGCCTCCTACGGCCCTAGTAATATCTTCTGAATGGTCACCATTTAAGTGGTCGCTGTGGCGTAGTGGTAATGTGTTGGATTGCTACGCAGAGTGTCCGGGGTTCGAATCTCGGCACAGGCAAAATCATAAAAATAAAAAAAAATAGAAAAACAAAATTTTCTACACGGTACCACCACGGTACGGTACGGTACCAATTTTAAAAAGTACATCAAGGAAGAGACAATCCAGGGATGCTTAGACAAAACCGACTGAGTGTGCAAACCTACAAGAGTAAAAATTGCTATGAAAAGCTTTTAACTTCGCCGTTCGGCATTAAACCGTAGGTCCCTTCCATTCATGTACAAATCTAACACGAACAACATGAGTGGATGCGAAAAGCTCAGCCTAGGCCCTCCATGGGCTGTTGTGCCATTAAAAGTAAAAGTAAGTCACCATTTAATAGCTGTGAAATGAACAGTTTAAGCTCCCGGATCTGCGATCAGTGAAATCTTCTTCTGTGTCCTCTCTCTATTGTTACAATCTTTAATGGTGTGAGTTCCAATACCTTGAAAGAGTTCACATATTATATCTATTTCTTGACCGTTGATCTTGCGCCCAAGGACACAGATCGTTATAACATGTAATTCATTAGCTATCTCTTAACGTTAAATATACGATACTTTTAGGTTATCTCAAAGGGTATGTTTAAAAGTTCTTACTCGGTATTTGGATACGATTATCTTAAATTCATTTTTAAAAATAAATTTATATCTATAAAAAAAAATTCATTGAAAAACTTAACTTAAGACTTTCTTGCAAACTTTTTACGCCATTCATCTTCCCCATGTGGATAGGCACAATAACTGCCCGCTTCTAAAATCATAACATTTCTCACGTATACATACATATATGCGCACTGAGAAATATGTTTCAATTTCATTTTACCTTATGTCAACATCAAAGAAAGAATGAAAAAGGATTTACTTTCACGCCTCTGCTTGCTACATAGCTACATAGCCACAATCAATTCTAAAGCCGAATCCAATTTCGTATTAGCATAACAATTGGTAAACAACAAAAACCACAAACACAATTGCCGGTTTGCACACACACACGCGCTCACTCATACAGAGTCACACTAAGGCGCTCATACACAATGGGAAAATAGACTTATGGTAATAAGTTGCGGCCCTGTTCTGCTATTGTTGCTGTGGTTGCTATTTTGCTAGACTGTTGTTACGTAAGTATGTACATATGTATGTATGCATGCATGTGCATATGTTTGTATGTATGTATGTGTGTACTTATTTGTACATATTTTGAAAATCCTCCTTGAGGGCTGCAATTTCAACGATATGAACTCAGCAGAATAGAATAGAGCTACTTTATTTTTAGCCCCGGTACAATATACAATTGCGTCATAGTCCTTCCGTCAGGTCGTGTAAATTACTTCATTTATATGCGCAAAATTTTACTTTTGTTTAGTTGTTACAATGTTATCAGCAATACACCAAAACTTCCTCTTTAAATTTTAATTTCAACTTTTTTTTACTCATAATGAGGATTTGATTTGTACGTTAAAAATGAATAGCATATCTCAAACTTAGTAAAAGTATGCAAAATATCCGTTTTAATTACCTCATTTTTTTTTAAATTAAAGATATTATTTAACTGTAGTGCAAATCAGATATAATAGGTTAGTGTAGAGTGGCTGTCTTCTAGTAGGACATACTTAGGACTGTGAAGCCCGTTGTAATACCACATGGACCTACATTTTAATGCCGGTTCCGAATGGCGGGGTGGCACTTGGTGGTTTGAACTATAGTAGGTTCGGCTATAACCTTATACATAGCATTGAAAGCAATAATAGTTGTGAATAGCATTAGTTGTAGAAATCCAAATTTTATTTTTATTTTTTGAAATCTCAGAAGAAGTTCTCTACTAGCAGACTCAGAAGCAAAACATACATTTCTGAAGGGTCGTCGCCTTCGGAGAAAAGCGAAGCATTCACTGTATTGTGAATGTCTATGAACATTGAACAAAACTCTTCATAGTCCTTTTGCAATTAACCGTATATATTCAGCTTCCAGCATAGATCGGCCAACATCAAACAATCTGTATTACTGTTTTCGGTACAATTATGTTCCTGATTAAGTTCTATCTGCAAATTCTGTAAATCTATTAATGTCACTAAACAATATGAGCAAGGTTACATTGCTGAACGTTAACGATCGACAAAAGTTAAAAATATCAAAAAAAAATTTGTAAGGTATATTATTGATACTTTCACTGTTTGAGGATCGATCCTAAGACCACTGGAACTTTAGTCTAGCACTCTGAGTTTGACTACTAGACTACTGAGTTTGAATTGATATTGGTCAATTTAATTAAGATTTTTATATTCTCGTAACTGAGGCAACGTTAAATTTTTGTAACCCATACAGTGTTTCACAATGTTTTTCTTGATACAACCCATCGACTTGGTCTCTTAATGAAGAGTAAATAGAAGGGACAACATTTTGTCATAGGCTATGTACATGTCATAATTGGCACTGCCGAGCGGAGAGTAAAATTAATGCCAGATTACAGATTATAAAATTCTGACGTTGGGTGAGAATTTTTAGCATTACTCAAGTTGTTGAAAATTACCGTCGTGAACGTTCAATTTTCCATAAATGCGAATACTTAATATTTTGTTATTGTTATTTCAATTTTAATAAAAAATTAAGTTATTTGGCTAAATGAATATTTCTCGTTTTTCGTTTAAATTAGGAAAAGACATTTTTTTGAGTAATTTAAAGAATTCTTAAACAACTTTTAATTATAAGAAATATTTTTAAAATTTGTTTACAATCTTACAATATTTTTGTGTAATACTTATTTATGAGTAAACTGTAACTTGTGGTAACTTTTAATCTTTTAATAGGTTTTGAGTTGGGATGCATTTTTCAAAAGCTTATGCGCATAAAAATCACAACCCTGTTTCAAAGAAATTCAGAGAAATGTTCAATTATAATTTATGTACTAAGTAGGTGAACTAAAAAGGGTATCTGTTGATTATGTTAAATACTTAATGTTAGTCAAAACAAAACAAAATTACTGCACGTAATTTAATTTATTGAATTCATTTTATATCTTCAATATCAGAATATTCGCTGTTGTATAAGCATTGAAATAATGATGAACGAATGTGGTCAATTGCCCAATACCGTCGCCTCTAATGAGAAAAAGTATCCCTAGTAGAAAAAGTAGCACATAAATAAATAAAATAAATACATTGGTGCAATTAATCAATCTGATGTAATTAATTTAAAAATAATTTATCCCCATTGGTTGAACAAATGTGATTATGGCATCATGAACTAATAACCACCAATAAATACAACTGACATTCAATGTCACAGCGCATTAATTTTCAAGAAATATTCCATTCTACGCTCCCTATTGCTGAAGAGACTCTCACTAATTAACTCAGACATGATGTGTTGACAGCGCGACATTTACACGCATTACTGCTGGAATGATTTAGTTGCATGAAAAAAAGGAAAAAAAATTAAAAATTAAATGGAACCGTCTGTCGCAATCTACACTTCTTGCGTGTAATATGTATGCTATTTATATTATTTATTTACCTAGTGGCATTAGTAAGTCTAATCTATCAGAAATATAAATTATAAATTTCTATTCAATTTGTGAGCACCTTGCCATAACGGCTAACCGCCTTAGGTCTCCAAGGTATGGTACAAAACTCAGATACGTGAGGAAGTTGTAAGGGAAAGTTTTTCATTTAGTAGGTACATGGCATCTATAACATTTAGAGTATGAAAAGTTTTGCAAGTTTATTTTTGCCCGAATGCTTTTAGCTTAAATATTGAGATCAAAACCTAAATTTATACGAGTATATAAGTATAAAACTTATAAAAACTCGTAGGTAGCTTTAGGTGAATTCAAAATGCATTTCAAAATTCAGCTTGATATTGTTTTCATTCTATGCAATCCATCCATTCATACCTCAATAAAAATATTCTCCCAAAATATTTTAAGTCACCCAAATAATTGCGCTGTCAAATCGTCGTCTACCCAAATGAAAATATGTGTTGACAGTTCTTCCAGCTTGTATATTAAATACTCGTAAGTCTATGAAAATGTGCAACAGTAATTAAATTTAAACGAATCTTTCATAGACATACTATACTCTATGTTATGTACACGAGCAATATTCCGATCAAATGTTGTGGAAAATTCGGATCAATACCAAACCAAAGCCAAGGTGAAGATCACCCAGTAGATGAATTTTCGGTACAAAAATTGTCTCGAGACAATGATAAATAAAGCCGCAGGCTACGCAGGATTAGCGTCAGCTAACTATTCAATAGCATACACGGCTGTAAGTACGTAATAAAAAAGAGAAATAGATTCATTGGTGATGAGCATCAACATTATTTTTATAGGTGTTTAAGATTGTTTTGTATCTTTTTCAGGATTATTTTGTGTTACATCTATATTTCTTCGTTTTTTTTTAGTACCTTCACAATTGTAATTGTTTTTAAATTTGTTACAATTTTTTATTGTATGTATATAGATTGGAATTTTTTTTTTACTGATTGATAAACACACGTTCCAATAATTTTGTAATAGAGTAACAGCTAAAACAACAAATTTCTTTCTACAAGAATTAATGATACGAGTAGTGCTAGTTATTTTTTATGATTTCTATTGGAAATCTATACAAAATTTTCTTATCATAGCTACAATACTTACTATCATAAAATATAATAATAAATCTGTTATCAAATCTTAAGACCGTTGTGCTCTAGTTTAGGAGCTATAGGGCAAAGAAATATATGCGCCCATTTTTTTGTTTGAGGTGATAAATTCCAATAAGGATGAAATTGGTGTCGGGAACATGAATGTGACATGAAACCTATTTTTGTTTAGGCATTTATGGTTTAAAAGTGAAAAACTGCGGGAGCTGCGCATTATTAAATTGAAATTATTATTTTTTATTATAAAGAAGACCCCTAATAAATTTAATTTACTCTCTCATTTTCATTGACACTTTTTTAGTTAAAAATAATGTTGAAACGAAAAGAACTATCGATCGAAATATCATTTTATGATGGAACGTAAGGAAGGATTATATGAAATCGGATTGCCGCACTTTGGCTAAGCGAGAAAATCCACCAGTCAAAAAGTTATTATTGCTAGTGAAAATCTTCCTTGTCGCTCAATAGTAACATCACATGTTGACGATGATATACCTAACCACATTGGCCTATAGCCAATGATAAAATGTATAAAAACATATTTGAGAAATTCTTATCCCCAAAGCACTCACTTCCTGAATCGTAATCGTCGGATAGAAATTAGTCCATTAGAGAGATAATCTCATTGTCCGACATTGAAGATAAATTGTTAAATCGTTAACGATGTTCCATCATTCGATTTACATTGATAAATACAATAGAAATCACGTAATTCAAAAATTATAAAAAATTTTTTGTTACACTACGCGCGCATTTCTGCCTCCGGTGGTGGCAGCAGTTACATTTGTCGAACCAACACTAATATCTTTGTTTTTTATAACATTTGAACGTTATTTGAATACAAATATTTCGACTGAAATCAATATTTTTCGATTCATTTATGTTCATTTAAACATAAACTGTTCTTGTCTTTACATGAAATTTTCAACTTCGAGGTAATAATATTGCCAAATAAAAAAGCGCAATGGCTAAATTTAAGTTTTCCAGCCTCTTGTATCTGTTTATTTCATCGAGTTATATGGAACTCTTTTAGTAGGTAATGACCTCGCATAACAGGGTTAACTACAGCTTCTTGACAAGTTGATCAATTTCAATAAGCTACCCATTTTTGCAAAAAAAAAAAAGAATGCGAATCATATACATGCACAACTTCTGAACAACAGTTCCCTATATTTTCTGCAGTTTTTGAGATATAATAATTTTGTACATACTTATTAATAGAAAATCTCTGGAATTTTTACAGTGTCCATTTACTTACTTGTTGTCAATAATTATTTCATTGCTTGAGTTTATGCGAATGAAGGAAGGTTTTCAATTTAAAACATTTAAATAGTATGTTTAAAATTCATCGAGAGTTATATTGTAATTCAGTAAATCAAATCGCAAGAACGAGATGGCCTGGGCACGAGGAAAGAGCAGTAAGATAAGCTTTGTTGTCTTTTGGGGCAAAACATAAAGAGTACAGAAAAAAGAAAGGTAGAAGATGATTTGAAAGTAAAACATATACAAAGCTAGTGCTTCAATAGAAGAAAAAATAAAAGGGGTTCCACACCAAGTACTTGTAAGAAAAAAAATTAATAAGTACGTATGCACTTATGTAGTGAATTAAAATATTGTGTTTATTAATCGAGATCTTATTTCAAATAATATAATAAATATTTTTCTCGCAAACCTCCTGTGGCATATGGACGTGCCATTGTGTATAACAAGCAACACAAAGCAAAGCAATTAAGAATAACACCTCAAGTACGAGCACTGTAGATTGGTGCAACATTTCTACCACACCATTAATTCCGGCTTTATTGTTATTGGCATTGACGTACATTTTTCATGTATGCGAGCGAACACATCTCATATTTTCAATAATATTTTGATTGAAAATATGCTCATTTCATTATGTATGACAGCCCAAGGGTATAAAATTGCACCCACTGCTTGTTTCTGCTGTTGATACCAATGCCGTCAGTGTTGACAACAAGCGACAGTGCGCGAAATTGTTCAATCAATCGAAGAAGTGACGACACTGGCAATGGCAATTATAGCAAAGTGCTATAATAGTCCGCTGGGGTTTAAACATGCATGCATACATTGTATAATGTAAATATGTATTGGCATGATGTGGTACATACATATATGGTAATATAAAAATTGGAATTCAATTAAGCAACTCAGTAATATTGATCGTAATAACAGGGGGTGCAGGGGAGAAAGTAGGCGCTCTTCAAATGTAATATTGGCGGCGGTCATTCAGCAATACCCCTTATTCTCAAACTTTTTTGGGACAAAATCGGTTATGTTTGTAATTTCCCTTTGTGCTGATCTCAAATATGTATGTATGTGCAATAAAATTCAGTTGCAAAATATTTTTATAAATCAAATCACTTTTCCCGCCTCAGTAGCAACGCAGTTGCTTGTTTCATTAAAGCGGTATTAGGGTATGATTGACGATACATGTATACAGTGTGGACCATTTACAATTATTATATTAAAGAAATGAATAATTTTATTCAATGTGGTTTTTATTATTCGAAAGTACAATCCTTCCGGTTAATTGTGGAATACTATTTCATTCAAATGAACTCCTCGGCTTGCAAGGCCAGCCCAATTCAACCCAATTTTTTAGTAGATTTTCAATAGAGCTGTACTTGACCAATGGTTGCACCAATTTCGTTATCAAGAACCTCAATCGGTGATGAATGATTAGCATAACACTTATCTTTAACGGCTCCCCAAAAATAATAGTCCAACGGAGTTAAATTGAAACTTCGGGGCGGCCAAAAACATTACCAAAACAGCTTGGAAGCAAATATTGTCAAGTTCATATCTTCTTACATAGGCAACAAATAATCTTTTATCATTGTGGGCATCTTCTTTCCTCAAAGTAAAATGATCCAATGATACCAACGGTCCAAAATCCACATAGTTACTTGTTGGCTTCTAAACAATCGCGCATGGATTTCCCCCAGATGCGCCAACTTTACCTATTACTTAAGGTAACCACCGAGTGAGCTTCATCAGAAAATATGGTATGATTTTTCGGTAAAAATACTCATCTTCTCTCGGTTGTAGGAGCACGAGAACGTGTTGTTGTATCCAATAAAGATCCAGTGTGCATTAAACGTTTCACAAATTTATCCACAAATTGCGTGGAACAGGCTTCCATTCCATTCCAACACATTTTAAACGTAATTTATTCACACTTTCGGTAGAAGATTCACCATTTTGGAAGTAAATTTGTAGTAAGTATTCCTAACGTTGTTGAAGCGTAACTAATTTTCCGTCATAATACGAATGACATTAGAGTTGCCACACTCACAGTAATCAGTAGTTCAAATTCCAAATGTTAGAGGGGCCACCCTTTACTTATGCATGTATACACATACACTCAGATAACCTTTAACCCTTCATCCAGGTAACTAACATAAATAATGCATGCCTTCATAATTTTATGCGAGAAAGTTTATGATTTCTTTCCAAATACATAAATTTCGTTCGTTCTTCTGATTTTATAATATTGCAAATTTTTATAACCTAAGGCAAAGTACAGATTTTTCTTTTTACTTACTTTTTTCTTGGGACCACTCCAGTAGTGCGTAACAACAGTTGCGTGAGCTCTCAAGCAAAGCTTTTTGTGAAAGCGTTGAAAATTGTTATTGTAGTAAGTAAAAAATGAATCGAACGTTTTCTTACATCCAACTCGCGGGTAGTTAAAAGTTATTTCTTCATTTCTATAGAAATTGGAATTCCCTTCCTGTTACACTTGAAATTATCCTCTCTATACGCCTACGAAATAATATAACACATACTCGTACGTATGTATATTACTTACATATGCAATTACTTATTAGAGTTGTTACACAACTCAGAAATTCAAGTGCTGCTTTTCTATTTTTAACTACTTACATACATCCATGTATGTATGTATGTATGTATGCATTGTTAAACAATTCAACAACCAGAAATTGTCAAAATTCCCCAAGTGTCTTCCAAACATGCTAGACTCATGGGCGACAGCCAGTCGCTCGTGACGTAGACACTTTATTCTAAACATATTCCAACAAATATTTGATTTACGTGCTGCGGAATCGGTTTCATGCTCTGCCTTGCCTCCAATTTCCACACTGGCTTTGTGTGTAGAATTCTGACTTTGCATTTATTTATGGTTTTACTAATGAGTTTTATGTTGATCACATTCACATTTTGAAAAGCCTAAAATGAAAAATTCGATCAATGATCGATCGTTTTGGAATGTGCGTGCGTCAGTGTTTGCGTGACTTGCGCAGCAGTTTGATATTCCCTCAAGTGTCGTGCATAATATTACGCCTAAGGGAAATACTTGCTCATATTACTTGAATATAAAGTCAAGTGAATGGACGAATGCCAAGTGTATGTAGTTTAAAAATTTAAATTTGTTCCATTTTCACTGGATTGGTTCATAAAAAATTATTGTCCTTTGCGTTGTTTTCCACTTATTCCGGTTTTATGGTATGCTTGGTTGGAAATGCGGAAATATTTAAGGCTGTAATATGAGCGAACCAATGCAATTACAGTTCATAAAAGAAAATTTTAATATTAAAGTATTAAATTAAATTGAGTATTTAGTATTGTGTTGAAAAATAGTAAATAATTTTCATGCCTTTGACGGAAGAGTCAAGTTTATGTGTCGCTGTAGGTTAAAAAATATTGAAGTATTAAGCTATTGCAGTTATTTCGAATTTACGCGCATTTGATTTTACTTTTCGTCTAACATTTCCAATTTACTCTTAAATTATTCTTTCCTTTCGGTTTTGGCAGGCTTCCAGTATTCTTCGCTGCAATCGGGTCCGACCAAGTTGAACTTTTTTGCATGAGTAAGTACCATTCTTCAACCCAAAAAATGGTATTTGATGCCAAATGCATTTCGGACATTTATATGTCGAGGCAATAGTTTTGGTCTAGGTACCATTGACCTATTTTTCACGTCAGGATTTTCATGTAAAATTTTAACTACTCTATTGCTCATTATATTAAGACCCATTTGGTCCTTAGTTTGCCCGCTACTAATTTTATTTGTAAGTGCTAAGCGTTGGATTTCGAGTTTACATTACCTAGATGAAGAGATTTATGATCCAGAAAACATATTCAGAATTTACTTTATAATACATTACAAGCATTTCCTAAACTTGTAAAAAGTGAAGTTAACCTGAACTTGCCGAGTTTTTTTTTACGAAAAGCTTGTCAGGTTAAAAGCCTGAGAACCGCTGTTCTAGAGCTTAGAACGTGATTGGTTAGATCTAGATCTTCAGATGTAACAATTCCTTCGGTTTGATCAGGAGTGTAGATCACATTCCGAAAGACACTTGCATCAATATAACCACTTGTGGAATCTATTAAAAAAGTACCCAATCGCGAGACGATATCGTTTTTTTTTTGCCCATTCGTAACGATATAATTTAGTATAATTTTTTTGGAATTTAAGTACAATTTGCCACCGAGACAGTGCTAAATTTAGTAAGAATGCAATTGTCCAAACAGTGAGTTCTGTAAGGTTTGTAATTGACTGGTAAGAGGTGCAATTTATGATTTAAGTTTTGCTAGAATTTAAGAACACAAAGTCGAAACCTAGAACGGAGATCACTCCCCTTTTGTTAACGTTTCCGATTTATATTTTTGTGATAATTTTTCCGACTCATTTACGAAATAAAAAAATTTGAAAGCAAAATATGTAGTGATAAAAATACAAAGCAGATATTAACTGTAAAAAGCAAAGCAAAAAAAAAAATGAATACAATACGTACAATAATTTTCCGCACATTTAAATATCATATCTCACTCATGAGAATTGCAGTGATTTAAAAGACTACGCTAAGCAAAGTGGCAGTCAAAAGACCCCTACCTCCGGTTCTCACTTACGCGAATTTCGCAATAATCAAAGACGCTACCTTCTAGTATGCACCATGATATCTGCATAAATATTTATGGCGGCACATATTGCTACTAGATTTGTTTGTATGAATGGTGCGCTTCCCCCGCCACCTGTTCAATGATTCCATGACTGCTCGTTCACCTCTACGAGTATCTATACTACAATTGAAATTAATTTTATTACAGTCGCACGACGATCGCGCCATTTATACAAACATCACCACCACCACTCTCATTTTCTACTCTGTATATGGAGGATGATGATGATGATGATCAAGATGACTGCGACGCTCGAATCTCATCGGATCGGTTGAATCAGTGAAACGGTAAAAGATCAAAGTAAATCACTATTCACCCTCTTACGGAGGCGGGCGATGATCGGCGGGCGCACACATTCAGAGAAACTTTTTCAGCAAAACGTTCGGTTAAATCTTTTTCAAATGAAATGCGCACTTTTTGACACCCAATTTGTTTAGAAGTGCCGCTGCTGTTGCTGCTATTGCTGCTATTGCTGATGCCCCTGTAGCCGGTTTTTCAACTGCTACCGATGCTGCTGCTGCTACTGCTGCATATAATAAGTACATAAATAAGTCTATAAATTTACAACAACTTCATAGGTTGGCAATTTTATGTGTATTGCTTGAGATCACAATGATCGCAACACAACGTAATCGCCGCCGCCTGCTTTTCATTTTGATGAGGCATTTTCTGGTCTTTCTTGGTCTGATATCGATCGAGAAGGCGACGGTGAAGGGAATGAGGCAAATTCTGCGAAATCATAATTTAATTCATTCATTTGTTTTTTGGTATTTTGTATTTTCTTTTTCAAAGTGTTTTGTGTTTTCTTTTTCTTATTCATTTCTTTATTTTGAGTGTGAAGTGTGCCACAAAATTTTCACCTTGAAATTGTGCTTTAAAGAATATTAGAAATGTACGTCCATGCCCGCTGCCTCCCCTATCAGCCGCTCATAATGTAAATTAATCAAAAGGAAAATAATAATAAAACCGAATTTTGTTTTTAAGAAAAAATTAAAAGGCTCATAAAAAATTCCACTTAAAAATTTATTTTGCCCAGAGAACAAGAAACGAGGTAAGAAAATCGCTTAGAAGTTTCCATCCATTCATGAAAGTGGGTGCTGGTGTAATGGGAAGAAAGGTGCTCGATAGTAGAAATTCGAATATTGTAAATAAATATTTAGATATGATACTATATGAAGAACTTCTTGGTATGAATGAAAGATTCAATAGACATTTTTCTTTATACATAATATGTACATACATGTATGAAAATTAAAAAAAAAATAAATAAAAAAAATATGAAACGATTTATTATTTTAGGAAATTTGTACGTCGTATATTTAAACCGGATGTTGTTTCTGGCATGTACAATATGTAGTAAGTAAGTGGTGTCGCTGTTGTAAGGTGCAATAATTTTTTTTTTTTTGTGAATTCTCCTCCAATACAATTGAAGATTTTCTCATAAGAAGTTTATTTTTCATTGATTGCTTTTTTATATGCAGGTGATATTTTCATCTAATCTTATGTATTCTTAATGCGTTTGGTTTTCGTAGAATTTTAGTAAAAACGTGTTTCGCACCATTATGCAAGGTAGATAGATGATGGTGTTTCAATGCAATGATATCAAGAGGAATATTTGAATGCCCTTGGAAGTTTAAATTTTTTACTGCTTTTACACATTAGAACACTTTTACTTATTTAACTATGGCGTGGTGGGCAGCTCTACAAAAAGGAGCCCACAAGAAGGCAATGAGCAAAGTTAAAAGAAGAGCAACCCCATTCTTAACTATGAATACCATTCTCTTCAAAACTCCTGTAGACCTCTTTACGAAATATTGTCAGTCCCGACAAAGATGATGAGTTACCTAGATTTGTCACGACATGCCGCTGTTACAGTACTTTTAATACTTTTAACTATTCACTGGCAAGCACCTACAAGCACAAAGTTCAAACAACAATCTTTAACCAGGCAAAGGTGAGTAAGGATGAATCCACATGTCAACATACCAAGCAGAGTATAACGCCAAATACTTCAAGAAGTTTGTATCCCGAGATAGGAACCATAATAAAGTGGTAGCAGTAATAACTGGTCATAGTCTCATAATCACACTTGTCATTTAGTGGCCACTAGAGATTGTTACTGAGTCGGGTGAGGGCGTCTTTCAATGACATAACGGCCCATAGAGGCCGAGTTTCTCGCATTAATTCATGTTGTGCGTGTTATATTTATAGACAAATGGAAGGGAAAGTTAATCAGGAAATCCGAACGGCCGAATCCGAGCTGCGAAATTAGAAGTATTTCTTAGGCAATTTTTGCCCTTAAGAATGTGCCAATGCCTGTCAAGATGTGGGGCCGTGTAGAAAAATAGTTTTTCCCACTTTTTGATTTTTATTCGAGCCGAGATTTGAACCCGCGCTCTCTGCGGAGGAGGCCAGAGCACTACAAACTAGGCCACACCGACCACCCCCAAAACCTTCTATAGAAGTTATAAAGACGAAGAGGAGGAGGAATCAATCTCTCATTATCTATGTTTCCGTCCACTCTTGGCTATCTGTATAAAAAATAACCTAGGCCAATACTAGCGTCGCTTGACTTTAGAGATTTACTATAGCACATGACAAAGTCCTTTTTGTTAAGTTATTATGTTTTTTCTTAAAGAGATGGATGGGAAACCCGTGTTGTACAACAATGGGCATTCTTAGTCTGAGTCATGACTACCACTTAACCTAAACATATTCCATAAACTAGCGGTCCGAAATAGAAAATATCTAATTATTTCTTTAATACATTGGAATCTACGTGTTTCATTTGAAGTTGTTAAGATCGCACACCTCTGTGAACATCATCAATAGTAGATCCAATAGTGTTTCGCCGTTTCGACGATGATACAAGGAGTAAAAACGTTAGAAACTCCACTGTCTCCTATCAGCCTTACTAAGGCTTACAAAGGGCTTAGCGTCGATTGTCAAATCAAATAAAATATTATATAACTACAAAAACTAAGGAACTCGCTCAAATACAAATATCTTGGAATTTTAATGAAAACATTGTACCATCCTGTATCATCCTAATACATATTATATTTCTTATAAAATAATAAATTTTAATGTCAAAAATTAAAAAAAAAAAAAAATCACCATCATGAAAATCACATAAATACAAAGTGTGAAGCTAATCCAAGCTTAGATTAGCCCAATCTCGAATGAAAGAGAAATTCTCAATTGTTGTAAAGTCAAAACATGCATTTGGAATTTTTGCATATTTACTAGTGTCTCATTTTTTTTGGCAAAATTTAAAATTGAAAATCTCCAAGAAAAAAAATCAATATTTGTTTACACACAATGACTTAACATAATGAGATTTCAAATGACAATCAACTCATGCATGTGGCAATATTTGTATTTCTAACCTATGCAAACAATGACAAGGATACAAACACACATGCATTTCTAAACTCGTATGTTTACCCCCGTTTTTCTGGTACCTTTTTGTACCTGTGCAATATCGATTGTGATGCTGTCAACATGTTAAATTAAGGTGTACATTCATATTTTAATTTTTGCCACCTTCTTTCTGAACTGGTGGTCCTACGCATAAAGCAAATAGCAATTTCCTTTCGAACAGCAACGTGACTAACACCGGTGAAGGTGGAATTATAATGTCTTAATGGGAAAGACAAAGTATCGTTTTGTCATGTTTTAAAAAGATTAAGCAAACCAACCAATCATCAAATCACCAAATATATTTATGAATTTCATACTCTTCTTTGACTACTGTATTCGTTGTCGCTATTGATGGATGAGAATGATGATGATGACTTGCTTGTAGGTGTCATGCTGAAGAAATGAACCTTTCGATTGCATTCATATCGATAATGGATGAGATTATATTGTGTATTTTCTTCATTCTTTACGCTTAGATTAAGCGTTGATTGTTGTAATTTTTCACATCTATTTTCCATTGCAAAATTTCTTGATTTATAAATTGAAGTATTGTTCTATATGATCAGGAACTAAACTTTAGCATAAGGCAAATATGAGATGGCTGATGGAAACGCTCCCAAAATCAAGTGGTTTGCTGCCTCATACGCATACATAGAATGGGTGTTCCCTTTAATGACTTCTGTGAAGCTGTAAAGGCGAAAAGAAGATGGAATCAATCTATCACTGCCTCTGTTTCTACGCAGACTTGGTTATCTGTTGGAAAGTACCCTAGGTCAAGGTCAGCCAACTCGAGGTCGGTTGACTTTAGGGGCCTACTAAAAAACTAAACAAAGTCCAAATAGATTAAACAAATCAGGATTTAAAGGAGGGTGGATGAAACACTCACCTTGTATTACAATGGTTCATTTGCGTGTGTCCTGATGGACTACCACATTACCTGATCTATCAAAGTTCATCCGAAAAAGGTATCCTATTCATTTTCCTTCAAATTTCGTCAAAATGAAGCATTATTTTTCTAAAATGAATGACGTCTAGCAAATTATTGTACATAAAATGAAGAAATACTTTTTTATGTAAAACATTATTTAATGCGTAATATCAATTTAAATGAACATTGTTGGATTAAACTTGAAGGGCGTGCGGTTTTCCAAAGTTATACCGACAATTTGGCGTTGACAGATTTAAAAAATTTTGTGTAATTCTACTTTTTTTAAATAACTTTTCGTAAATTAAGTTTTGCTATCAAAAAATAAAGAAATAAATTTTAGTTAACAGTTAAAATGGGGTTTAATGTGCCTATTTTTAGTACCGTTTTCTTTGCCGTTCACATCATATTCACCGCAGCAAAAACTCCCTCAGCTAATGTATTTGAACTGGGCAGTAAAAGAATGTTCTTCTCCGGTGAATAGTTAAGTTTTTTTTGATATCACACACTGGCTAAGTTAAAGAATCATACATATCGTAATCAAAACAGAAAAGCCCATCGTAATGCCATCAAGATAGTAATTCGTAAGAGGCATGAATATACTTTGGGTATAGATGTCAAGTTCCCAATCAATCACAGATACGCACGCAAAGGCAATTTATCTCGCGACGAAATGCATTGAAGCTCAGGAATGCAAACCCCAGCTAATTAAGCTGCAATACATGCACTTTTTTGAGCTGTGTGTTTTATTCAAGCAAAACGTTACAAAAAAAATATATATATATATACCGGTGTACAAGTATAAAAACGCTATTTTACATATTTCAGAAAAATGGTTATAAATTCAATATTTAAAGTGATGGGCATTGCTAGCTACACATTTTTCCCATCTCTCTGGCAATTTGTGAATGCCTCGCCAGAAAAAACTATTCATTTTTTGAGTCAAACCATCAAACAAGTGCTGCTCAGCAAGTGCGTGCCATATTGATGAAAATAAGTGGTAGTCAGATGGAGCCAAGTCAGGTGAATAAGCTGCATGGGGGGGGCCTTGACTTTTCTGTTGATTTGGCCGGTGTACCGGGCTTAACATATGATCGTTTACATTTAGGATTCTCAAAATAGATCTATTTTTAATCGCTAGTAACAATCCTTTTGTACCTGGCGAGCAACATTTCACAGGTGGTTTTTCGATTTTCTTGCTGTCTTTCAGTGAATTAATGTGGAACCGATTTTCTCTCTGCGGAACCTTCAAAATCTGTCCCATGGCTTTTAAACGTTGAGAAATGCATTGTTGGGTCACATTTACCATAATTGCTCTGCAAGTCGTTCTTGCGTTCCAGCACCCTCATCGAGTAAAGCTTGCAATTCAGCATTTTCAAACTTTTTCGGTGGTCTTCTACGTTTTTCGTTTCTCACATCAAAATCTTCTTGATTTCTTCAATTGGAAACAGAAAATCAATGAAAATCGAAACTCGTGGGAATGCGAAAAGCTCAGCATATGCTCCCCATGAGCAAGTGCCATTAAAAACATCCTAAAATAGATACAGCTCAATGTTAAAATCATTTCAAAATTTTTATTAAACTGTCATCAGCTGCTTAACCTTTAACCCACAGAAGTTAAAAAGTCACAACCTTCAGAAGACAGCCTACACTGATCATACATGTAAAATAAACAACCAAAACCATATTTTGCTTGTTTTTATCCTTTTTCTCCTTTGATCTCCAGTAGTTAATTCAAATTGAGTTGTTTTTATTTTTATCAATCACTATGAGCCTGTGAGGCTCACTTTTAGAGTTAAACTACTAAAAATAAATCTGAGCAAATTTCGATGATTATTTTGTAAGTTTTTAATTTAAATATTTAATTAAATATTATTTTTAGGCATGCATGCATATTTTAAAACAATGTTTCAGCTTCACAGTGCGCACTTCCCACACATCGACGACGTCTACTTGTCTAAAGATCCATAAATCACGACTTCATACTTTGATCGAAACAATTAAGAGTAATTAGCATCTTTGTTTGTTACGATTTCAAAATGAGTGAGAAAAGTAAATGTCAAAATACGATCATAAGAAACACACTTAACAATTTTTTAAGGCTAGAGATTTGTCAGCAACGTAAATGAGTGATTACGCTGCAACCCAACAACAATCGAACGAACATGGTATCGAAAAGCATGACTCAACAAGACAACATTAACGTGATGCCGTGTAGATTTACTCAGAACGAGAACCTCCAAGCAATTGGCATGAGGGTACCCCCACATACAAAATGCAAAAAGCCCCAAGAGGAAATGAGCTGAATTTAAAAATCCACTTGATGCTAACAAGTGTATCCATTGAATGAATGAATGAATGAAGAAATGTAAGTAGGAATGAAATGCACTCAATATAACGAACTCTTTCCCCTTTTGTTGTTTGTGATGATGACAATTACACTGATCACAGCAATCAATTCATCAACACATTTGGTAAAATGCCTAAATGCTATCAATGTCAATGATTGGGCAGAAATTATCTACCTAGAGAGAACCACCCTGCATGGTATGAAGTGGTGATGATGGTGGCATTGGTGATGCTGTTATGCTGAATGAAACGTGATTTAGCTTAAATTTTCACTTAAATAAGATGCTAAAGTAATTCTAAAGTTGCTGGGACTTTACACAAATGAAGTGAAAGAACAACAACAAAATGAAAATGAAAAATCAAAAGAAGAAGAGAATAAGAAAAGACACTTGACACACCTCATCTCTGGACCAAGTTGTTGTTCATCTCGATATTATCAAGTGTATGTAGCTATGTATATATATATGGATATCAGTCAACGGTAACGACAATGATCGCGCATTTGTCTGTCTGTATCTGTCCGTTCCTTCATCATCAGTGCCACCAATTCATTCAATAATTTCAGCCAAGTGCATCACCACACTGCAACAGTGCGAGCACCACACACGCGCTGGAATCTTAAGCATTTCTTTTAAGCATTTTAAAATCTTAAGTGGAAATGAACAGGCAGGCAAAAGGGTTGCGGTACAGATTCTGATTCATATCGATTTTGAAGGTAAGCCTAAAGTTGAGTGCTGTGCGTTAAGCTCTTGGAGTGTGTTTTATCGAAGTTTTTAATGATGTAAATTATGGAGATGTATTAAAGAAAGCGAAAAGTTGACTTAAGTTCTTCATTTCGTTGATTAGTGGTAGTGATGATGATGTTGCACTTATCATTCATGGAAATTGGAATTAATTAATAGAAGAGACTGAAATTTTTAAAATTAATGTATATTAAATATTCTTGAGAAGGTGTAGTGGATGGTATATTTAGTTATGGTACAACAGCCTGAGCACCACACACAGGATATCACTCAATAGCATTGAACGAATCTCGCCGGAGCACTCAAATGGGTCAGTATTTAAAAGTAAAGTTTTTGTGTTGATAGTGTGATCTTGTTATTTTTTGTTATTGTCCTTTTTTATATTTTTATTATATGTATATTTTATTTGTTTTGCATTTATGATTTCATATGCAATACTTCTACTATCTTTGTAGTTAACATATTCATCATCCATTGCCCTAATTATTAACTTCTCTATAAGAGCTTTGCTTCATGCGAAGTATTGTCAAATGCACCTCAGACTGATATTTCTATCGTTTCTAAAGTTTCTTTAAGTATGTATCTCAGTTGATAGAGTGTAGCTTCTGTTTATCTTTCGGCACTAGATGCATGCTGACATAGGCGCAGCAAAGAATTCTTTGGTTCTCACGCATATAATTCTCTATTACCTTCTCCAGAGTTTTTAATATGAAAGGCTTTGCATTAAATACAGGTACTTTCGAACTGATAACAGTGCTGGACGCTGCTCAGAGTTCACATTGACTCTAGAAAGTTGTGCCAAAGTGAAGTATTCGCCCAATCTTTATCTACTGATTTATTTTTTGCATTGCAGACAAATATTATCAATAAATTTATAGAGTAACTCACCTCAACTAGTAAATTTTATAATTGTTTATATTTATTTAGTATTTTTTGTGTATTGTTATTTAAATTATATATTAGTATTAAGTGTTGATAAAATGTAGTGTTTTATTATTAATATTATAATTATTTATTATTCCAAATTTAAATTTTTCAACTTTCGTAATGCATACAATAAATAAAAAACGTAGCGATATGCTCGTAGCAGTGAAATATTTTGCAACAATTTTAACTAAGTTCTAAATACAAAAATGACTCATTTTTTTACTTGTTTTAAAGACTGATTGTTTAATTTTGCACCAAAGGCGTAATAATAATAATAAAAGTTATAATTTTTGGCCTAACAACAATGTGGAGTATTGTGTGTATGATTCCCTCATTCTACTATATATTTGGAATAAAATGTAATATAAATATAATTAATAATAATACAAATAATACGTACAAAGATAACTAACCGCCACAATAGATTTGTTCATATATATGATTACATGTATTCATATATGTATGTATATACTTCTGTAAATTGTACAGATTTGAATAATTTCTTTCTTTTTGGTTTCCGATTGCAATTTTAAATTGTGTGTAAATGGAACAACAACTAACGTGTAATTTGCTTCTTTCACATAAAATGTACACAATTCTCTGGGGACGTTTTATTTTTATAATTTAAGTTATTACTTTAATTTTATTTTTAGACTTCATAAAAAGTATTGTATATTTTTGTTTTAGTTTTCGCTTTTATATCACCTGAAAAGCAAAGCTGTTGTTGTTGTTTACTTTTATTTCCTTTTCTTTCTTTTCTTTCAATTATCTTTCAATTTTATCCTTTTAGTTTGGGAAACAATTTGTAAATTGTAAAATCGCATTCAAATTATTATTTGAACTTGAATACGAGAATTAAAATAATAATTGTCAATATCACACCGACAATGCCTAGTAGAATGAGTTTCTTCTTGCGTATTTTATTCTGAAAATAAACCATACATAGTATTAGTGATTAGTAGCTACTAGCCCTGGTCAACAGTGAGTTTTTTCCTATAATTAATGGTTCTAAATAAATCTCAGGAGCTTGTTTAGAAACTGAAGAGAGTTTCTCGCCATTAGCTCCATTTACTTGGAAAGTTTTTTAAATAATAATTTTCTTTTAACATTTCACTTTACATGAAATTATCGTAAACAAATTTAGACAAAAAATTAAAAATAATCTAATAGGTTCTATTTCTATTCATTTGTTTATTACTTATTTCAACAACTGCTAAAGCAATTCTTTTTTTTTTTTTTAAAAGTAAAAGAATTTTGATTTTAATACATCACATAGGAACAAAGATAGAAAAAACATTGTCTCAAATATCTACAGATCCAACAGTTTTGTTCGAAAATAATCCTAATTTTTAAAAATTGGAATTGCAAATTACTAGGAAAGGATTTTTTGCATTTCAATCAAAGTGTTGTTTTTTTTGTTGACCAGTGCAATTCGTTGTACGTATGAAGCTATTTCTGAAATGTGTACGCACCTTATATGAACTGGCCTTACGTAAATTATCCGTACCCTGTGAAACAAAGACACTAGTCTGCTCTACCGATGATTCAATCGAGTCGACGGTCAGTCCTTGTTCGTAGACCATTGCACCCAGTTTTTTGTAGATTTCATTAACGCCTACAATATTTTCCTACAAATAATAATAATGCATACAGTTTAAGTATGTTCAAGTTGCTCAAAGGAATCTAATGTGTCACCTCCAATTCACGAATGGCACGTTCCTGCTCCTCTAATGCCTGCAAATCGATTTCTTCTTGTATTTGTTGTTGTTGTTGCGGCTGCTGATTCGACTTACGATTAAAGAAATTATCCTCAAAGAATGAACCATTGTTGCTATTGTTACCAGAAGCACTGTTGCCGCTGTTCCTATTACTACCTGGTGGTTTGCTGATGTTGTAAGAATTTGCTCTCGCCTGTCGCACCGCGTTCTTTTCGATATCGACAGTTTTACGTTGAAGAACCTGATTGAGACAAAAATTAGAAGAGCATAAGATATTTAACTAAAAATAGAATCCATTTAAATTTTTTAATATACATTGCAATTATATTTCCGGTTTAATTTAATATACTGTCAGAATTGTATAAAGTATAAATTCGCATTGTAGGAATTCGTACTTGTTAGGAATAAATTCGGCAATAAAGATTCAGAGCGACAGTCGTCGCCTCCTGTGTCTGGCTGCCAAAGAAATATTGAAATATTTCATATATTTTTCCCCGCAAAGTCCTGTGCAGTGTGCCAGGATTTGATTATCAATTTAAAGCAGAAGTCTGCAGCTAAGGCATTCCAATCAGATCAACATGGAAAAGAAAGAATTACAAGGTGGAATTTTGGAATTTGAACTACTGCTTTTGAGTGTGGCAACTCTAATGTCATTAGTATTATAACTTAAAATTGGTTTTATATTTGCGGTTAACGAAATGGGTCGATATACGCTAGAACAACGATGGGAAATACTAAATATTTACTTGCAAAATGGTAAGTCTCCTATAGGAGTAAGAAAATTACGTTCAAAATTCAGTAGACGAGAAGCTCCTTCCACGCAATTTGTGGATTAATTTGTGAAACGTGTGCGTAAAACTGGATCTTTATTGGAGTTCTACAGTGCGCACAGCCGAAAAAATGTATGCTGTTGCTCAGAATGTGCAGAACCAACCACGTCAACTGGCCATCGTTCTCAGGAATTGAACATTTTAAACCATCTTTTGTTGCGAATTTCGCATAAGGACCTGTGTATGAAGCCTTAAAAAGTGCAAGTGGTACAGCTGAAGCCTTGTAATTCTTTTCTTTCCGAAACGTTTCGGTTGCTAATTGGGCTCTGGAATGCTTGGAAGAATGAGTACTTTTATCGAAAAAGTGGTGGTTACGTAAGCAAAATTGTCACTTCTGGGCTCAGGAAAATCCCTGCGCTATAGTTCAAAAGCCATTGCACCCTCAATGAGAAACTATGTGATGTGGTTTTTGGACCGGCGGTATAATTGGGCCATTTTTGTTTGAAAAGGAGAAAGGAAGATGCGGTACAGTGAATGGTGTGCGCTACCGGACAATGATAAATGATTATTTATTCCCTATTTTAGAAGATATAGACTTAAGCTGTGAAACAATCGATTTTTTCCGTGTTTGAAATCGCGTTATTTGCTGTTTTGGTGATGTGCATTGGCCACCACGCAGTTATGATTTCACTTCGGACTATTATTTGTGGGGAGCCGTTAAAGGTAAGTGTTACGCTAACCATCTAGAAATGCTTAAGGTTCTTAAGGACGAAATTAGTCCAGCCGATGGACTAAGATCAAATCAGGAAGTCGAGGAAGTCATTTGATTAAAATAGTATTCCACAATTAACAAAAAGAATGTACTTTCGAAAAAAAAATTATTAGTTTCGTATTTACACAAAAATTAAATTCCAAATTATAAATGGTCTGCCCTATATAACAAATATTTTTCTAATGAAGTGTACATAATAGCGATTAATTTTGAGTAAATTCATCAAAATAACGCTAACAGGAAAAAAACAAAAGATTAAGAAAATGTAATCACAATGACTAATGCTACCAGCTGATAACAGAATTTAAAGAAAAAGCGCATATAGTAATATAAAATTACCTGAAAAGAAGTGAGCGCCGCAGTGAATTCATCCACCAAACGATCTCTTTGTATTTTTAAATGACGCTCCTTGCATTTTTCTACTTCTCTTAGCTGATTGTCCGTGTCTGATACCAATCGGTGTGTGTAGGTCATAATTTGATGCCTGTCCAAAACAGATCAAAAGTTCAAACCAAACATATATAATTTCAATAAACAAAACTTACAGTTGTTTTTTCAAATCGGGGGAATCCTGCGGAGTGTTGAATTGATTGACCATCCGTTGCATAGTGGATACTATAAGAGAGAGGGGAACCAAATCTTAGAAAGTGTATGATTATAATTATTAAAGAAGGTCACTTGCCATTTTGATGAATTTTCTGTATGCTTGTTGCAATTGTCTGTGCTAATCGTTGAAAATCTATTTCGGTTAAACCATTACCACCACTGGTCATGGTAGTGGTTTCACCGCTACCACTACCACCCCCACCACCAGTAGCGATTCCATTTTCCATATGCTGCAGATCCATGCTTTCGTAAGTGGCAGACACGGTGATTGATTTTATTTAAATGCAATTGCTTTGAAATTTAATAAACAATTTCCCTTGATAGGAGGGATAGCTTCTTCCTTCTACTGATGTCTTTCAATTGCAATAAAGTTTGAAAAACTTTGTTTTGTAATTTTTTCCGTATATTCTTTTCGATTGCACTGCCAACTGTGCTTTGTTAAAATTTAATTAGAGCGAGTCTTCCACTTCCTCTTTCGTTTTATGTACTACAAGCAATGGTTTGTTTTCCCTTCACCCACTTAGTTTCCAATGACGACTGCTACGTTGTTGCTACTATTTCTAGCAAATGTCTATAATTCCTTTGTATTCTCACTTTATACAGTTCATTTGCTTTCTATCTTTGTTTACACTTATGAATTTTTTAAATTACACTTTAGTATTTTATTTATGTAAATAATTAACAAACTACGTTGGCTTAAAATTGTTTCAGTTTTTCTCACTGGAATGGAATCTACTCTTTTATCAAGATGACACATACTTTCCATAAGTCAACAACAAACAGGGTTGCTTTTATAAAACTAACTAAAACAGCTATGACATTGACTTATCTTTTCCGTATTACATCGAATGTCAAAAATGTAATTAATCTGTAATAAATGTACTGAAAACTTTATACTAACAAAAAAAATATATTTTTCAAAACATTTAATTGACGATGAAATTTTATTGATTTAAAAAAAAATATAAATGTAGATTCTGTTGATCAATAGATACCTAAGAACTTAGGCAATTGATTTTTTAATTGTCCTGGATTTTTAAATATAGGTGTCGTTTAACTTATTCAAATATAATTATTGGGCAATTATTTATCTAAATGAAATCAACAATATTTCAAATTTTACCTTCTTTACATTTTTCGAAAACCATTTAAACATAGTTTGAATTAATTTTGCTGATAGATATGTACATGCAAATCTTTTACATACAACTTTAGATTAGTTACTTCTAGAAAATTATTGAATAAATTGTCGTAGCCTTTACACATTATGAGCATCATTTGCAACATTTTGTAGTAGAATATGTCATTCATTAGTGTGGGTATCTAAAATGGAGGACGAATATTTATAGACTTTGAGTGTTGTTATTGATACTTTTTGCATTTAGTTAAGGATTTAATATATCACAATCAGCTTATTTATTTTGTTTATAAACGCGATATCTATCTTATAATTTATTTTGACTTTCAAGTTTATAAAAGTTTGCCTTTAAGGAGACAAGTAATGAAATTCTTTAGTTTCTACTACTAATGAATTTTATGACTGTAGTAGTCATGTGGTTGTTGTAATAACTCAAAGCATTGTTATTGCTTTTATTATTGCAGCATTTGAAAAAAAACAACAAATACAGAACTTTTGTCTATTCGCTGTGCTCCTGAAGGAGTTACAGAATTCATATATGAAAAGGCTAATCATAACTTTGAAGAGATGTACTAAGTACTAAATTGCTAAATTAAGCAGAAAGTAAAGGTGCAGAAAAATACACCCCTGCATGTTGGCCAACGAAGTCAATTGTCAAATAATAGTTCGCCGCGGCGAAGAATTTTCTTCTGTCCAATTTTCGATAAAGAAAAAGTGACACATCCAATTCTTGTGCTGAGGTGTGGTTTAAAAAACTTAATTTTTACTATTACATTAAGAATATAATTAAATAAATTTAGTAAAAAATTCATTGGAAATAAGTAAAGAATATAAGAAATATAACAAAATGGCAGGAAGATTACCGGCATGTGTGATTGATGTGGGCACCGGGTGAGTGAAAAAATAAAACGCCAGCAACAGAGGCTTAAAAGGAGGTCGTCTTGGCTGGCAGCAGCAAAGCAGATCCCCCACACGATTAGCCAACACAGGGACTGCTACAAAATGATATTTTATATTTCTATTGAATTGTTCTAAATTTTAATACAGCTACACTAAATTGGGTTTCGCTGGCAATAAGGAGCCACAATTCATAATACCCTCAGCGATTGCAATCAAGGAGTCTGCACGCGTGGGTGATACCAATACACGACGCGTCACAAAAGGCGTTGAAGATTTGGATTTTTTCATTGGCGATGAGGCATTCGATGCAACTGGCTATTCAGTTAAGGTACGAAAAACAGAAGGTTATTTTTAGCAATTCATAATGATGACTAATCCAAAACAATTTCTATGTTTTTTACAGTACCCTGTGCGCCATGGATTGGTTGAAGATTGGGATTTAATGGAACGCTTCCTGGAACAATGTATTTTTAAATATTTACGCGCCGAACCAGAAGATCATCATTTTCTGTTAACTGAGCCGCCTTTGAATACGCCCGAGAATCGCGAATATACCGCTGAAATTATGTTTGAGACTTTTAATGTTCCTGGTCTTTATATTGCGGTGCAGGTATGTGGTTGTTATATATTTTAAAGATTAATATCCTCTCATATTTGCTTAACTCTTCTAGGCTGTGTTAGCTTTGGCCGCAAGTTGGACTTCCAGACCGGTTGAGGAACGTACTCTAACTGGTATTGTTGTCGATAGTGGAGATGGTGTTACGCACGTTATTCCAGTGGTGAGTCACAGATCGTTAACATCGGTGTATAACAAGTGAAAAACAAATTAATTAAGTGCACTACAAGGTTTAGATGAGTCAACAGAAACTATTTGAACATTTAAACTTCACAGCACTGTTAAATGATAAGCAATTACCTTGTGGATTTTCAACCTGTATCTATCCTTTAAAATTTAAATTACATACCTATCTTCCTTGGCAATAAATTTTAATACCTTCGTCGCATTCGATTGTGGTCCTGAATGTGTGCCTACATTTGATATTTTCAGTTACAAATTTCTATTAAAAGTTTTCAATTGGTTTATCTTATCTTTACGGTGGCAGTAATTTTTGTATTAGCAAACAATCGCGGGAGTTATCTGCACTTAAAAAAATTCTTACTCGGATGTCTTCGTAATAGTATTAAATCAATTGTGTGTTATATTTATACATGAATGAAAGCGACCTACAGTTTTATGCCCAATCCGAATGGCGAAATGAAAAGCTTTTCATATGCAATTTACACTCTTGTAGGTTTGCCATTGCCTGCCAAAAAGTTGTGCCATGTAGGAAAATTCTTTTTGCTACTTTCTGATTTTGCCCGTACTGAGATTTGAACCTCGGCCACTCAGCATAGCAGAGCGACAACAATCTATTAATATTGTTACAAAAATATTTATATATGAATGGATATTTCTGTATATTTGTCTTTTAGGCTGAGGGCTATGTCATCGGTTCATGCATTAAACATATTCCAATTGCTGGACGCAACATAACATCATTTATACAAAGTTTATTGCGTGAACGTGAGGTTGGTATACCGCCGGAACAGAGTCTAGAAACTGCCAAAGCAATCAAAGAGAAACACTGCTATATTTGTCCAGATATCGCCAAAGAATTTGCCAAATACGATACGGAACCAGGCAAATGGATACGCAATTATACGGCCGTAAATGGGGTTACTAAGTCACCGTTTAGCGTTGATGTTGGCTATGAAAGATTCTTAGGTGAGTGCAAATTTAAAATTACATCCATTTCATTTTTAATATTTTACAAATGTCTATTTTTTCGTATATTTATAGGACCTGAGATTTTCTTTCATCCCGAATTTTCAAATCCGGATTTCACCATTCCAATATCGGAAATTGTTGACAATGTTATACAAAATTGTCCAATCGATGTTAGACGACCTCTTTACAATAATATAGTACTAAGCGGTGGCTCAACCATGTTCAAAGATTTTGGACGACGCTTGCAACGCGATATTAAACGATCGGTCGATACGCGCTTGAGAATTAGCGAGAATTTATCAGAGGGACGCATTAAGGTGAGCATCATATATTAAAGAAGTTTTCCAAGTCATATTACTAAGTACTACGACCAAATATTGTTGTGTAGACTAGGTTGCTTATAATTCTGATTTGGCATGGAAGTGGGAGGTTTTGGTAGTGGAAGATAGATTAAAGTTTCTATGATGTAGAGAATAATTGTGTAATTTTGTATTTTTTCACAAAAACTTTTTTGGAGGATAAAATACCCAATATAAACAGAGAGTTGTGGCATTTTGAGGTAAACTTTTCTATTCCTAACTCGTTATAAGGAAACATTTTTCCACTTTGAGCAGATGGTAACAGCAATGCAGCTTGGATGTAGAGCGAATTAATCTGGTGAACTAATACATTTAGTATCTCCACCTGACTGCTAGTATTTTTCAAGCAGAAATCCTTGCTTTCCATAATATAATAAGAATAAGAATAATTTATGTAATTTTGTATTTTTCGTATGATCTTTATTGGAGGATAAAATATCCAATCAACCTTGTCCGAAAGTGTTGTAATTCATTCAGACAGTAAAGCCGCAATCAGAGAACTAACCTCCGTTTAGATATTCTCAAAGTTTGTCTGGGAATGCGTAGAACTACTTAATGATTAAGATAAAGCAAACAAGATCACCATATTCTAGACTATTAAGAGCTATATTGAAATGAGGTGGCCAAATGTTTGGTAAGGAAGGAAGCTACAAAGAACTACATTGGCTCAAAGAGCTTTCCAGGTATAAGAACAAACAATATTAAAAATAAACTAAGAAGAAAGGAAAGGAGCGGCAGATCAGTCTATTGGACTTAGGTAGTCAAAGCTACTAGTGAAAACTTTAAGAGAACTGCGTAAAACAAAATCTGAATCTAAGCTAAGTAAAAACAAACTCAGAACCACGGATTTACTTTCAGTGCACTTCAAGCTGCGGGAACATATGAAGAATCTTGTTGTTGGATAAAGCAGCAGCTGTCGTATTGTCAGAAGGGGAAAGAGGTGCCGGAACACACTCTTCTGCTAGATACTCAATGGTCAATGGCAGGAGATAATGATATCTGGTGTACTATGGGAAAGATATTTAGCCGAAACCGTTTCTAAGATTTCTCCATGAGATCGGCCTCTCTGACTTTATAAATTCTTATTATCAGGGGTATAATAGACCTGAATACTCGCAGTACACTTATCCCATTAACATTAGCGCTATATCTTGAGCTTGGGAATCTAATACCTAATTCAGAGTTCAAATTGTTTTGGTGGCCCTTTACTCATGTGGGAAAGAAACAGTAAGCAAAATATGTGTCCTGGAACTATGTATTCACTGGTTATATATAGTTATCAAGCTAAATTCAGTTAAAAAATCTTGTTCTGAACTTGTCGTAGGATATTTTAAAAATCTTTCGGAATACATATTCTCCATAATTTTCTTTGACCATTACGTTATCATTTTGATTTCTACGAGAGAGTAGGTGATTAAGAGACAGTGCCAGTAGAAGGATGCTCTGCATTTCTATACCGTCGGGACGAAGTTGAATGATATGCAATCACTGACCGACTTCAAGTAAACAGCTTTTTATCCCTATCTATTCAACAGTTTTAATTCAGAAAATCTGCGTACTTCATTGTCATACATGTATTGTTTTATAATATTCTTGTGATTTTTATTGATCTTTTGCAGCCAAAATCAATTGACGTGCAAGTTCTTACACATCACATGCAACGATATGCTGTTTGGTTTGGTGGCAGTATGCTTGCTTCAACGGTTTGTATACAATTGTTTTTTTTTTATTAAGTGATTATAAATCTAATTCTTCTGGCTCTATTATTCCACATCCAGCCCGAATTTTATGCAGTATGTCACACAAAAGCGGCCTATGAGGAATATGGTCCTGGTATTTGTCGTCACAATCCGGTCTTCGGCACCATGACATAATTAGACTGTGCTAAACTAAATGTTTATTTCTTCCTTCTTTCTACCCTTTAATTCCGTTTTTGTGTAATTTTTCTTAATATCGTACGATCGTGTGTCCTTGTATATGTTAAAGTTAGCAATTAACAAATTGTTGATGCAATTAACAAAAAACCAGCAAACAAAAATATGTGTTCATTGCAAACCAATCAGCAAACCAATAAGCTCACGCTGGTCGTCATTCCGATAAAGTATTTTTGTTTTCATTTGATTTTCTGTTTCTTAACTTCTGTTTGTGCTATTTTTACCATATCTAAATATATATGTATATGAAAGAAACGCGTTTATTCTTCTGTGTAATACTTATAAGTAATTATGTCGTCGTCTTGTGTAACATTTAACCGAATATATTAAAAACTGCATTTTTCCCTCCTTTTTTAATGAAATTGTTAATGATGCATTTGCCAAGTTCTTTTTTTTTTTTTAAATATATATATATATATGCTCTCGTCTACATATACTACTTACATATATAATATATATATTCTTTATAATTTTTTTATTATTATTTTGGTAGTAAACATTATAAACTATTTGGCCAATTAAATTACAGATTTAAGTAGTAATATGTAAAACAAGAATGCATGTGATTCTTTTGTGGAATTCCAAAATATAAGCGAAGAAATTTGCGGTGAAAAATTAAAAATAAATGCAACTTTAACTTATATGCAATCAAGGTGCAAGCAATGAACTTAACTTTAAACAAAGCAAAAATAACAAAAAAGCAAAACTGGTTTAAATAGTTTCCAATTAGTGGCCGATTGATTGAATGTTATTGAAATGATAAAAGCTAATAAATGAAACCAACCTCCTTTAAACTATGAAATTATAAAAACACATACTACATACATACACACCACATACATTTGACATATAGAAATAATTCATTGCAGGAATTTAAAATTTGTTTGTTATATTGATAAAAGAAATGAAATGATGAAAAATGTATGCTGTAATTGAAGTAAAAACAAGCATATTATAAATAAAATAAAAACTGAGCTCAATGAAGAAAAGAGAATGATTATTTGTTTTAATGGTGGGAAACGTGTTTGCTAAAGGGTACATGAATCTAGCAAAATCTACAGCCCCTGTCAAGGTTAGTCACCGCTAAAATGAGTCCATAGTAGCATTAACAAATCTAAAATATTCGTAATTAGTGTTGCGCCATTAAAAATTCGATATGTATGTTGTTTGTTTTTGATTCCAACTTGTAACTTTCCGATTTTTTCAAGTAAATAGCTAAGAGACCGGGGATTTATTCAGTAAATTTCAACTGCACTATGGTCTTCATTACCAATAAACATTTAGTGGTAGTGGGACCGAAATAAACCAACCACTAAATGTTAAGTGGTAGTGGACACCAAATCCAACTACCACCAAACGTTTACTGTTAGTGAAGTCTTACATTAGCACTAAAAGTAGAGGATAACGAAATTTAATCACTAAATACCCGGTCTCATGGCAATGAACTGTTAGAGAACTACATAATAAGAGATTCTGAAATAGAAGTGAATGTTTTATTAAAGTTAATCTCCTAGAACCGCCGCTGGTTACTGGCATTTACGGTTTAAACAAATTTATTTCATTCCATTTGCTTTTGAACTAAATTTTTTGCTTAGATTTTAGTTTGAAATCGTTTTGTTCAACCACAACAATGGAGGAAAAGAAATGAAACAATTGAAGTGAAATAAAAAGCAAGCGAAACTGAACAAATTTATTAGTAAAAAAATATAAAAAAATTTTTTTTCTTTATAAGCCTAAGTTATTTGATTAGTTATTTGATTGAAATTCTTAAATTGCAATAATTTGCTATTCCTATAAGCTTTTAGTTAGATATAGTGACTAAATCCTCTACTGTGGGGGCTCAGTTAACGTGCCACATCACCATATTGCTAATGGATATTTTTGGTTTCAAGCCAAACCGAGAAATTAGGAAGTTTTCTCGATTATGTTATATGAAAAAAGTTTATTTATAATATAGTAAATTTTTTCTTAGCAGGCTCGACCTAGGCCCTCTGTGGGCTGTTTGTGCCATTAAAAGACAGAGAAGAACAGGCAGGCTATCTTCCAAGTTCTTGCACTCTTTTGTATGGTATACGGAGTCCAGCCACGTGTTACTATATTATTCCGTTCTTTTAAATTTATGTAAATTTCGTGTCTAACGTCGTGTGTTCTACGTACGTAGCGTTTAACAAATGCATTGTAAATACTTTAACATAAATGTTGTGCTAACTGAATTTCATTGCAAACATTAATACATTTTTATAAATAACACCTAAAAATTGATATACAAAAGTGCAAACTATTAAAAACATGATGCTTGCTTAATGTGAAAAACATACCAGATAAACATTCGCCGTTCAAAACCAATTTTACTAGCAATCGTTTGCCCCTGTCTTAAGAAGGAGTATTTTTTTTACACAAAACGTGTAAAACAAAGGAGTTTCCAATAGAGACATAACAATTTTGTATTTAAATAAAAATGAAAATAATTGAGATATCGGGTTGTAATTTTTTCCAGGTGTAGTACACGTGTTACATTTCAGTATGAAATTCGATATCGCTCATAAGTATGACCACCACGAGCACGTTTGCAGCGATCGATTCTTTGGATCCAATTTTAAACCACTCTTCCACACATATCGGCCGGAACAATTTGGGCAATTTGGCGTTTTATATTGTTCCTGAGCTCCTTTAACGTTGTTGGCTTGTTGGTTTAATGGGCGTTATCAGCCCATAAAAAGAATTTCAACCGTGTTAAATCACGTGAGCAAGGTGGCCATCCAATCGGACCTTTTCTCGAGATTACACGATTAGCCAACTTACCCTACAATATAAAGCAATTGTTTGACCAGCTGTGTGACATGTGGTCCCATTTTGTTGGTACCACATATCACTGATGTCAAATCCATCCAATTCTGGTCAAAAGTAGTCTTTCAACATAACACCATAGCGAACTGCATTGACACCTCCGGAATGAAAACCACGCCACACGGCCCCTTTTTGTGGATGCAATGGAGTCTCTGTCGGTTTGTTGATGTCCAATATCGTATATTTTGCTTATTGACAAAACTATAAAGCCAAAAATTTCCAAATGTTGCTCGTTCGAGAACTGCTTACTTATAAGTACTTACTTAGTTGGCACTACAACCGATTATCGGTCTTGGCCGCCTTGATTAAACTTCGCCAGTCGCCACAAAAGAGATTATGTTGTCCTCTTCTGTGTGTTCCTTCACCGTGGCTCGAATATAACACCCTTCTAGCCGGATCACCTTCTTCCATTCGCTCAACATGACCTAGCCAGCCAAGCCACTGGATTTGTATGCGCTTGACTATGTCAGTGTCGGCGTTCAGCTCATACACCTCATGGTTCCATCTTATTCGGTACAAGTCGTCTACAATAGATCTAGCGGAATGTCTTCCTCTCGAAAGCTCCTAACAGTCTCTCATCATTGGTTGTCAACGTGCACCTATTGAAAACCAAAACCCCTGTAGAAATAACATAAAAGTATGGCCATGAAAAATACCCTTTGCTTGACCGTATTCCAGGGTTGTCATTTTGTCATTTTAATCTCTAGAAGAGTATCTATAGAGTCGAGTATTAAAAAAATTTCTTCAAAACTCAATAGCCATTCATGGCGTTATATTAATTGCACGTATATTAACAAAAGCAGGAGTGGCTAGGCCAAACCCAATAAAAGAAAAAATACAATCAAATAACTACGAAGGTATTTAAAATGAAAATATTGTTAAGTAAACTTTTCAATTAGAATACACATAGAATAAAATGCATTGCTTCCATGCTCACACTTTACTTTCCAGTACTGCTCTCCTTTCTCCTTCTACATTTATTTCCTGATTTTAATTACACTATTTACAAGTGGTTGATTCTAAATTCCCTGTCGGCTTGCAGGTTAATTTAAATACAAAATAGTTCATTCATATGCATGAACGGATGTACAGGCACTACAGTTGCATCTACAAAGCAACCCAGCGGGAAAATATAATATAGTGTATAGTGTAATCCCTAACTCGGCATCTATTGTTTACATAATGTATACGTTTTTACACTGCGATGTCCTAGGAAAAACAATGTGTTACTAATTACTATTTACATTAATTGGTAATCGAAAAAAAAAAAATTTTAAAATAAAAAAAACAAAAATTCTGATTACATTGTGAAGCATTACTTTAACTTACTTAACTTACTAGCAGGGTCCTCACTGGGACGTATGAGTGCTCCTACATGCATTCATAGTATGCAGTTGTATATGCATTTAAGGAAACACAAAACTACCCAGAAGAAAAATGTGGAATGAAAGGTATTTGTGATAAAAGAAATCGATTATGAAAAAATTAAAAGGGAAAAGATGAATTGAAATGGAATATGAAAGGGCCATGAAATGTATAGGTTTGGAGGAGAACCAAAGGTTTGCTTCAGTTTTTATACTTACATACATTTAAAAAATGTAAGGAGGCAAGATATCGTAATAAGCTGGAATAGTATAAAAGATAGCAGCGATCGGCAATAAAGTTCTTTGTCACGGATTTATAATTTTAGGTGACACGACTCCGCCCGTTCCTATAGTTTTTTTTGTGTATCATCTTAAAATGCAGCAATTTAAGGATGTACACTAAACAAAAAGCGTGCCAAGTACTTACATAAATTGGAGTTGCATACCATGCGTCAAAGGTTTTTGCGCTTCAAAAATATTAGCTGATTTTTGTAGCGCTATTTTGTATCATTTTGTATTAATTACTTACTCACCGTTTACACCTGTCAATGCTGGCATGCCAATACTAATACACTCACATTTTTTCTCTAATAACTAGCATTTTTTTTTATTGGTCGAATGGCTGGCATGCCAATTTTGATCACAATGGTATTACCAGCGATTTAACATAAGAGCACAAAACAATTGGAAAAAAAGAAGAAAAGTTCGAAAATGTCAAACTTATATAAGAAAGTGATTGCCTTTAAACGACCGACACTGGCATGATAATTAGGGAACAAATGGAAAGTCTGTATATCAGGCCAATAGATTTTTCTGTTATATCCCTTCCGACAGTGAATACTGTTAATTCAACAGACAGACAGTGTGCTGTTGCTTTAAGTTGTCGAATAAACAGAAGTGCTGTTCTTTCAAATCTGACAGTGAATACTGTTAAAACAATGGAAACTCTGTTTTTATCGAAGTGACAGTCAAAACTGTGAAATGAACTAAAATTCAGTTATTTGAATCCAATAGCCGAATCTATTAAAATAATTGCAATTTGGAAAACCGGTTTTAACAATTTTTTTGCCATTACATGGACAAAAACAAAAAAGGCAAGCTTCTTGCCAGCCCTGACACGTATAGCAAAAGACATTGAAGACATTCAAAACGGCTAATACTACATACATATTCAACATACTTTCATTTACATGCCATTTTTCTTCTGGGTATGTACGAGTACATACAATGTATGTAACTACTTCTGCGTGTACCATACATATGTACACTAAATAATTAAATAGCATTTAAATTTTCAAATATTTTAAAAGCCAGCATGGCCTTATGCCCTGCAGAACTGCAGTATCGAGAATAGTGTCAAAAGATTTTATCAAGTCACAAGTCTCTAATATTCCACAAAGTTAAGCCAATTCAATATTTGAAAAAAAAGAGTTATACAGATATATTCCTTATGTTTTTATTTACATTTATTTCAATTTTCTTGAATAGTTCTTCAGATTAAATGAAAATTTTGCACTGTTCTGGGAACGAAATATTGCTTTTAGGCTGGGTTTTATGCACGAATTTCGCATTCATCAACCTATGTAAGTGTTTTAAGAATTATTTACTTTTAGATAAATTCAAATTATTTTGCAACGTTGTGGACTATACTTTTAGGTACTTAAATATTTATTTTTTCAAATTGTCTTTATTTCAATTTGGCTTCGGCAAAACTTTGATTGATAGTCGAACATTGGCCTAAAATCATTGGCATCGATTCAGCCTAAATAATGTGTATCGGTCGGACTCGACAACTACTAAGTAACACTGCTTATCAAGCATTACCAGACTTAGTGCAGTCGGCAGAAGTGAAACGTCTTTGGTAGTATTTTACAGCCTGTTCAGTTATTCTTCAATCGTCCAGTTCGCTCAGTCCATTTTTAACGTATTGATGGAAAAAACACTCCACACTTCGTTTGAAATCTAAATTTCACTTTTTTGTATTTGAAATTTTTTAAATTTTTGAGGATGTATGTAAAACGAAATTGTAAAGGGGTTTTCAATCGGGACATAACATATTTTGTATTTAAATATAAACGCACCCCTTAATTCTTTTATTATTTGGCAATGCCAAAACGTCATTCAACGTTTTCATTTTGGTGAAGTTCGTGAACGAGCAGCGATTATAAATTTTTAAAAATTACTACCGTTGTTTCGGTGGTCGTAACTTTAAGAGCGCTTACTCCAATTTTCGGTCGGAATAATCGGTTAATCATAATAGCTTTGCCAATAAACGAAATATGCGTTACTGGACAGCAATAAACCTACATGTGCGTCAAGAGACTCCATTGCTTCCACAAAAAGTGAATGATTGGACCATATTTTTTCATTGCCATGTTATGGTCAATGGAGTTTGCTATGGTGCCATGTTGGAAGACTATTTTTAGCCAGAATTTGATGTATTTGACACAAGTGATATGTGGTTCCAACAATATATAGGGCCACATGTTACAGGTCGGTAATCGTGTAATTTCGAGAAAAGGACCGGTTGAATGCTACCTCGCTCATATGATTTAACGCCGTTGGATTTTTTTTATGGAGCAACATTAAAGCGTTGGTTTATGCCAATAAGCCAGCGACGTTAGAGGAGGTTAGGAACAGCATCGAAAGGCAAGTTCCCAACGACCCGGCCCGGATAAGTGTGGAAATGTGGTGTGAAATTGGCTCCAAAGAATCAATCACTGCAAACGTGCTCGCGGTGGTCATATGAGCGAGATCGAATTCCATACTTAAATGTAACACGTATACTACACCTGGAATAAATACTAAAATTTAAAATTTCAGCCCGATATCTCAATTACTCTGTTTTTTATTTAAATACATAATTGTTATGCCCCTATTGAAAACCCCTTTATAAGAAAGTAAGATTGCTTTAGTTTCAGTCGCATCTTTGGTTCCTTGTGAGAGGCTATTTTCTTCCGCTTCCATTATATTAAATCTAGGAATAGAAAAACCTATTTTTGGAAAATATTATTAAACTTTTTACTACATTTGAGAAGGTAAATATCAGCTCAATTCGCTACTATCGTGATGTTTTTAAAAATGGGGATGTCGCTTTTTGCTGAATAGTACATAGAAAGACTTAAATCAATTGCTGTAGGCTATTTGAAATGGTACTTCGTGGCAACCCTTGAACCTTTAAGTTAGGAATAATATTCTCGAAATGGCGTCTAAATCAGACTGACAGCTAATCATAGCTTAACATTGCTTTTCTCGAAAGCTTCCAGTAATAACATACCGTTACTCATAAAGAGAGGAGTAGGGTTTGCAGAAAAGTTGAAAAATTTATTACGTATGGTATCTCTTCATACTTACTTACATAAAGGCAACGTAAAGTTAAGATAAGTCGTAAATATTCTTGAAGATTCAAAAATGGAAAATCGAATTATGGTAATTGTATCACAAAAGTTGAAAACGTTAGCGAAATGTTTTTGTAACAATTTCAAGCAGACATTTCACATTCATTCATGCGAATGGCTGTATGTTATTTATATATATAATTTATAATGTTCATATGTAGTAAGTTTGTATTTATGTCTGTAAACTTCTGTTTCACGTAAAAGCCAAAGTGAAATAAGTAGAAGAGTTTTCTCTATTTTTATGTGAAATTTAATTCGGTCCGATTTTCTCAATTTGAAAGCATTCAAGTTTGAAAACTTTTGATTACTTACTAAATAAAATGGATTCTAAATATTCTATGTAGTAAGTGTAAATAATATTCTTAAGTACATTCCCACATGTGCTTACATGTATGGTATACATATATATTGTATATATATAAATATGTTTGTATTTACATTTATACTTAAGAGCATATGCAAAGAAAAAATAATAATATTTATTTTGTGGTTATTAAATTTAATGTTGATGTAGAGTAACCAATCCAATTGTTGAAAGATGAATTCCAAATATTTCAAAAGTTCTTTAGCCTAAATTGCTGCCTTCTCGAATTTTAAGGCAGATAGAACTTTTTCCGATTTAAATATGTCCAGTGAGTAACCATGTCTAGCCAGAGCATAAGCATTCTAATTATCACTTATGTTCGTTCATTTGGGAATGTTTTTCTTTCAAAACAGTATTAATTTTTTCCAAAATAAATTAATTTGTTTTTTTTAAATTTTCCTTAAAATGTCGTGTTTATAACTTCTAAAACCAAAAATTTTATTTTCTGAAGAAATTTCGATCTTTACCAGTAACTCCTTTCATCATATCTTGCACAGTTGACGCACTCACTTAGCTGATTCGTAAAATTTTTTTGTAAACTCCTCTTCATTTTTAGACATGTCTTTTGTGGTATTTTTCAATAGGGCTTAACTTTGGACCATTATGGCTTCTCATCAATGGTAACCGACAGTTTTTCAAGTAATCGTCTATGCATACTTCTTTATTTACGGACCCAATGGTAACAACATTTTTACTTTTTTCCATATTGCCTGCCAGATCCAATAATTTTTGGGAAATTTGGACTGTTTTTGGCTTTTGAGCTTTTTACAGACTTGGCCTCTAGTTAGGGCTATGTAAAATTGCTATCCAGGCAATTGTTGAGTCACCTTACACGTAAGCTTCATCATCCACGATGCAGCATTTAAATTTTCGCACAGTCTTCTGGCTTCAATTTCCTTTTCTTCGCTTCGATTTGGAACATAACTTTTTGAAGTTCCAAGTTTGGAAGCAGTATCGCAGACAGATGCATTTCGAATTCTCTTCATGTGGGCTTTAAATAAACCAGTAAGTTTTTGGACCATATTTCAGCCGGAACCTTTAACTCTCTCAACAGAAATTCTTTTATTGATTCGCTTTACCGTTGCAATTTCAAAAATGAACTTCTATCTAGTGTTTTGAAAAAATAGAAGCCTACTCTGATCGCATGTATTTACAATTTTTTATAAAGAAAAAAGCAAGTATAAATTTTTTTGTGTACGCTCCTTAATTTACTGTCTAAGTTTGACAAGTTCTTATTCTTCCACTAGTTAGGATTTCGAACAAACGGATTGACTAACATAAAGAATTGTTAAATTTTTCCCTTTCGATACATTGTCCGCGATTAACCGACTACTTAGTTTGTTGTAAAGCGAACACTTTTGTTATTGTTGCTAATTTTTTGAAAAGACTTTCGTCGGGACCACGATTTGCTATTACAAAAACAAAAGCACAATCAATTATTTCCATAAACAAATCACATATACAAGATAACGAGTTCCGATTTGAAAAAAATTTTCGTTGTGCGAATCATCATTTACCATTCGAAAGCTTATTGGTAGCAGTATTTTTTTAAATCACCTGATTCAAAAAATTCTTTAGCGCACTGTAAAAAAACTCCTCGACCCCAAAATCCTCAACATTAAGAAAAATTTCCAAACTCATCCACAAATCTAAAATTTGTAAGGGTAGACTTCAAAATCGTTATTTCATTTATACATTATTTTGCTAATAAGTACTGTGTAATTTACCCTATTCAAATTATATTTCATGCATGAGAAGCTTTAAAGTTATAATTTCTACATCAAGTTTATTACTATTATGTATAGGAAGATGTACTATGTATGGAGATGAATTTCTCATTCAATTGCCAAATAAATTAAATTTACTTTTCTCGTTGAGGTACGTTACAATAGAGCAAGACATGAATAATTTTATATTAAGTACCTACATATGTATATAAAATTTTATAGTTAGCACATGGAAGAGTACACCATAAATATTAAATCTGTGCTAAAGTTGAAGAGATCCACAGTTTTATGCTGAATCCGAATGGCGATGTAAAAAACTTTAAGCTTTAAGCAATTTTTACTCTCAGAGGTTTCCTATTGTCTGCCAATAGGTGGGTACAATGAAGTAATATATTTGATTTACTAATTTTTAATTTTTGCCCGTGTCGAGATTTGAACACGAGCACTCTGCGTAGCAGGCCAACACACTACTAACTAAGCGACGGCAACAACTAGTAGGGTTGTGAAATAACATTAATTGTGTTAGCTGTTGTTAGGTCAAGTAGGCATAAGAAGCATTACTTATGAAATGTTTACCCAAAATCATCGGAACAATTAGTTGCCGCCACTGGGCTAGTCAGTGCCGTCAGTGCTCTTCAACTTGTTTCGGCATGCGATATTGTGCAGCCCTTACTTGTGTTTAGAAGTAAACATTAATGTAGGGCGAAACCAATTTAGTTTAGTAAAATTACAAGTTTTTCAAATAGTTATGCAATATCTAGTTTTTAAAGTAGTTGACCACAAGTGTTCAAATTGTCACAAAGATCACTGATGAATATAAAAATTAATTATGTCTAACTTGGAAGACTAAGAAAAATTTTAATTTTTTCATAATTAAAAATTTTTCTTGAACATTAAGTTCAATTTGTTTTTATAATTAAAATTATTTATAATGCAATTTATTTCATTATTATTTAATTAATATAGTACGTATGTGATCGCAATACAACAACCAGAGCTGTAAAAGATTGTAGTCTTTTTAGGTTTGAAGTCAATTCACAAATAATTTTGAAGACAATGACTTATTCTTTATTTTTGAAGTAATTTTTTAAAAGTCATGATTGGAAGTCTTTTATTTGCAGTCCTGATCTCTACAAAGTATTGATTGACTTCAAGTCCATCATTGTGAAGTCTGTTTAAGTTATTTGAGATCAATTGAAGTCATTTGCAGTAAACTGAGGTCAATTGACTTCTATGAAATAAATTGAAGTCAATTGACTTCATTGAATTAACTCGAAGTCATGGAAGTTTTTTTTTTTTTTAGTACCTTTTGAAGTCCACACCACAAATTATTTTTTGATGTTAAACACGGGAAATGATTTATCTTGGGATGACTACTTATGATGCCGATCTAATGTTTTCTGCAAAAGCAAAGTGATAGCAGGAAAAGCCTCGAAATTACTGCAATCTTTTACAGCTCTGACAACAAACAAACATTTTTAAATTATAGTAGGTACTAGCCTTTAATTTTCCCATATACTTACTACTGGTCCAAAATCATCTATCTACCAACTAGTTGAAACGATATACAAACCAGTTCGCGATGAGGAAAGACACCAAATATGGGACTAGTTGTGCTTTTCAGTAAACCACTTTATCGACAAACCGCGGTTTTTCGTCATAAGATGATGTTGGTACCCACAAATATGTCATGTTGCTGATGTTAAGTGCCTCCGCTATCTTCCGACAGATTGCGTCTAGATCTTACTCCACCAGTTGTATAATTAGATCGGCTTTTTCAGTGCATCTTTGATATTGAAATTTCTGGAACGGAATCGAGCAAACCATTCCTGGGTCCGGCGTTCACTCACAGCATCCTCTCCGTTAACCGCACAAATTTTTCGGCATGTTTTTGCAGCGGTTCTACCTTTTCTGTAATAATAAAGCATCACTTTGCGTATTTCTTCAGATATTTCACTCATTTTCAAATCAAAGTAACTCTTTACACTAGCCACGAATAGTCTTCACACAAACTGTAGCCTGAAATCCCACCTTTCCAACATATGCTTGACATAATCGGACTAGTGTTGCCAGATTTGTGGATACCAACATCATCTTGTAACGATACTTTTTATATGACGTAATAGTTACATGTATTTTAATATTAAATCACTCTTTTAAAAAATAGAACATATTTATTTATTAAAAAAAAATAAAACATTATTAGTATTAAAGATGAAAACTAATAATGAATTAAAGAAGAAGAAAAAAGAATGAAGCACAGTTTGAAAACCAAGGGGCTTGAACATTACATACGATGCATTGCAATGTGTTGCACAATAGAAACAAGATAGTCCTAGTTAGCTGTTGTAACAAAAAATAAATAAAGACCACTTACGTGGTATGTTCCTATTTCCTTTCCACTTTGACCATCTTAAATTTCTCGTTTAAGTCATCTCTGCTATTGAGAAACTACATTGTCTGCAAGTTTAAATTGGACAATAAGCTTTCAAATCAGCAGTTACACACAATCTTGTGGTTACCTACTGCTGAATAACCGAAGTAGCACTATAAGCTACTTTAATATAGAAAGGCATAATAAGCTACATATGTACATATGTATGTATGTATGTATGTATGTATGTATGTATGTATGTAAGTAGGTATGAACGAACATATCGCTCGTTTGCTGCAAGACTGTCATAACTCGAAAAACATAAATTTTGAGAAAACCGTATATAAACTTTTCAATTTACCTGTAACTCCATGCAATTAGTAAGGACGAATGCTCTTTTCAGGTAAAGAGTTGATAAGATACAGATATGATATTTTTTAACACACGATAAAGCACTAAATAACGGTTACTTCTTTATATTTAACATGATTTTATTTATGACAGTTTTGCAGCAAACGACCCATATGTACGTAAATTATGTGAGCATGTCCATAAACAGTTGAACAACAAATAGTAGCTACAAATTTTCCAAACACAGAATTAATTGGAAGCAAATTCAAACCCATTCGTCATCATACGCAGTAATATCGTTGACACCACTTTGTTATACCTACACACATAGAAGATGTCAAACAAGGTTGAATTTTTGTTTGAAAACAAATAAATCCATTGATGTAAGTATTTCTGAAAAGTGTTTGACATTAGAATTAATAATGGCAAATATTGTTTAAGTAAGATTTGTTGCGGATTAAAAAAGTTGATGGAGTAAGAAAGTTGGTGGAGTAACCTTAAACTGTTTGATGTAAAGCATTCGCTAAGACTTAAAACGGAGTAGGTGATAATATACACAACTTCGAATGTATACAATAAAATCGATAAATTAGATAAAAACGGCTGAACAGATTTGAATAAAACTGTGAGAAGAACAAATTAATCATAAATTTCGATTTAATTCAGTTATTTTAAAAAAATACTAGTTGTTTTTTATTCACACGTTTCAATATGAAGCTAATAAGAAGCAATAATAATAATAAGAAATTAAAACATCGGCTACACACTAAATAAGTGAAACATCTGCAGGTCTTGTAGCTGAATTTTCTCTCCACATTCTCTCTAATCCGACTGTGTCTCGCCATCGCAAACTAACAGCTTCTAGATACACGCATACATACATACACGCACATTATATACCCAACAGGGAAGAAAGCGTTTCGGAATCGTTTCTTTACCTAAACTGGAACGCTTCCTTGTCAGCAGTAAATGCTACCTCTTTATAGTTCAGCTCAAATATTCTTAACATTGCATATCATATGAAGAAGCGGTGTAATTAAGCTTCCCGGAAGAGTTGAAAGAGCACGTTTTAAGAGCGCAAGGAGAGCATGGCTGTAAGGAGCACAGAAAGAAAACTCTAATTTTACTCATAGGCTAATAAAAATATATATATTTTAAAACAAATATTTCTCAATATCTTGAGAACTTCCGTTGTCGCATCCCATTGGGTACCATGCTGCGGAAAATTTAAAAGTGCATATTTTTACACCTAAGACTCAATATATCCAGTATAAAATTTGTTTTGCACCTGTAGCAATATTGAAATTATTTGGTCATTAGTTATAGGTACTAAGAGTGAGCAAGAATATTATTTATCCATTATACACCTGCGAAAATTAGCAGTAAACGTTTTGCAATGTTTACATCAAAGAGAAAACACGTGTCAAGCTTATTTCAATCGCTACTTTGTTGTGGCGGCAGTATGTCAAATTGGCAGTACAAAACTGGTTAAAATTAAAAACAATTCGCACCAATTATGTTGGTAAGTATACCTTTTGGATTAAGAAATTAAGTATGTAAATCAATGATCAAGGGTGAACATTTATATCATAGTAAATATTTATAGTTTTTTTTTTTTTGAAGGTAAAGTATATTTGCGGTAAACATTCATTTTACACAAAAAATATAAACGACACGAAAAGGTGATAAGGCTGCTTTTTATGAATTCCACCGGAGCGACTAAAAACTTTACAGCATTTGCTATAGTTTTCCTAACAGTCCAGATTAGATTAAAAACACAGACAATGAGTTGCTTTGCACCTCACTCAAGATCCCCTGCAAAATGATGCGCATATCAGACTTGTTTTAGACTATAAGGTAGAATACTTTTTACTATTTCTTATCAATTCTGTCCCCAACTTGTAATCCATCACAGAATTAAACTAAAACCCAGAACATAATCAATATTGATTACCTACTAAATATAACAACTTACAACCAGTTGCCATTTAAATTACATTAAATCTGTGATGATGACATACATAAATTGTACGTTTGATATTTGACATTCAATTAATGCATTAATAATAACACATTAAGTGATATTAATTGCTAATATGATAATGTAAGGCGTAACTAAATTCAAATTAAACGGAAATCAAACCAAACTTACATTAAAAGCTTATAGAATCTAATTATATTTGGACACATAAGCATAATTTAAATTCAGTTGTTACCCTGTAACTAATCAGTCTAGTCTTATACTAGTACATACCATATTATACTACACAGCGAGGGACCACAATTAGATCTATGTCTAGTCTAAATATATGAGAACAGACTAGTTATTTTTATCTTGGACATGGCCACTACTGGTCCTGCACTATCTTTACATAATAAACATTAAACCATTGAAGAAGAAAAAGAAATTTAATTTTTTTTTTATTAATTTTTTTAAAAATAATTTATTTATTTAATTTTATGAAGTTTACTCGGCTTGGACCAGAAGCTGTGAGTTATGGTTAAAAGTTTTATTAACTGAGTCACATGATCATTGTTCATACGAAAAAAGCAGTGTATAGATCAGATAACTAACGTTAGTATGTCAATCATACATATCAATCAAGTACGACTAGTTAAACTTTTTGTGGCGACTATTTTTTTTTATTTTTTTTTTTTGCAAACAGAATACAGAATAGACGACGTATAAAATCGTTTTTCCATACATTCGGCTAAATATAAACTATGTGGCAGCTATTTGTGCTCCCGAAGTGCAATTGGGTTTATTTGGTGTCAACAAGAACGACGTTTATTATACTAACAGTACTAGTTTTTGTACTAGTATGCATGGACTTTTGTCTGTTTGACTGGAAATATGTGCGAAATGGTCTGTTGTTGGTTGCAGGGTACTTATATATGATACTTTTTTGGCACCACACCCACTTAGCAGATAGACAGACATCGGTAAATCGACTACACTATGCATGTGTATATTGGGTGCTCAAATACCTACCAAACAAAAAACATTTCTCTGTTTTTACTAACTTTTGCTCCGACGCATCCTCAAGAATAATCTTTACATCACGTTTAAGGCCAAAATGTGTTCCCTGAGATTTAGAAAAAAAAATATTAAAATATACATAAAACGCAGTATGAATTTTTGTTAGAAACCTAAACCGGCTAGTAGTTTAGTAGTTTAATTTATTACTCGTATCGACCTACAAGTTCGATAGGAATAAAAATATATTATTTCTGGATACGACCCTGGCTTACATGTACGCGTATGTATGTATACACATTGGGATTACTTTATCTGTAAATGTTTCCTTTTCATACATACTTCACACGTAATGTAATGGAAAATACAATAAGCTTCTTAACATGATGATGATTATGCTGATGTTGACGATGATGCAATATTAACCAGCATAAAAAGCAAATATACACACTCGATTGATGCAATTAATCTCTACAAACTACAATTACTACAGTACACGCCCGATATAACAAACTAATTAATGCATGGCACCGCATTTCTGAAAGATATGAATCGCTGTCCTGTAAGTGTCGTGAAACAAAAACGTATTTTCATTTCTTCTTATTTCTTTTAATAGCACAACAGCCTATGGAGGGCCTAGGCAGATTTTAACTTTATACTTAGGTGTGTAGAAAAATGTTTTTCTCTACTTTTTGATTTGCGTGTGCCGAGATTTTAAGCCTGGTCTCTCTACGTAGCGCACTTCGATTGGCTACCGTACGCACTTCGATTGGCTACCAAAAATCTAAATTTCCCACTAGATAACTATCGCAATAAAAAAACAAATACTTTGCAGCACTAATTTTAAATTTAAATAAAGTTAAAACGTAAACTAATATAATTTTAATCTACAGAAAACAGCCAAAATTTTAAAAGACAAAATTTTTTTTCCTTCTGAGACATGTTTTTGTTTTCTGTTTTCAAAGTACAAGCTTACCAAATAAATGTTATCGTTAAAATAAAGGTTTAAATTAGAAAAAAATCTTACACAAACATTTGTTTATCTTCCGCTCACTCTTCTTCTTATTTTCTTACTTTCATACTCACAATAAGAGAAATGGTACCATTTAGTACATATAAATACAGCGTAGACTGACAAAATTAAAAACTATGACTTGATAACATTTTTTTTATCCCGGTTAAATTGGGTATAGGTAACGCATCAATATAAGCGAATATAGAATAATTTTCCAGTACAAAAATTTATTTGAGCCGGTATACGCGATAAAAGAGCCACAGATACTAAAGTATATAGTTGCCAATGGATAATTCGAAGAATTTTACATTTATTGTACGTGAAATTGTGGCTTTGTGGTAAACTTTATCTTACACAATATAAACTGTTTGCGGAATTTCTATATATGTACACACATACTGCATACATAAAAGCGTGATATACAGTAATAGGGTATAAAAATATATATCCGTGTATTGCTATACTGGTTACAATATACCGTGATGCAAATAACATGTGGGTGAATTGTATAAGATTGTGGTAATTGTTTGCATACGTAGAATGTACATAAGGGTATTTCTTGCATTATAGACATTGCGTTCGAATGGCTTAAATGTCAAGTTTCTCGCTAAATGAAAGTTGCTTGAGCTATAGTTTATAGGTTACCACAACCACAATTCAGTTCTTCTTCTTAACGCAATTAGGCTTTGGTATACGATTTCTTCTCTTACCGTAAGAAAACTTTATGGAAGCAATGCTAAGTATTTAATAGCTGCGTTTTATTTGCCACTTGCTTCTTGTTATGTATGGCTATATCCGAATAGCAAAATCGGATGGATACTGACATTACTCAGTACTTAATTAAAATAAATACATATAGAAATTTGTGTATGCAGTTCCAAAAATGGCGCAATACAAACGAAGATAATATTTTTGTTTTCAGTTAATCAATGTTTAAACACTGCTCATACACAAGTTCTATATAATTCGCGAGCTCTGATACCGATTGTGTACTCTCAAAAGTTTCTCGCAAAAGTCATTACAGGTTCTTGTAGTCAAAAAAATATACCTACTGAAATATTAGGAATTAACTTCTTCTAACTACTGCTAATTGGGCCAAAAATTATAACAGGCTATTGCCGGGCCTATCCCCATGCAAGTGAAAAATTTACAAATTTGATATACTTAGGTTCTAGTGCATACATAATAACTAAGTATTTGCTAAGTGGGAAATATTATTTTACTTCAATACAATTTTTTTTTGTAGATCTCGTGGCTTTGTTATGTGCATAGTTATTTTCCGATGTACACAACAACAGCTTTTCTGGAGGCTATTCAATGAAGCGGAATTTGGTTTATATTGCCTTAGAATTTCTTCCGATATGACTCTTTAAAAATTTAACTTACCTGGAGGGTACCAAGCGCACTTGGCTTATGTTGTCCAGTCTTCTTGACTTAAAGAAATGTTTGTGCCAAGTTTAGTTGGGGTTGCTTAAGTTTTACATGAGAGAGGCAATTTCTCAACGGAAACAAAAAAAGACCTTAAATTTTATCTTTGACATTTTTATGTCCCACCTTCAAAAATAAAACAATCCTTAATTTTGTTGACTTCTTTAATGTATTTACCTAACTACTACTTAATACGTTCTAGGTACATACATACCTACTAATATATGTATTTATATGATTATGCATGAATGCTCTTCGTTCAATAAAAGAATGGTAAATATGTGTGTGCATATTAATGTAAGAACACGTTAAACTAAGCGTGGTACAAGAGCATTACTTAAGTCATGCGGATAATAAAAATTTGTCTTCCCAAGACTTTCACGTGAACCAAATATTTTTTGTTAAAATTTACGCATACATATTTATGTAAGTACTATAGTCATCATACACACATATGTGCATAGTATGTATATATATTTATTTGACACGTGACTCATAGTCTTTAATTTATTTTAATACAATAAACAATTTTTTGGTGAATCATTTCTTTAATGCACATGAAATATTCCAAGAACGATTTATTAATTTACACTTTTATTCTATTGACTTTCAGTTGCATGCTGAAGCAGATGTTTATAAAGCTCATGTCGTTTGCTGCAAGACTGACATAACTAAAAAACCACATATTTGGATAACATACAATTGATAATGAAAAAAACTCTTCTCACGTGAAAAATTTATAATATGATTTAAAACATACAGAACATAAAGCATTAAATAACAGTTATTTTTGTACACTTAACTTGAATTTTTTTTTTTTTTTGATTAATGACATTCTTGCGATGTCTTAATTAATTAGCAGCGATATTATTTATATCAAAACAAAGTCCATATTCAATAATAACGAAATATGCTTTTTTTATTTATAAATCAAAATCAATCCAAACTTTACAGGATAACCGATTTTTTCCTTAAGCTGAGTTTTCAGTTCTTAATAAAGGTCAGATCTGGAGACAAAAAATTACAAACTTTTCCTAGATTTCCTGGACTCTCGAAAAAGTATTAAACTATGTAATTGCATATTTAAGAATAGATTTTTAAAAAAAATTCGAAAGTTCCCTGAAACAACATGAAGAAATTTCAATAACTTCTTATTTCCTGAAAATCAATTGTCTGAATTTTACTCTTGCCGCATTTTGCCCGCAAGTACTGCTAATTTCAGTCGTAGAAATTTATGCCTTTTTTCTCTGTACTTACTGTTAATACAATATTGTGTTAGCATTTTAACAGAATTTTACTTGACAACAGGTACAATCTTAAAAAAGGTCAAATTTTTATACAAAATGTACATAAGAAAACTTTTTTCTCTTCTTCTTTAATGGCACAACAGCCGTGAATGCAGAGCATTGTGTTGAATCGAAAGAAGATTGATAGGTGGGAGGAAGAAGGAGGGAGAGAAAATGAGAGAGCGAATGCAATCACACATGTAACTATATGTAACTATATGCCGATTGTGAGTAATGGAATCAATTCATGTTGTGTGTGTTGTATTTTTCCATTCATGTAAAAATGGGACCTACACTTTTAAGCCGAGTCCGAACAGCTATGTGGAAAGCAATTTTTACTTGCCAGGAGATGGTGCGGTGCAAAATATATTTCTTTTCTCCTTTTTTGATTTCTGCCTGTACCGAGATTTGAATCCAGGTACAGCACACTACCAACTAGAGACTGAAATCTGGATCGGCAACCATTTGACGAATTTTTTTATTTTGTTTGGCTCTCTATGCACACATCAAAAAATATTAGATTTAAGATTTGTAAACTTATTGTTATTTTCCAAATAGGAAAAATTCAATAAAATATGTAAATTTTAAAATAAAAAAAAATAAAAAACTACAAACTACATATACTACATACTTAGTATGAAAAAATTCCGATCACAATATCCGCTCTCACGACATACATTTTCACTAGCTTCCCAAAGACTTTAAAAATAATTTATAAAAATAATTTTGTTTTAATTTTTTTTTTAAATTAAAGTTATTGAGAAAAAGGTAATTTCAAAACTCTTACTTATCCACTTTTAACTCTTATGAAGCAAAAGTTTATAAAAACTTTTATTTTGAAGACTTTTTGATAAAAGTTATAAGAGTTTCATGCTCTGCTACCAACTACGCCAGAGCGTGTTCGCTTTGATTCCATTACTCACAATCGGCATATACATAGTTACATATAGTTACATGTGTGATTGCATTCGCTCTCTCATTTTCTCTCCCTCCTTCTGCCTCCCACCTATCAATCTTCATTCCATTCACAAGAATGGAAATGCTCTGCATTCATAGGGGTACACCCTGTGAGTTGAATGTATCCATAAAAAAAAAAAATCTTCCATCATTGCAATATTTAATAAAACTTCACCAACCACTATTCATCATTTTTAGAGGACAGAAATTTTTCTGCTTTCATTTCATTGTTTTACTTACTTACTTAACTGGTACTACAACCGATGATCGGCCTTGCCCGCCTCTACAAAGACTATGTCAGTGTCGGCGTGCAGCTCATATAGCTCATCGTTCCATCTTATTCGATACACGTCGTCCACGCATTCTGGACTGTAGATCGTACGGAGTATCTTCCTCTCGAACGCTTCTAACAACCTCTCATCATTGATGGTCAATGTCCACGTCTCTGCGCCATACAGTAGGACGGGAAGGATGAGGGACTTATATAGCGTTATTTTCGTCGGTCGAGTGAGGGGTCGAGAAGTAGATTAGCCTACTGAGCCCGTAGTAACTCCTGTTGGCAAGAGTTAATCTCCGCTTAATCTCAAGGCTGACATTATTACTGGTGTTTATGCTGGATCGTAGATAAGCAAAATCTTAAACGAAATTTCATTGTTTTATTTCTTTTTATTTTCGACATATGAGTAAAGAACTATCAATTTCCTTTCTTGAACATTTTCTTACGAGTTGGAAACATAACTTAAACATTGAAAAAATTTTAGTTTTGGGGGATTAACTTATAAAGAATAATTAAAATAAAACAATTAAAACAATTAAAACAAATGTTGACACATGAAAGAGACACATTAGAAGACACATTTCTTAATTCTTTAATAAACATATTTTTACAACCGAAGACGAACATCAGTTTTTTCTGCGGAACTGGATAATTTTCTAAATCATTTGAGGATTAAATTACAAATTACGTAAGATAAAACTTCACTAGAAAAACTTATCCTAAGTAACACCACAAACGCTTGTTTTGTTTGAATATAGGTTATTTCCAAAAACTTTAGATTAGGTTATAGCGGTTGTTTCAAGAAAGATTCAGAATTTCTAATGAAGCTCTGGCGACAAAAATTAAAAATTTTTCGTAGATTTCCTGGACGCTGGATATTTATGAAAAGATTTTTAAAAAAAATTCGAAAGTTCCCCTGAAACAACATGAAGAAATTTCAATAACTTTTTATTTCCTGAAAATCAATTGTCTGAATTTTACTCTTGCCACATTTTTCCCGCAAGTACTGCTAACTTCAGTCATAGAAATTGATGCCTTTTCTCTCTGTACTTACTGTTAATACAATTTTGTGTTAGCATTTTAATAGCATTTTACTTGACAACGGGTACAATTTTTATGTGCATATTTCGCAAGCTTTTGCAACACTAAATTTATTCTACCCCACCCTATCTCACATTAAACAACCTTTCCTTGTTCGGAATTCAAAGTGTCGCAACACAGTGCGCCACAATTGAAAAGCTGTGAGACATCAGAATAATAATGCCAAAGTAAAAGTTTCTCCCGTAGCGCAAGTGCAATTAATGCAATTAAATAAAAACAACTATTCCACGAATGTCCTTATAATGTAGTATGCGGCATGGGGCAGGACAGCAAAATGAGTGGCAACTCAAATGTTAATGACTGACTGCATTAGCCAAGAAGACGAATAATTTATTTTCCTTTTGAATTGTTGTTGAATTAATTAATGTCAGTAAAATATGAGCGCTAGCAAAATAAAGATGAATCGGTCTGTCCTGATTTACCCTTGCGGCACCGCCTTGCGGCATTTCGTCACAAGGCAGCATTCTGTTGTCACTCATATATAGTATTCCATGTCGTAGTTGAAAGAATTCTGGCTCTTGCAACTTGTATGTCGCATCGTAGTTGTTGCATATTAATCTCGTCTAAGTTTAGCATGCAACTTATAACATCATTTGGTATGATAACTTCTTCTATGTGTTCCATGCCTATCGTGCTCGAATCTAACAAATTTCATTACTATATGTTCAGACTTCTTGTATTTTTCGTTGTATGTAGAATAGAATACTTTCATTCTTTCTTTTCGAAATCGTTCTCTCACAAAGGAGAGGCAAATCATGGAGCTCCATTCGTTAGCTCGAGTACTTTGGCTCAGTGACATGCAAACGAAAATTAATCATTTGATAGAAGAAGCTTGAGATCAACATCAAGAATAACAAAGTTATGAACATCCACATCGTCAGCACTGACCACATAATTATCGATAGCCAGCCTCTTGAATATGCGAACAAATTTTGCTACCTAAGAAGCATGATGGTCATAAACGGTGGAGCAGATGAGGAGTAGGGGGAAAAAGCAGGCTGAGACAGGTCCGATGCATTATCATAAATGGTTTTTTACAACACAAAGGCAGTGGGCCTACATCGACAATCTTAATCAATCTACATCATTGATTGGAAAAAACATTGATATTTTTGATGCATTGATAAAAATCAAAAGAAAAAGTTTTGGAGATGAAAAAATATTTATAAATTATGTTGGATTGTATTGTAACATTCATCTCTTCTATTTTGAATAGAAATGAAATGGCCAAATAATATATTAAATATGTTTTCGTTCTGGCACATGTAAAACAGTAAGTGTGGCAATCCTAGCACCAACTTCATATTGATTGATGAACTCTCAACTAAAATCGAAGTGCACATATTTACTTTTTGTAAAACTAATAGAGAAGAAACCAACATTATTTATTTTATATAAAATCAATAGGGGACGAAAGTCGTTTTGGTCGACACGACAATATACATATAGAAATGTTCGTACATATGTACGAGTATTTATCTATGTGTGCATCGATAGTTGAATTTTACAAAACAATATATTCACAATATGTTTACCTACATATCAAAACATTTGCTCAGAAAACTTTTTCTTCTGCAAATAGAGTATAGAGACTATGAAACATACAACAATTGTAAACTTACGAGTAGACATATTTGCACATTTTTACACAATCTTTATTACGTTGTTGTCATAACAAAATTAATTAGTTACAAATTCAATAGGAATTCATTAAAATATTGACAACAACGAAGGATGACTCGCATGTAGGTACGTGTGTGCCTTTGTGTGTGTGTGTGTGTTTACAAATTTGCGATTCAAACCTCAGTGGAGAGACCACGCGTTCAGTTCGTAATTGAAAGTAGAAAAACTAAATACATATAATTATTTAACATGACTAAAAATAAACTCGTGCACATTGATAGTAAATATTTCAACGAAGCATGTACATACAAGAAAAAATAAATTTTGTTGTGGTCACTATGTCGTAATTGGGTGTGCGTGGGCTACTGCATAGAATGCCTTTGTTTAACAGAGTTTTTTTTTTCAAAATGTTCCAGCTCACGAATAGATATGGCTAGAGCTGAAATATTTTGAAAATCATCACAAAATAAAACGAGGTTAATTTTTAGGAGGATACAGAAAAACACTTTGTTTCATTTGGACATTGAAATTTACAAGTGTATCTACTTTTTCCTTATTTCAGTTATATTTGTGACTATTATAATATAAACGAACAATTCCAAAAAAAAGTTTGATATATTTGCACAGATTTCTATTCCACCTTGTTTTACGCCTAAAAGTCACATATTTATATATTGCTTTTTAATCTTCGGGGGCGTATGAGTGATTTTTTATGTTGATAGATTTTTAGTGTTAAGCCTACAAGTTCTCAACCGTTGGTAATATCTCTTTACTGTCTTTAGTACAGTGAAAGCCAATATTCTAATACTTTTTACACTTTTTATAACAAAGTATTTTAAAATACACACCTAGTAATCGGCAAAAGATGTCAACATATTCCTTGTTGCTGTTTTAAGGTCTAAAATATTTATAAAATTTCAGAAGTACTATTCTACCGGTTTAATCGCAAAATTCATATATATATATATACCAGGCGTTTTCCTAATAGAGTTTTTTGTTCAGTTTTAGTTTTGAAATGAAATAAAACACAAACGTTTTATCCAAATAAACTGAATTTCTACTTTATTTGGCAAACAATCTTATACCATTTAAGATTTGACGACCTCGATATCGGTTATTCGGGAGATATTGTCTCTATTCCCATTATGATCTGGTGGTTTGTTCTCATAAAATTTCTTATATCCAGTACCAATATGATCTGAATAAGAATTATACTTAAGTATACAAAAGTGTACAAGTAAGCAATGGGAAAAAGTTCCTCCATTTGGAACCAGTGTTAAATTATAAGCTCAACCTTGTGGTATCATTAAGGACCATTCTGGCTTAAGTGTGTCCTCTGGACAGCCACCGAAACAACCAATACCTAAGTCTGGATGTCAAATTTTAGACCACTTTTGAGTCATATGCGCCATATCGTCAATAATACGCCGCATGTTGACTGAAATGGCGCGTGAATGTGCCTTGTGAATTATCCGCGCTGAAAATGTTTTATTTCCTGACGTAGCCATGTCAGTTAAAAATTAGCCTCATTGAGCTGAACAACATTTTGCGTTGAAAAACGCATTAAACTGCCAGCTGCAACGTATGCCGTCAAAGATTGTCATGAAACTTCAATTCTTGGACAATGTAGATCTTAAAGAGATTGCAAGGAGTGGACAGACATAAGGCTAAATGCTAAGCATGGTGTCGAATCGACTTATTCGGATCTTTGTCAACATATTTTCTCATGCGTGACCGCTGCACGTTATCTTTACAGATTACAGACACCCAGTAGCGTGTATGAGGGACGATATCTTTCGTTCAATATTCTCTTAAATGGACCATTATGCTTACTAAAAAATGTGCGAGACGATCTTTAAATTTGAACGACAGAACCACGATTTTCAAAAATGTGTTTCTTTGGCATAACATATTCCAAAAAGTTATGTAGTTTATTTTGCTTTATTGCTGAAGGCAGTTTAGAGAAGTTATTAAAGATTTAGGACTAGCAGGCTTAACACTGAATGTGTAAAATTACAGAAAATCGCTCATACGCCCCGACGTTTACGAAGCCATAAAAAATGTGTGACGTTTAAACGCACGGGTTTTGCTACTTTGTTATTTTAAAACAATCAATTTGACGTTAGTAACAGATAGTGTCACTCTTGTATGCAAATGCCAAATGAAAGGATGAGGTGACTGCTATCTGAGACAGTGAGAGCAAAAGCGCTCTTACCTTCATACATTTAACTTATGTAAATCATGCATTAAACTAAATAATTGAAAGGAAGCTTCACAACATTTATGGTAATCCGAAACCTAAGTATTAACAACTGGTTTCCTAGAATGATATTTTAAGGTTCATATTTCACTTATGAGGACGTAATACGGTCACAAGACATACATTTCCGTAATTTATACAACATAATTTCGCATGATTACATTGAGAATCAATATATCAATTATAAATCTATTTTGATTGCACACACGCCTAAACACATAATTACTAGTTACAAGTTATTCACTTGCAATTACAATTCGCTTGAAAATGTGTTCCCAACAAGAAAAACTTGAAATGGAAATTAATTTATGAATTATTTACTCACGCATATTCTAACTATTTTGGAGTAAAAAAAGAAAACTAACTTGTTTATTTTAATTGAATTCATTTTAATATCAATATGAAATTGTAAATAGTACAATAGTTCTTTTTTGAATAATTAGTAGCTCATCTTACCTAATTGTTACATAACATAGTTAAGTATCAAATTTGTAGTTTAAATTGATAATAATGAAATTTGATAAAAATAAATTTATTTTCATGCACACATTTACTTAACTCTAATATGTTCGCTGTATCCATAAAGACAAAACCATTTAAAATGGCTCCTTTTCATAATTTTTATCTATGGCACTTCTCTTTTAAAACCATTTTTAAATTTGTAAATAAAATGCAAATCTAATTCTTTTGTCACATAATTTTGTTCTTGTTATCTGAGAAATATTTTTTTTTTTGCAAAATCGTTTCGTTGTTTTCACTCGATTTTCTCATTGGCTCGAATTAGAGTCCAGTATCATAATTGGAATTTTTATATCATTCTGCATATCATTCGCTAGAATGGAATCATTTGTTTTGTTCTCATCCGGGAAGCTGGCAACATCTGCAATGAAATATGGTAATATTAAAGTGAGAAAAATTTACATGAACTAATTAATTTTAAATGACTCTCATATAATGTGCCTATGTTGTTGATGTGTAAATACAATATGAACAAATTTTACATGGGAGTTGAATGGCAGAATATTTTATCTTACTCGTATTCCCAAAAGCTCGCTACAGTTTCAAAAAAAAAAATGCTTCACTTTAGAAAATTACATATAGTATAATGTTTTTAAAATGAAAAAGTTTTGGGAATGGTTGATCTTTGGATTGATTTCGTGATGTTGACATTACTACTATTTTATTCTACTTTTCTACAACTATTTTCTAATTCTTTAACTTCTATTTTTCTATTATCATTTCTAGTACAAATTTTTACTTCTTTCTACTACTAAGCCCTAATACTTTTGCTACTACTATTTCTGCTGCTGTTATACTATTATTTTATACTAGTATTATTCTACCCTATTATTAATTTATACTAATATTTTCTATAATTTTACCATTTCTAGTACAATTTTTTTCTACTTTTCTACTACTATTTTCTACTACTATTTTCTACTACTTTTCTACTTCTATTTATAGTAAAAAAAAAAAAAATTTGCTGTACTACTTTTCCACTACGTTTCCAATTTTTACTACTTTTTCTACTACTATTTTTCCGACTTTTTCTAATATTTTTTTGTACAACTACTGTTCTACTTTTATTACTTATTTGAAATACATTTATTGTTGCATCTTTAAACACTTTTATGTATTCACCTACTTTTATTTACCTCTTTAAAGTATTTGCTTTGATAATGTATACCAAGGACTTGTTCAGTGCATTAAAATGTTCATAAAGGAGCATTTATATATGTACGTATAGTAATGTTCACATACAAAATAGGGCACGTTGAAATCTGATGTGTCAAATTGATGTTATCACATAATGTGGCAAGTGCAGAAGGGACTCATTTTAGTTTTGATGTGTAATATATAGCGGCGGTATGAACAAACTTTATATGGGAGTGAATGGAAAATTAATTTAACTTATCCCCAAAATATTACATTTAAAATAATAATAACACTTTCACACAACATGCTTTCGGGCTGAAACATTTCACCAGGTGGTACGAACGTTTGACAGCCACTATATTTACATACAAAATAATAAACACACTGCATACTTTTAGGGATACTTTTCAACAATAACAATTTCCGTTGGAAGTATATACGCGTAACATATCATCGATCGCAAGTGCCGCCACTCATTTTAGTTTTATTTATCTCACTACATCAGATTTAACTGATTAATTATAGCTGAGTAATAATGATTACTTTAAAATTTGAATTCCTCACCACTTCCTATTAAATGGAATTTTAATTGTAACAAACTTTTCCTATCCTGTGCAATAGATTTAACTTTTTTGCTAATTCAATTTCTGGGAATTGTAATTTGTAAGTCGTATTTCCAATTCCTCAGTAATAAAAATGAAAAAATGGTCCATTCCATTTCTCGAACAGACTGAACCAAATTTGCTTTAGATTGAGTCTTGTAGTCTAAGTTAGCAGATTTTCATTTGGTACTACCTTTTTACCTTTTTACTATAAATATTGGTTTTGATACAAATTTATTTCAAATTGTATGTACTTTTCCAATTTTTTTTATATTTTTTGCTAAACATATTATAGCCACAACTGTTCTGCTTCAGTGAATTTCGTGATTGATCCATGTTAACAACACATAAATAAAGTACCTACATCTTACAATGTTTCTCCTGTGTGACAGAGCTGTTAGAGCTGTTAAAGAATGCAGTAATTTCAAGTTTTAAGTCTCTTGACTTCGTCTTAAATTTGCTCAATCGTTCCATTCTTTTTGTTAATAAACAAATAAGACCATGGAGTCAGTAATAAGTTATTTTGAAGTCAATGACTGATCATTCTTTTGTAAAACTATGTTTGAAGTCATGAAGGTGTAGTCTCTTGTATGAAGTCGCAATCTGAATAATTCAGTGATTGGCTTGAAGTCATTAGTTGAAGTCAATTGATGTTAACTGAATTCATTTCAATAATTGTAGGGCAATGCCTTGCATGCATATACATTGGCTTTTAAGCATTCCATATTTAAAGATTGCCTATTTCTAACATTTTAAGTAAAATAAACTATAAGACAACTTGTTAATTTTGCATCTGCATCACGAGGATTGTTAGAGGGTTAATCTTACTTACTTACTTAACTGGCACTACAACCGATGATCGGTCTTGGCCGCCTCTACAAAGCTTCGCCAGTCGCCTCTGCTATGCGCGCGCTGGCGCCAGTTGATAAGGCCAATTGCAGTCAGATTGCTCTGCACCTGGTCTTTCCAACGGAGATTAGGACGTCCCCTTCTGCGTGTTCCTCCACCGTGGTTCGAATAAAACACCCTTCTAGCCGGAGCGCTTTCTTCCATTCGTTCAACATGACCCAGCCAGCGAAGCCGCCGGATTTTTATAAGCTTGACTATGTCAGTGTCGGCGTACAGCTCATATAGCTTATCGTTCCATCTTATTCGATACATGTCGTCCACACATAGTGGACCGTAGATCTTACGGAGTATCTTCCTCTCGAACGCTCCTAACAGCATAGAGGTTTAATCAGTTCTCAAAATACGTTGCTCAATAAATTTTACTATATATAGAAATCACTGAATAACAAAAATATGTAAACTTGATTTTAGTTAAATTAAACCTAAATATCAAAAAAATTTTAAAAAATCCACCTCTTATACCAAGTGAACAAATGTGTAATCGAACCTTGAAGCCGTACACATTTTTCCCCTACCAACAAAACTATACATAACAATATCAAAAACCACAAAATCATGTTTCGTCGACATATTTGCATGTCATATCACGATACACAATTCTTTTTTCATTCAGTGCTTCTTGGAAAACTGTTCAAAAATCATTATGATGATTGCAAGGATTAATAAATGATTCTCAATGATATGTCGTGATTTCGGTATACCATATAAACAATCGCCCACAGCAAACAAGGCACACACATCCTTATACATATAGACATAATGGTATCTAAGTATGAAGGTAACAAAAATATTTTCTGCATAATTTCTAAGCTGATTATATAAACTTTGACCTCCAACAAAAAAAAAAAAAAAAAAAAATTGTTAACCAAAAAAAAGCATATTCTTACAATATGATTTTGTTTCCCCTCATTGAATTACACAGGACACATTTTGATTAATGACGGTTTTATTGTATGAAATCAATTATGAGCGCAAGGAAATGGCTTAGTTTGGAATGGTTTCCTTTTGTTTGTTTTCATTTTGGCACAACATATAATACATTCATACATACTCGTACATTCTTACAAAAAAAAGAGAAAGGCAATGATGAACAGCAAGCCACACAAGTAGCATGACCTGTAGTTTGTACAACAAGTACGTGGCCGCCTACAACTTGAATACCGCCACCCATCAACATGTTTGGCATCCTTTTATATTATTGCTGCAGTGGAAAATATTTTTCCCCTACCATCAAAATTCATTCTGTTTATTTTTGCTGAAAACTATTTACCTTTGCTTAAGCGTAGCCTATGGTTTTGATCATCTTCCTCTGGTATAGTGGAGATACTACACTGTCGACCCAAGGGAGCATGCTGTAATTTAGTGTTCTTTAAACGTGTCGATGCTCCTGATATCATGTGATTTTGTGGAACTTGAAAAATCACCTCAGTCTGCGAAAAAGAAAACATTCGATAATTGAATAAAAACATTGATAAAATCTCGGGTCATTGGAATTGTGTTGCTTTTCAGTTAGTGTTTTTAAGGGTTTATTTGTGCCAAGGTGGATTTAACCTGATATGCTTACCAATCATCTTTTTGACAAATGCACTTGAATTTTTCATTTTTTGTTCTAAGAACGATAAAAATTTTTATAAAACATTTGTTATTGTTGGTGAGTGCACTGGGACCTGCAAGATCAATTGTGGGGCATAATGTAGTTCCATAAGCCTAACCTTTTTGGAATTCCATACTTTTATGGAGTATAAACTTAAATCTCGTATTTGATGGGCACCCATACACCTTCTTTCTATAGGAATGCATTACACGGAGCTTCAACATTCTAAAAGTGAAGGTGTTACTGATAAATAATTGGCTTATTAGAAACAGTTAAATATGTATGTACATGGAAAAATTAAAAAAGAAGGGTAGGCAAGAGCGGCAAAGGGAATCGAATTTTCGTAGAAAAGTATACATTTTTGAAGAGAATACTTTTGGTTTTTAATTGAATTTTTAAAATTCAAAATCAACTAAAGCAGCTTCTAGACGAGGTGACATTGTCTTGCTACATGCCAAAAAACTCAAGACCAATTGCATGTCACATTGTGTAGATGCTGTAAAACAGAGTCTTGTGACATTCTCTCGTGACTTAAAACTTTATAGAATTGTCTCTGATTTAAAAAATTTTTTTTCGTTTCACATTTTTGCTTTTAAAAAAAGCGGAAATCAGCTGCTTTCAATAATTAGAATGTTTCTTCAAATTGAGTGTAGCGAATTAGATATTTGCTGTTGTTTTTTATCTTTCTTCTTATTTCATAATTAAACTCGAAAGCACTCTCGTGGCCATCTTTAAACATATTAATTTTGTTGATTAGCTGTGTCATAAAAAATTACTTATCGTGCAGAAACAAAATTTAACAAAATTTTTGGGACAAGACAAAATTTGACAGTCAAATGCATTGAATTTAAAAAAATCAATTTAAAACCGTAAAGAAATTTATGACGGGGGTTTTTTTTTTTAATATACATGATCCGTAATTGTTTCCCCTACCTACATCATAATCTCTGCCTACTTACTTACTGTTTAACTCTAACCGCTTCTGACATATGGTCATAGAACAACTACAAATAGTATTTCAGAAAATGATATACTATTTTATTTTTGAAATGTGCTAGTTTTAACTAGCAAATATCCAATAATGATTTGAATTCTAATTTAAGCACTTCAAACTCAGTTCTAGGGAAATTTTTCAAATAAAAAAACTTCTTTATTAAGGTAATTCAAAAAACCAATTAGTGCAAAAGAATTACTCAGAAGAACTTCTTTTTATAAAATCAGAAGCCAAAACACACATAAAAAATGTATGTATTGCAGTGAAATTAAGGTGAGTTTCCAGCTCTTTAAAAATGGCATAATTCCATATAAAATGTGCTTAAGAAATGCGTAAGAAAACTTTTCTTGTGAAATTTCTTTTGAAACGCTGAAAATGCAATCTTGTATTACAATTCTCAAAAAACAAAGGAATGCTCTTAATTATTCCTTCAAGAAAAAAAAAAAATTTATTATTTCTTGAAGTACAAGTAGCATACATAAGAAATCGTAGTTGATTTTGACGTTCTTAGCTATTTTGAATGTCCACTATGATTTCAAGGTTCACAGTCCGTATAAATTTCTTCTGCAATGAGTTGAACTGTACGAAAATTATACATCATTGCATTATTTTACAAATCCTACCGATTATTCGCCAGCTTAAGAGGGTAGAAACTAATTTAGCAACACGTAATGAATAAATAATTCACTGTTATAAATAATTCATTGTTAATTTTCATATCTTCCAAAAATATGTTTTGCATCATTTTATTACGTTGGTTTTTTTTCTATTTTCAACATATGACGGCTACAGCTTGTCTAATTCCGTACTTTTCCAATGGGTTTGTTACTTTCTTAAGTTATTATATTATTACAGTTATCATTGACAAATTGAGTGTTGATGAAAGCTCAAAATCATTGGCAAATTTTTATTTTAAAGCCTTTACTTAATAAACCAATATTTCATTATTGCACTATAATTAAATATTAATTCTCTTTAAGCACGATGTGTCAATAAAAGATTTCGCTTTATTTATTGTTTCCAATGGAAGTAATATTCAAGTCCTATTATACCATATGTATTTGGGTTTCTGCTTGGTAGCACAAAGCAATTCCACTCACACATACACACCTATGAGTACATATGTTCGAAGTGTGGTAGTATGAGTGAGGTATCTTAGAATAAATACACTTACTATCACTTGAGAATTACTGCCGCTTCCATAGCCATGTCCTTGTCGATAGTTTTGATATTGTGATATCACGCAGAGTAGACAGTAAGACTAAAAGCAAAAAGAAAAGAAGCTCTTACAATAATAAAACGAACTTCCCAACATTGATGTTGAGCGAAAGAAATACGACATTGCTTTCATTGCTACTAAATACTTACTTACTTATTATATGGTAACAATAAAATATTAATGGACCAGGGCATTTTTAATTGGATAATCATAACAGTCTGAAACACTTACATTTAGACACATTATAAATAAATCGATGGTGAATATAAAACCGACCACAGGATCGAAATTCACCATTTGCGTGAATGTTAAGTACACGAGGTGCGAGAGTTCAATCAATAGATCACACAACATAAACACAATCCAGGGTAATAAATATTCACGTTTATCCTAAAAGAAAATGAGAAAATGATGAGTGCTTGGTTGAAGTTCAGTGCCCTTGGTGAATGGAAATGTTTTCTCCAGTTAACGCACTTACATTACGTAGACCAATTACAACCAATATTGATGATATAACTAGAAAGAATGAGCATCCCAAAAATAGAATGTTGAATATCACAATAGCTGCAGGCAAAAATGAAATAAAGTTTAATGAATACAAATCCAATCAATTTCATAAACTTGCACTTGCGCTATGCATGTGCGTACCTGGAGTTATATCGCCTCTTGCCAGAATACTCTCGCCCGCTGGTTGCCCCCGTTCACCCTTGAGGAAGTCCTGCTCATCATTTACATATATTACCATAACAAAACTGGAAAACCCAAAATAAATCTAGGAAGAAAAACACAAAATATTGCATTATTAAGTATTTTCGCTTAACACATTGGTGTTCATTTAAGGTAGATGTGAATATTCTTTTGAGATAAACTAGCAGAACTTAGTGTTGAATTAGGCTTAAGTGACACGATTTGACCTAATGCTCAACGAAAGGAATGACTCATTTCGATTCACCTTAAAGTTAGTGGCTCGTTAAGTCTGCTGTAACGACAGTTCAAGTGAAATAAGATTCTATTACAGAAATTCTCCCAGTTAATTGACCCTCGCTTAATTGCGTTCTCAGTTTATTCGCACCTCCAAATTTTTCCCTTTTAGTTCATCATTGCAACGATTGCCTGATTTTCTATTTTCTATTTTATATTTATTATCAAATGGATTTTATGCGTTCGATAATCCATATACAAAATGTGGCATTTTACACTCGGAAAATCAATTCTTTTCTCAATTTGAGAATTCTTTGCATTTTTTCGGTTTCATTTAAGAATTTTAATTTCAAAGAGCTGAATCAATTAGCTTCTACAATCGATTGTGGTACCCTGTGGTACCACGTGGTAAATGACAAGGAATATTTCTCTGCTAGGTAAGTTATTCGGTTATGACATAACCAATTTCCATGAAATAAACAAGCAGCTGCGATTCATATTTAGAGATGAACCGAAAACCGACACGATCAGATTTTGGGATCTGCGAAGTTTGGATTAATTTTGAATATTGTCGATACACTGGTTATGCTTTCTCACTCTTCGGTAAACTGTTAAAGAATCTGCTTCTTTAATGGTACAACCGGTCCGAGCTTTTGGCAGACCTACAATTTGAACTATAAGGTGGCGTAATCACCCGATATCCTAAGGCTATAACTTTTTCAAAATGAAAAAAATTTTTATTTTTGTGAATAATGATTATTCACAATAATGTTAAATATTATTCACAGGCATATAAATACTTGTATATTCCTGGTTCGTTCCTAAGATTCCTATCATACAGTTCAACATAAAAAAGAATTAAAGTATTTGGCGGGCCGACAGATTGCGCTTTTCTTACGAATTAAGTATTGTAAATCATAGAACAACTTGTTACTTTTTGCATCTGAGTTAATTTGTGTGATCAGCAGTGTGGTATATAGAAATATTTTTTGTAGAACATTTCCCTCGAATGTATTAACTCATTAGCTACCTCCCTTTTCATTTTAATTTTTAATAATTCATCAAAAATTATATTTTTTATAATTTTAACTACAGGAACTTTAATTACAGAATACTCTAACTCATGTTTAGGAGCTTGAATAGTATTAGAAATTAATCTATTATACCCCTAATAAGAGATAATAACAATTTAATATCTACTGAATCTTTCTTAAAGTACTTTTCTGACCAATTACGACAATCGATAGAGCGTTAGATAAGGTCCAGAAATATATTACCCATACAATTACTATAGGCTATTGAACAACAAATATAGGTAAGCTTGGTTTTATTTAGTAACAACAAATCCAAATTTGAAAAATGTTTCCTCTAATAGAAAGAAAGAACCACAAAAAATTTCTTAAATTAAATTTTAAAAAAATTTAAATTTAAAATTTTTTTCTGAGTACATGACCTTTATGATTTTATCTCGGCATCCAAGATTTTTGTACTGGCGCTCACTGATTTACCGTTCATATGGCAACCCTGTTGAATCTAGTCGATGGCAGGTTTGGCGATATATTCTTGTTGCAAAAATCAAAAAGTAGAAAATTAGAAATCATTTTCTACACGACAACACATCCTGGGGGGGACAATGACAAACTTAAAAGAATCCAAATTTCATGGAATCCACATAAAACCCATTCGTGCACAAATTTAATACTACGTACAATATGAATGGATGCTCTGCCTACGCCCTCCATGGAATTTTGTACCAGAATAAGGTATTCTAACAAAACTAAAAAATTGAGCAGGTACCTAGTAGGAAAGTGGTGCTGAGCGTTTTTATTTATATAGTCTATGTATTATAAGTTGAATTTTGAGAGTTGTATACTGAAAAAGTGGTTTCAATTGCCCACATATTAGGACGCAGAAGAAATTATCCAATTTGCTGAGTATCTATTGCAATTTACTTGTTGTTTTTGGATTTATCTCATTTATGTACATAAGTAGTACAATACAAAAATTTTAATTATACATAAATAGCACTGTTCACATTACCTTACCACCTTTTATCACTTTGGTATATGCTACATAATGTGAGTTCAAAAACAAACACACAAACAAACTGACAGACATACATATTCACGCGTAACAACGAATTGAAGTGAGTGGTTGTGTATGCAAGATTGGCTTCACTTTCATTTACATAGAAAGCAAGTAAGTAATACTTGGAATGCAATAATGGAAAATAAATTAGTTTGCTCAGGAGTCATGACCCCAATTAAATCGCACGTCTGCTTTCCAGTTTTTACATGCCCAGGACTAAAATTGTAAATGTATTAGTCACAAATATGTACAAACAAAATACAGAAATGTGTAGATTGTGCAGCTAAATCAGAAAGTTGTATCCAGTGGTGTCTTTCTTTTGGATTTGCAGTTAAGCATACCAATTGTTGTTGTTTGTTGTGGTTGTTGTTTTGATTCGTGTTGTTCGCTGAACAAAATAAAATAGACCAAAATGTTGATATTTAATTTTGTGTTTTCAAATATAAAATCAAAAGAAAACACTGCAACAGTGAAAAATGTTCTATTGTTGTATGAATCTGCCTGCTAGGGATTGAAGTTAACAGAAATAAATTGTTTATGATTACGGAGTATATGTTGTCTACAATAGGCTAAAGCTATCAGCAACATTTTAAATGTTGTTATGAAAATCATTTAACCCTCTAACTTCCCAATTTTTTATTGAATTCATAACTTTAAACTAAGCGGACCTGGGTCGTTCGCACTAAAAAAAATTACAGAAAATTAGTATATAGAAAAATATTTTTATTGAGTGATAATGATATATAGAAGATATTGACGAATATGAAAAGTGAGAAAGCAAGATTTTACTGTCGAATTGCAGTATGCTTGTGTTTCTGACTTGCATCCAGGTAGTTTACACATCTTTTTTCCAGATCTGTCGGTAAATCAGCATCAATTACCCATATTGTCGTATCGAACATCATTGGTTAGAATGTATGACTGATTTGGTTTAGGTGGAGGTGGTGTGGCCACTGGAATTTGAAGCATGTGAACAAATTAAAATCGTTCGTTGAAGTGTTTACCAACTGACGCACTTTGTATAGTTTATCGTTACCAGGATCCGATGAAAACTCACTGAAATGTAACATATTTTGAAATATGACTTATGACGTGTCCAGTATTCACGAATGTTGGGATACCGATACACAGACATGAAAAACATACTACTGTGGGCAAAAGTTAAAAAGACTTTGTTCATAATTTCAAATTTTTTTATTCATTCTTCCAAATCTATTTCGTCCCCTTCAAAGTAATCCCCCCCGGCCCCAATACACTTGTGCCAACGTCTTTTCCAATTCTCGAAACAGTTGTTAAAGTCAATTTCCGGAATAGCCTTCAATGCGCTTACCAATTCATGTTTAATGTCTTCAATTGACTCAAAACGGTGACACGAAACGGTTTTTTGAGTTTAGAAAATAGCCAAAAGTCACACAGTGCTAAGTCAGGCGAATAGGGTGGTTGCGGAACGATATCAGTCGATTTTTTGGCAAAATGGTCTCGTAAAACCAATGCAGTGATTTTGGAACCAATCGTGCATTCACTCTTCTTAGGCCCAAATGATGTTTTAAAATGGTTTTCACTGATCCTTCCGATATTCCAACGATGGTCTCTGACTGTTAATCGTCGATTCTCGAGCACCAATTCCTTGATTTTATTGACGTGTTGATCATCAGTTGATGTTGATGGCCGTCCTGGACGTGGTTCGTCGTCAACGCGTTCTCGACCATCTTTGAACAATTTGTACCAATCAAAATAACTTGCTCGCGACATACAATTATCACCGAAGGCCTTTTGCAACATTCTGAACGTTTCGGCATCAGAAATTTGATTCCGCACACAAAATTTAATTTTTTTGAATAATTTCACTCATTGTGAAAATCGCCGAATGCACTTTTTGTTCTTCAGAAAGACAAGCGTATACTAAACACTAATGATTATTTTGATGTGACATTTGGCACAGTCATACCAACCTTAAAAAATATTATTTTGATGAATGGGTTTCCGCGCGAAATTTAAATTAAAAAGTCTTACTACTTTTTGCCCACAGTAGTAATCCCTATGAATTTGCGAACTTCTGGCCTGTCGGTAGCGAATCGAGTTTGAATGTTTCCTTGGCAAGCATCCAAATTCATTAACTCAGCTAAGAAATCAAGAAATTAATCGGTAACGAAATAATGAAAACGATCGAGTGGTATTTTCAAATTCTTCAAATAGGTGGGAATTTCTTTCGTTCCACGGAATACGATTACGTTCACATGCAGATGTAGATGTCTTTCTTTATTTCTTCTTGTTATTCAATTGAAGCAAATATTCGTTTCTTGCATATGGAACACCGGTCGATTCATTTTCGACATTGATATCGCTGAGGCTCATGCTTGCAGCGATAGCTTCCCCCTTTCAGTCGAATTCAGTCACTTATCAATCAAATTGTCAACATCTTCAAATGCATAATTTGGATCGACAGCACCATCGTCACTATCGAAATCTTTTTCGGTACTAGTGTGATTTTCGGAATCAATTGCACTCATCAATGCATTTATTTCCTCCTTTGACATGGCTGATAGGTTATAATATTGGTTACGACGCGAGTTGGCTAATAACAGGCAAAAAATCAAACAGTATTCAATACAACATAACAATATAACCATTATAATGCTGTTGAGTTATTAAAATGCATCGCAAAAGAATTTAACTTGACTGGCCCGGTCCGCCTGCAGACGGCCTCATATCATCTTTATAATAAGACTTTAGAAAATCATTCTTACTTATTTACTTAGCTGACACTACAACCGATGATCGGTCTTGGCCGCCTCATTCACAGTTACGAAAAAAACAACCAGTTTTTGTGTGTTATAGCGAGTTAGAGGCGGAATGGGGACTTAGAGGGTTAATGCTACACTGTCTGAAAAAGTTATAAATTATATTACACTGTGCCACAAAATCTATTTTTTTATCGGGCTGGTAATTTATATCTATTTTAGAGTAATTTGATGTCGCTGAGCTCGAGTAGGAAGACCTCACACATGCATGCATATATTTATAAACTAAAGACATTGGTCAAGGACTATAAACATCCATATCGAATTGTAAGTGCATATTTACTGAGTGCCGAACAACAGGTGTATGTATTCGTATAACCATAATTCTTAAATTATAAAAAAAAATAGAGAAATACATATTGTGATTTTTATAAGAGTTTAGTTTGTGAAAAAAAAACATAGAAATTTTACAAAAGTGAATGAAAGTTTTATTTGGATCGATAAATCAATTTCTGACATTTACTTATTAAATATAATATCACTTAAATATTGCCCGCGGCTACGCTTCAAGTGGACCATTCTGAAGGTCCAATTTTGGCACATTTTTCACACATTTCGGTCGGAATCTCACAAATGACGCGTTCAATGTTGGCTTCCAAGGCAGTAATCATGTTTGGCTGATCCCTATAGACAAAAGACTTAACATTGGTCCACAAAATATAGTCTAACGGGGTCAAATCACACGAATTGACTTCACCAAAACGTGAGATTAACTGCTCACCAAATTAGCCTCTCATTGTTGATGCATGATTTCGCGAGCAGTGTGGCATGTGGTATCATCCTGTTGGAACCACATGTCAGCCGAGTCCAATTCTAGCATTTTCGGCCAAAAAAAGTGTTATAATCGAATGGTACCTTTCTCCATTGACTTCATCGTCTTTGAAGAAGAACCACCCAATGATACCGCCTGCCCATAAACCGCACCAAAAGGTGCATTTTTCGGGATGCATGGGTAGCTGCTGAATTGCCTCTGGCTGGTCTTCACTCCAAATACGGCAATTCTGCTTATTCATGTATCCATTGAGCCAAAAATGAGCCTCCTCGCTAAATGCAAGTGTTGCTTGCGAAACACTTTTTTCACAGCGCATGAATTTTGATAATAAATTTCAATAATTTGCTAACATTGTTCAGGCGTAAGTCTATTCATGGTGAGATGGCAAACCAAACTGAGCATAAATCAAGTGACAGCTGTCAAAAACCCCAACTCCGAAAAAAGTATTTGCAGATTGAAAAACACACTTCTAGAAAAAACACCCTTTACATGTACAGGTTTTTTCATAACTCCGTACAATTATATCTACCATAGATTCCTTCGAGTTTTCCTAGTATTTATAAATTTTTATTAAGACTAATGTTATCACTTCCACCGAATCTTTTTCCGTATAACTCGTAACATCATTGCAATAGGACATCAAAAGGACAAATATGTTTACGAATGACAACATTTTTAGTGAATGGCATTTCGATCGAAAATATTTATACTTAACCCAGTAAATCTAGTAGAAATATACAAGTATATGTATGTATGTACTTTGGGATATTTAATATGCTTGCATATACTACATGAATAAATATGCTCACATGAGCTTTATTTTTGCAATAATTTTTCAGTAAATTATATTACAATTGTAAATTTTTAAGAATGTAAAATGAAATTGTAGCAGGAAAAGAAGAGCATATGTTGCTAGTATGTAGCTATGGAGAAAATTGTCAATAGATATTAACTTTTGACAGTTCTGTGCTGCTTACTACAGCGACTGCGACACTATTATATTATTTTCACCGTTACATTTTACATATGTATATTTATAAGAGTACACCAGCTGTAATGTAAATGTGAAAATTATAACGCGTTGGATGATAAATAATCTCCTTTCGTCTTTTTAGTTGTAGATACTACGACGTAGATGCATCGAGTCTTACAATCTATAAAAATAATATTTTATGCCGTGTACACACACCGAAGCAAAATCATATTTTTCTTATACTCGTACATCTATATATTCAATTCTTTCTCAGACATCGTTTTAACCACCAGAACAGTAGCCAGAAAAACCAGTATAATTTTGGGGTGAACAAAACAGCTGGAAAAGTCAAATTCATTGTTTGACATATTTCCGTTTGACTGCCTTTCGGTTTAGTTTAACATCAAAGCCAAATAAGTTTTACTTAAAAAATTATGGCGATATTTAGAACAATCGTCCAACTTTAATCACATTTCAACTTTTTTTTCATAGGTCCAGGGCGATAGAGAAAATACATACAGGGAAATACAGGGAAAGAGGATGTTCATGTTATGTATCCCTTATTTCTGAACTATGCACATTATGCTTAGTCTTCCAGCTTTAATATAATTTTAAACCATTTTGGGCATCTGTTCAATTTTTCGGGCAGTAATTTGGAAATTCGTCAAAAATTGATTTATAAACTTTCTTCAAAAGTAACTAAATACTATATGAATCTTTTACATATTTAGCTTTGAAATGGTCTTAAATAATTTGAAATTATTAGGGCTTACCTTACTAAAAAAATAGGTAAAGAGACATGCTTGTTTAGAAGGTACATAGTTTTGAAAATTAATTAAAAATAGTTAACATAATTATTTTGCATGTGAAATGAAGAATTTATTTATCCCTATATTTTTTAGAGACTAGATGCGACCAAACTTTTAAGGTAAATATCAACAGAAATTAACTTTTACAAATATCCGGTGTCGTTTCCCCGTTCCCATCGGCCTCTCGTTAGGCCTGTATAGGTAAAACCTTAAAATTTTCAGAATATTCAAACAATCTTTTCATATCTAAGGTTGGTCCGCCAAACAATAAATATGATTCTTAACGTTAATCTTTAAATAAGTTTTTCTTGAAACAGCATTTTTAAGTGCGCGGGACACTTTAAAACTTCAAAGGATTAATTGATTCACATGAAATATTGCAGAATTAAATGGGATTTCAATTTATGAGAATATTTTAAGATTTATTTAAGATTTCGTTTGTCATTGTGATCAGAGCCCACGAATTATATACGATGCAAATTTCGTGTTGAATTTATTATTCCTGCTTTGAAAAAGTGGACTTCCAGACTGACTAACGGTTGAGCTAACAAAAAGGATATATGATGCCAATATCAAACCAATTTAAATTAACATTATTATTATGTATACTTAAGTATATCTGGCCGCCTTTTGGGAGGTTAAACCGCCCTTTTTAGCCAAAAATTGCGAAATACTCTTTCACTCAAAAACCTTCTTTCCTTTATTCACTCATTTGTATACCGAAAATTGCGACTACGAACAAATTGGAAAACTAATAGAAAATATTTTATGACTACCCGGTCATAAATAAAACATGGACGGCAGAGAATATGAAACTAAATATTGATACACAAAAGGCCATTCTCACCATTATAGTGAATTAAAAAAAAAAAAAAAAACAGGGCGTTTACGGAAATAACTTTGCGGAAATGTCATTAAATTACTCGTAAACTTCATCCATTAAGAAAAAAAAAAACAAATATAACTACATACATATATGTAGAGGAGAAGAGGGTATATTTATTTCAATAATACCATTCAGCGAAAATATTTTAAATTCTTGTAATGGTAATACTCGTTTACATTTTCAAATATGAGTAGCTTATATGGATTAATGAAAACACAAAGAAATACCACTAAGATCACGATGACGAACCATGGTTGCCGGTTCCGAAACGATGGTCCAATTAGCCTGCTCTATATACATTGTTGTTATTCTCTCTATGGCAAACTTAACGTTCTCTAAGTCTGTTTAATACACTATGTATATATAATCTACCAAGTTGAACTTGCCTAATTTAGAAAAATAATTATAAAATGTATGCTTTGAAGTGCCTACTATATTTATTTTTTTTATTGATAGTTTCAACACACAGGGGGAACCCCTATGAGTGCAGAGCATTGTGTTGAATCGAAGGAAGATTGATAGGTGGGAGGAAGAATGAGAGAGGGAATGTAATCACACAGGATACCGATAAAGACATATACAGCCATTGTGGTAAGTGTTATGCCTTTACCACAATGAACTTCAGTTTATCAGTGTCGACTATGACCGCATGTAGCGCCAAAGGCCAAGCTTTTCGCATCCACGTGCGAATGAAAGGGACCTTCATACATAATTCAATTTAATATCTAGTTGAAAATATTTTCCTGCATCAAATAATGAACCTCCCAAAAATCTTATTTTTGGAAAAAGTAACCTTCTTTTTGGCCAAATTTGATTTATTCACCAACTTTGACGAAGTTGAAATGGAATGGTTATACATATACATATACTACCTATAGTATATATGTACATACTTAACTGGAACTTTTTATATTTTTTATTTATGACAGTCTTACAGCAAACGAGCGATTCATATCTGCTTTCATTTCGGTCTTAAAAACTTATTATTACTTTCACACACACACACACACAACCATCTACATACGAGGATATATGTAGGTATGTGTATATATATCTACTTAATTTGAAAATATAAGTAATTTATGTGGTATAAAAAATGTCAGGAGCGAGCCGTAGTCAGCAAATTCACTTAAGCTTCAGGCCATATATCATTCAATGAAATGTCTCGCTGCGTACTTACCAATGTGTAAAATGCGCTGGCAAAACTTCCTGTGCGAACATTTTTCCAAAAGCAACAAGATTGCAAAATCGCCATATTCGCGACAATTGAGAAGCACTATACACGCACATACACACACAAATAGTCGGTTTGTATGTATGCAGTAAGCAAATGCTGTCATAAAAACAAACAACCATAAAATATCAACGAACACGTAAACTTATTTGTTATGCAGACATCGAGATGTAATTGACATCTAGCTCTGCTGTGTATATAGCAATTGTATACTTGAAGCCGTTGTCGGTCGTGGATTGTAAAAAGGAAATTCGCACCAAATTCACTAGGAAAACACAAAGTTACACCGCACCGCTGTTGTACATCTGAACATATATTTACTCGTACAAAGTGATGTCAATGTAAGGCATTTGCCTGAAGATATCAAATTCACACAAACAAACACAAACACGTGCAGCTTTCTTCCGTCTCGCTATGGCATCAAAACGGAGAAGAAAAATCTTTTTTTTTGTTTTTTTAGTTTTTACTAATACCAAAGTTTAAACTTCGTTAATTCCTTCTTAGCAGCGACGCGCTATGTCTCTATTCTTCTTGGCACATGGATCTACCTATTTAACACTTAATATTTATAAATTACACAGCGATAAAAATCTCTAAATTTTTTTTTGTCTTTCCTTTATTACAGTACTTATATTATTTTCACTTTATTTTTCTTATGGTCATGTATTAAATTTCCTCAAATTAAAGCAAGAAACACTTTCGTTTGTATGCTCGTTGGCGCTCAAAGTAACCAATTTTGCCAATAAATCATTCGAAAAACCAAAACCGATGGTTTTAGTTCAGAAAAACCCATTGCCATATTTTCCGCCGCTTTAACTTTACCGTTAGAGTATCCAGATACAACTGCTTGAGCGTTTCGCTTTTCGCATTGCTAAAATATCACATTTATCCTGATGACTGAAATTTCCATGAATGAAATTCGCAAACATCTACGCAACCAGCGAAATTGTAAATAAAAACGTAAAAGCTTCTCGGGTGAAATGTGCGCATGAATCCGCAGAATTGTGTAAGCTTTTTGTCAGATGCTACCGCTGCAATATGTAACATGAAATACATATTTATTTACATAAATAGTTTAATGCAATTAGTTTATTTGTTATTGTGTCTCACACAGTGCAAGTGTTCCTGGTAGCTTATGCGTATCGTTCTTTGATGTAAGAAAGGACAAAGGAGTTTCTTCGAAACCCAAAATGAATATGAAAGGATTCGCGTTTTCGTTGATCTAAGCAACTCAAACGCAACACACAGCATTGATTTAAACAAATTCCATGGAACACAAACAGCAAAACGACATAAAACCACAAAACGGATCACATAAAAGCGGGCCTTTTGTTTTTTGCTCTTCTGCTAAGATTGCCAGTGGGCAATTGAGAAGCAGAGCCCTCTCTCGACCGACAAAAACAACGCTCTATAAGTCCCACATCTTTCCCGCGCTAATGTATGACGCTGAGACGTGAACATAGACCACCAATGATGAGAGGCTGGCTGTTAGGAGCGCTCGAGAGGACGATACTTCGTAAGATATATCGTCCAATGTACGTAAACGACGTGTATTGAATAAGATGTAACCGTGAGCTGTATGAGCTGTACGCCGATACTGACATAGTCAAGCGCATAAAAATCCAACGGCTTCACTGACTGGATCATGTTGAACAAATGGAAGAAGGTCATCCGGTTAGAGGGGTGTTTTATTTGAGCCAAGGTAGAAGAACACGCACTAGCGCCAGAGCGCGTATAGCACAGGCGAGGCCGATCATCGGTTGTAGTGTCAACTAACAACAAAACAATAATTTGAAATAATTGTTTGAATTTTTTTTTTTATAGTGCAAATTTATATCATTTTAATATACAATATAACCTTTTTAACAATCCCTTATTAAAATCGAACCATTTTTTTCAATTTTGTTGTTTATTTTATAATTCCAAACCGTAATTAACATTGCCCCGTGTAGTAAATCTTATACACTAGTGCCGCGGGGCACACAGGACAGCGCTCGTAAAAGGTGGGTTTAGTCCGTAGGTGTATAAATGCAAATCGGACATCTGGGTAGTGCGGTGCTATAATATCTATAAAGATTACCGTCTTCCTGGTCGACATCCTTCACGATCCAACAAAGTAATAAAAAACGATAAATATTTCTAATTTTGTGTTGTGTTCAAATATTTTTCTTCTTCTGTCTTCTGAACCACTAGAGTCATCATCCCGGATAAGACACCGTTAGATAATTTTCATCATCGCATTGGGGGACTATGCACCCAATTTTACAATCCAAGCACTTTATTGAATAATCTTAAAATTGTTTTGATTTGTGTATTACATAATTCATTTAAAAATTAATCTCACTAGGCCGGTTTATTACAAATGTTGGTCACTGGCAACATTCATTACAAGCAATATCAAAAAATCGAAAAGAACTTATTATTTTGAGATTTTATGTAATTGCTTTTGATCACCAATAATAACTAATGAGAACTACTGTACCTGCTCACGCTATTAGAAAGTTATGGTAATACATATGAAACCGTTTCGACATTGAATGAAATTAAGTAATTTAATGTCTTTTTTTTATACGATATAGAAAATTCAATATTTCTTTTACATTTTGGTGTATTTTGAATTACATAAAATAAATCAGTAGGAAGTATTCAATATAGATTCAATGAGTACGTACTCCAATTTAAATTATTTTAAACGAATAAAAAGTTGTAAAAAAATTAAAAAAATCTCCCTTAGACTTTTTAAATATCTAATGTATTAAATATTCTCATCTTCATAAAACGATCGAAATTATAAAAATAAGTAGCATTTGCATTTATTGCAAATAATAATTAGACCCAATGACAAAAATTGTCAAATTCATGAGCATAATAACGGGGATTATTAGGAAAAGTGGTGTTAATTTTACAGTTCAACATTTCATTAAATTGAACAAAAAAAATTCTTTGAATGTCTTCACTGGTTACATATAGTACATATGCAGATAGAAGCATTGTACTGTATTGCTTATGAACTTTCTAATAGCGTGAGCCGGTACTGTATACATTTGTTATAGTTTTAGAAAATAGTTTCCATCATATTGATAGAGTATATCTACATACTATACATAGTATGTATATAATTTTTATAAATAATATTTAATGTATTTATAATAATAATTATTGCCTGATTTATCACTTCTATCATGGATTTAGCATGAGCACAGTTTGAGTGAAATCTGAAAGGGTGAGTTTGAAATTCGATATTTTCGAATACGTTTAACATATACATATATTTATACAATACGTTTGGATGGCCAAAATGTAGTTTTTTTTTATTCATAATATATTTCTGATCGAATCCAACTACACAACTGGTGAGCCTAATGAGCGACATAGCGCAAGATTTTCTAAAAGCGCGTCATGTGGATACCTTGCACACACATAAATATGTACACCAGGAAATCTAGTCCTCGCTTTCTTTCAAATATTGGACAGACATAGCCTCTATGCCAAGAGAACAACATTACACAAGTTTACTTTTATATTTTTTTAGTGTTACATCTACCTTCTTACCCAGGATATGTGTAAACATAGGTCAAAATCAAACCATTTAAAGGAAGATCTACACAGCGCTACTTCCCAATATATCACATTCTTCCAGATCTATCAGAAATTGAATTATTTTACATAACGTTTTCGTGTCAGCTGACTGGCAAATACTATACATACAATTTAAAATGGGCTCCATTGCATTTTTGACATTTGTATTATTTGAGAAAGTGGTCGCCGTGGCGTAGTGGTCTGCTACGTAGTGTCCGGGGTTCAAATCTCGGTGCAGGCAAAATCAATAATTTTCCTACACGGTACCACCTCTTGGCATGCATTCGAATTCGGCATAAAACTGCAGGTTCCTTCCATTCATGTCCAAAAATATAACACGCACAACATGAGTGTATGCGAAAAGCTCGACCTAGTCCTCCATGGGTTGGTGTGCCATTAAAAGAAGAAGAAGATAAGTATAGGAGAACCACATGTGTTTTGTTTTTGTAAACATATTAAATTTAACAAAAATACAGAATTCAAGACCATTTAATCCAGATTATGAGATATTTCAGCAAAGTTGTAATCTTAATTGTTTGTCTTCTTCTTGTCAAGGAATTGTGTACACTCGTCAAAGAGAATTTTTTAAAACAATTTGAAAATATAAGGCACTAATATTTCCTGTCACCAGTATCGAATTTGAACTACGTAATGATGGGAATATAATTTTTTTAAATATCCATGATTGAAACCGCATTCTCGCAAATTCAGTTGGGTATGCAATCCAAACAAATTACTATATACTACGTTAACATTTTTAAATATTTGGATTAGATTGAATAATACAAATATATATTCTGGGTTTGTAAATGCGGCTTACGACGAATCCGGCATATACATATGTAGATGATTTAAAAAATATTTCTCTGTACCTTAATCGTTCTTTTAGTGGAATTACACAAATACAAGTAACTCAAATTTAGATCTCAATTATTATTAATTACTAGATAAATATCTACACATATGTTTTTAAAACTGCAAATTATGGGAAATATTTTAAAATATTTTATTTGTAGTAGTTTAGTTGAATCATTTCGAAAGCACAGACTGCGACGTGTGATGTTTTCGGTATCGGTGACTTTTGTTTCTATTCTCTTAGGAATCACCCATCGATTTCCTGAAGTAAAATGCGACGTAAGTTTTGCAGTTACGGCTCATCTGTAAGCATCTATGTAATACTAATTGCGATTGCAGTCTTCTAGTACTATAAAATTCATAAATTTGAAATGTTCTTGCCCTTTCGGTGACTGGTGTGTTGTTGATGAATGTCGTTTAAAAGCGGTAAATCGTTCAACGAGTGTTGTCAACATAAATATAACGTTGCTTAAAACGTTCGACAAAGTTTACGTAACTACAAGATTTTAATGTTTCATGTACGAGCGCACACAAATCTTAAATTTGAAAACATTTCACTTCTTGACAGGCACAATTCCGGACTTACAGAAAGGAAAGCAGCTATCAACCTGGAGCAATAAGAGGTGATGAGAACTTTTGTGGATTCGTGAAGCATCCAGGACGCCATCCTATATTAAATTTACTGAAGAAAGGATTTTTCAGATACACAAATTTAAATCACTCTTGTCCTTATAATGCAACTATTTACATACGCACCACTCGTCTGCTCCAAGACCGTCCTAAAAACATAAATTTTTGTGAAAAACTCATTTAAACTTTTCACTCCATACAAAGAATACCGACAAAAACTCTTTTCGCGTGAATCGTTGACTTACGACCGTCTTGCAGCAAACGAGCGATATGTGTTAAATATAAAATATGAGATTTTCTATTAAATGATTTTTTTTTTACTTAGGATTCATTTCTTATAAGAAATATGCCCATATCTGGCAACGTTATTCCGTCTGTCTTATTTGCTGGAGAGTATCGCTTTGATGTTATTGTAAAAATGAATTCGTTTTCATATATAACTTTGCAGTTCTTTCTTGAAATTAAAGACATTTTTCTACGAAGGAACGGGTAAGAATTTAATGTGACCTGAAATAGAGAAACTAAGAGCAATCAAAATAACTGAGCAGAAGCTGTAGCCTTAAAAATAATATTATTAAAAATAAACTTAATTGTAGCTTATTTATCCTTGTTTTATTTATATCTGTTTGTGAAACATTGTACAACTTTTTCTATGCTTCTATTAACATTACCTCAGAATGGCTATGTTCATATAATCGCTTGTGCTCTAGATGGTTGCCCTTCAGTCCCAAATGATAAGTGAATTTTATTTGTGTATTTAAATAGATGATGTAATATTTAAATAAAACGGCCTTCAAGGAGTTACTAATAGGGATGGTCGATCGTTAACTATCCACAATTGTAGCGACTCAACGATAATTGTCGATAATTTCCAAACATTTCTTCAGCTCAATAGTAGCCAATAAGAATATTTTATACTGAACAAATGTGATTGTCATCTCCAAAAAACGATCGAAATTACAAAAATAGCATTTGCATTTATTGCAAATAATAATTAGACTCAATGACCAAAATTGTCAAAATCATGAGCATAATAACGGGGATTACTAGGAAAAGTGATTAATTTTATATTTTCATGCGTAATAAATATTTGAAAATTTCATGAAACTATTAATTCGCTATTAAGCATAGAAATTTGAAATTCGTGAATTAGGTAAAATGTGAGTTAATACGGTTTCCTAATCGTTTTATATGGTAATTAAAATTTCACCTGGACTGTGTATTAAAAGGTTTGGGCTAAATTAAATTTGTGGTCGCCGTATTGTAGTTAGTAGTGTGGTGGACTTCCCTAGACCCACTTAATATTTCCACTAAGAGATTACGCTATTTAACGTCATATAGGTGATATATGTAAGTGCTTTAAGTAGCAAATCAACTTGATAGTAGATATAAGTGAACTTTGTGTTATTTGAAACCGTTAAGAGACTGGAATTCATAAAATCAACCATCACTTTGTCGCATAGTGTTGTCGATTATTGTCGACAATTCCTCGGGCTTAACGATAATTTGTCGACTATTTTTCTTAATGATATTGGCTGATACATAGTTTAAAAGATCATGAAATATTAATCAGTTGAAGAGATTCCAAATAAGGTTATAGCTTATTTATTTTTGCAATCCAATTTTGTTGTAAAAACTCATAGAATAAAAGTTTCTTGGAATCACAGCTAACCTCCAAATATTTATTTAATCCAATTTGAAAGTAGGAGTCCCGGAGCATTTTTCGAAATCCCGGATTTCTTTATTCAAAAATTATATTCCCGCGTATCCAGCAATTTTTCGGGATCCCGAGTTTCATATATGGAACAAATTAAAAAATAAACAACAATAAGATTTTATATTACATTTTTATTTATTATTGTTTGTCAAGTTAATCTATGAATGTAATAATGAAACAATTTTGTATTTTGTTTCATTCAAACAATAATATTATGTTGTTTATTGTGTTCACTTATTGTATTTATGTAAAATGTTTAGTACTTAAATAATAATTATATATTTTTTTATCACTAATAATGTATTACATTTGAGGTAAATTGGATAATTATGAAATAAATACTTTTGTGACTAACGTCTTTATGATACGATTACAAATTTTGTAGCGCTAGGATTTACTACATACTTATGAAAATAAATAAAATTAAAAAATAACAAAAATTTTAATAAGTTATTGCTTTTTTTTAAATCAGAAACATAATTTGTAAAGAGAAAATCACATTAGTTCAGTCATTAATGTATACGTAGATATATAAGCATTATTATAAGATATGATTATTGTAAAAACAATTGCAATAATTGCATTTTAAATTTAAAAAATATATGGAAAATACGGCATTCGTGATGGCAAAATTAAGTTAGATTTGAAATTTTTTTTAATACTTATATAGTTGAAATCTTTTGCTGTTATTAAATGGTACAACACATCCAAAAACCCAATTTCTGAAATTAAGTATCATATTTTTACAATAATGCCGATTAATAGCAACTATTTTTTAATATAAGAAAAAATATGTATACATGTAGCAGTCACATACATAATGTCAAAATTTAATATGTTTTATGTATTTATAAATTTAGTACTTTTCGATACATTTCGATACTTTTAACTTTTAGTATAATTTGTATTATCACTAATCGATCACTGAATTGTTACAGTTAGGAAATAAGAAATAACAAAGAAAATTTAAGGGAATAAAAATTGACATTCTTGCTTTACACTCGAACAAGTGCGCATCGTTTAATTATTTAACACAAGAGGAGTAACGTGATAACGGGGATAAGTAAAAAGACCGCTCGACTATTCTACATACATACATATGTCATCATATCTGTGGCCACATGGAATAACAGCTAAACTCAAGTTAGGAAAAATAAAAACTTATTGCATGTTTTTCATTATGTATCCCAAAATATTGATAGTCCAGACGAAGGCAAGCAGTCATTGAGGTGACCGAATTCCCAGCTTCTCAACGAAAGAGAAAGGCAGAAGATTTACCTGAAAAGTTGACTAAAAATCATTTCACCGTGGAAAGAAAACACCTTGCATCAGCACTACAAAATATAGACGAGATTTGCCAAGTTACTAGTCAACCTCATAACATTCGCGAGTTCTCAGACCGGCAAGTGGCACATTTCCCAACTGTTGAGATCACACAACTTGAATATTTTGATGATGATGATGATGATTATTATAATGATGATGGCTGTGGGATTATAATTATAGTGAATATTTTGAATCACAGCTAACCTCCAAATATTTTGCAGAGGGCGTTGCATGCATTGCAAATGCTAACGATCAAAATGAAGTTAATCCAGATGTTGCACACCTGGTATCAGAGAATCATCAAACTGAACTATACAAGGCTTATCATTTGCATAAATCATTACATAAACAATTTAAAAACATGTTCTTTAAAAATTATTTCGGCCATGCCTATAATGTCTCTGGAATTTACAAGATTACTGAACCTAACCTAGAAAACTCAAAACGCAAAAGTTCTGAAGAAGTAAACTTCAGATTTAGAAGGCGCTGAAGTTGAGATATGAGAGATAAAGCCGTCCGGAATATCAGTCAACTGGTAGTATAGTAGTAGAGATGAGCATATTCACGCATGTGAAATTATACTGACGCGTGTTTAAGTATTTTATTATTTCACGTTCGCGCGTCAACGTAAGCTGGAACGAGTTGCGAGTTGCGAAATTTGGCGCAAAATCAAGTCCATTGGAAAAGGGCAATTGAAGACACTATAGGAGATAAAGGAAATCATTTCTACATGTATATATATACAGGGTGGACTACTAATAAATTGGAATTTGATTTTCGTGTAAATAAGAAACGAATAATTTTTTTTTATAGTGGTTTTTATTATTCGAAAGTGAAATCCTTCCGGCTAATTGTGGTATACTATTTCATTCAAATGACTTCTTCAGCTGGCCTTGCAGCCGTGCTCATACGATTAACCCAATTTTTCAGAACATATGGTGCTGTACTGGACCGATTGTTGCATTAATTTCGTCCTTAAGAGCCTCAATCGTTGCTAGATGGTTAACATAAGACTTAACACACAAATAATAGCCCAACGGAGTCAAATCGCAACTGCGTGATGGCCAATACACATCACCAAAACGGATAATAACGCGATTTTTAAACCTTCCACCAAAATGGAAGTAAATGCTGTCTAAGTCCATATATTCTAAAATAGGCAACTAATATCAGTTATTGTGTAGCGCAATAACTCATAAGATGATTTTTCGGTAAAAACACTCATCTTCTTCTAATCGTTCCAAAGCCTAATTAGCGAACCGAAAACGTTGCGGATGATTATGTGGCTTCAGCTATTGTACCAATTGAACTTTGTACGGCTGATAACGATGTCGAGTTGATGTGTTTGGTTCTTCTTCCACATTCTGAGCAACTGCAGCAATTTTTTCGGTTATGCGCACTCCTTGTTGACGTACAAGAACGCGTTTTTTATCCAATAACCACGTACACGTTTCTCAAATTGATCCACTAATTGCATTCACTTCTACTTAATTTTAAACGTTATTTTTTTACGTAAATGGTAGAAGATTAGACATTTTGCAAGTAAATTTTTAGTATTTCTCAGCGTTGCTCAAGAGTTTATCGACCTATTTCGTTAACCGCTAATATAAAACTAATTTTCCGTCAGAATACGAATGATATGAAAGCTGCCACACTCAAAATAACCAGTAGTTCAAATTTCAAATGTTAGATGGACTACCCTATATATATATGTGTGGTCACGCGTGTCATGTAAAGTTCACGTCTTTAGTCGCTAGCAAAAGAATAAAAAACAAGTGCTGGGCTTTTACTCCTCAGGCCATTTATGTATGACTGAGCTCAACATCTGCAATGCGAAAAAATAATTACTCTGAAACACAAGATTCCTTATTAATATAGATATGTCAAAGTTTGATACGCCATTGTTTTAGCGCGAAATTACAGCATTACATTTGGTTTATTTATTTGCGGTTTACAGTTTTTTATATACTTACTTTTCATGATCTCAAAAAGTTGTAAATTATTATACATACATACATATTATACATACATACATACGACACTGAAGCTTGAGCGTATTATCCAATTCATCATCGAGATTGTTTGAGCATTAAGCTTAACTGGAGGCGATTGTTTCGTATCCACACAATTGTAAAACAATTTGAATGGCCCCAAGGAAAGCTAAGTTGTCCACAGATGACTGTAGTACATGGTTTCATGTCTACCGTAATTGTGCGGTTTCTATGTCAGGAGTAAAAAGATCTTTACAATGCCAATGGCGGGGATAAGGTTAGATGGGAAAGAGTTTTGTATGCAAGCAAAATGTAAGGCCACGCTTAAATGAGCCCAAAATTAGAATCAGATTTAAGTCCACCTACTCTCGAATAAACGAACAGGGGTGGCGCCAGATCAAGAGAAACAGATTAACATATTATTTATTAGTAAAAATAGCTACGTGCTTACATAATTAATTTTTGGTCATTTTATATCGTATGAGTTATTGATGAGGTCATGTAAGTCGGTAATTTCTACCATATATGGTATATTATTTTACTATTTTAAAATACGGATATCGGCAAGTCACGCTTAGGATGTACCCCTATGAATACAGAGCATTATGTTGAATGAAAGGAAGATTGATAGGTGGGAGGAAGAACGAGGCAGAATGAGAGAGGGAGTGCAATCACAGACAGGACACCGAGAGAGCCATTGTGGCAAGTGTTATGTTTACCACAATGAACTTCAGTTTTATCAATGTCGACTATGCGAAATTGCGTTTAAAGCAACAACGGGCAGGGCAGTGCGCGAAGTGGATAAATGTGCCGTTGTCTAAAGTCTTGAACTTCATACATATATACTCGTACATACCTAAAAATTAATGGTACCGGAATTTAATGGTATGAATAAACTCCTGAAAAGTTATAAAAATGTTAGTGTCCAGATCAATCGATATAAGAAAAACATATTTCCTAAATATCTCATTTTCAACTAACTACATATGTATAATGGAATATATTTTAAATTAATTAATGTTACTTACTAACTATCAATCTTTAATGTTTGAATGGAAGAAAACAAATCATTAAAAAATATTACACACAGTTTTGGCTGATGGCTGTTTATAAATATTTGCTACTACAACATAGTACATAACTTTATTTTATAGTGAAAACGAAAAGAAATTCCACAATACTCGTACAATTATTTTATGATGGAGCTGAAATCGTCGTAGAAGCTGCAGTGAATATCTCAGCACCATTTCCAGGGAAAGTCGCAAAAATAACATCAGCGAAATCGTTGTGCTGATGAGCTTCCAGAATGTGAGCGGGCAACTGTGAAAAGTATTTACTTTTAAGCTCCTTCATATATTTTGCAGACGTTTCAATGGAATCGCAGAGTGCAACAATGCAGCCACCCCATCTGCAAGAACAAAGTGTGAAATGGAAATCGAAATTACTTTAACTCATAACAATACTGCAGGTGAGAAAATATATTTCCACTTTATTGGCTTTTTCTTAAGAAGTCAAATAAATGATTTATTGTAGATATTTTTATTTTTATAATTTTTGGTGTAAACCCAACAACCTCACCAGTTAAGGACCAAGTATAATAATTCGTAACTACATTGGTCAACTTATTTAAATTAAAATTTGGTTATTGGCTTTTTCTTAAGAAGTCAAATAAATGATTTATTGTAGATATTTTTATTTTTATAATTTTTGGTGTAAACCCAACAACCTCACCAGTTAAGGACCAAGTATAATAATTCGTAACTACATTGGTCAACTTATTTAAATTAAAATTTGGTTATTATTCATAGATTATCTTATCTTATTCTTAGTAACATTTTTCATGTCAATTCACTGAAAATCGTGGATAATAAAAGGGAAAATTTCGAAACTTAAACTAAATGAAGTAAAGAGCAAAAGATAGAACAAACAGAGCTGTAATCAAAATCTTTCAGTACTCACCCAGCACCAGTGAGTCGAGCGCCTACACCCGAGGCATCTGAAAGCTCAATAAGTCGATCCAAATCCGGATGAGAGCATTCGTACAAATCTTTCAGGCTACGATGTGATTGACGCATTAATTGTGACAACGTTGTTAATGCCAGTGAATCGTCGACCTCGTCGTCCTTCTCACAATTGCCATTAGTTTCGCCATTGCTGCAATTGCTGCTGGCGTTTTTTATTTGCTCGCAAATATTGCAAAATTTCCGAACTCGCAATGACTCTGTAAGTGAAAGAGTGCAAAATAATTAAGCGCTACAACCTAACCGCACCCTCACCTTCCCACCCCTCCGTTTAGGTGCCACCTACCTTGAACAACGTGCAGGGTACGTTGTCGTAATTTGAATTTCATCATGTGCCGCGTATTCGCAGTAAGGAATTCATTTTCGAATTCCTGTTCATCTACTTGCAATTCCTCGCACAATTCTGAACGTGTGTAAGTATCCTTTGGTAGAAATTTCATTGCCAATTCTTCCAATCGCACCAGATTGAGGTTGAGTATCTCTTGTAGCTGTGCGAAGCGTGTAATATCGTGCCAATTGCTAATTTTCATGCATTTGGCGATGATGCGCGCTGCCAGGCGGCACTCCACTACACGCTCATTAAAATCGGATGAGGCCGCCTTATTAATTTCAGCCAGGCTATTTGCCACAATGAAGCAAGCTCCTTGCGGCAGCTTTATAGGCGTTGCATTCAATTCCGGATAAAATTCAATGAATTGGGCGCAACCCGTTTTGGCTAGATACGCAATTGCTTGATCCATTCCGCCACCCTGCGTACCAATGTAACGTTCACAGCGCGCTGATATTGAAGCCAGCCGCTTGCGATCCAATGGCATTTGGTGTACGTATGCTGTCGCCAGTACTGCGGCACTGACCAATGCACTGGAACTGGATAAACCCGATGCGGGTGGAATGTTGCCGCTTAAGGCCACCGTCATGCCAATGGGGCGTACCACGTTGCCGAGAGTCTCGTAAATTCCCATCACGCCACACAAGTAGTATTTATACCATTCAGGGCCACCCTTCTCCGGCAAATCAATTCTTTATGCATCAAAGGGAATAAGTTATTCAATACAATTCATATGCGTAAAATTATTAAGAGAAAACATTACTTTATTGCATTTAAGTCGCATTTAAGATTATCAAATTTCTCATTCTCCACGTTTCTCAAATGTAAAAAGGTATTTGCTTCACTGTGACCGACAGCTAAGAGTATGCATTGATCTATGGCCATGGGCAGCACAGGATATCCACAGTAGTCGACATGTTCTCCGATTAAATTGACGCTGAAAAGTGAAGGAAAGGTCTTTTCTTAGGTTCAAAAAAAAATATTTTTAATTTAGATAAAAGGTTCAATTTAGCCTCTTTTTCCTGAAATAAAGCCAATCTAGGAGCCCAAAATCATTTTTCGTTTGAAAGCAGAAGAAAGCAAATGATGTAAAGAAATGCAAATGAAAATAGTTGATATTTTTGGGCTCTTTAACAGATAACGAGTACTAACGTCACAAACAGTTTTTCATTTTTTTTTGACTGCTAATACATATTCTAAATGTGTATGACAGCATATAGGCAGGAGTTTGCAAAGTTGATCGATAACATGAGAACGAGTTTTCCTCTGTTCAGATTATCGGGCGCATTTCTTCAATTTAAAGTAATGCCAAAAAAAAAATTATAAACTAAGTACGGTCAAAAAACATAAACCGGGACGATACCTTCCATTTAGGGTTGCCAGACATCATACGAGTATGGTGAAGACACACAGTATAAATAAAGATTTTAACCTTTGGAATTTATCCCATTTGAAGTTGCACTGTTGCTTTGAGGAAGTTTGAGATCACTCAAGAGGAATATAATCTTCCTAAACATGTATTTTTCCAAGTAGTAGAGACCAGGTGGGATTCCACATACAATACAACACGCTGGCTTGTTTTTACGAGCAACGAATCGCTATCCAGGCAGTACTACCGAGCTTGAATTGCAATTATAAGCTCAACACCCAGCAGTGGGTAATTATAGACAATATTTCGAAAATATTAGACCACTTTCAGAAAGTGACAATAATTGTGTATATATCATTCTTACGTTCTTGAAAAAGTCGAACGGTGTCGAAAACATGCATACTCCCGTAAAAAAAACCTCTTCTTAAAGTTCTGAAAAGATTCTACATACACTGAAAAAAAAAACTGCGTTGTAAAATCATGTCGGTCCACATACCTTATTTGGTGCAAGTTCTCTTCTTATTTCGTTTAAGACCGAAATATCTTAAATGAATAACGACTGTCTAAAATCTGAAATGAATTTCTGCCGCAAATAAAAGCTTATTTCCTCGAATTAAACCGGAACAATCTTAATACAAGAACGAATTCTTAAACTAATTAGAAAACTATCTCAAAATAAGTGCGATTCAGTCTTAAAGTAAGAATGGTCTTGATTCTAGAGAACACATTTTCTTAAAGTTAGATTAAAACAATCTTACATAAAATCTTATGGGATATAGATCATATAAAAAGTATCCATGGTTTTTCGTTATAAAATGATGTTGGTACATACAAATCTGGCAACACTAGTCCGATTATGTCAAAATTATGGTGAGTACGGTCAAGGAAGCCATGGTCGCGATGGAGTACGAGACCGGCCAGCACAAGCAGCAATCAATACTGAGGATACTGATAATTTTTATAGTGACCACCCAGCCAAGAAATAAATACCAAGATTTAGTTGATGACTGCCTGAAGAGAATCTCAACGGAGTTGGTGACAGATAAATAAAATAAAAAATTCCCTAAATTAAACGTTTTCTCGGATGTTTCAGGAAATTCTTTTAAAGAAGAAGTTTACTTATATTTGAGAGTATGAGCTCCTTCAAAATGTGGAGTATGAGCTCGATCCAATCGCTTATTTGAAAAATAATGAATTTATTCCATACTTAAAATCACAAGGAGTGAAATATTTTTCATTGGCGCCAGCGACAGTACCCTCAGAAAGGTTTACGAACAAACTAAATAAACTCACACATCAGAATAATCGGTTTACGAACAAACTAATTGAATTCATACAGGAAATTCGTTAAGTTTAACGTTTCGATGACTTACCGTCCAGGTACACGAACATAGAATTTCGGTTCTGAACCAAACTCACTGCAGTAAAACTTATGCAGTTCGCGTAGCCGTCGACTGAACGAATGCTGCCAATCTACTTCGGATACTGAGACAAAGTCGACGTTACTTGCGTTTTCCATATCACTAGACATTTGGTGTTTCGGCAGCTCTCCCACTCTCTTGATTCTCGTGAGAAAACGATGCAAACAACAAAAAGGTGAACACGACAAATGTAAATAAATATATGCAAAAAAAACTAAACGTACACCAAACAATCACATGCGATAAAAGTGTGAATGAACGTACGAAGAAATTAAAAATACAAAAAAAGTGTGACAAAATAACCGGCTACTGCTGCGTTGCGCTGCTACTGCGGCAGATGCAAGAATCTTTCGGTGCTTAATTTTCAAGGTATCCACAAATGTATTATTTTTGTTGTATCGATTTAATTTAGTTTCTTTTTAGTTTACAGCGAAGTAAATGTGTAGTCAATTCAATTTTTTGAAAATGTGTACACTGCCTGCAATTTGTTTTAACTGCACGAAACTGAGAGCCAGAAAGAGAGTTCCGAAAATGTCGAATTCTCACACAACGCACAAAAATAGCAACTAAAAAGTTCTAACTAGAGAAATGAGAAATGAAAATGCGAAGCGAGAAAAGAACGAAGTGAAATTGACAATAATCAGCTGGTTTGGTTTTCGCCTTCTTTTTGGATTGTTTGTTTAAACGCCTCGCGTCTACGTGTCCGTTCTTAGCAATTTAATTGTGTTGTTGTTGTACACTTGTATACACTTTTTGCTTATGTGACCCAAACACACAAACAACAAAATATTATACAAACAATAGCGAAAACACTTGTACAATTGTTATTTAGAAATATTTCTGCTTCTGCCACTGATAACACACACGGCGTTGAGTGAATTGTTTATTGCCATTGTAGCAGTAAGCGAACGTACGTAACTTCAGCAGCAGAGCAGCAGTAGCAATGCAAACAAACAACGACAACGACAACGTCTCACACAAAACTGAATCTTTTCTTCAAGCGCTTGTCGCATTTGTAACGTTAGGTTTTCGTCTTCTTCTTCTTCGTTTCTACATCTTTTAATATTATTTTTAACCATTTTCATTGTTATTTGTTCTGTTTCCGTAGATATCAAGTCTCTTATCAGTAACTACGAGTGGCACTTAATGCTATGTCTTTTGTGTATCTTTATTTATTTCGAGTTAAAAGTAATTTAAAACTAAGTCGTGAATACTCCCCCGCTCTGCATTGGGGATTTCATATTCAAATCAAAAACTGGCAAATTTCGCTCTATTCCATTCCTACACGTTTTAATAAAATCTAAATATTTTGGCTAATTAATGAGTTTTATGATTTTATTAACATTTTGAGTTCCCAGTTAAGCACACACACACACACACACACACACACACACACACACACACACACACACACACACACACACACACACACACACACACACACACACACATGACACACACACACACGCATCCAAAGGCATTCACCTAATTTCGCTTTCGAGTATTTTTCAAACCAATTCAGATAATTTTTATCATAATTTTTATCATTTATGAACAACACTTGAATGCAACGAATCGTAAAATATATGCAGTTCTTGCTTTTCATTGTTTGCAAAAGAATTGTAGCTATGTACTCCTCATTCCCTCCCATCTGCTCCCGCCTTTTGCTAAAAATCTTCAATTAAAGTGCAAGTGTTTAAATTTTATACACTTTTAACTGCAATGTTTGTAATGTTTTATACTGAGAGTGACCAGGTTGTTTTCACAAAGATTTGGCATATCATAGCAAATTAAACGCGGGCGATTCTTATGTTAAACGAGGCTAAAATAGAGTAACAGAGTGTCCGGGGTTCGAATCTCGGCACAGGCAAAATCAAAAAGCACAAAAAATAATTTTTTTACACGGCACCACCTCTGGCAATGGCAGGCAATGGCAAACCTACAAGAGTAAAAATTGCCTATGAAAAGCTTTTCACTTCGCCGTTCGGATTCAGCATTAAACTGTAGGTAGGTCCCTTCCATTCATGTACAAATATAACACGCACAACATGAGTGGATGCGAATAGCTCGGCTTAGGCCCTGCACTCCATGGGCTGTTGTGCCATTAAAAGTAAAAGAAAAAAAAAATAGAGGCATATAACCTTCTTGGTTATGTAATGATCAACGGCAAGGAGTTCGCTGCAGAGTTTACTGATGCGATTATAGCTTCCTAGAATGCCAGCCCTTCCGTTATCAGGACTGATCTGGACTAAGGAGTAAAAATTATACTCCTCCTAAACCAGAAAAGCCCTTCCTCTTCAGACATGATTTCAGAACGAAGTTACAGCGATGTACTCTAGCAGCGCATCTCACTGGTGCCTTCCAACCGCAGTGAGTAATGGTAGGTTTATCGTAATATTGGGCGATATGTCAGCTCAATTGGAAGCTCTGTTCCGGTTCTGCATACCTGTTTCCTAACAGATTCCGTTTCGAATATGACTGGCTCTATTACATTTTGACACCTCTTGCAGCCGATGCACATTCAAAGTAAGCCCGGGGACTTGAATGTGTCGAACTGGCCTGACTCACAACTACCTCTCAACTTTCTTGAATCTTAGGAAAGAGTATGCCAGAGTAACGATTTGTTCAGACGATATTCGGAGGCATCACAAGTTGATGATAATAAAATCGGGAAAAGGAACGCTGTATCCAAATCAAGGATATCATTTGCTGGCTTGGCTGGCTCTCTTACTTCTTTGCCTTTGCTATGGTCAGTTATTTTAGTTTTGAATAGTGAATAGTCATATTGGTCGCTGTGGTGTAGTGGTAGAGCTTTGGACTTTTAGAGTGGTCAGGGTTCGAATCTCGGCACAGGCAAAAACAAAAAGTACAAAAAAAACAATCTCGACAGGCAATGACAATGAGTAAAATTTGCATAACTGTTGGTAGGTCCCTTTCATTCATGTACAAATATAACACGCACAACATGAATGGATGCGAAAGCTAGGCCTAGGCCCTCCATGAGCTGTTGTGCCATTAAAAGAAGAAGAAGATTCGAATATTATTGTCAAACATAATTTTGAAATAACTGTAAACTTTGCCATTACATAAACAGTGTTGCACATGAAAAGTACTAAAAAGTTGAAAATGCAATACAGAAAATATTTATAATATTGGAATTTAATTTAATTTATTGATAAAAAAGTTACACAGCCTCTAAATGTAAAATGAATTAAGGTCCAAAGATATAATACTGATATGGTATAAACTAACCAACTCATGCTATTATGATTTCTAACATTTTATTGAACTGAAGCAAAAACTGTGTTTATTATATTTTACAACCAGTTGTGTATCTATAAAATTTGATTTTGGGTTGCAATCTGTGCTTTTTGTTTCGAATACTTTGCGGTTCACTTATCCAAGTTAAGGAACAAAACAAAATTGCGGGTAAAACGACATACAACAACTTATTTCGTAGCAAAATACTGTGAAGGTAAGGTTCGGCGCTAATATCATAATTACTTGTTCTATCACATAACAGATGTCGCTGCCGCTGTCGTGAATGTGTTTATAATTGCTGTACAACAGATGTCGTCATGGTAAATTAAAACGAACTGACAAATTTCAAATATGACACCATGCAATTTCTATTCTACATCGAAAAATTAATACCATAAAGAGTAATGCGTAAAATTTTTACCTCAAATACTTTGAGCGTATTTTTTGATGAATGTTTTACATTGATCAGTAGTACAAACCATTGTTGGGCAGTCTCTTGGACGCGAACATAACGGTTTCAGCCATCCCAAATTGAAAGAGTGAAGCTCTCTACGCTCTTTGGCCATCTCTGATACAAAATAATCGAGTTGGTTTTTCACACATTTATTTTATCGTTTTCAGCACTGAAATGAATCCCATAAGTGCTTAATTATAAATTTCACGCGTTAAGAGCTTGCCATGACACTGACATCTGAATCCTACTGATACCTCCATTATCTTCTTTAACCCCATTCCAAAACTATCATTCAATGGCTGGTGAAAATATGTATGTATAACCTGTCTCGGACTAATTTAAATGTTTTGCTTTGTGGACTCAACTAAATTGAATAGAATTAGTACAGCAGTTTAATTGAAATAAGGTAACAGTTTGTGCTCACACCTGCTTTGGTTGGTTGGTCTGTTGGTAATTTGTGGTTAAAATATCAAACAAACACAAAGACAGACAGGCAAAGGGACAGACAACAACAACACTGTTGCACTATCGCCAAAACATGTTAAACAGCAGGACAATGCGGTGACATGCCGAAAAACAAGCATACAACAACAACAACAGCAACAACAACAGCAACAACAACAGATACACGTATTTATATGTACGTATGTGTGTGTTTGTGTGTCCGTGTTTGTGTTTGTGTATAGCAATTGCAGCAACAATATGATTCAATTGTAAAATAGTGTGAAACACTTTAGGGTGTCGATACTGGCTGTGTGCGTGTGCGTGTATGTGTCGAAGCCAGAATCAATTACATGCTGCGAAAATCTATGTATGCATTTGAGTGTATAAGTATGCGTGCATGTGTGTGTGTATGCTCGAATATGTGTAGGTGAAAGGCTTTTAGATATGTAGGCGTGCTTCATGAAAATGTTAACTTCTCACCGCAATCATGTGGACAAAAATGGTCAGACACCGTACAAACTGAGGGACAGAAGATGGGCGCACGGACGTACAAACGAATGTGCAAAATAACATGGCGGACAAATGCACAACATAACGGTAATGCACTTTGTGCATTTGTGTTTACATGTTGTAGCTCATTATGTGTAAACACAAGCACATACACATACACATACATATTCACACAAGCATAAACACAAGCATAAACACACAAACATTTTCACTTACACATGTACCCAGTTTGCAGTTGATTACAGTAAATATACTAATATACAACCACACACACACACACACACACACACACACACACACACACACACACACACACACACACACACACACACACACACACACACACACACACACACACATACTTATACATACGTACATACGAGTAGTATTTAGTCCTACATATAAATGCATGTAATTAAACAATAGTTTTATCTTCAAATATGACAATTACAAAGAAGAAGAAGGCACCGCTTCTAATCTGTAAAGACGCCGGAAAGGCATCACACAAAACTGAGGTGCATATGCAAACTTTCTTATCTTTGTATAACAGTTCAGCCTTTTCTAACCAAGTATGTATGTGAGGCATATCTGGGGACAGCGAAATTCAGCATGAATGTAGCAACTGCATTTGTATTATTGTAAGTATCTATACCAAAAACCGGTATAATTTAATTAATGGCATAAATAGAACTACTTAAACCACTAAATACCTAATTTTGATATAGCAGGAGCACTGCCACCTTTCACCTATGCCACCTTCCACATATCCACAAATTCGCACATCTGTGCTGTAAAGTTCTCCGGTGTTGGTTGCCTGCCAAAAGCTTGCCTCAGCTTCTACTTCTTCTACTTCTTTTCGATTTCTTTCGGGCATGTTAGAAAGTATGGGTGATCCTGATGCCGAAATTAAAACATCCATGGCCGCCCAGCACTTGTGTGACACAGAAGTCAACGTCATTGTGCCTCCTTTAGCACTGGATTCTTTATGGTGGAGATCAGCATAAACATCCATTGTTACCACTATGAGATGGATCGTTGACGCTCTTCCATTTCTTGATTTCCATAAAGCATTTCTTCTGCTTTTTTGTAAAACCTTTTTAGCTTTATCCATGGGCAGCTTTCCCTCGATGACACACATTGCGTCTTCCGATACAGTTCGGGAATCACTGGGCACTCATAATGCACAAAGCCTTCGGATAACTAGTGCCTCCTTGATCTGGGTTCTTTTTTTCAGCTGCCCAAATGGGCAATTGCCTGCCATGAGGTGGTGTCGTGTAGGAAAATTGTTTTTTATAGTTTTTGATTTTTTTCTGTGCCGAAATTTGATCCCAGCACACTACCAACTACGCCACGGCGATTACATTGTGGTTGAAAAACGATCACCGTTTACCTCCTGGTAAACGGTCGGTGACCCTCTCATCGGCCATGTGTTGCCAACAAAACATGATGCTGTAGTCTTTCTATGAAAGCACCATAAAGTATGACCTGGCAATGCGTAGGTATATCCAGTGAACTCTATTGCGGCTCAGTCCCCATTTCGAGAGATGTCGATATGTGCGACTGCGAGTGAAAAGTTTTGAAGCTTATTAATTATATTAAATGTTCACAAGCAAATAGCTTTCGCAATAAGTTCCGATTTACTTCTAGCGCCTTCAAAAAGGTACTCCGATTTCTCAACCGCTCTTGCTCAGCAAGACAATTGGGCTAACGATCTGCTAGCTATTGCTAGTTTAATATTACATTTGCTTCAGTATCGAGCAAATCAATGAGCTTTTTGAAGACTGCGATTTTTTAACTGCTTAATTAGATGCTTCCGCGCTTTATATCCGGTTCCTTCAGTATTTCAAGAAGTGTAGAATATTTTTGCACTAAATCCAAATTTCAATTACAAAATAAATACTTTACACTGTCTACATCACAGTTCCCTATAAACGCTCCATCTTCGCCCTCTTAACTTTTTTCTTTGTCCTTACCAATTTTTCACTGAACAACTTTCAGTAGTCTGGATTGAAGTTTGTTGTTGTCATCAGAGACAATTTTTTGTTTAATGAGTTAATGAATTAAAATTTCGCATTGTGTGAAATAAAAAAATAAACAAAACAAAACGAAGAAAACAAAGCTTATTAAAAATACATAGAAAACTCACATATGCTGTAGTGAGTGAGTGAGTGTGTGTGTGTGTGTGTGTGTGAGTGTGTGTGTGTGTGTGTGTGTGTGTGTGTGTGTGTGTGTGCTAGTGAGTGTGTCTGCATGTGATAAATATGAAAGAGGAGGTCCTTTTAAAATGCCAAAACAAATTTCAAATTATCTGCAGCAGCAGCAGCAAAGTTGTAGCTGCTGTTGTTTGTTCCTATCATCGTGGTGCAAATGCCAATGCAATTCGCATTTCAGAAAATTCTGTTTGGTAATAACAGCAGCAGCAACAACAACGACCACAAAAATTAAAATAAAAAAAAAAATTCTTTAATTTAAATTTTTTTCCTCATCTCTTTTGTGGATTCAACATTTACGCGTCGCAAAATGTCGAAATTTTTCCAACAAAAAATTCTTATTTTATTTTTATTATTTCTTTTTTTGTTTTTATTATGAATGTATCTCATATATTTTGCAGTATTTTTTAGATAGAGGCACAGAAAATAATTACATAGGCACACACACATTATCTATGGCTGAGTATGTTTAAGTGTGCAGGGGCATATCTAGAAATCTCCAATGGGGGGGCCGGGGTTGAGAATCAGGAAATTGTTTACTCTATTTTTCACCATTATTCTTCATTATGGATTAGTAACTATAATATTTACATATAGTAAAATATATGTATGTACATATGTATGTTTTCTTCATTTGAATTTTTCTCGCCGATTTAGAATTTCAAAAGTTTCACAAATCCATATATAATATAATGCGTTGTTCTAGTATTTTAATCCACGTTGCTGATCACGAATATGTTAACAAATATCTCAAAAACAAAATGGTTGATTTGTCGAAAAACTTACCCGATCAACAAGATCCAAATGCGTATTCAGTTACTTGAAGTCACTTAGAGTTACTTGAAGATACTGGAAGTGGTTTGCAGTCCTTTCGGATCACTTGAAGTTACTTAAAGTCCCTTGGAGTTGTTTAAAATCACTTGGAGGAACTCCACTTGAATTTAAAAAAAAAAAAAATACTTCGAGTCAATTTAAGTCAATTGAAGCTACTTGGAATCATTTAAAGTCACTTTATACTCACTTGGGTTCACTTAAAGTCACTTGGTGTTAGGTTAGGATATGAAGGTGCGCGCGTATTTGCTCTATACTTCCACTGGGAGACGTGAAGATCCATTGGAAATTTCTTCAGATATGAGTGCCATACAGCCCAGGGTCTGTCCTTATTAAATCCTTTGGGTCTCCATGAATGCAAGGAGATCCAATATCTTCTCTGTCGCTATCTTGTTAGACCTGTGAAGAATCGCGACCATTGAAGTATTTTCTTTTGCAGTGTTGGACAAGTCTCTTGGAGATACTTGGGGTCACCGATAGTAACTTGAAGTCACTTAAAGTTACTTCGAGTCGCTTGAAATCATTTGGAGTCAATTGAAGTTACTTGGAGTTACATGAAGTCACGTAGAGAAACTATGCAGAGCATTGTGTTGATTGGAAGGAAGGTTGATAGGTGGGACGAAAAAGGAGGCAGAAGTGTTTATGAACGTTTGCTTTAAACTTGCAAGGGTCTTAATAATTGGGAAAAATTGTTGCAGGGAGCTTATTCCAAATACGCGCGATACGACAGATGAACGAACTTTCTCTGTAATGCGTAGTGCGTTGGAACACCGTGTCTACGTGGAAGGCGTGAGTTCCGTTTGCTGACCGTGTAGTTTTGTTGAACACACGAACTGGAGGCATCAGCTTCCGCATCTCAGAAGAACATCTACCGTTAAAGTAACGGTAGAACAGTGAGACGCAAGCCACGTTTCGACGATGTTGCAAGGAGTCAACAGAGCTGGAAACTCTACTGTCTCCTATTAGCTTTATCGCTCGATGTTGGATACGGTCCAGGAGCTCCAGTTGCGTTCGTGAAGCTCAAGCCCATAGGTGCGCCCATATGTAGTTGGAGTTACTTGACGCAACTTGGAGCCACATGAAGCTAATTGAACTCACTTGAAGTCACTTGGAGTAACTTTCCAACAGGTCGCAGATTGGGCAAAAGTTGTGGAAAATCAATCAATGACTCCAATCCAGATAAATTTTTTAAAATACACATATCGCTAACTTAATTGTGCTAAAGCACAAATACGCATTTTTCAAATTTTTCACGTAGAAGATAAAAAAGAATTTGAAACTTTATTATTTTCACAATTGTTTTCAAAATATTTAACTTTAATATTATAAAAAAAGACGTACGTTTTTGGTATGTGGCTACAAAGGCACAGGTGCAGATGGATACGCTTAATCATAAATCATAAAAAACACGACATCGAAAAATTTGATGTTATGGCTTTTGCAAATTAAGGCAGCTTGAGTTGTAAAGGGTGTATAGGTTTTTTTTTTTTTTTAATATTCAGATCTTAAAAAGTGTTTTGTAGGATTCTCAGAATTAAATTAAAATGACCGATACAAAATAATAAGTCAAAATAATGAATATTCTTAAAAGTACCATACAATTTAGTTTCCAGTTGGTAGTTCCCAGGTTTCAGAAACTTACAGCTAAGTTCGCAAGGTCAGGCAGCTCAAAATTGTTTGAATATCTTCTTGAAAATCTCAAATATAAAATATGTGTTAACGTTTTTTTGTAGACACTCAGATTTTAAATTGTATCTAGTAAAAATCCAAGCGAATATCAGTTTAGTAATTTAATTTGAAAACAATAATCTCGATGAGGGGGTCCAGATATTCCCCTTTCGTTACCCGCCTGGTTCCGCCATTGTGTGTGCATGAGTGATATATACATGCAAGCTTGCATGCCTACATATGTACATAAATATGGTAAATATGTAAATACATTCTTCATATATGGAATTCTATAGTTGAGTTTATTTAATATGCGCGAATGCATTAGTTTCCTCCACTTTCTCATTCGCCTCCGCCTACTCCTCCGTCTCCTACTCGTTCATAGACTAGGTACGAGTATGTACCATATATTTGGAGCTTTTTGTTTGTCATTTCCGTTGTTCCTTCATTTCCTGTTTGCCATGTTGAAATTTTCTATTGTTATTTAAACACATACATACATACATATATACATACATACTTATATACTCCACTGTATATTTATATCATTTATGATGTTGTTGTTATTGTTATTGTTGTGTGTGTGTGTGTGTGTGTGTGTGTGTTTTTAGCAATGTACGTTTTGCTTACGTTTGTATGCTTAGTATATGTAAGTAAGAAAACCTCTACGAAAGTCAAAAACAATATTAATTATTTCATTATTTGCGAGAATATTCATTTCACATTTATTAAACATACTCACACATGCACACACAGTGTGTGTCAAAAACACACACATACACATACATACGTACATACATGCCGCATATTCGTATGCAAAAAACAATAATGCAGAGTATTTTAACTCGTTTTTGTTTTGTTTTTGTTTTTGTTTTTGAAAACTATCCAAAAATGCACTTAAGTGAAATAGACTCTGTGTATTTGTGTGTGGAAAGGTTACATACTTACATAATGTAGATAGTACCTATACATAGAATAATTTTTCATTTTCATTAGTAGGTATGCTATAAATATTTTATTATATAATTTTAAATAAAATCTTAAGTGCGTATTAAAAAATAACTTTATAATTTGTTAAAGTGACTACAAATAAAGGTAAATTACTTTAAAAACACAGAACAACAAATTATAACTTATTGATTTCAGCTGCAGTGAGTGGATGATTCTTTTGAAAGAGATCAGTTCCTTACTTTACTTTACTTTACTTTACTTTAAATGGCACAACAGCCCATGGAGGGCCTAGGCCGAGCTTTTCGCATCTACTCATGTTGTGCGTGTTATATTTGTACATGAATGGAAGGGACCTACAATTTAATGCCAAATCCGAACGGCGTCGAAGTGAAAAGCTTTTCATAGCAATTTTTACTCTTGTAGGTTTGCCATTGCCTGCCAAGAGGTGGTGCCGTGTAGAAAAATTAGTTTTTTACTTTTTTTTTTTGATTTTTGCCTGTGCCGAGATTTGAACCCCGGACACTATGCGTAGCAATCCAACGCATTACCACTACGTCACAGCGACCACAGATAAGTTCTTCCAAACACAAATATAGACTGTTGCGCTACAGTTTTTTTATTGCCTATTCAAAGACACGATTAAGGTCTGATAGGATTCGATGGGTAAATTTTGTATATTAAGTTCTACAGCTTGGACGTCTGAAGCAAAATGGTTTTACTTTTATACAAATCTTCTACTTCCTTCCGTTTTTTTTTTAAGTTTTGGGTAACCATTTTCTTAAATGCTTATAGAGTGTTAATGGCTTGGAATAATGACATACTATCTTTGGCAAAAACTGTCCGCATAATAAGGAAGAGGAAGTGCCCATACATTAAAATTACTCCCTGCTGCAGAACAGTCAATTTTTCAGGCAATTCTACAAAAACACCAAAGTAAAGATGGAGTATGGAGAGGAGGTGGATGCTGGGTGTGAAAATCAAAAATATACAGTTGTTTAAACTTCAAACCCCAACGCCATTAGCCCTCTATTGCGAAATTAGACTCAGCGTAGAGAAAAATTTGGATGTGGCAGTCCGTATGTAACTTGGGAGATATTGATCAAGGTAGAGTCTTCTATAAGAAACTCTTCTATTCATCGTCGGGAAACAGTGGTGTTATTAACTAATTAAATTAGTGCATTAACATTAACTAGTTATTAAATTATTAAATTAATGCATAATATCATGAGTTTATCAATCAGCAGTTCATTTATTTGAAGTACGCTTTAGAATATTTGAATAACCACGTCTATTTTCTGTCTGATATCAAACGTAATAATGAAGCAAATTTAACCAATAAACGGAAATCATTCATACTTAGTTAAAATGGCTTTAAAAATATCTGTTATGAAAATCGTCAAGAACGCAAAACCACTACTAAGTATTTTCAACAAGAAAGAAGTCGTCAAGAGACAATATTAAAGAAAATATTGGTATGAATTTAATAATATTTGGATAATATTTAAGTGAAATATTGCATGCAAAAGATATCATCTAACAATCACCCAAAAAAAGGATTTAGTACTGAATGTTGGAAGGAATCAGCACATAGAATACAAAATCTTTGACCTAATATCCAAAAGTTAATTTTAAATAACACTGGTTATTTGATTTTGTATGAACGATAGCTAAGTTAAAAAGAAGATCTCATTTTACGCTGGGATGTCTCTATCGCAAAAATAAAGAGATGGATGATTAGGAATAGGAGATTTATACGCAAATTCAAACCTTGTTTATTTTTCGGCCATAACTTTTCGCTGAAAAACACATCGAGGAAACACCATTCCTCTACATTTGAGTTCGTCTATAGTCACCATTTTATCATGGTACAATTTAAATATATTGTTAAAATTCGAGGAGTTTTTTTAATACAAACTATAGATGGACGCTTGACCTGAATTTTACGTGAACGTGAAATAATTTCCATGTGAATATGCTTGAATGTGATATAGTTTCCATAATTTTCACGTGAACAAACGTAAATGGGCGTAAGTTTTCTATTGAAAAAGCTCATTTTTGTAGTTTAAAAAGGAATCCCATAGCTGACCCGGAATATGGCATCACTTTTTATACCATTCTTTTTTCGTTTAGTGCGCGAAATTGATTTGAAAAAATTTCAACGTCCGTGAATTTGCGTGAATTTATTTTGGAAAACATACATCAACGTACGTGAACATACGTAAGTAATATTTTCAAAGCCGTGAACGTGTGTGACGTGAGTGAGAAAATACTCACGTGCTCTTCTCTAATACAAAAACCATTATTCAGCTTTTTTCCACAAACGCGAGAGAAGCGTGAAACGCTTGTTATGGAGTTTGGTTTTAAGTAGTTCGTTTGCCGATTCGTTTGCTGCTGTTTTGTTGAAAGTATTCGTGATTGTCGTGTGTCCCAATTCCTTGTCGTTCACAAGAATTTGTTCTTTTTGTAACATTTTTGCAATTGACACAATAACTGAAGACCCAATTTTGGTTACATTTTTTGGTGATGCATTTTTACTGAGAGCAAGCCGTAAAGTATCAAGAGTCTCCCCCAAAACATCCCTCGAAACTCACTGATTGTTGTCGCTTTTGCTCATGTGTCGTTATTGGGCTATACAACTTCCGAAATACCTTGTAACACAATAACCGAATCTCATTTGGCTCAAGTTAATAGTTTTTTTTTGTGTTTAGTAAGTAAGTAACTACGATTTGAAAAGGGTTTTCGATACTACACAGTATCATAGCTTTTCATTTCACAATTAAAATTATCGTTCCCATTTCATTAATGTCCTTTGGCATTGAGTGGCATCAATATTAATTAACTAAAATTCTCAATTGGTCAGTTAATATTTGCTTTTGAGGTTAGTTGATTTTCGTAGGATTTCCATCAATTACAATTGACATTTTTTAATGGCAAATATATAAACTTTTGAGCACTCATACAAACGACTATATCACAGTGATTTTAATCTTTGGCATATCACTTTTAATTAATCACAACGTTCTATTTCCTATTTTGGCTCTTGTTTTTAGAAATTTTAGAATCCGTTTAACACAATTCAATTTCGTGAAGTTTTTAGTTTTGTCTTTACTTTCGTAATGGTTTTATTTTTGGGAAAATTCTTAATTTACTGCAATCGTAGCAGCAGCATGAACTAATAATAGCAACAACAATACCATAGCAGCAGCAGTAGCAAGTAATTAAAATGCAATTCTGGTTATTGGCAGCTTCACTTGTGTTGTCAATAACTATTATGTTGTCGTACAGTTGTAAAATTATATGTGTATGTTTGTGTGTAGTTGGTCAACCACAATTACACAATACATACACAGTAGAATACCGATAATGCGAAATCGCAAGGGACGAGCAATTTTTTTTTACGAATTACAGGGGTTTTCGTTATAATCAGATTTCGATTCAACGAGGTTAAAATAAAAATTAACAGTTTTTTTCATGTATTTAATAGAAAGAAAAAAAATAAAAACAATTATTCATTTAGCTGAACTACTCTCCCCTTTTCACAAACCTTTTGTAAAGCAACGAACTAACTGAACTAATACGTAAAACACAACAAATTCCATCAAATTGCCTACTACGATTGATTTTTTATTGAACCATACCTAGTTCATTTATAAGAGATTGTCAACAACCAATTACGATTTATAAAAAGTTAGACAGACCTCGCATGAAAAAAAAAATTCAAATTAGCGAGGGGAACAAAACATATGGAATTATGGAGAATTAAAGCGATTTTTTCAAGATTCCAACAGCTTGTTGCGTATTATTGAGATTTTCGAATTAACGGGGTACGAATTATCGCGATTCTAATGTATGGTATGTAGATAGTTCACATATGCTCGTACATACATACATATGTAGGTATGTTTGTACATATATGGATGTAAGTAGATATCTGTTTGTGTGTGTGTGTGTGTATGTGTTTGTGTGTGTCTCCTCCGAAAAGAAATTTGGAGAGCCGTACGAAAGCGTTTAATCTAAATCTTGTGTCCGCTGTCATGTACAATTGAGAAGCGTTAAGTTGTTTGAATAAATGCTGTCAATTATCATTTCCTTCGATACGAGTAAAGCACTTAATTAATAATTTTAAATTAAGACACCGACGAAGATAAGCAATATTTGTGAAAATTTCTAGGAACTTACAAAACTTCTATCTAAAGGTCTAGTGCGGAAACCGCGAAGCGAAATGATCGCTATGAAATATCGCATTAGCAGAGGACGGCAAGACCGAGATATAAGTTATCGACAGCTGCTGGAACAGAAGAAATCGCTTCTGAGCCTAATGACATTACAATTAACGAGGAAAGGATGTTTGAAGCTCCCAAGGCGAATAGAAGCAAGTCGAATGTCAATGTCCGCTGTTAACTCCTATGATTTATCTCTAACTGCCGACTACTCGTCTACTAATAGTATTAGCTGGATACGACACCAAGAACTTTTTAAGGCCGCAAACAAGCGTAGCTCAAAAACTAACTGGGGGAGATTCATCAAATGCGTCCAAAGTCGCGCCTACGGTATCGAAAAAAAAATAGATAGATGCTAAAAATAAAGAATATATTTATATATAGGTAGGTATATTAAAAAATATTAAAAATATATAATATACGATTTCACCCAGAGACTATGGAGGTTGTCTCTGATATTGTCCAGCGACAAGACAGTGGCACAGTTCTACCTCTGCCCCAAAGTTGAACATTGCATTCTACGTTCTGTTCGAACCCGAATAAAGCTTTGAGGATGCCATCCTTCACTAGGTGATGGCCCAGAAGCATGTATTCCGGCGTAACGATCTTATCACAAAGATTTTTCGGGATAAACGACTAACAAAATTTATTTTTTTAAATTTTTATTATGGATATCGCCACAAGTAGATACGAGCTTTTGATGAGTTTTGTCAAGTTTTTATATCTATCATTCTTCTTCTTGTTTCTTTTAATGACATAACAACTCATTGAGGGCCTAGGCCGTGATTTGAACCCTGGATACTTTGCGTAGCAGGCCAGCGCACTACCACTACTATTTTTTGTTCAAAAGCCCGCCGGCTTTTTTTTTTTTTGATTTATCCTAAGCCCTAGTAAGGGCAACTCGTTGAAAACCAAAGTGAAGAATGTCAAGCACACCAGAGGTGCCCGTTTGAAGAATATCCAAATCCACCACAGCAAATTCAGAAGCGATTTGATACGTGAAGTCGTGGGTTATGCTCCCTAAGAAAAGCGTACCATGGTATTGTTGAAGGTCTCCAATGATAAAAGTCCCTGAAGCGTCGTTTGGGCACACAAATTCGAACTAGGGAGCAGTATGAGGAAACAAATAGTGGTGTACAATTCCGTATCATATTGTAGTGAGCCTATTTTTAATGTTGGGCTTGGAAAGTTGAAGTTTTTTTACAACTGTTTCATGATCATCTCAAAAGTATTTCGAAATGGTAATATTTCGAAAATATCACTAACAGTGTACCAAATTGAAAGTCACGAACCACAAGCTGTATAAATCTAGATACATTCACGAGTATTTACGTATGTACTTACAAACTTTATAAAATTGCATATGAGCTAAAGTAAAACATGGATACGAACAAGAACATATTTACGTACATAACAACATAACTGACCACCCACGCTGACCATATCCGATGATCATCGAATGCCCACCCACGTTGTGCAATTGCTGGCTGCACACTTTTTTCAATTGCATTCATCTGATCAGCTAAATGTACTCGAAAAAGAAAAACAACAATATAACAGAGCAACCAGCAACAGTATATCCGATGTTGCCTCGGCAGCGCTCCGATAAACAAGTGAAAATTGCACATGCAAGTGCTTAGTTGCGCTGAATTGGAGGTTATGGTTATGATATCATTTGAAATGTGAGCTGCCGCACGGAATGTGTGCGGAAGGGGTAAATCGAGAAACATAGGAATGTATGTCGTTATTTGTTGGTTTTGTGAAAATTTCTCCGCCATCATTATGGACATGAATTTTAGTTCGAATAATTTGGATTTACTAAATGCACGCTGCGCTGCTGTCGGCCACGCTTTCTCAATCCAAATTCAAATAAATATAGTAATTGCAGAGGAACTGTGTGTGAGTGTGTGTGTGTTCAATCGTGGCCGACAACACTCACTTGCTACCGATTACTTTTCACACACAAATCGCATTCACCACAGCAGATGGACTCGGTAGCAATTGTTATTGTTGTGGTTGTTGTTGCTAGTGCTCTTATTGCCATTTATTATTTGTTCGTCTTACCGGCTATCGTCTCTCTGTTCATCTATCCTCCATCCATCCGACAGTCAACCGTCCTTCCGATCGTGCTCTATGCGCCGACGCAATTCAATCTAACGAGGTGTTTAGCATGAAATGATATGATAATCATAATTCTAGTCGCGAACTGCAAAATTTGTTGCTGCTGTTGCTGCCTTCGTTGTTGTTGTTATTGTTGGTGCTTCTCCTTTGTTAGCCAGCAACCGACCGATAATGCGATGAGAAATGTACACTTTATGTATACAGAACGCACTGAACGGGCCGACGGACGGACATAGACCTCCAATGGTGAATTGTTGCACGATCATGCTAGTAGTGTTGTTGCTGTAATTTCTATATGCTTAGAAGGTACAATCCATAATACATACATATATTAACATTGTGGGCGTCCATCGGTGCAATGGATTGTGTGTGTGTGTGTGTGTGTGTGTGTGAGCATTTGTGCGCAAACAGTCATTATAGCAATTTGAATAGTTGCAGATATAAATTACAGTTTTATTTGTGATTGCACTTTGTAGTTGTAGATTTAGCTAAAGATTATGTGAGTGTGCACACACACACACACACCTACACACACAAACACCGCAATTTATATCTACATCAAATGAATAGGGTGCACTTCATCAACTAGAAAGCAAGATACCAGCCATGCGATACAAGGCGCATGCGTTCGTTTCTTTGAGAGAGACGACAACGATTACTGCATTTGTTGCATTTTTACTATCTGTGCATTGGTTTTCACTGTGACGTTTATGCACTTCTGCGCTTCTTTACATTTTTATCAATGGGCGCATATTTTATTTCTTTCTTATTTTGATTCAACTTCAGTGTGGACTTTGTGCTGAGTTAGTACTTTGAGCCTTTAAGCTTCTTGAATTGCAAGTGCATGCTTCATTCATTCATTCATTGAGGAAGCAATTCTATAAAGGCATTCAAAATGAAAATAGAAAATTTTTGACATGTTTTTGCAACATGCACGCAGCGCATTTTTTATTTTTAATCCATACCCGCATTAACTTTTGTAGTGTTAAAATTAGAGTGAAATCAATTGAACATGCGCTCACGCAATTAGTATTCAAATCAGTGCGGTTAATATTTCACACATGCATGTAAGCCTTCAAGTGGATAGTGGCTATTATCTAGACTTTGGACATGAAATAAAAGTTATGGCATTGCTTTATTACATGGGTTTGGCTCGGATACTCGATCTATTTGTGCACTCTACGAAAATATATAAGAGAAATTTTAATTAAATTTTCAAAAGTTATCTGAGAAAAACTTTTAATTTTGCCATTCGGAAAAAAATCCTTCTTCTTTTTTTAATGGCACAACAGCCAATGGAGGGCCTAGGGCGAGCTCTTCGCATCCACTCATGTTGTGCGTGTTTTTTTTTGGCGTATTTTCCACAGTTATTCCTGAAGCTATTTTATTGTATCATACCGAATTTAGTTACAATTTTCTTAAGAATTTTCTTCAACCTCACTTGGCTGATTTTGTCCATTCAGTGTTTAGTTTTAAAAACAAAACAAAAAAATATAAAAAAAATTACTAAAATGCATGAAATTTGTATTTGAGTCGGTAAATCCAAGCATTCACTTTTTAAACATTATTTCATGTACATGTTGACCACGACTACGTTGTAAGTCGTCCATGCGATCAAATTTTTAACCTCTTTTTCCAGCATAGCGGCTGGGGCATCTTACTTGACTTGGCATCTTAGTGTCTTCACGTAACTTCAGTCTAGAGGCAAATTTCACGAGCTAGGTTGCCAACTCACTGGTCCAAAAATGGAAATAAATTGCTCACCGAAATCATCTCTCAATAGGTCCATTGTTTCACGTGCTGAGCGGCATGTAGCGTCTCTCACGAGCTAGGTTGCCAACTCACTGGCCCAAAAATGGAAATAAATTGCTCACCGAAATCATCTCTCAATAGGTCCATTGTTTCACGTGCTGAGCGGCATGTAGCGCCGTCTTGCTGAATCCATATGTTGACCAGATTCAGCTTGTGCATTTTGAGTAAACAAGAAAGTCCGAGACTTATTTTACCGCCGGACACCTAGTATAATATTACTATAGACAACCACTTAAACTAAAACTAAACTATTTTTAAGAAGGTTATACGGTTATAAGTAAATATAGTTTTGAGGTTTTTCAATGTTGCTGCAAGAAACAACGTACAATTGTTTAAAATAAATAAATTAAAGGAATATAAGGATTGTACACGAATTTATTGATCACATGAAAAAGAAATGTTTTTCTTTTAAAACTGCAATATTTTTTCCAAAATAAATGTTTTCCGTAACTTCAAAAATCAAATATAATATTTTCTGAATTTTTGAAAAAATTTCAAACTTTACCACTAACTTCTTTCATCATCTCTGGAACAGTTGAAGCACTGTCTTTCTTGGCTGATTCGTTCCATTTTCTGTAAACTTTTTGTCCATGCCTTTTGTTTCTTGAGGTTACGCTTTACCCTAGCCCAATAACGCTCAATAGGACGTTACTCTGGGCAATTTGGTGGGTTGCCTTCCTTTGAGACATTTGTTATTTGTTATTATCATTGTACCATTATATCATAACTTTCTTGGCATAATTTGACGTGGCCATTTCAGGCCAAAAGAATACTAACACATAATGTCTTCTTAAAAATTTAAAAAAAATCAGTTTTCAAGCACTCATCTATGTATATTTACTTATTGATTTATGGACCTAGTGGTAAAAAAAAGTTTCACATCGTTTACCACAAGTGCATATTGCCTGTCAACTTTTTGAAGTTCTAAGTTCGGAAGCAGTATCGCGCACAGATGCATTTGGAATTCTCTTCAAGAATTTGTCCACAGTCTTTCAACAGAAAGGTTCTCTTCATACGTTTTAATGGTTTTGCTGACACCCAATAGATTTGCAACCTTTTTCATGTAAAATGTTCAATATATTTTTATGTCGCTCAAGCTCCGTGTCTGCCATTTCGCTTAAAATATTTTTTCATATTAAAAATTAAATCACAACAATTTGTGTATATCTAGTCTTTTGAAAGCCTACTCTGATCGCATCTATTTACAATTTTTTATAAAGAAAAAAGCAAGTATCATTTTAAGTATTCTTGAACACAACTGTTCTTCTTCTGCTTTTTCTTTTAACGGCACAACAGCCCATGGAGGGCCCAGGCCGAGCTTTTCGCATCCACTCATGTTGTGCGTATTTTTTGGCGAATCCGAATGGTGAAAAGCTCTTCATAGGAAATTTTTACTCTTGAAGGTTTGCCATTGCCTGCCAAAAGATGGTGCTGTGTAGAAAAATTGTTTTTTCTAATTTTTCCGGTAAATCAAATAATTAATTTATACGAATTAAGTTTTCCGATACTGTTCTTCCCCGAATTTGGCAAGTTCGTTCCGTTGCTCAGTGGCAATTCTGCTGCGGAATAATGACACATTACTCATATTTCAATTAATGCTCCGAGGCAACTCTGCTGCGGAATAATGACACATTTCTCATGTTTCGGAATATACGTTTTTAATATTATTTTAAGGATACCAAAAACGGTGCGACTTATTTTGGTTAATATTATTTATTTATTGGGTAAATATTAAGTTGTCACCATCTCAATAATACCCATTGTTTAGTTCTGCTCAGTTCAGTTCAGTTCAGTTAAATTTAATTAATTTGTCAGTACACACATAATCATGGTCTTTGTAATTGCAATAAACAATAAAATGATAAAATCAGAAAAAGTCCATAATCAAATTATAATAATTTTAGCGGGAACAATTCTTTTGTTTATTATTGTTGTAAATTAGATATACAAAAAATGCAATATTACAATATTTATCCTCTTATCTAAGTATATGTGAGTGCATGTTTATATGTGTGTGTGTGTGTGTGTGTGCAATGAAAAAACATCAACTCTCCCCTTCCTTCTTTTTAGATATTAAATTTAACTTTATGAAATTTATGACACGAACACGCTTCCAAGCGAACGTTGAAGATAAGTCAAACTACTAGGTACAGTCGTTTCGAGGGCGCCCACTTTATGATACATATGTACGTATAGTTTGTACTTTTACTTTGTAGACACATGTAGAGAATAAGTTTTCCGTGACTAAATATAACCAAACCCACCATTATCACCTGCTCACAATTGCTTGATGCATCGATCTGCGCACGCTGACATTATGGCCGACAACGGAGGACTGATAATTGTTGTTGTTCTTCTCATATATGAGAAGAGTAAACAACAAAATGTTGGTAATAGTAATACAGTTACTTACAATGCGAAAATATTTAACAACCTGAAGGGTACGAGTATGTTAAGTTGTAGTTGTGGTAGTGGTGGTGGGATGTGTTGGAATTCAAGGTGGTACAGAACAGAAAACTGAAAAAAAGGGGCAGAACATGCTTAATTACTAGCAATAAGTTAACAGAACGAAAAATAAGGGTACATACGGCGGCCATTATTGTTGTGACACGAACATGCGGAACACAAATTGATAAGAATTGATAAGCGAAGAACAAACGCTTAGGTACGAATAAACATAAAACAGGCAGAACGGGTATGGATGGGCTGCAAAGTTATAATAAATATATGTATATAAGAAAGACGTGGACTGATGGTATGATTTTGATTAAACCGAAATTGAACACGACAGTTGTGTGAGTGTGTCTGTGTGTGTGTGTGTGTACACTGATGATAATATATGTATAATCATAAAATTATAACTAATATTCGTAAACTGTTGAAAGTATGATGAATTTGCAATTGAAGTACACGAGTATTCCATATGGATACAATACTCGTATACAATAAATAACCTGTATCTATAGAAGCTATACATACTCGCATATACATTTTTTTATCTAATACTTACTTGGTATTTATTAATTTGTTCATGCTAAATTACCCTCGAAAATATTACCTACATACTTAGTGCTATTACTTAACTTGGCTAATTTTTTTGTCAACATTAATGGTGTCATAAATCATAAAAATTTCGCTGACATCGATATGATGATGATCATAATGATGACGATGGTGTTGTTGTATTACATAGTTACCCATACATACAACTTACTTATCCAAATGATATGGAACAACAGCAACAACAAACAAAAACAGGATATCAGCAAATGGAAACTTTGTAAATGATGTTGGTTTATTTTCTTGTTGGCTGTTGTCGTTCTTGTTGTTTAGCACATGAACTTTTACATTTAACAAGCCTAAAAAAACAACGAACAAAACAAAACCGAAGGACGGGATTTTCTTTTAAGGGTGGTGTGTATGCATTGGGTGCTGTCTCCAAATCTAATTTTAGTGGATCTTTTAAACACCCATAGAACAAATTTAGGTATAAGTGTAATAAAATAATAGTGGAAACTATATCATGTAAGAATTTAAAAGTCGAACAGACTTTAAATTTAAGTGGCTACACCTAAAATTATATCTTAATCCAACTCTCATATGAACTCTCCAAAAAAATTACGCTGTTATCTCTAAAGTAACTTACATTTTTGGAAATGCTGAATGGATTTAGAGGTTCTCGAATCGGGGGAAATGTTAGAGGGAACGAAGAACGATGACTGATCAGTAAGGACGGTGTTATGCAGACGATCAAATGATCCTCGATCACTTAAATCTTAACGCTCTCTTTTTGATTTCTCAACACTCTGACCAAAAACAGACGCTCATTTGATCGCCGATTATTAGTACTTTTTTACAAATTTTTAATTATTTTTCGCTACCTTTTTATTTGTACCCTCGCTGAGTGAGAGTAATGCACAGTGATAAATGGTTGGTTCAATGTCAAGCAAACAATTTTAGAAAACAATTTTGCGACCTTTTATTAGTATTAGCCAAGTCATTGTCATATTCTTCTCTCTTCTTTGTTACTGTTTTCAATAACTAACATCTTGTGAGATAAATTAATAAATTTATTGATATTTTAAAGCTTTTTGCATACATCTTCACTATAAGTGTACTATTTTACTCCTTAAAGGCAATTGTTGGGAATAGCTTCACAACGTAACTCTGGTTCTCATAGTTCGACATTGAAAGCCAAATCACTCGGTAATCGTGGTAATAATATTTTACTCTCTAACTCTCTCTCTCAATTTTATTATTAAAGCTACAACATTGTATTTAGGAGTAGTTTGGTTGATTATCTATACCAGTGTTCGGCAAATTAACACATTCAAACAGTTGTCGTTGTGTGAGTCGCTGAGAGAGAGTAATGCACAGTGATAAATGGTTGGTTCAATGTCAAGCAAATAACTTTAGAAAACATTTTTGCGACCTGTAATTAGTATTAGCCCAGTCATTGTCATATTCTTCTCTATATTTGAAAATTTATAAAAATCAGTAATCATTTCTTCATATAACGGTTTTTTTAATTTATCAAATAAGATTCCCTTGCTTCGCCAACATATGTATCTACATCTTTATGAAAAGGCCTATAATGCCTTTCTAAATTAAAGGATTTCATAACTATTTTCCTTTTGCAAACCAAACACACAGCTTCCCCATATAAATTTTCGGCAAAAAAATATTTCAACTCCCATTCTATTTTAAACATTGCCATATTTTTTCTTGGTGCACTTTGCGAAATCATAATAACGTTCTGCTCGCTTTGCGGTCACATGTCGAATGATACGCTCTTTGGTTTAGCATTTCCACATGCGTGTGTATATATTTCAGCAGCTATCGTGTGTTGCTTGTGCGAGCTCGGCTACTTATTTTTCTGAGAGAGCACTCCGCGAGCTGAGTGGTGCCGAGCACTGATCAATTACTTTACTTTACTTTTAATGGCACAACAGCCCATGGAGGGCCTAGGTCGAGCTTTTTCACTGATTCGAACACTGATCAATACCCACGGTAAATTTGTTTAGGATACTTTTGGAAAAACAAAAATTTTTTCTGCTTAGAAATTAAGATACTCATAAATTATTAGGATCTTCATAAAAATTGTAAAAAAGAAAAAAAATCTTAATTTGCCGTTCGGGTTTGACATGAACCTCTATGTTCCATCCATTCTTGTTCAAATATAACACGAACAACATCAGTAGATGCGAAAACATCGTCCTTTACTAGCTTTCAACTTGAAGAATTCTTTTTCAATTGAATAATTACTTTTGTCCATTCTCTGAGCCTCAAACTTCTATCGTATCGTAGGCATGGCAAATTTAGGGTATTGTGGCCGGCATTTAAACTCACACAGAGCTTCAATAAAAATATTTAATAAAACAAAAACGAAATGTGAAAGCAATTTCTAAAGCTTGAGATAATCATCGAACTCAGCTAGGAACGTTTTTCGTTGAGTGTAACTTCAGTTAATGTGTTTCATATTGTGATTTTGCAGTAAAATCTCATCGCTCAAATATCGTTTGACACTTTGGGTGACAGAGGCAACACATACACATACAAACGCACTAACACATACAAACATATAAAGCAAACTCGTTGAAGTTGACGTTGTGCGTCGTTGCGGTGGAACAATAACGCACTTAATGCACTTTTAGAAGTACACTTTGTTTTTTGTTATAATTTTTTTCTTTCTCTTCTTTTTCATAAATGTTGTAAATACATATTTATGTGTGATGTAGAAAATTGTATCAGACTCACTTGGCTGGCTGACTGACTAACGGTCTGACTGGCTGGCTGAAAGCAATATGCCTACAATTCATTATGGCGTTAATTCCGCCACGTGTCATCTTGATAAATTGCGCGCCAACTTTGATTAAAAAACTTCAGCGGAAGCGGATGTTCGAACATGCACCACATTTGGTTTGGTTATATTCCTAAGAGTGAGTGTGTGTCAGGGAGGGATTACAAACATTTTTTAAGCTTTAGGGCGTTTTGGCTTCGTTTTCTTTTTGTTTCAAATTAAAAATTTCATAATTTTGGAGGTGGCAGTTATGGAATGGAAATGCATAATTGAATATTTTTAAAAAATATTTGTTGTTGTTCAACAAAAAAAAAAATAACAGCATTGTGATTACGACAGTCGAAGCTTTTCTTGTACCCATCCAAAGGCTTAGCACATGGGCCTTTAAAGTACCCATTGTAGATACTATTAGAATTTGGAAGAAGTACGCGTAGAATACACAACCTCACTTTCTTTGCAATTGAACAAACTCGATACACATCATTGAAATATGAAGTGTTTTGAGCAATTTTTCTGAAAATTTGAACATTGGACAAGTGACGCCTACTTGCAATATGAGTATAAGTGAAATATCAAAAGAAATAGTGTTTAAGCCAGCCTAATGCACCTTTTCTTTCCTATTCATTTTTTCTATCCTTGTTTCTTTTCGTTCTATTTCTTTTCTTGCTATTGCTTTTTCTAAGTTCTTCTTTAGAACACTTTCACGCCGGTCGGTTGGGCTCTTCAATATATTTATTGTTCAATTTTTCATTTTAATAAATGTTGTTAAATATTAAATACGAATTCTCAGTGTTTAATTTTCAATCTTTCCTTTAAATAATTCATTCCCGAATTAAACAAACAGAGAAGCAAATGGAACCATATTTGGTATAAATAAGTGGTTCAAATGACTTAATAATTGATGCGGAAAATATCATCATTTGGCAATATCCACGACTACTTACTTCCCATACAAAATTTTATATAGTGAGTCAGACTGATTGGGGTTTAAATGAGCAATTTTGAATTCACAATTTTTCTAGCATAGTAAAGTTAAGGAACTTTAAAGTTTTCGGCCTGGAGCTGAGAATAAAAATACGTAAAAATAGAAAGGTCATAAAGTTAAATTTAAGAAAAGAGTAAAAAAGGGATATAAGTAGTAATGGAGACTTGGGAGATAGGGGTGACAAGAAGACAGTCTCGTTAGATGCAGGACTGTCATAAATAAATAAAACTTTCGAGTTAAGTATATAGAAATAACTATTATTTAGTGCTTTTATCTTGTGTAAAAAGATATCATAGCTGTATCTTATGAACTCATCACGGGAGAAGACTAGTTATCTTTATCATTTGTATGGAATGGTAGATAAATTGAAAAGTATAAATGCGTTGTTCTCAAAATTTGTGTTTCTTGAGATAAGTAACTTACAGTATTGTCACAAACGAGGGAATTGATTTTCATAAAAAAATAAACTTCTTAATACATAGCAATGAGACTGAAAAATTTCCTCCCGGTAAGATAATCTCTTCGATTTTAAGTTCAATTTAAAAATAAATATATAAAGCTATTCAAAAAATGTCCATGGTAAATATTTACTATATTAGGAGTTTTTGTTCTATTTCAATTTTAAAAATTCCATTTAAAATGAAATGATTCCTCTTATCAAGACGATATTTACTTATTTTAGGTAGGCTGGGACTGATTTTGGTACGTGTGGACGAGAACACCTCAGAGTAAAATTTCATCTTAACCGCTGTTGTTAGTATAAATTAACGAGCCTGCTTTCTTCTTCTTCCGATAATCATAAGCCAACGACTTAATCAAATCTCTTACTTTAAGCTAATCTAAACTTGACATTCAACCTTTTCTTACAATTAGCAGTAAATCTCTGCTAGTATACGTTGACAAACACATTGTTGAAACGTTGACATTTCCTTAAAAATTAAAATGCCAACGCGTGCTGTTGACTAATGAAAAAGGGCCTAACTAATAAGAGCTTTCAGTGATAATAAAAAAAATCCTTGACCGCTGCCAAAAAGTAACGAGAAAACAAGAAAAAAATTTAAGTATATTTCGTTTGCACTTTGATATTTGTCGGCATTGCATGTTCTTTTGGATCCTTCTCCTCCTCCTAAATGTCCTTACACACACATATGCACGTGTATTTAGCGCTCTACATGTGCATATGTAATGTCCATTAACGGACAACAAGAAATGAATATCATCGAAAAAAATAACATTTCAAATGTCTGTCACTCATGTCAGACAAGCTTGAAAACTGTTCAAATAATATGGTAGAAATATAACCAATTAGGAGCGTTCGCCGTTTTTTCACTGTTGACCAATTCCCTTATTTTTTCTTTTGGGTAAAGATAAAGAATTGAAAAAAATGAAAAAAAACTTGTCAACAAAACAAAATTAACATAAATTTCAAACAAAAAAATTGTAAAAAAATTTTAAAAAAATTGTCAATTTATATTAAATGTTTTTGTAATGAAGTTTATTCATTCCATGCAACGGTGCAACCCCAGAATTCAACCTCCTCCTTATTTTTTGTACCATTTTAAATTTCACCCATTCACTCACCATCAAACATAAACAACCAACAACGAGAAAACGCTAAAGCGTTGCTGTCTACCTTTCATCATTTGTATGCGGATGCACGGAAGAGTGGAGGTTGGCCTGAGGTTGGTATGATAGCAAAAACCCTGAATCCTTGTAGATTACATTTAAATTTAATGAAAACAAAGAGTTTTAACACGCAAAACAGCGCGGTTGCCAAAATAAAAATAAGGGTTGTTGATGCCTTGTGGCAGTCACCTTCTTACCCTCTACCACCGCCACTACCACTGCCTCTGTTTGAGCTCATTATTTAAGCCATTTTCTATTAAGCAAAATGTCAAAATGCGCTATTAAACAAGCCATTATGGTCGAAAGCACGGGGTAAAGAAATGAACGAACGAACAAACGAAGGCATGCTCTATTGTGAAAGAGTTGAATGTGGTGGTCGGTACAAGTGGCAGAGGTCGTCGCAACGAACACGAGGAGCAGGTGAATTTTAAAATTGCTTCACATTTGTTTTTAATTTGAAAAACACGCCAGTTAAGTATGTTTAGTATTGCCATATTGTTGAAATATCCTAATAAAAATCTTCTTTTATGTTACCTTTTAAATGGGGAGGCTAATGCCAAGACTTTTCCTTTCTTTCACACTTTGCGCCAAGATGCGATAAAAGCTTCTCAGATGCTCACAAAATACTTATTCCTCACAAAATGCGCGCCGCATTCATTAAATTTACGCATTGTAATAAAGTTTATTTTAATATTAGATTTAAATTTGGTTTTGTATTGTTCGTGGGTTCGGAAACTTTAAGTATAACTTGATAAATAAAATTATGAACATGTTGGTAGACAAGCATATTGGATAAGGTCAAAGGTTATGGGTAAAATGGTTAAAAAATTATGTAGTAATGGAATTTAATCGTTAATGTCGTGATTTATATACTGTAAAAACTTAAATGCAAAATCTTTGACTTCGTTTAAAATTGCAAAAAGGTATTTTCTTCTGAACTGAAGAAAAAGCACATTTAATTCATTTTACGCCTGAGCAAAAGGAATGGAAAGAAATGGAACCTCCAATCAAAATTAACTTTATTTATGTACAAAGCGGTTGGACATCCAATTGAAACTTGGTATGGTGCAAAGCCCTAAGTAAAGACTACTTACTTTACTTACTTTTAATGGCACAACAGCCCATGGAGGGCCTAGGCCGAACTTTTCGCATCCACTCATGTTGTGCGTGTTATATTTGTTCATGAATGGAAGGGACCTACAGCTTAATGCCGAATCCGAATGCGAACGGCGAAGGAAAAGCTTTTCATAGTAGATTTTACTCTTGTAGGGTTGCCATTGCCTGCCAAGAGGTGGTTCCGTGTAGAAAAATTTGTTTTTCTATTTTTTTATTTTTTTTTATTTTGCCTGTGCCGAG